>QPKB01000011.1:2227880-2903728 GCA_003546025.1 Camphora micrantha | reverse complement strand
CTGCGCCCACAATAAGCGTGTGACTCACACAACAAGGGCTTGTTTGTCTTGAACAATGCCTATCTTCATATCTCCTAGTGATGATAGTCTCAACTGGTCATCACATCGCACTGTCTCTTTAACCTTGCAGGGGATATGAATTATTTATTCTCAGTGGGTAATCACCTTAACACGCGTACAACATAGTCCACACCCTTGCATGGTACCAAGCTTAAATAAACTTTCTCCTCAATCATTTATTCATTATTAGGCAAAATAAGCTATGTAATTGATCTCATTATCTGCTTATCGTGTCCAGTCTGTCACATTATCACTCATTGTTAGATATCAATGTGCTTAGGATTGATCCCAGCTCGGAAGGATCAGTTTGGTTGGCAGGAATGGGAGTTCAGGAATCAACATCCCGTTCCTAGTTATAAGATGCCTAAAAATACTAAGAACCAATTATTTCCATTACAATTTTTGGACATGTCTAAAAATTTGTATTGAAAATAATATTTCATTTCCCATTCTAATATTTGGTTTAATAATCCCACACATTGATTTCTATTTCAAAACTATTAAATCATTTCCCATTCTAGTATTTGGTTTTTAATCTCCATTCTCTCCATTCCTTCCTCTTTGTTGGGGCCTCTATACATCTTTTCTTGATAAGTTAGGAGTATCATTAATAGGCACTAAGGGGGGGCACCCATGTAGAAAGAAATATCTATACAAAGCTAAACCAATGCTATACCACCAGGAAGCAACAAAAAATATTTGACCCCAAAAACCCCCTAACAACAAAATAGACCTATGCACAAGGAAATATCCCCGTTGGACAAAAAGAAAGGAGTCTTCCTAAGAAGAAACCCTCATGTCATCAAGGAACTTAACGAAATCATCAAAACAAGGATTAGGCTTCCTTGTGATCCAAAAAAATAGAGTGCACTGGAGGGTCTTTTTGATAATCCCCAAAGGATCGTCTATTGTCCACCCCTTCAAATGATCTCTCTATCCTCTTACTTACCGAAGAGGGAATGGGGAATAAGGACATAAAATAAGTTGGTAAACTAGAGAGGGAGCTCTTGATAAGTGTCAACCTGCCACCTTTAGATAGGTATTGTCTTTTCCATCCCGCGAGTCTTTTTTAAAATCTTTCCAATACCGAGTCCCAAACACTAGATGCCCTGGATGAGGCTCCCAAGGGAAAACCCAAATACGATGAAGGAAGTGACCCCAACCTGCACCCCAAAATGCCAGCCAAGAACTCAATATTCTCAGTATCGCCCACCAGAATAATCTCACTCTTGGAAAGATTGATTTTAAGGCCCAACAACGCATGGAAGCAAAGAAGAATGCAACTCAAATATCTCATATGATCAACATGTGCATCGCAAAACACTGTTGTGTCATCCGCAAATAATAGATGAGCTCACCATTCACGGGATTCCCTCTCACCATCCCCAACTAAAAGCCCTAATCATGTTTGCATCCATAGCTCTGCTCATCATTCGACTGAAGGCTTCCATCACCATAATGAACAAGAAAGGGGAAAGTGGATCACCCTGGGAAAGGCCCCTCGAACTACCAAAAAAGCCACTCGGGCTCCCATTCACTAGAACAAAAAATCTAACTGTGGAAACACAGAAATGAATCCACTATCTCCATTTCTGGCCAAAACCCAATCTCTCCATAATATACATCAAGAAACCCCAATGCACATGGTCATAAGCCTTTTCCACGTCTAGCTGACAGACCACCCCATGGGCTGCAGCCCTGACTCTCGCGTCAATGCACTCATTAGCCACTAAATCTGCATCTAAAATCTGCCTCCCCCCCACAAAGGCATTTTGAGCGTCCGATAACCGAATCCAGCGCCCTTTTCAACCTTGAAGGCAACATCTTAGCAATGATCTTGTAGACACTACCTAGTCTGAAATCCTTCAAGTTTACTGCACCTCCTTTTTTGGGATTCAAAGCTATGTAAGCAGCATTTGGATTCCTTTCAAACTCACCATGATCATAGAAATGGTAAACCGTAGCCATGACATCCTCCCGAACAACTCCCCAGTGCTGCTGGAAGGAAGCTAAAGAAAAACCATCCGGTCCCGGGTCCTTATTGTCATTACAGCTGTTCACAGCAGCAACAACTTCTTCCTCGGTAAACGGTGCCTCTAACAAGATTTTGTCTTCAAGTCAAAATCTAACCCATCCAGCGTTGGGTGCCAGATATGAGTTTCAGAGTGTAGGTGCTGATTGAAGTCAAGGATCCCCTGCCTTAAATCCTGCCCCTTATACAGCTCAACCCCATTGACCACTAACCTCCCCATATGATTAGTACGCCTGTGAGCGTTTGGTGCTCTATGGAAATATCTGGTGATTTTATCACCTTCCTTTAACCAGAGTTCCCTTGACTTTTGCCGCCAACTGATTTCTTCCAATGACACGATAAACTTCAGCTCGGCCTTACACTCTTCCCTCCTTGGTTTCTCCAGCTCATTAAGGCTCCTCATACCTTCTGCTTCATCTAAGCTTTTGATTTCTTCCATTGCCTTAGTCTTCTTCCATTCCAATTTTCCAAAAACTTCTTTGTTCCACTTCTTCAGATCCTGTTCCAGCAACTTCAGTTTCTTGGCTAAGGGATTCCCCTCCACCGTGTAGCCTTCCCACGACCCTTTGGGAGATCCCCGAAGCCCGGATCTTTCGATCAGATATTCTCAAACCTAAGTGGACTCTTACCGCTTCTCATACCCTCATTGCCCAACAAAATGGGCATGTGGTCTAAAACCACCCTCGGCAAAGCAAACTGAATGGTGCTCGAAAAAACTTCTTCCCAATCTGTAGGTATCAAAAATCTGTCAAGCCTGGTAAGGTAGGCTTCCCGTATTGTTTGACCACGTGTAATAAGCACACACCAAAGGAATATCCCTCAGGTTATGAGCATCAATAAAAGTTGAGAATTTTTGCATAGCCCCTGTAAATCTTCCTCACCTTGGTCTCTCAGAAGGAAGCCTAACAACGTTAAAATCCCCGCTGATGCACCAAGGCTCCGCATACTGTGTTCTTGCAACCCCAAGCTCATCCCACAACCTATCCCTATCCACATCTTCTGCCGGCCCATAGACATCCGAAAATAACCATTTGAATCCAGAGTCTACTCTGGAAAATAAGCATGATACTGAGAACTCCCCCAACTGACATCCTCTTTCTTCAAGACCTTTTATCCCACAACACAACAATACCCCCAGTCGCTCCACGAGCTTCCAAAAAGGCCCAATCAACAAATCTATTCCCTCAAAGAGATCTAACCAGCCTGTTAGGCACTGCTTCTAGTTTGGTTTCTTGAGGACTCGCCACACTTATCCCCCACTTCCTCAATGCTGACTTCACCACTGATCTTGTCTGGGTAATTTAACCCCCGAACATTTCATGATACAATTTTCAGCTTCGTTTGGACAAAACAATGCCCCGCCTCCCGCCCCCACTTCGGTCTTGTTGCTTCTGCTGGCGCTGGCTCCTTCTCGATCCCCCTTCCCTTCATAATTCACATAGGAGATTAGGTTGTGCAGCTCTCTCCCCCTTCCAGCTGGAAGCCCTTCTACCCTTACTGCCTTTGTGCCCTTGAGCATTGAAAACCACTCCAATCTGTAGATACCAAATTGATGTTGGACAGAAATAGGAAAGACAGAAAAGAAGAAGAAAGAGAAAAAGAGGAAAGAGAAATCACGCTTCACCCTCGCATGGGTTAATTCAAATCACACACAAGGTTCTCTAACCTCAAATTAAAATTTGCCACTCTACCAAAAATAATAAGACCACATGGCTATTTATAAGCTTTGCAATTATCCTAATCCTAGTAACATTGGAATTGCCAAATACTTCTAATCGAAATAATATTGGAATTACAAAAACACTCCTAACTAATAAAATTAAATAAAATAGAAATATTCCAAAATATAAATAAACTACCACGGGCACTTCCCTTTGGACCAAAAGGGCTTCCTGATCTTCATGGGTCCCTAAAGTCTTTGCTTTAGTCTTCCAAAGCCTATCAATTGGGTCAACCATGCAATTGACATGCCATCAGTCTGTTATCTTCCATCGCCGGCTTTTGAGGTTTACATTCCCTCCAAACAATCGTGGGGACCGTCCTTCCTCCTCCCTTCCATTCTGGACCCACAAGTTATAGGAACATCTCACACTTTGTTTGGGATCACAAGATCTTCATCCGTATTATCTTGGGTTACTACTTTTTTAATGTTAACAAAAATGCATTGGAATAATGCCATGGATTTTATGAGGCAATTCCTACCACATAACGTGAGGCCTCCTTTTGGTGGTTCGGTTGTGTTCAATGACTTTTTGATTTGTGTGGATCTCTACTCATGGAATCACGTTGGACCATTCTATGCTTAATGTTGGGATCACAACAAGGAATTCAAGTCTTACCAGTTATTAAATGAGCTCAATGAAGTCTTTGACCCTCATATAGATGAGTGTTCGGGTTACTTAAACCACTTAGGGGATGGACATATGTGTTTGCTTTTTGTTTGGCTTCGGTCCAAACAAGAATTGGCTCGTATGCATCGCTACCTTTCATGTACCCATTTGATCCCAGTCTGTGCATGATGATGTCCTTGTTAGAGATCCTTGAACCAATGCAGAAGCATACAATAGAATTCATAGAAGCATACAAGAGAAAGACGAATTGCAAGAGAATTTTCTGTATTCACTGTATTGATGGAGGGTACATTTATGACACTGTAGCCTAGATTAGTGGATATGATTAGAGATCTGATTACATGATTACATGCATAACTAAGGAAACTAATATCTATCTAATCTATTGACGACTCGTACATGGGCTGACCCAATACATGGGTTGCTGACCCATTAGGTCAAGCTTACCTGTTGGACTATTTCTTTACACCCCCTCTCAGGCTTTAGATGGGAGAATGTGACCATTGAGAGCTTGGAAACTGGCTCTGAAAAACGAGAAGTGGAGTGGCTCTTGGTGAAAAAAATCTGCTATCTGAGGAGCTGATGAAATCTGAAAGAGCTTTATAGTACCACTCCGAACATGTTGACGAATGAAATGACGGTCAATTTCAAGATGTTTGGATCGTTCATTAAAGACATCATTTGTTGCCAGCTTCCGTGCACTTTCACCGTCCGTAAAGAGGGGGTAGATTTAGGAACTAGAACTCCTAAATCCCAAAGTAACCAGCGAAGCCAGATAATTTCAGTAGTGGTGTGAGATACAGCACGATATTTAGCTTCAGTGGAAGATCGTGAGACAACTTCCTGTTTCTTGCTCTTCCAAGAGATGAGAGAGGAGCCAAGAAAAATGGAGAAGCCGATCATTGATTGCCCAGTCGGAATCAGAATAGCCATGCAGGGTAAGATTTTGACTAGAGGAAAGAAGGAGGGCATAAGTGGAACTTCCTTGTAAGTTTCTCAGTGTGTGCAGTACAGCAGCCCAGTGAAGATGGAGATGGTTGCACAACAAATTGGCTTACCACATGTACTGCAAAGGCAATATCTGGTCTGGTAATCATAAGATAAATCAAGCTGCCAACTACCTCACGATAACGAGTTGAATCAGAAAGTAGATCTCCATCAGTAGTGCGCAACTTTAGATTATGTTCAATTGGAGTAGAGACGGGCTTCAGATCTGTGAGTCTAGCTCGTTGAAGAACTTCATTGCAGTATTTCGTTTGAGATAAAAGATATCCTTTGGGAGAGTAGGCAACCTCAATGCCCAGAAAGTGCCGCAGATTGCCTAAGTCTTTCATCTCAAACCGTCGATGAAGAAAACACTTCAAGGATAGAATACTAGAAGCATCATTGCCAGTAATAATCATATCATCTCGACATAAAGTAACAAGAAAACACATGCAGATCGCGAATTGTGAGTGAAGAGAACGGAGTCATGAGCACTCTGAGAAAAACCAATGCTGATAATGCTGGTGCTAAACCGTTCAAAACAAGCACGAGGGGCTTGTTTGAGTCCATATAAAGCACGTTTGAGACGACACACAGAATGAGGCAGGAGGATGCATGTAGATTTCTTCTTGAAGGAATCCATTCAAAAATGCATTCTTGACATAAAGCTGATAGAGGGGCCAATAACTAACAGCGGCAACATAAATAAAGGTACGGACTATTGTCATCTGAGCAACCGGAGCAAAAGTCTCCTCATAATCTATCCCATATTCTTGTGTGTAGGCTTTTGCAACGAAGCGAGCCTTGTAACGATCAACAAAACCATCAGATTTGGTCTTGATCTTAAAAATCCATTTGGAGCCGATAGCCCGTTTCATGGATGGAAGAGGAACTAGGTCCCATGTGTGCGTTTTCTGTAGAGCTGCAAGTTCTTCGGTAATGGCAGTTCTCCAGTGCGGACGAGTAATGTCCTCCTTATAGGATTTAGGTTATGCCAAAGTATGAATTACTTCAAGGAAGGACTTATACGATGGAGAAAAATGATCAGTACAAACAAAGCCAAATCGGGATGGAGGAATTTTGGTGTGCAATGGGTACCTTTGAGTTTGAGGAGGATCCTGCCAAGGATGAAAATAGCGGTAGCGGCGGGCGTAGCGGCCCGCCGCCAAAACGATACGAAGCGGGCGATACGTAGCGTAGCGGGGATACGTAGCGGCGTAGCGGTGCGATTTGAAAAAATCGCCAAAAAAATTTGAAAAAATTCCAGAAAATCCAGAAAATTGTAAAATGAAAGAAAATGTGGTTCTTTTGCAAAAGTAAGTAAGAAAAGGGGGCGTAGCGGTGCCCTCAATACATGAGGTCCTGTATCGCCGTATAAATAGAAAATAATAGTAATGATTTGTTTTTTCACATGTATTCTTGTTTCTTAGTCATGCTAACTTAAAAAGTAATTGAAAGCTCATAAAAAAAAAAAAAAGAAAAAAAAAAAGAGAAACACTAGAACATGAAATAAAGGCATAAGAATTAAGACGACTTAAGAGTTAGAGTTAGGTTATTACTCAATACTCATTAGTGAACATTGAACAATCAAATATCAATACTTCAATATTTAAGGTTCAAATTCCATCAAGTAAATGAACTATGAAGTGATCAACATTCAACACCAATTTAGAAATGACAAAGAATAGAGAGTCAGTGAAGGAAATAAGAATACCTTAATCACCACCAAAAGGAATGTCTACCAAGATTCAAAGGGCTATGGTTATCCTCATCCCCATCATTGTTATCATTTCTATTGGCACCATATTGAATTTGATATTGATGGGCATTGGGATCCACAATTCCAAAGAAGGAAGCCGCACTCGCATCATCAAAATTTGGTGGAGGTGGAGGTGGTCCAGGTGGATATCTACCATATTGCGTTTCACCATAGTCACCATATGAGTAGGACCCCGAAGTTGAAGACTGTTCTTCTCCTTGTTGTACTTGACCATATGGAAAATAGTCAAAATATTGTGAGGGTCCTTGTCCACTGTAACTAGGGTTCCACGAATAGTCCATGATGCCCCTTATTGTCCTCTAACATCTCTACCCATATTTCCTTGCTCATTACTACCTCCAGCTCCAGGTGGTGAATCTCTTCGACGCCGTTGATAACCACGGCTTGGATCAAATCTTCCAGATGGAGGTAACTCCTGTACTTCCTCTACAGGAACGACATCGTCTTCATCATGTTGATAGTATTCACTGGTACCACCGGTCCCACTGTCTCCTCCTACATCTCCTCCACCATGGCTACTCGAAGAGACGGTGGTGGAACTAGCTTTCTCAGAAGCAGGTTCTTTCCCACTCCTCCTAGTCCTACTGGTACCTTCTCCCTGAGGTGGCTGATCTTCTGCAGGTGCCCGTGCCTCACCCACATTCTCATCTATCAACTCTTGAACCGTTTCCTGAAACCTTAGATCTGAATCTAGCACTGGATCCTCTATCTCGGCTAGCCATGAGAGTAAGGGATCGTCCTCTCGGAATATGTGATCCAAATTAATAGGACAATAAGTAGGATCATCCCTTGCCCTTCTCTCCCTAATTCTGTTTCTCAACTTCAGATTGTAATGGCAATATACAAGCTTGTTGAGTTTCTGCATGGTAAGCCGATTTCTGGCCTTCGTGTGGATCAAAGAGAAAGTGCTCCAATTTCTTTCACAGTTGGAAGATGTTGTAGTCTGACTAAGGATGCGAATAGCCGCGCTCCTTAGATGTGGAGCACTCTCTCCAAAATTCATCCACCAATCAGCTGAAATGCAAAAAATAAATAAAGAAAATTAAATATTCGTAACCCTCAAGTCCTTGTAATCAATTAAGATAAATAAATCAAGATTCAATACTATTGGGTGGGGTCTTTTGTTCATAGTCATACCAGGTGGCATCCTTCCAATCGATCGTATCACAAGAGGGTCAGCAAAGGTTCCTCTCCTTTGTGTATACATAGATATCTACAATGTGAAAATTAGATATAAGTCAGTAAACCCAATGGCAATTGGCACTTGGCAGCATAATTAAATTCTCATAAGTAACCACTCACTCACCTCTTGTATGGTATCAATTTGATCATCTGGATTTAACAATCTCTTTAATACCTCTCGTAATCCTACCCGCAAGTCCGTATCTATTGCTTCGGTGTGTAGTTCGACATTGCGATAATAGAATTCGGGATTCAAAAAATAACCTACATTATAAATATGTAGAATGTACTGTGAGCAAACAAGATAATAAATACATTAGTTAGGAAAACAAAAGAGTATAAAATTCAAAGATATATATATATATTAATTACCTGCAGCATGCAATGGATGGTGCAACTGATCGTTCCAGCGGGCATCAATAATCTTTATATATTTATCGTGATATCTAACATTTTCCATAATGGAACGTTTTGCCCGATCCATTGCTTCATAGATAAAGCCCATTGTCGGCTTGTCATCACCATCTACAAGCCGCAACACTTTAACTAAAGGCTCAAAAACCTTTAATATCTTCTTCACTTTCTTCCAAAATTTATTGTCCCTCATCAGGTTTGAGACTTCAAACCCCGGACCACTAGTTGCATTGCCCCATTTCGAACGAAGCCATTCTTCTGATGCAAACATCTGAATGAGCTCTGTTCTAAATCTTACAAGGCATTCCATAGCCAGAAAATGGGTTGCAAACCTTGTTAATCCTAGACGCAGCAAGGCATGGTTATTTGTGTATCTTTTCATCAAACTTAACACCCAGGAATGATCATATATAAATCTTGTAATTCCTCTACATGCCTTGATCAATGAAGCCACTTTTGTCTTCCTTCCAATCTCTTCCAAGATGAGATCTATGCAGTGTGCTGCACATGGGGTCCAGAATAAATGGGTCCTCTTCTCCATTAATTGCAAACCTGCTGCCTTGAAATTGGCGCCATTATCTGTAACAATCTGTACAATATGCTCCTCTCCCACACTCTCTACAACTTTATCCATAAGAGAGTATATATATGCGGCTGTCCGTCTATGTTCACTTGCATCAATGGACTTCACAAAGATAGTCCCAGCGACTGAATACACCAAAAAGTTTATTAATTGTGTTTGGGTGCCACTGGTCCACCCGTCACACATGATGGTAACACCATTCTGTTGCCACATCGGCCTAAACGTTTCCACCCAAGCCTTTATTTCTGTATATTCTTCTTCAAGATATTTAGTGCCCACATCATATACGGAGGGTGCCTGTATACCCCGCCCAGCCTCGGCGGCAACATCAAGAATAGTCTGGAAATATGGGGAATCTACTGCTGTAGGTGGTATGTTCTTGTGAATTAGCCATTTTGCTGTAGCTTTAGCCAATTTATCTCTTGCAGCCTTCATTACCCCTTTCATAACACTAGATATTTTTGGTTGTTTGGCTCCCTCTTTCCTATGTGCTAGAGGATCAACAGGGGGAGGAACTGCTCTTCCCGTAGAGAGAATTTCTACATCAACATCCCGTTCCCGGGTGCTAAATGCCCTGCGTATGGACCCCGCAATGCCCTTACCCCTGCTTGGCACAGTAGCAGATGAGCCCCCTGCATCATAATATTTGCTTCCAGCAAATGCACGACGTTCATGTTCTTCTTGTTGAGTCATCAAAGACTCTCGGCGTGCAGCCTCCATCTGTGCATCTTCCTCCTCATCAAAGTATTCATCCCCAAATACATCATAACGGGCAGCATCAACATCTTGCCGCTTCTTTTCTTTTATCTCTACTTTTCTAGCTTTGTTTTGGCCAACCAAAGCTCTCATTTGTTCCCTGACTTCCCTTGGTACTTCGGTACAACCAGCAACATTGCCAAAAATGTGGCCCAAGTGATGCTTGAATCTTGTAATGCCCCCATTGGTCACTTTTCCACAAAACTTGCATTTGATTTTCAACCTATTATTCTCAACTGCGTCACCAAAGCTCCATGCGAGATCAATATCCCGAGGCATTTTAACTTATCAATTGCCAAAGACAAATATATTGAATACCTGGCTCTTGCTATAAATATCAACAAGTAGTATGTTAAAAATTAAAAAAAATAAAGAAACATGTTAGAGGAAAATATATATAACGCTTAGGAATTATTCTCTTGACATTTAATTGGTATTTCATTACTTAAAATATTAATTTTTTTTAAAAAATAAATAAATCCGAAAATAAAAAAATAGAGAAAAATCAATGAACATTCAAGTAGTGATGGATTGATCTATGAGAAACATAGATCTATCATTTACAAGAAATTTCCAAGTTGTTTCATTGGTTGTCAATGAATATACACATTTTTTTTTTCAAAAAATAAATAAATCCGAAAATAAAAATTAGAGAAAAATCAATAAACATTCAAGTAGTGATGGATTGATCTATGGGAAACATAGATCTATCATTTACAAGCAATTTCCAAGTTGTTTCATTGGTTGTCAATGAATATACACATTTTGTTTTTCAAAAAATAAATAAATCCGAAAATAAAAATTAAGGAAAAATCAATAAACTTTCAAGTAGTGATGGATTGATCTATGGGAAACATAGATCTATCATTTACAAGCAATTTCCAAGTTGTATCATTGGTTGTCAATGAATATACACATTTTTTTTTTCAAAAAATAAATAAATCCGAAAATAAAAATTAGAGAAAAATCAATAAACATTCAAGTAGTGATGGATTGATCTATGGGAAACATAGATCTATCATTTACAAGCAATTTCCAAATTGTTTCATTGGTTGTCAATGAATATACACATTTTTTTTTTTCAAAAAATAAATAAATCCGAAAATAAAAATTAAGGAAAAATCAATAAACTTTCAAGTAGTGATGGATTGATCTATGGGAAACATAGATCTATCATTTACAAGCAATTTCCAAGTTGTTTCATTGGTTGTCAATGAATATACACATTTTTTTTTTCAAAAAATAAATAAATCCGAAAATAAAAATTAGAGAAAAATCAATAAACATTCAAGTAGTGATGGATTGATCTATGGGAAACATAGATCTATCATTTACAAGCAATTTCCAAGTTGTTTCATTGGTTTTCAATGAATATACACATTTTTTTTTTCAAAAAATAAATAAATCCGAAAATAAAAATTAGAGAAAAATCAATAAACTTTCAAGTAGTGATGGATTGATCTATGGGAAACATAGATCTATCATTTACAAGCAATTTCCAAGTTGTATCATTGGTTGTCAATGAATATACACATTTTTTTTTTCAAAAAATAAATAAATCCGAAAATAAAAATTAGAGAAAAATCAATAAACATTCAAGTAGTGATGGATTGATCTATGGGAAACATAGATCTATCATTTACAAGCAATTTCCAAATTGTTTCATTGGTTGTCAATGAATATACACATTTTTTTTTTCAAAAAATAAATAAATCCGAAAATAAAAATTAAGGAAAAATCAATAAACTTTCAAGTAGTGATGGATTGATCTATGGGAAACATAGATCTATCATTTACAAGCAATTTCCAAGTTGTTTCATTGGTTGTCAATGAATATACACATTTTTTTTTTCAAAAAATAAATAAATCCGAAAATAAAAATTAGAGAAAAATCAATAAACATTCAAGTAGTGATGGATTGATCTATGGGAAACATAGATCTATCATTTACAAGCAATTTCCAAGTTGTTTCATTGGTTTTCAATGAATATACACATTTTTGTTTTCAAAAAATAAATAAATCCGAAAATAAAAATTAGAGAAAAATCAATAAACATTCAAGTAGTGATGGATTGATCTATGGGAAACATAGATCTATCATTTACAAGCAATTTCCAAGTTATTTCATGGGTTGTCAATGAATTTTACACATTTTTTTTTTTCAAAAATAAATTAATCCGAAAATAAAAATTAGCAAAAAATTAAAAAAATCCAAAAACATGTGTGCATCCTCAAAGGAAAACATAGATCTAACAATATTACAAGATAAGGAAGAATTTATAGTAGTTAGAGAGAGATGAATTGATGATCTCAAAAGTCAACTCAAAAAAATCTAAAAGAAAGAACATACCTAGAATAGAATCTTGATGAAGAAGCTTGGATCTTTTGTCTCACTAACAATATTTCCTTGTTTTGATGTTTGATTGTTTGTTGTGGTGGATCTTGTTGATTTACAGCAGTTGGGAGGCTTTTACAGCAAGAAAGAGTGAGTGAAAGAGGTAAAAAGGAAGAGAAGAGTGCAAATGGGTCGTCAGGGACTCAGGGGGTGTTTTTAAACACCCCCGCTACGTGGCGGCCGCCACGTATCGTGGCGGTATGTATCGGCCGCTACGCACATGTAGCGGCCGATACGGTGCGTATCCCGATATTTTGAAAAAAGCGTGGCGGCATGGGCCGCCACGGCCGATATATCGGCCGCTACGCTACGTAGCGGCCGATATTTTCTTCCTTGGATCCTGCACATCTTGAGCAAAGGAGATAGGCCCATGGTCAGAAGTAGGAGGTGTGGCTACAGATTCTGAGGAGCAGACGGAGGTTTGGGCCGACGATGATATACCTGCAGGGGTGGAGGAGAAGGGGTATTGGAGGGAAACAGGTCTGAAAGGGGATTAAGAGGATAGGCCATAGATTGCTTAGGAGAAGGGGATTGAGTAGATAATGTATAAAAAGGTATATGTTCCAAGAAGGTGACATTACGAGAGACCCGTAACCGATTGGTTTTAGGATCATAGCATCGATAGCCTTTTTGTTTGATGCCATACCCTAAAATGACACAGACGGTGGATTTTGGGGAAAGTTTGGTTCTCTCGTTTTCATGCAACAAAACAAAATAGGTGCAGCCAAAAACTTTGAGATAGGGCAAGTCAGGTTTACAAGAAAACAAGTTTTCATAGGGAGATGTGCCAGATAAAACAGAGGATGGTGTTCTGTTAATCAGATAGATTGCAGTCTGGACTGCTTCCCCCCAAAATTGCGGAGGAACATGTGAGGGATAAATCAAGGATCTAGCAGTCTCTAGGATATGTTTGTGTTTTCGTTCTGCTACACCATTCTGCTGTGGTGTGGCAGGACAGGATAATTGAGCTATAGTCCATTGACTGGTCAGGTAAGAACGAAATTTGTGGGTCATGTATTCTCCCCCGGAGTCAAACCTGAATATTTTAATCCTCGTGTCAAATTGAGTGGAAACCACGGTGGAGAAAGCAATGTAGATTGTGTATAACTCAAAATGGTTTTTCATTAAATACAACTATGTATACCTAGTGAAATCATCAATAAACAACACATAATAAACGGAACCACCTTTCGTTGGCTGAGAGGCAGGTCCCCAGACATCAGAATGCACCAAAGCAAGAGGAGCATTAGTAGAAGCAGTGCTTTTATTACAAGGGAATGCATGTTGTTTACCAAATTGACAACCAAAACAAGTAAAAATGTTTGATACAGAAATGTTTCCAAATACACCACTAGTAAATAAAAACTTCATTTTATTTAAAGATGAATGTCCTAAACGAGAGTGCCAAAGGGCAAAGGGAGATGTAGATGAAACGAGTGCGGCAAGGGATATGCTGGATGATGGAAGATGCAGCGAGTGGATGAAGCTAAGAACACACAAAACATTAGTGAGAGAGCAACTTTTATGAAATGGATCCAATAAGGGAGACTGGTAGAGGAGTGGCATCGGCTGTATGGATGGTGAGAGTTATGAAGTTTGGAAACATCATTTGTCATATGATAGGATGCACCAGAATAAAAAAATCCATGCAGTATCAAGAGTACCTGACGGACTAGAAATAGTCATGGCAGAACTAGAGGGTGAGGATGTAGTGGCCATTTGAGAAGTAGAACCAGTGGAGGAAGCCATGATCAACTGTTGCATGCGCTCATCAACCACAGCTTGAATCTGAGATGCAAGATCCATTTGTGGAGGCACAAAACTATCATCTTCAGCAACATTGGCCGCATAGGGTCGCTGTGGATAAGATGGCATGGGACCACGATTGGGCTGCCGACCAAAGTGTTTGTTCTTGTTGTTGGCCTTTGAGGTCTGGTTGGGCAGCCCCGTTTCCAGTGTCCTTTCTTCTTACAATAATTGCAAAAGTTATTGGTACCAGATGGAAATGAGCGATCATTCTGTGGGATACTAACATTTGCTGACAGTACATGTGTGGGTTGTCCACATGTTTCTTTCTTGTAATAGAAAGCTGAGTTTGTTCTTTTGCCAGAAGTTCCGAGAGTGCCATATCCACAAAAGGCAGTGGTGACTGATGTAATAATTGACCGCGAACATGTTCAAAATCAGGGAAGAAACTGAACCTGGCGAGTCTGCTACCTATAGACTTCAAAGGTATGAGCATCATCAGTTATTTTAAAAGTGGGTTCCATTAGAGCCTGTTGATCCCATTAGGCAGTCATTTTGATGAAAAAATCATGAATGGAATCATTTCCTTGGTCTGCATTTTTAATGTCCCATTCTAACTGATACCGTCGAACTAACACCGTCGAGCAGCATTAGACCGAGTATATAATCGTGCTAAATAGTCCCAATCGTCCTTAGGATAATTGAATTTAGCCAATTGATTTCCAATAGATGGATTGACTGAATTGGCAATCCAAGAATTTATTTTCCCAACAGAAGCTTCCCATTCCTCAAACTTAGCATCCCTACTAGCCGGTGTAGGGATCTGCTCAGCAACATGTTTCCACAATTTTTGACCTTTGAGGAAATTTTTCATGAGATGGGACCAATATGGATAATTTGTGCCATCAAGTCTGATAGTAATACCCGATACAGTTCAATTAGAAGACATTGGAACAAAAAAATTTGCTGACAGATGGAAAACAGGAGAAATCCAGCCCCAAAAGCTAACTCAAATTTGAAATCCAGCCACAACAACTATCCAGCTCTGAAAAATTCCAATACAGGAGGTCCAGTTGACTTGAATCTGAGCACAGATGAGTGCTATGGGCCTCACTGAGCGATCAAACGGCAATTCCAACTACAGGAAGCAATCTGATTGAAAAAAGGCCACAAATTGGTCCAGGCGACCTTGAATCTAGCCACATGTATGATCTGTGGGGCCCACTATATGATCAGGGGAATGATCAGATCACACTGTGATCTCTGCCTCAAAAATCCGAAACTCCTCTAAGTGGAAGTTTGATGAAAGCTTGAGAAACCAGAAATCTAAACGGTCTTGATGAAACTGTTTGCTCAAATGAGAGAAGTACAAATCAGAGAGATTGGCCTACCTCAGATGAAGCAAAAATCTGGAAAAAATGTGTAGAATTCCCAAGATAAATGGACGACCAGTATGGGAAGGTTTTCTTATGCAGAGTGATCAACAAGTGGGCCATCTTTGATCACAGCAGGTTGCAGGCTTGATCCCAGACGAACAGGACTGTCTCTTTTGCTTGAATGGACAGACGATCAGGGCTCTGATACCATGTTAGAGATCCTTGAACCAATGTAGAAGCAAACAATAGATCTCACAGTCACAGAAGCATACAAGAGAGAGGCGAATTGCAAGAGAATTTTTTGTATTCACTATATTGACGAAGGATACATTTATAACACTGTAGCCTAGATTACTGGATCTGATTACATGATTACAGGTGTAACTAAGGAAAAACTAATATCTATCTAATCTATTGACAACTCATACATGGGTTGACCCAATACATGGGTTGCTGACCCATTAGGTTGAGCTGTTCTGTTGGACTGTTTCTTTACAGTACTCTCTATATATCTTCATGCCCACCACACTTTGAACCTGAACCTTGGTGTGCCGGTTCTTTATGCTCCGTTGGAAACTTGTAGTTTCATTTGTTCATTATTTTTCGTTGATTTTTTTTTTCTAAATTTTTTTCTGTGTTGCTTCTGTTTTGTGCTTGGTAATACATGTTTGTATGCTGTAGTTTTCCTTTTGCAACAATGACATCTCTTCCTCGTTAATAATATGATTTTTGCTTTGCTTTGTTTTCACGACGTTGCTTACTTCTCATTTAAAGTTGATTGAAATATATAGATATGGTGGTTGATTTGACATTTTTCAATGGTTTTGAACAAAGTTAAAGTTCCTCAAGCTTCCATGTATTACTTCGAGTAATGCATTGCAAATTCGAAGCATGCCACCTTGCATATCTCAAATTGGTTGTTTGGTTTAAATATTTGTGGAGTTGTGCAAGTTTTTTATTTTTTGGCAATCTTGCGGTGCTAATCTTATTACTTAAGGGAAGGAGGCTTTTTATTACAAATCAAGTACTTGAATCATAATGCAATCTCGATTGAGGGGTTTAGCCTAACAAATTTGATAGGATTTGGAAGCCTACAACAAAGGTTGTGGCCCCAAAATGATCTGAAAGTCTTTTTTTTTTTTTTTTGAAATGGTAACTTGTATTAATCAAAAGCTTTACAGTATAAAAGGGCTATATTGAGAAGCGGCTGGGGAGGACCCCAAAAAAAAAAAGCCACCGCCCAAAAAAGAGAGAAGCTAAAACAAAAAAGGCAAACTATATCAGACGAAAGGAAAAAAGAGCCACATCAAAACGAAATGACTTCCCTCCAATTGAAACATAAAGCATCAAGGGATAAGTCCCTAAAGATTGGGAGAATAGAGAACCAAGAGGCTACAGTGAATTTCATTTTGATGATTAGGTCTTCTTGGGAGGATAAAGTTCCTTCAAAACATCTGTTGTTTCTCTCTTTCCAAATCATCCAAATGAAGGCAAGGAAAGACAGGCACCACATGATATCCCTTTGGAGGTGGTAATCGGACAAGCCCACTGTTGGAACATCTCAGGGAAGGATTGAGGAATGACCCTGCTGCAGTTAAACTCCTTGAGGATGCTGACCAGATAACTTTTGTCTGCTTGCAATGATGGAATAAGTGGTCAACTGATACCTCATCGGCTAAGCAAAGGGGGCAAGCGTTGACAATAAAAAAATTTCCGCGGCGGAGATTATCCATAGTCAGAATTTTATTCTGGAGAGCAAGCCAGACAAAAGCGAGGACTCTAGGAGGGGCCTAAAAGTCTTGTTGGTCCAAAGGAAAGTTTCCATGGTAGTTTTGAGTCTATATTTATGATTATTTAATGTTAGTTTGTTTTACAATTTTTTATATTTTATAAAATTTTATGAGTTAGGGGTATTTTGGTAATTTTAATGTTTGTTGGACGTAGGTCTTATTTTGATTCAAATTATGTTATTGGATTTTAATTTGGATTCTTAGTCTAGAAATTTTATGCTCGTGGTGTACTTGCTGCCTAGTGCTTACAATGTCTTCCTTACCAATATTCACTCTCTTTCTTTGGTATCATGATGAACATCGAATATTGTTTTTTTTTATTTCTTTTATAGTTGTGAAGAATCCAGAAAGCGTTCTGCAGAGAATGTGGAGGGTGATCAAAGATTAAAGAAGGAAAAATATTCTGTGATTGAATAGGTTAGTTCTTTTAATTCCAACATTCTCATTTCACAGAATGGATTTAAGTTATGATAATGGTTGTGCTTTGAAACATGTACAGTTTCGTTTTATATAGTTCACTATATGTCGTATAAATTCCCATATGACATACAGGCGAGTTTGGCCAATTAAGTGTTCCCATGCCATGCTAGCAAGTAGCAACACTTTGGTTCAACAGCTTTGGCAAATGGCCTGTGGCTCTTACAGCAAAAAAAATAAGCCGTAGCTATGGTTTCACCCTTAGAACAAGGCCAACTGTATTAGTAGTTATTAGTATTCCAAAGTGTAGAAATATAACGACTTGAAGAACAAAATACATGGAAAAAGCAAATATTCATGATTCATTAATACACAATCCATTTGTTACTCTCTTTATCTATCTCATTCTTAGTGTAAAATCATTTGTAAACTGTACCCATATTTAGGCTTATTAGCTTATGCAATGTAGCTACAAGATCATTGCTAAAGCTAACGGGGTCACCTCTTTTTTGATAAGTAAGAATTTATCAAAGAGCGGTAAAAGTCGGCGAACCCATGAATACAAAGGGGTATCCAAAAACCAGCAAAACACAACCCACCTAACAAAAGCAAAATGTAAAAATCAGCCAAGGCACATCTCACCCAAAAACTCTATAAAAGAACCTGTAGTACACAACCCACCTAACAAAAGAAAAATAAAAATCAACCAGGTCACATCTCACATTCTCATCCAAAAACTGTACAAAACAACTATGTTGACAACATAATCTCTCAAAACAACCAAAGAGAGCTCGGATTCCTTGAAAATGGGTATGCTCCACTCCCTCCAAAGACTCCACATCAAACATAAAAGAGTCATATTCCATACCTTCCTAAAATTGACTATTTCTCTCTACTTCTATTTACACTCTCTATTCTTCCTTCTACTTTTTCTTGCCTTTCTCTTGTGGTTGTTGGTGATCGGAACTTTTCTCGATGTGGTTTGTTGCTCATTTCTTTTTGTTTTGGAGCCTAACACTGTTACTAGGTGAGTTTTAACCTCATTTTATTGTGTCTCCAACTCTCCATACCTATTGACTTTACCATTTATATCCTTTTCTATCAAAACATGACAATTTACAAGGCCGGAGATGCATAATATTCATAATTTTGAATGTTTCCAAACCTCCATTTGATTGAGCATGATGACTAGCTCTATCAAACCTGGATAGATCGTTGTTTGATTCATAAAGCTAATAAAAATACTTGTTAGCGATTGCTGGCTATCATTATGAAGATTATCAAGCATATCAAAGCAAAAGTTGGAGCAAGTGTGACTGTGAATAAAGTATACTTCTAATGGTTTGGGCATGTTAAGTTCTTCTGGATCAATATATATATATATATATATACACACACACACACACTAGAGCATTCTTAATTTTTTATAAAGTTTATTAGGAAACTAACTTGTTATAAACCTTGGCCAACTCTAGTTGACATGATGTAGGATGAATGTGGGAAATCTCTATCCTAATAGTTATGTTATCAAATTTGATGTGGGCAGCAGTGAAGATGGATTTTTTGAGATTATTTGTTGTTGGGTTTTGTGACCAAAAGGTTGGTGGGAAGATTGGGTTTTACACTATGCTTGGATGGAGAGAATTGGAGAGAAAAGAAAGGGAGCTAATTCCCTCGTTTGGATCTATTATGAAGGAAGGATTTGGAGAGACAGAGGGAGGCTTTTTTTAATGCTATCCGCTCCATCCATAAGTGCAGAGATTTGTTGAAGAGTGTTTTATTGGATTTTTTTTTTTTTTGTAATCCCTATTATATCCCCCTAAACAATCAATTTTCTTTTTTCTTTTTTCTTTTTCTCTCAACTAATAAACAGTAAAGGATATACTAGTAAGATACTTTATATACACTTTCTTTTATTCTCTTGAAGATCCAAACAAGCGAAACAATTGCCACACTCTTTTCTTCTCTTCTAATCCCGTTTCTTTTCTTCTGTTCTCCATTCTCCTTTCTCTCAAGATCCAAACGAACTGTTAGGGTTTATCAGAGTTGTAACAATGGGACAAGGATTTGAGGCTTTAAATAAGCAAGGAAATGAGAGGGGCTCTGAACACAACCCGTGAAAACAATATAGGCACTGTTTCTGTATCTTTCATGGGCTAGGGTTGAGGGATTGGAGGAGGGAAAATATTAGGTCTTGTCAAATGTAAAATAAGATGTGATTATGACTTTCAAAACTTAATAGAAGTGCAGAAAATTAGGAAATAAGAAGTTTGACATCACACCTAGGTTCACATGGACATGGCATCACATCTAGGGTTACAATTGTATCACACAATCTTAAAAAAGCACAATGGCTGCAAATTCTCCCAAACATATTCTCCAATTGAGTTGAAAGCATATCATGTATATATGTTGACTTTTAAATAATCCTAATTCTAATAGGACTTGGACTCCATAAACTGTGTACTTCAAAAATTAAAAACTTACTTTGACTATTAAACCTAACCTACTAGAAACCATGTATAAAGGCACAATCATTATTTGACTAAAAATATGACCCATGCATGCTACTAAAGCCCATTTCTAGCAAATC
Organism: Camphora micrantha; assembly: GCA_003546025.1. Taxonomy (NCBI): domain Eukaryota; kingdom Viridiplantae; phylum Streptophyta; class Magnoliopsida; order Laurales; family Lauraceae; genus Camphora; species Camphora micrantha. The sequence continues at coordinate 2,883,269 of QPKB01000011.1, read as the reverse complement.
TTAAAATTGCCAAGTACCCCTTGACTCTAAAAACATAATAAAATAAATAAATTAGACGAACAATAAACTAACTCAAAGGATCCTAAAATAAGAATTGATTAGTCTCAAAGTAAATTATTCAAGCTCCCAAGTAGGCCCGGCATTGAACTCCAACTCATTTCCAAAAACTCTCGAATAATACTACGCTGACACAAGGGGAAAATGAGAAAGAAAAACATATATTTATCATGCTAGTTTAGAATGACTTCCAATCATGTTAGAAGACTAATCACCTTCTTCATTGTGAGGTGGCAGAGCATGGTCCTTGTGATTTTTGTTGCCTCTTGGGTTATGCCATCATCTGTCCTTCATTATTGGATAGGAGCATCCGCTCAGACTTGGAGGGCAGTTACCCAATGTGTGTTTTTTAATGTATTTGACGGGAACGTAATGACTTCATTTTGAGGATGTTGAAATGCCAATTCATAGACTTAAAATATACTTTTTAGATTTTGTCGTATTTTTTGGACTTAAAGAAGATACTGGAAGTAGTTGCATTTTTTATAGATTTTTTGGAGTATGTATACTGAACAAGGGGAGTTTAGCTCACTCACTTCCCTTGCATTTGGGCTTCGCCCCCTGTGGGCTCCTTTAATACTTTTTACTTGTAAAAAAAGACTAAATAGAAAAAAAAAAAAAAAAGCGTATTTAACAGAACACATGAATGTAATTGAAAAATATTAGGAACCTTAATCTAAAAGTGAAGAAACAGAGGGAAAGCAAACCGCACGACGACGCCTCGCCATTAAAAACTACCACTCTCAGGCCAAAGCTTTGACGGCGAAGTGATAAAAAATTCACTCATATATATCCATGTCTGAGAGGCAACTTTAAGCTTGTTTCTTTACTAGAATTCCTGGTTGGGGTTTTGGGGACATGAACATCATTTCCGTTGGCTTTTCCTAATTCTAGTGGTTGGGGTTTTTGGGACAGTTTTTTCCAAATCCCATGTTTCTTGTCAAGAAATTTTGAACTCCAGCACATGAAAAGTCTCAATTAGCCTTTGATAATCCAAGAATTCCGCCTTGTTTGGGAATTCGGAAATTCCTGGAATTCTAGTGAAGAAACAGGCATTAAGTTTAAGTACCTTTTATATTTGTAAGAGTGATTACCATAAATGAGCCAAAATGAATGATGCATGTAGCAGTTCCGAAAATTCAGTTGATGTACAGCAAACTGAATTTGGTAAATTCATAATAGTGATCGAGTTATATCAGACAGTCATGGACTCATGGTGGATAGGTACATGAGGGTGACTCTTTGAACAGAAAGATGGGGGGAAACTTGGAGAAAGGAATGATATTTGAAGATGTCTTCCATTTTAGAGCTGCTTTGAAAGATTATGCAATTGAACAAGGTTTTAAGCTACTGAGGGATATGAATGAGAAAAACAGGTTTTAAATTATGTAAATTTTATCAAAAAAATTAAAACAATTTCTTCAATTATTTAACTGTGCATTATTTTTGAATTTCAGGCCTTGAAGATTGGATTGCTGATTGCTGGTTTCTTGGGAGGCTGTTCATGTTGATTACTGGGGTTTACATTATTTATATGGATGGATGTAACTACCTTATCTTTTGGGTTGGACAATGATTTTTGGGACAATATAGATGTGTATATGGATGAATTTATATGGTGGGTGTGCAGCTGGGATACACGACTGATGATGTTGCTCCCCATCTTTTTCTTTTTTCCTTTTTTTTTTTTTTGTGTGTGGGCAGTATGTTGACAGGACTGAGTGATGTTTGTCCACTTGTATTTAATTTTTTGATTGTGGGCAGGTTTATGTTGATGATAATAGATGGTGTGACATTTTGATGTTACTACTTTTAATGTTAATGTTATTGTTGTTATTTTTTCTTAAGGAGGTCTCATGTACCTAGAAGGTTAGGATGTATCATAAAGTCGGCCTCATTATATTGTCCCTCACCATATTATAGAGGGGAATGCTAGGTGACGCCCGGGCGTTTTTAAAAGAGGAACGCCCCATGATTTTAACCAATTAAATATGAATGAGTTGTATATGCATTGATTTTGGTTATCTACATTAATTGTGGTGGTCTGGAAAAAGAGGAAAGCAAATGGCTTTAAATGACTTAAATGACTCCTAATTTCTCTCCCTCCCTATCTCTCAAAAGAGCCAATGAATGACTCTAATATTTTTCTCCACATGGCTCCAATTTTTTCTCTCAACAAATGCGCGAGATTATAACACAAATACTATTATAGAGATTATGCCATATGTACCAGGAGAGTGAATAGTTTCTTCTATTCATTTTTAACTACCCTATTATAATATATATATATATATATATATATTATAGACGTAAGATTCGATTTCGAAATTGGAGTCCGATTCCGCAATCAATTGAGAAATTGGACTCTAATCTCAAATTAATTTCAAGAGATACGGGCTATCAATCAATTCAGAGTCCACTTTTGTTAAGCTTCTTTATGTGAATTCAAATTTTAATATATATTTATTATGGATAGGTGATTAAAGAGTGCAGATGAAAAAATCCTCCTTGCTCAATAACTGTATCCAATAAAGTTAAAATAAGTCTTCTTTAGGTGGATTTAGAATTTTTATATATCTATTATGATTAGAAAATCCATAATGCTTATGATTTTTAAAAGTGGATCCTTGATAGTGATTTATACGTATGGGCTCCACATATAATAAACTTTTTTAAAGTGGGCCTCATATTCTAATTCCTAAAGACGGGGCATGCAACTTTGCAATTGATTATTTTGATTTCGATTTTAATATTGACTTTATTTTATCTTTTTTCTAAAAAATAGAGATATATCTTATCCGTTAGGATTTCTCTTACAAAAAGATTTATTCTCAAATAATGATAAGATTTGAACTTTTATCAAAGAAGCATGACCTACTTTCAGATCGGCCCAATCATGCCGTACTGTACCCCAATTAGGCCAGCTCGTACCACCCCCAAGCTGGCCCACATGCCCATTCTAATATTTTATTTTTAAATTTACTTATATAAATTAAAAGAGACATTATGGGCTTTTAGGGTTTTTAACTTGAAATAAAGTTGAAATTACTAAAATAAATCTATAAACATTGATGTTAATTTACATAAGACTTGAAGTTTCATACTCATTTATATAAAAACTAATATTTAATTCGTATAAATGTTGGCTGGGCCATGCTTCAAACTGTAATAAATGTTATATTCTTTTGTTTTATATTTATTTTCATATTTGTTTGTTTTATATTTATTTTTTCATTAATTAATATCTCATAAAATAGCCACGAATTGGACGTGTTTTTTTTTTTTTTGGGCCCGGGCTTAGTGCGGGTATGCTTTGCTAGTTATATATTATATATACAGAAACTGCAACCATTTTCATAATAGAGCGACATGTGGCGCATCCTCAAACTTTTTTCAATGCTACATTCCGGAATTACCCTTCTAATATAATCTCACCAAACTAATCCAAATTCTCTAATACTCCACCTAAAATATCTCAATAGTAATCTAAGATATTCTTTAAATAAGGTACTTATCCCTTCCCTAAAACATAGCATACAATAATAACCTCTCTTTATTTAGGGATTGCTAAAAATGTATGTATTAAATGTTGTTGCAAATCAATTTATGGGACCCTCGTGTCAGACCCAGGTTGCAAAAATTTGGGGCACTTTCGTAGGCAGCATTTTGCTACTTTTTTTCCTATTTTCCCTTTCAGTATTTGGTATGGTTAATCTGTGGGGACCATTGTAGAAGCCAGTTAATTTCAAGATCCACACTTAATATATAATAATTTATATTTACTAATTTAACCAAATAAGTCTATGAGTCCTATTATGAAAGCCATATCATTTTTCTTTCCAAACTCACAATTTACGGGGGCCACTTTCATATGATGTATTCTGCTATTTTTTCTCCTTATTTTCCTTTGATATTCAGTAAAATCAATCTATGGGGCCCATTGTGGACATTTTTCCCTTATTTTTCTTTGGATATTTGGTATGATAATTTAATTTGTGAGGCTAATTGTGGAAACCAATTAATTTCAAAATCCACATTTAATTCTGAAATGACACTCAATTTATGGCTAAGTACAAATATAATCAAATGAAGGTCATAAAATCTTTACTATTTACTTGATATTCCCTAAAATTTGCCGGCTATCTAAATTTTCTCTCATGAGTCTCCATCTTTATCATGATTTTTTTATTATCATTTATATTTACTAATTTAACCAAATAAATCTATGAGTCCCATTATGAAATCCAAGCCTTCTTTCTTTCCAAACTCACAATTTACGAGGGCCACTTGTTTTTATACCAACGCACGAAGCGCTTTTTTTATACCAAAGCGGGGGCCACTTTCATAGGTTGTATTTTGCTACTTTCTTCTTTTTATTATCCTTTCAATATTTAGTATGATTAATCTGTGGGGCCCATTATGGATATTTTTCTCCTTATTTCTTTTTGGATATTTGGTAAGATTAATTAATCTGTGAGGCCCATTGTGGAAGCCAATTAATTCCAAAATCCACATTTAATTTTGAAATGACACTCAATTTATGTTTAAGCACAAATATAATCAAATCAAGGTCGTAAAATCTTTACCATCTACTCGATCTTCTCCTAAATATTTCCCGCTACCTAAAATTTATTTAATGAGTTTCCATCTTTATTATGAATTTTATATTAATATTCATTTATAATTTATTTCGATATTTAGAAATATTTCTGATTAGAGATTTTAATGATTTATTTAGATATTTAGAAATACTTCTTAATCTTTCAAAAGTCCAGGACAAAAAGGTTCATGTGTATTTGTCATGAATGTTATTTATAATGCTTCTTAAATATAATTCTTCAAGTTTAGGGGATATATTATGATTTTATAGGTGGTGTGTATCTTGAAGTTTATTTTGTGGAAAGCATAAATAATGAATTGTATAAAAAAAAAATTTCTTTTTTTTTTATAAAATTATGCATGTTAACTATGATATATATATATATATTATGTTTTTCTTTTTCTTCTCTTTCTTGAGTTTATGTTAAAAGCTTTTCACAAAACAGGCTTACAACACATATTCTATTCATATAATTTGTTATAGTACAACTTTTTCAATAAAATATTGAGCTATATGTTTTGAGAAATAGAGAATTAAGTATTTGTGAGAAGTTGATTCTGGGCCTCAAGAAGTGGAGAGGTCTTATGTTCGACATTTACCTCCGTTGGTCACCCTTTCTAGTTTTATCCGGTGCATGTGCCCCTAGGGATTAGTTCTCGGTTGTCCAGAATCGAATGTCCCTCGAGCTCAGGGCCTGGGCGGGGTGGGTGGGAGATACCTTGGGTTATAAATAAATAAAAGAAAGTATTTGCGAGAAGTTTATATGTAGGTGTATAAATGAGTATCACATGCAAATGGGTTAACTACAATATTTGTATAACATCTTTCTTTAAAACAAATGATATATAGTAAAGACATTTCAAATGATTCATTTCAAATGAATCATGATGCTTCCCCTGTCTAGAATGCTTCAAATAAATGTCATTATAACCCTCAAGGGGTTGGTCGAGAGGTTAGGATCATGTTTCCTCTCTCTTCCGAAGTTAAAGGTCCCGGTATCAATTCCCAGTTCCCTCTCTTCAGGAACCAAAGGTTGAGTCCACTAGTGTTACCACCTAGGGGACACAGGGGTTTTAACCAGCTTCTCTCTGGGTCCAAAGGGATTAGTCCAGCCAAAATGATTGGGAAACCTCCGTTAGCAAAAAAAATAAAATAAAATAAAAATAAATGCCATTATCTTTTTAGGTTAGGCTAAATTTCATCCTAAGTAGAAGCTGGGCATGCATTCCTCCTAATAATTTGTAAACCACTAAGGTTGTGTTTGGGCAAATTTGAAGATTGTCACTGCTCCTCAAACATGGCATTCCCCTAGTGGATTTCGGGTTACTATAAAGGTCACATTTGATAATACCGATAAATTAATAGGTTTGAGGATTTCATATCTTTTTCTTTCAATTCGAACCAATTCCACATCCCAGGGAGGGTAAGACTCTAGAATCCTTAAAAGTCAAAATTGAGGATCCTAAATATTCCAAATCCTCAAAATTTGTAATTACTAATTGTGGCTTTTCTATGAAAGATAAAAACCATTTCTCCAAGAATTTGATTGCCAAACGTGACCCAAAATAGAAATCACTAATATTATTGGGCTATTTGGATTTAGTCAATAAGTAGGGCCCGTTGATGTTATTATCATCAGCAATCAGTGTAGTTATTTCGGGTTTTCTTCATCTGTGACTTTGCTTCGTTTGGCTGCGTCGACGCGTTACGTGAGCAGCTCGTCTCTCTCTCTCAAACCATGTCCCAATCCCCATCTCCCTAAATTTCTTCTTCTTCTTCTCTCTCTTTCTTCAATCGAATCGTCAAATCCTCCAACAAAAACAAACGCAAATGCGAAGGTACATATAATTTAGAATTCCAATCTCTCTGCAACTAACCCATCTTCCAGATTTCAGTTTTCAACCCACTGCTGTCGACATTTTCTTCTCTCTATCTCTATTGGTGTCGATTGGTGTTGCAGACATGGAGAGGTGTTGGGAAGGCGAGGTGGGCACCGGTCGCTGAAGCAGCAGAGCGGCGGATTGCGGGCATTGGCCGGTCAGCTCTCGGTTGCCGGATTGATTTTGGTTAAATATGAATGAGTTGTATATGCATTGATTTTGGTTATCTACATTAATTGTGGTGGTCTGGAAAAAGAGGAAAGCAAATGGCTTTTACATATGCAGATGTTGATTAGGTCAGGTGTCCTGATACTTGGCATTCTACCATTTGATGCTGCACGTTTCTTGTCACATCCTTGATATTCTAAAAATGCAGAAAGCAGGATACTGTATCTAAATCCTCAACCGAAGCTGAATATCACTTCTCCGCTATAAGTGAAATCATCTGGCTACAATGATTTCTCTAGGAATTTGGAGTTGCCCTTAAGAAATCCACCCTCCTTTATGCAAATAATACTATTGCTATTCGCATAGTATCAAATCGAGTTGTTCATGAGCGAACCAAGCATATCTAGGTCAATTGTTATTTCATTCGCCAACATTTTACTTTGGGGGCTTTGCTTCTCCCATATATTTCTACCTATGACAAAAGCACTTCATGATTTCTTAACTTACAAATCAATGACTTGTTCCTGTCTGCATCAATTTGAGGGTAAGTATAAAGGCAAAGAAAACAACAATCATGAGGAACATTGAACTTAAAGGAACACACTTTCATATGCACCTATAGTATATCATTAACATGGTCTCAAAGCTAGAGGTTACAAGTTCAAAACCCAATAGACAAACGGAACTGAACAAACGAGACAGATAGATGGAGTTAACATGCCTCCTAGGGGTTTCGAACTGGTGACCTCTGACTCTGATACCATGTTAATAACCAGTAGCACCAAAAGCTCTAGTTTTTGGTGTTTTTGGTTATTAACATCTTGGACCTTCTGCCCAATTCCGGTTGGAACGGAATGGGATTGGCAACTATACTTAAGTACTCTATCTGCAAGCCAGCAGAGGGAGAACTGACTATATTTGTAGCAAGTTGAAAGCAGAAGGCAATGTAGTTAGAGTTTAATGGGCTGCTCAATTAGATATTTGATAAGTTTGATGCCTACATGCCTAGCTTGCATCTTATGCACTGACTACATTGTACAATCTGATAATTAGGTTTCCATTTACATGGACTCAAATCCCGTGTTCATGAACTAACAAAGCATATTGATCTAAATTTTCAAATTTTTTGAGGTGGTTCACTTGTGAAGTCAAAGACTCGATAAATATTTTTACCAAGGCCTTATTGAAGAGTAAGTTGGCTACCGTTTCGGTCAAGCTGGGCATGATTAATTTATATGCTACAGCTTGGGCGTAAGGTTATAAAGCATAATTTGGTGAATATCTGCAGTTACATGTGTATTTTATTGTTTTAGAGTGTTTTTGGTATTTTACTCTTTTTGTAACAGGTTAAATGTAATTTTGTTAATAAATATATGATTGACCTGAACTGTGTGCTAATCCCTCCATTCTCCAATACCTACATCCACGGATTGAACTGTCTAGTTTGGCAGTTCCTGCTTTGATTGTTAGAACATTGATTTGAAGTATTGCTTCAAGAAAATTTATTTACCTTTGGAACTAATTCTCACCTAGTGTGTCAAATACTTCCAATGCATCCGAGTCAAGGAGTCACCCATTACGTTTAGTACTACCGTTTACAGACAACAGCATGCTATTTTGAGACTATAGAAGATGATCCATTAAAGGATTCACCCCAAATAAGAGTATTTACTTATCATATAACACACTAACACAGTTAAATCTATCAGTGATAGATAAGGAATTGATGATCCTTCCTCGGATCAGAGCAGTACTTGTCTTAGATGTAGTCATACACCAAACCAAACCAAACCAAACTAAACCAAGCCTTTTCCCACTAGGTGGGGTTGGCTATATGGATTTGACGACGCCAATCAAATATGTTTAGGGTCATGTCCTCCGTTCGATCCATGTAGGCAAGGTCATGTTTAATAGTTTCTTTCCAACTTCTCTTGGGTCTCCCTCTCCCTCTCCTACTCCTGGCAATCTGCATGCTTTCATATCTTTTAACATGTGCCTCTGTTGGACCCCTTCTAACATGGCCGAACCATCTCAATTGATTTTCTCTCATTTTATCTTCAATCCGTGCTATTCCTACTTTGCCCTTAATCTCCTCGTTCCTAATCTTATCTCTCCTTGTGATCCCGTACATCCATCTTAGCATTCTCATCTCCGCAACTTCCATATTCTTAACATGATTATGCTTTACTGCCCAACACTCTGATCTATATAACAACGCTGGGCGTACCGCCACCTTATAATACTTTCCTTTAACCTTGAGGAGGACTTTCCAATCACACAAGACGCCCAAAGCACTCCTCTATTTGGTTCACCCGGCCTGAATCATGTGACTTACGTCAGTATCAATCCCTTCATCCTGTTGCACCGTAGATCCAAGGTATCTAAAGTTTTCTTTCTATACAACCTTTTGTGTGCCCAAACTTACTTCTATGTTACCAAGTGTCCTACTTTGACTAAACTTGCATTCCATATATTCCGTCTTGCATTGACTTAGCCTAAACCCTTTAGTCTCTAACGTTTTCCTCCACAATTCTAGTTTAGCATTCACTCCTTCTCTCGTCTCATCCACTAAAACAATGTCATCTACAAATAGCATACACCACGGCGCCTCATCCTGAATATGTCTTGTAATCTCATCCATAACTAGGGCAAACAAGTACGGGCTTAAAGCTGAGCCTTGGTGTAGACCAATCGTGATAGGAAACTCTTTAGCCTCTCCGCCAGTCGTTTTTATAGATGTCACGACTCTATCATACATATCTTTTATCGCCTCAATATATGCGACACACACTCTTTTCTTATCCAGTACTCTCCATAGAATCTCCCTAGGAACCCGGTCATAGGCCTTCTCCAAGTCAATGAACACCATATGTAAATCTCTCTGACCTTCTCTATACTGTTCCACTAACCTTCTCAGGAGAAAGATAGCCTCCATGGTTGATCTCCCAGGCATGAAACCAAATTGATTTTCTGAAAGGTTTGTTGTTCTTCTTAGTCTTCTCTCAATAAGTCTCTCCCATAATTTCATCGTATAGCTCATCAATTTAATCTCGCGGTAGTTCGCACAGTTCCGAATATCTCCTTTGTTCTTGTATATGGGTATAAGAATACTTTTCCTCCGTGCATCAGGCATCTTCTTGCTCTTTAGCACTACATTAAAAAGCTTTATCTTCAGCATACATACCAACAAAAAAGAAATAGTCTTCAGCAAAAGAGGCCACTTCAATTTCATTAGCTTGCTGCACTGCTGCTACTCTTGTTATGAGTGCTACTGTTATTGCTGTTTCTGCTCCTTTTCCCTACTGTTACTATGTGGTTTGAGTTGTTTTGGCATGTACCCTGTATCTGTGTTCATGTACCCTGTATCCATGTTCTTCAACAAAGTTTTCAAATTACATACCATATCCCATGATGTATTCATTTTTATGCCAGAGTTTCATCTTTCCATATTAACCCTGTGCTTGTATGTTGTCTAACTTGAATAATGTCTCTTCCTGCAGGGCGGCTTTCCTGGAATTTATGATGTTAAACATTTTATAAAGTCACTTAGGTATGATGTACGAATTGTAGATAGCCTTCCTGAGTTCCACTCACATGGGAAGAATGGGAAGGCCAAAAAGATGAAAGCGCATCAGGTGAGATTCTATTTTTTGTCCTACCTTGAGTCTTTACCTCTGGCATTAAAATTCCACAAAATTTTCTTTTCGAAAGCTCACGTGCTTACTCATTTCATTTCAAGCTTCCTAAAATTCATGCACTATATATTGCCTTTTGTTTCAGCTTCGTCCCCCTAGAGATGCTCCTCTTAGCTGGTATACTACAGTTGCATTGGAGAAGATGGAGGAGCATGGTGCCATTTACCTCACTCCATTTTCACACCGTTTGGCAGAGGAGATTGATAACCCTGAATACCAGCGGTTGAGATGTCGAGTGAATTATCATGCACTCAGGTTTAAGCCACATATTATGAAGATGAGTCGGTCAATAGTTAATCGGCTCCGAGCACAGGGCCACTTCATGGCAATGCATCTTCGGCTTGAGATGGACATGCTTGCATTTCCTGGGTAATGCATCACATTGACTATATACATGTTTGTGGAAACATTGTGGGAACTTATCTAGGAGTAACTGAGTGGGATGATACTGTTGTCGTAAAAAAATGTCTTTAATCATAGATCCATAGCTGAACATTCACATCTTTGATAAATTGGGTAAAAGAATGGTGACACTATTTGGTAGTTTTTATTTACTTTTTTTTAATGGATGTTGACTATTAGTGTTTTGAGGCTTTGGGTTGTAAAGTTGGACATAGGAGATTTTCATTTAAGTTGTTCTTTTTTTTTCTTTTTTTTCTTTTCGTTTCTATTTTGTAAATTTGAGAGTGGATAATAGATTTATCTTTCCGTCAATCATCTTTATTGATTCAGTGGATTTCTTCTCCTTATTATTTTTGTTTCTATTTCGTAAATTTGAGATTGCATGATTAATAAATTGCATATAGTCAACAATAATTGACACTCATATTTTAGTGTAGTTTGTCATCTGCGTTGCATTTTCTTAGATTTAGTGTGACTGGACGTGTTGCAAAATAAATTCTATTTATATATTCATTGGTGTAATTTATGAAAATTTGTTTATGATGTTTTATTAAATATTACAAATGTAAATGTGTTCTGCATTCATGAAGTTAAATCAGGTGTCTATTAAGTCAATATGTAGGTGCTTATGATATGGAATGCTCCTTATATGTTCCGTCAAGTATCTAATCTATCTGATTGAATAAAAGTTTATTTGAAATAACTGCACGGGCTTTAATACTAAGTACATATTATCACTATAGCATTCCATTCGTGAGTACATAAATTTTTTTTTAAGGGGCAGTCAAACAATCTCGTAATATAATTATTAACGTCCTCAGGAAAAGACAATTTCTATGTAGGGATGTAAATGGGTTCCCGATTCTCTGATTATTCGGAGGTTCCGACCCTTTAAAGACCGAGTCTGGGTCCTAATTTAGGCCCCGATGAGAAAATTGTTACGGATTCGGTTCCACCTTGGTTCGGACCTGTGGACCTGAGACCCGACATATTTCCTCAATTTTCGAAAATCTCTCCTAAAAATCATGTTTTTTTAAATATAATTCTCTACCAAGACTCGGACCCGGATCCAGACGCGTCCTATATATGGCTCTGGTTCCGATTCCAGAGCCAAAAAATCGATTCTGAGTCCGGATCCACCTTTTTCTTAACAGTTTCAGTTCTAGATCCGCGATGGACCCAGACCGAGACCGATCCATTTACCACCCTAGTTCTACGGGTTTAATGCCCCCACCCCAACCCATATCTTTTATCACCCCCCTCTGGGTCTGACGTGAACCAACCTGGCGCTTTTTTAAATTTCAAAGCATGGAAACTTCTTTTGTTGCAAAAGCGGCTGGCTCTTCTTCAGCCTAAGCGGTTGTCAACAGTTGCTTCAAACAAAAAGAAGAAGATCAAATTCGTGTGCGTCAGAGATTGAAACCAAATGAGAGCCATCCATCAGGTAAGGTGGATCAAATTGTTTAATCAACCGGGTTGAGTTTGAATTGGCCAGTATCTTCCACGTCGAGTTTTGATTACTGTATACGTAAAATCCACCCACCGTTGGATTAGATGGATTGAATGATTATATATACTCGTACTAGTGGAGCCCTGCACGTGCAAGGAACATACTCTTTCAGTATGATAATATGAAAAAATAAAATCATTTTAAAACTCAATATTAACTATCTCAATGGAGAATGACCAGGTTACATATAGCTCATTTTTTTGACAAATTAAGTAATTTACAATCACTCATTGTTCTTATGAAATTTAGTTAAAGCTTCAATAGAAAAAATTAAGAAGAAGATGGAATAACAAGATATATGGAAGGAAACTAACTAAAAAAAAAAAAGTTGAACACCAACCTTTTCTGGCCATACATGATTAGGCAAAACACTCACCAATTTCAATATAGATTGATAGTCCGGCCTATTTTCCATTAAAATTTGTTTAAAACCTAGCACCAAATACATACCAAATTCAATGAAAGAAAATACTAACCAACCAAAACAGTACCCAACTCATAGCTTTAAACAAATTAACAACAAATCACAAGGATTCCAAGAAACCTTTGGCATTCTCATCTCTTCCTCTGACAAGCAAATTGTGCCTTTACAGGCATTGGGATCGAAATTGAAATTTTCTACACATGAGAATCACAACCGAAATTTCTCATTTGAGTTCTTGCAGCGAATGAACAACTTCGTCAAACACAACCATTTTCATGATCATTTGAGCTAAGCATTTCATCGAAATATAATAATACTAAGTGAGGCCCACGGATGTGTAGTTCTCTTTGATTATATATATATAATATAATATAATATAATATAATATAATAATACTAAGTGGGGCCCACAGATGTGTAGAAAAAAAGCATGACAAGTTCTGCTACTAAGTGAGGCCCACAAATGTGTAGTTCTCTTTTATTTTATATATAATATAATAATACTAAGTGGGCCTACAGATGTGTAGATGTAGAGTAAAAGCATGACAAGTTCTTCAACTAAGTAGGGCCCATAGATGTGTAGTTCTCATTTTATTTTATATATATATATATATATAATATAATAATACTAAGTGGGGCCCACAGATGTGTAGAGAAAAAGCATGATAAGTTCTTCTACCAAGTGGTATAATATAATAATACGAAGTGGGGCCCACAGATGTGTAGTTCTCTTGTATTATATATATAATATAATAATACTAAGTGGGGTCCACAGATGTGTAGTTCTCTTGTATTATTTATATAATATAATAATACTAAGTGGGGCCCACAGATGTGTAGTTCTCTTGTATTATTTATATAATATAATAATACTAAGTGGGGCCCACAGATGTGTAGTTCTCTTGTATTATATATATAATATAATAATACTAAGTGGGGCCCACATATGTCTAGATGTAGAGAAAAAGCATAACAAGTTCTTCTACTAAGTGGGGCCCACGGACGTGTAGTTCTCTTTTATTATATATATGTATAATATAATATAATAATACTAAGTGAGGCCCACAGATGTGTAGAGAAAAAGCATGACAAGTTATTCTCTTTTATTGGGGCCCACATGAGTGTAGTTCTCTTTTATTATATATATACATATATATCTATATATCTTTTACTAATATAAAAGAGGAGAAATTATATATATATAATATCATAATACTAAGTGGGGCTCACAGATGTGTAGAGAAAAAGCATGACACTTTTTTCTCTTTTATAATAAGGGTATAGATATTATATGATTATTATTATAATATACTAAGAATATATTATTATATTATATTATTTTAGGGAGGGGCGCCCATAAAGGTGTAGTGAAAAAGGATGCAACTTCTATTCTCTTTTATAATAAGGGTATAGATTTTATATTATTGTTATTATAATATAATAATAATAGTATATTATTATATTATAATATTTGGGGGTGGGCCCCACAAAGGTGTAGTGAAAAAGTATGCAATTTCTCCTCTTTGATAATAGTAAGGGCCTGTTTGGATGCACAGGAAAATAATATTTTATAGAATATAATCTTTCATTTTTTAAAGAAAAAAATCTTGTGCGTTTGGTAACTTAAGAAAAATTTGAAGAAAATATTATTTTCTTTCAAAAAGCTCAATATTCTTTCCTACAGCCCCCCCCCCCCCCTAGAAAACTTTCTACAAGATAAGAATCTTTTAAAATGAGTATTACAAAGTGGTAGAGTAAAGTAAAGACTTTAGTTCATCAAATGCATCAATGTTTATGTTTACACATATGGTAAAGTAAAGTAAAAGTAAATCTCATAGGACGGTAAAGGTCTGGTAAAGTAAAGGTGAGATAAAGTGCATGGTGAAGTAAAGTGGGAAGGACTGGCAAAGTAGTTTCTTTTCTTTACTTTACTTTATCACATTTTATCTTAGTTTTATATGGTAAAGAAAAAATGACTTGTTTACGGGTGTGGTAAAGTAAAATAAAGATTAATTGATGTCATATCATGGTAAAAGGTGAGGAAAAGTAAGGTTAGATGAAGTGTGTGGTAAAGCAAACTGAGAGAGAGAGAGAGTTATAAAGTAGTTATTTTTTTTTATTGACTTTACTTTACAATACTTTACCATGGTTTTTTATGATAAAAGAAAGTAACTTATAGTAAAAATATGAAAGTTAAACTTTACTTTACTACATTACTTTTTTATCTAGACATGGTAAATTACATATAAATTAAAATCTTTAATAATTTTTTTTTTCATATAATGTAATTTACTTTAATCATAACACCTTCCAAATCGCTCAATTTGAAATCTGTAATATTCTTAAAAATTTGCCAAACAATAAAAATATTATACTATTATAATATTGCATTATTGTATTCTATAGTATTTTATTCTTACAATATTTAAATCTATAAATATTTTATTCTGTAGACATCCAAACGGGTCCTAATATATATATATATATATATAAGATATAAGATAAGATAAGATAAAATTGTAGATAGATTATAATATTTTGGGGTGGGCACTACATAGGTGTAGTGAAAAAGTTTGTAATTTCTCATAATAATATATTATTTTATTATATTATATTAATTGGGGGTGGGCCCACAATGGTGTAATGAAAAAGTTTGCAGTATAATATTTGGGGTTGGGCCCTACAAAGGTGTAGTGAAAAAGTTTACAATTTCTCATAATAATATATTATTATATTATATTATAATAATTGGAGGTGGGCCCCACAATGTTGTAGTGAAAAAAAGTTTGAAACTTTCCCTCTTTTATAATAGTAGCGGATAGCAGATATTTGGATGTGGGCTCCACAATGGTGTAGTGAAAAAAACATCCGACATTGCCTCTTTTATAATAAATAGTTATTATTACTATTATTATTATAAATAAATATAATATAATATAATAGTAGATGGATAGGTAGAATAGATAGATAGATAGATGAAAGCAGAAAAGGGGTAGGGTTCTCGAATGTTACAACAGTCCTAGTTTGACCTTTGACATTCACTATTTGTATTAGATCCAATCCACCGTCCAGCTTTGATAGCTATGCGCGAAATAAATCCACCGTTGGATTAGAATAATTCAATGGCGGACCTACGTTTTGTCAAAATCCATCCTCTGCCACAGGCCCACCTTACAACGCCCACACCCTTTTAATCCCTAGCAACTTTTCGAATCTCCCTTCTCTTTCCATCGAAAACCTCTCCAAGCGCCAACCCTTTTCCTCCTTCATCTATCTCCCTGCAAGTGCAGACCCTCGATTCCATCTTGGAATGGGTCTTCTCTCAGTCTCTTGATTCTTCATCTCTCCCAAGTCCCAGGCAACAAACCCAACCAACCCAAAACTCAACACCTCCTCTTTCTCTTCGTCTCTGCGAGACCGCGACTCTCCCATTCGCCATTGTTCTCCTAATAGCTTGTAAGAAGAAGGGAAAGAGAGCTGGAACCAGAGAAAGCGCGGCTTCAAGAAGAAGAGAAGGAGAACAAATGCCTTTGACCTAGGTATATGATTTCTTTTTCTGATTACATGGTTTTTTCTTTTATTGTTTAGATTACATGGATTGCTTGAATGGAGAATAGACATTGCTCTGTCTCCTTCTTTTTGAGACCTACATTTAGGAAATTTTTTTTTGATTATTATATGAATTTATATATTTTCTCTACTACAATTACATGACATGATTACATCCGTATATGATTTTCCCCCTCTTTCTGTAGTTATCTAGAATTCCTGATAAACGAATCATATTGTGGATTTTTTTGTGTAATTTCTCTATTTTTTTCTCCTCTTTGATCAGCATCCTGAAATTCCTCTCCCCTGTGTGTATACAGGACAGTGGTTCTCTCGTTTGAAAAAAAGTCTACCAAAGTTTAGCAAAAGTTTACCTGAAGTTTAGCAAAAGTTTACCTGGGTCACAGAAAAGGGTTAGAGTAAGGGTTCTCCTGAAACATCTTTCTTTCGACAATGGAATTGAAAAGTGAAGAGAAGATGGCGGATAATCAGTTCATATATTTGGCTACATTGCAGCACGTATGGCGGTTTAATGTCAGAACCTCACATTGTTGTCTTCATCAACTTATAAAAGATTTTTCCGATTGTTCTTTACCGATTGGAATGGGAGGTGTGGTAGTGAATTCAAAATTATATATGTTTGGTGGCGAGAAGTTAAAGGAGGGATCCGATATGGTCCAAGTGTATATTCCAGGATTTATTAGTGCCCCTATGCAAGTTGAGGGGTTAAATATAGATGTTTTTGAGCTTGATGCTACTAATATACAGGTTCCACTGGTCCCCGTCCGCGGCGATGATTCCATTCCTAGGATGAATGCGCCCAAGATCTGCCCTATCGTGGCCACCATCGGTGATAGAATTTATGTGTTGTCTTCCCGCAACGTGTCAATGTACGACTACAGCTACGACATTCCACCGCAGTCGGTTTTTGAGGCTTACGATCCCTCGAAGAAATCGTGGATGAAGCTCGATCCTCCGCCCTTTTATGAGAAACTCGGGGGTAGTTTTTTCACCGCCCACTTTGTTTGGGGTAACCGGTTATTCTTACGTACTCGCTTTGGTCACTTCTTTTTTGATGTTAAAGACAATATTTGGCATTCTAGCAAGGATAATTTTATAAAGCAGTTCCATTATCCAGTGTTTCCTCCTTCTGGTCGACTGGTTGCATTCAAGAACTTTTTGATTGGTGTGGATTTCTATCCACGGCATCACCCAGTTCCCGTCTTTGCTTACCGCTTTGATCGCAGCGATGTCCTCAGCTACAAGTCTTACACCCCATTACATGCATTCAGTAAGGTGGTTGATCCTCCTCTATATGATTGTTCCGGTCACATAAACCACTTAGGGGATGGGGATGATGGCCGTATGACTCTGCTTTTATCAGGATTCAAGTCCTGTTCGCATAAGCAGAAGAACTGGATTGTACGCATCGCGACATTTCAGGTTCAGGTGTCCCAGCAGTCTGCTGATGCCGATGACGACGACGACGAGGTCCTCTCTGTACTTGTCGATGATCCTGTACATTTTAACCTTGGAGTGATGGATTTTGATATTGCGCTGGATCATGAATCTGTTTTTGTCCTGTAAGCATAATCTTTCTTGCAGTTTCATTTGTTAATTATTTTTCTTTTCCATTTTTAAAATGAATTAATTCCATGGGTGCTGCTTGCTTCTCTTTTGTGCATGTTTAATAGTTTTCGTTTTGCAACAAGGACATCTCTTCCTCCTTTTGCTTTGCTTTGCTTTGTTTTGTTTTGGAAGAGATGCGTGCCCTCTTCTCTTCTCTTCTCTTTTGAAGTTGCCTGAAACATATATAAATGTATGTGGTGGTTAACTCGAGATATTTTTAATTGGTTATGAACAAACTTAAAGTTTCTCAAACTTCCATGTATTAGTTCACGCTATAAGTTGCAAAAGTGAAACATAATAAATACCCTTCATATCTCAAATTGGTTTGTTTGGTTTAAACAATTGTGGAGTTGTACAAGTTCTCTCTGTTTGCAATCTTGCCGCGCTGTTCTTATTACTTATATCTATCGAGGCATTTTTTTTTTTTAAATTATGAATCGAGTACTTGAATCATGATTCTGTGCCGATTGAATGGTTTGGCTGAACAAATTTTTTATAAGCTTTGGAAGCCTAAAACAAAGGTTGCGGGCCCCAAAATGATCAAGAAGTCTTTTTGGTCCAAAAGGAAAGTGTCTATGCGTTTTTTAGAGTCTTTATTTATGATTTTTTTTTTTTTTAATGTTAGTTTGATTCGGCCAATGCAAGTTTTCAAAGTTCCAGCTTTTACCTCGAAAAGGAATTATGCATTACTAATAATTTTCGTATTTCTCATGAGTAAATAAGCACATCGTCCAAACTTCTAGTATCTTTTAACTCACATGAGGCTCAAAAAGGGTAATGACGTTTATTTATTTATAAAAAAAGGGGAAATGATATTTACGTATAATTGTTTCTTCTAGAAAAATTATAGCGACTTTGGCCAATTTAGCGTTCCAATCAAATGGCTCTCTTGCCATTATTCTTTATGTGTGTGTAAGTATTGGACCTATGACGCCACCCTTGCTTTTCAAATACCATGCTAGCACCACTTTGGTTCAGCAACTTTGGCAAATGGATCTTAGAGCAAAAAAATAAGTTGTAGCATTGATTTCACCCTTAGAATAAGCCCAACCATGTTAGTAGTTATTGGAATGTGAACGTGTAGAAATGTAACGACTTGAAGAACAAAACACATGAAAAGAGAAAATATTCACGATTCATGAATACACAATGCAATTGTTACTCTCTTTATCTATCTCGTTATGAGTGTAAAAGCATATGTAAATATTACCCAATTTAGGTTTATTAGCTTATACAATTTAGCTACAAGATCATTGCTAAAGCTAAGATGGATCAATTGTATGTTTGAAAGGTTGATTCCAACGTTGATAAGAGGGGATACCTTGTATCATATGAGAGATTATTATTATGATGCAGTTTTGTGCAAAATTATTATTGTAAAGGCACTGTGATACGGTATTCCTCCTCGATACGCATTTACTTGTTTACTTAATTTTATCTCAGTGTTAAGGAAGGGAAACACTTCATCTACATTCACAAAAGAAGAAATCACATGCAGGTCAATCTTTCCCATTGACAGTATCATTTGGTCTAGCCATCATATTGGTTGGTCATCTTTCCATGTTCTGCTCTTTGCTTTTATCGTTTTTTAATTTTGGTTTTTCATTTTTATGACCTTATGTTGTGGGGGTGTCCATATCCACTTTTTTGTGTCACATGCTAGGCATGACTACTTATGTTACATGGCACCATGACTTGATAGGATTTTGGCATGTAAGCAATAGAATACCATGGGTTAGGTCAGTGTGTTATTTATATTTTTTTTATATATATATTTAATTCCAATATGTTGGGTTGGTTGGATTGGAAAAAACCCTAAAATTGGCTGTTGACTCTATATTTCTCTCTACTTCTATTTCACACACTCTATTCTTCTTTCATCTTTGTCTCTCCGTTTCTCTTGTGGTTGGAAGTTATGTCGATGTGGTTTGTTGCTCGTTCTTTTTTTCTTGGAGCCCAACACTGTTATTAGGTGTGTTTTAAGCTCGCTTTAAATTGTCTCCATACTTATCCACTTTACCATTTATGTCCTTTTCTATCAAACCGTGACAATTTACAAGGCCAGAGGTGCATAATTTTTCATAATTTTAAATGTTGCCTGACCTTCAATTTATTAAGCATAACGACTAGCTTTATCAAACCTTGATGCATAATCGTTTGATTCATAAAGCTGATAAAAATACTTGTTAATGATTGCCAGTTACGGTTATAAGCATCTGTAAAAACAATTATTTATTAAGCATATCGAAGCAAAAATTGGAGCAAATGTGAAGAAAGTATACCTCCAATGGCTTGGGCATGTTAAGTTCTTCTGGGATTATTATATGGACTTTATCATTCTTAATTTTGTAAACATATTGATTAGGAATTGAGCTTGTTATAGACCTTGGCCAACACTAGTGGATATCTGTTAGATACTAATGATGGGCACCTGGTGTAGTGATTGGTGAGGGCTGTTGCGACTAGTGGTTGGAGGCTGTGATTGATTGCGTTTTGCAGAGGGCAATGCGATGAGGACTAGACTTGACCAGTGGCCGATGGCATATCTCCATATCTCCAAGTGATGAGACTCATCACCTCGCACTGTCCCCACAATAAGCGTGTGACTCACACAACAAGGGCTTGTTTGTCTTGAACAATGCCTATCTTCATATCTCCTAGTGATGATAGTCTTAACTGGTCATCACATCGCACTGTCTCTTTAACCTTGCAGGGGATATGAATTATTTATTCTCAGTGGGTAATCACCTTAACACGCGTACAACATAGTCCACACCCTTGCATGGCACCAAGCTTAAATAAACTTTCTCCTCAATCATTTATTCATTATTAGGCAAAATAAGCTATGTAATTGATCTCCTTATCTGATTATCGTGTCCAGTCTGTCACATTATCACTCATTGTTAGATATCAATGTGCTTAGGATTGATCCTAGCTCGGAAGGATCAGTTTGTTTAGCAGGAATGGGAGTTCAGGAATCAACATCCCGTTCCTAGTTATAAGATGCCTAAAAATACTAGGAACCAATTATTTCCATTACAATTTTTGGACATGTCTAAAAATTTGTATTGAAAATAATATTTCATTTCCCATTCTAATATTTGGTTTAATAATCCCACACATTGATTTCTATTTCAAAACTATTAAATCATTTCCCATTCTAATATTTGGTTTTTAGCCTCCATTCTCTCCATTCCTTCCTCTTTGTTGGGGCCTCTATACATCTTTTCTTGATAAGTTAGGAGTATCATTAATAGGCACTTGGGGGGGGGGGGGGGGGGGGGGGGGCGGGCACCCGTGTAGAAAGAAATATCTATACAAAGCTAAACCAACACTATACCACCAGGAAGCAACAAAAAATATTTGACCCCAAAAACCCCCTAACAACAAAGTAGACCTATGCACAAGGAAATCTCCCCGTTGGACAAAAAGAAAGGAGTCTTCCTAAGAAGAAACCCTCATGTCATCAAGGAACTTAACGAAATCATCAAAACAAGGATTAGGCTTCCTTGTGATCCAACGAACTTAACGAATGCATGATGATGTCCTTGTTAGAGATCCTTGAACCAATGCAGAAGCATACAATAGAATTCATAGAAGCATACAAGAGAGAGACGAATTGCAAGAGAATTTTCTGTATTCACTGAATTGATGAAGGATACATTTATGACACTGTAGCCTAGATTAGTGGATCTGATTAGAGATCTGATTACATGATTACATGCATAACTAAGGAAACTAATATCTATCTAATCTATTGACAACTCATACATGGGCCGACCCAATACATGGGTTCAAGCTGACCTGTTGGACTGTTTCTTTACACCCCCTCTCAAGCTTTGGATGGGAGAATGTGACCATTGAGAGCTTGGAAATTGGCTCTAAAAAACGAGAAGTGGAGTGGCTCTTGGTGAAAAAAATCTACTATCTAAGGAGCTGATGAAATCTGAAGGAGCTTTATAGTACCACTCCGAACATGTTGACGAATGAAATGACGGTCAATTTCAAGATGTTTAGATCGTTCATGGAAGACATCATTTGTTGCCAGCTTCCGTGCACTTTCACTGTCCGTAAAGAGGGGGTAGATTTAGGAACTAGAACTCCTAAATCCCGAAGTAACCAGCGAAGCCAGATAATTTCAGTGGTGGTGTGAGATACAGCACGATATTTAGCTTCAGTGGAAGATCGTGAGACAACTTCCTGTTTCTTGCTCTTCCAAGAGATGAGAGAGGAGCCAAGAAAAATGGAGAAGGCTATTGTAGAGCGCCGATCATTGACTGCCCAGTCGGAATCAGAATAGCCATGCAGGGTAAGATTTTGACTAGAGGAAAGGAGGAGGGCATAAGTGGAACTTCCTTGTAAGTTTCTCAGTATGTGCAGTACAGCAGCCCAGTGAAGATGAAGATGGTTGCACAACAAATTGGCTTACCACATGTACTGCAAAGGCAATATCTGGTCTGGTAATCGTAAGATAAACCAAGCTGTCAACTACCTCACGATAACGAGTTGGATCAGAAAGTAGATCTCCATCAGTAGTGCGCAGCTTTAGATTATGTTCAATTGGAGTAGAGACGGGCTTCAGATCTGTGAGTCTAGCTCGTTGAAGAACTTCATTGCAGTATTTCGTTTGAGATAAAAGATATCCTTTGGGAGAGTAGGCAACCTCAATGCCCAGAAAGTACCGCAGATTGCCCAAGTCTTTCATCTCAAACCGTCGATGAAGAAAACGCTTCAAGGATAGAATACTAAAAGCATCATTGCCAGTAATAATCATATCATCTCGACATAAAGTAACAAGAAAACACATCCAGATGGCGAATTGTGAGTGAAGAGAGCGGAGTCATGAGCACATTGAGAAAACCAATGCCGATAATGCTGGTGCTAAACCGTTCAAAACAAGCATAAGGGGCTTGTTTGCGTACATATAAATCACGTTTGTGACGACACACAGAATGAGGCAGGAGGAGGATGCATGTAGATTTCTTCTTGAAGGAATCCATTCAATAATGCATTCTTGACATAAAGCTGATAGAGGGGCCAATGTCTAACATCGGCAACATAAATAAAGGTACGGACTATTGTCATCTGAGCAACTGGAGCAAAAGTCTCCTCATAATCTACCCCATATTCTTATGTGTAGGTTTTGCAACCAAGCGAGCCTTGTAACGATCAACAAAACCATCAGATTTGGTCTTGATCTTAAAAATCCATTTGCAGCCGATAGCCCGTTTCATGGAGGGAAGAGGAATTAGGTCCCATGTGTGCGTTTTCTGTAGAGCTGCAAGTTCTTCGGTAATGGCAGTTCTCCAGTGCGGACGAGTAATGGCCTCCTTATAGGATTTAGGTTATGCCAAAGTATGAATTACTGCAAGGAAGGACTTATACGATAGAGAAAAATGATCAGTACAAACAAAGCCAAAACGGGATGGAGGAATTTTGGCGTGCAATGGGTACCTTTGAGTTTGGGCCGACGATGATTTACCTGCAGGGGTGGAGGAGAAGGGGTATTGGAGGGAAACAGGTCTGGAAGGGGATTAAGAGGATAGGCCATAGATTGCTCAGGAGAAGGGGATTGAGTAGATAATGTATAAAAAGGTATATGTTCCAAGAAGGTGACATTACGAGAGACCCGTAACCGATTGGTTTTAGGATCATAGCATCGATAGCCTTTTTGTTCGATGCCATACCCTAAAATGACACAGGCGGTGGATTTTGGGAAAGTTTGGTTCTCTCATTATCATGCAGCAAAACAAAATAGGTGCAGCCAAAAACTTTGAGATAGGACAAGTCAGGTTTACAAGAAAACAATTTTTTATAGGGAGATGTGCCAGATAAAACAGAGGATGGTGTTCTGTTAATCAGATAGATTGCAGTATGGACTGCTTCCCCCTAAAATTGCGGAGGAACATGTGAGGGATAAATCAAGGATCTAGCAGACTCTAGGATATGTCTGTGTTTCCGTTCTGCCACACCATTCTGCTGTGGTGTGGCAGGATAGGATAATTGAGCTATAGTCCATTGACTGGTCAGGTAAGAACGAAATTTGTGGGTCACGTATTCTCCCCCGGAGTCGGACCTAAATATTTTAATCCTCGTGTCAAATTGAGTGGAAACCGTGGTGGAGAAAGCAATGTAGATTGTGTATAACTCAAAACGGTTTTTCATTAAATACAACCATGTATACATAGTGAAATCATCAATAAACAACACATAATAAACGGAACCACCTTTCGTTGGCTGAGAGGCAGGTCCCCAGACATCAGAATGCACCAAAGCAGGAGGAGCATTAGTAGAAGAAGTGCTTTTATTACAAGGGAATGCATGTTGTTTACCAAATTGACAACCAAAACAAGTAGAAATGTTTGATACAGAAATGTTTCCAAATACACCACTAGTAAATAAAAACTTCATTTTTTTTTAAGATGAATGTCCTAAACGAGAGTGCCAAAGGGCAAACGGAGATGTAGATGAAACGAGTGCGGCAAGGGATATGCTGGATGATGGAAGATGCAACGAGTGGATGAAGCTAAGAACACACAAAACATTAGTGAGAGAGCAACTTATTTGAAATGGGTCCAATAAGGGAGACTGGTAGAGGAGTGGCATCAGCTGTATGGATGGTGAGAGTTATGAAGTTTGGAAACATCATTTGTCATATGATAGGATGCACCAGAATAAAAAAAAACCATGTAGTATCAAGAGTACCTGACGGACTAGAAATGGTCATGGCAGAACTAGAGGGTGAGGATGTAGTGGCCATTTGAGAAGTAGAACCAGTGGAGGAAGCTAGAATCAACTGTTGCATGCGCTCATCAACCACAGCTTGATCTGAGATGCAAGATCCATTTGTGGAGGCACGAAACTATCATCTTCAGCAACATTGGCCGCATAGGGTCGCTGTGAATAAGATGGCGTGGGACCACAATTGGGCTGCCGACCAGAGTGTTTGTTCTTATTGTTTGGCCTTTGAGGTCTGGTTGGGCAGCCCCGTTTCCAGTGTCCTTTTTTCTTACAATAATTGCAAAAGTTATTGGTACCGGATGGAAATGAGCGATCATTCTGTGGGATACTAACATTTGCTGACGGTACATGTGTGGGTTGTCCACATGTTTCTTCCTTGTAATAGAAAGCCGAGTTTGTTCTTTTGCCAGAAGTTCCGAGAGTGCCATATCCACAAAAGGCAGTGGTGACCGATGTAATAATTGACCGCGAACATGTTCAAAATCAGGGCGGAGGGCCATAAGAAACTGAACCAGGCGAGTCTGCTACCTATAGACTTCAAAGGTATGAGCATCATCAGTTATTTTAAAAGTGGGTTCCATTAGAGCCTGTTGATCCCATAAGGCAGTCATTTTGAATTTTGATGAAGAAATCATGAATGGAATCATTTCCTTGGTCTGCATTTTTAATGCCCCATTCTAACTGATACCGTCGAACTAATACCGTCGAGCAGCATTAGACCGAGTATATAATCGTGCTAAATAATCCCAAGCGTCCTTAGGATAATTGAATTTAGCCAATTGATTTCCAATAGATGGATTGACTGAATTGGCAATCCAAGAATTTATTTTGCGGACAGAAGCTTCCCATTCCTCAAACTTAGCATCCCTACTAGCCGGTGTAGGGATCTGCTCAGCAACATGTTTCCACAATTTTTGACCTTTGAAGAAATTTTTCATGAGATGGGACCAATATGGATAATTTGTGCCATCAAGTATGATAGTAATACCCGATACAGTTCGATTAGAAGACATTGGAGCAAAACAATTTGCTGACAGATGGAAAATAGGAGAAATCCAGCCCCAGAAGCTAACTCAGATTTGAAATCCAGCCACAACAACCATCCAGATCCGAAAAATTCCAATACAGGAGGTCCAGTTGACTTGAATCTGAGCACAAATGAGTGCTATGGGCCTCACTGAGTGATCAGATGACAGATCACAACTACAGGAAGCAATCTGATTGAAAAAAGGCCACAAATTGGTCCAGGCAACCTTGAATCTAGCCACATGTATGATCTGTGGGCCCCACTATATGATCAGGGGAATGATCAGATCACACTGTGATCTCTGCCTCAAAAATCCGAAACTCCTCTAAGTGGAAGTTTGATGAAAGCTTGAGAAACCAGAAATCTAAACGGTCTTGATGAAAACTGTTTGCTCAAATGAGAGAAGTACAAATCAGAGAGATTGGCCTACCTCAGATGAAGCAAAAATCTGGAAAAAATGTGTAGAATTCCCAGGATAAATGGACGACCAGTATGGGAAGGTTTTCTTATGCAGAGTGATCAACAAGTGGGCCACCTTTGATCACAGTAGGTTGCAGGCTTGATCCCAGACGAACAGGACTGTCTCTTATGCTTGAATGGACAGACGATCAGGGCTTTGATACCATGTTAGAGATCCTTGAACCAATGTAGAAGCATACAATAGATCTCACAGTGTTAGAAGCATACAAGAGAGGCGAATTGCAAGAGAATTTTTTGTATTCACTGTATTGACGAAGGATACATTTATAACACTATAGCCTAGATTAGTGGATCTGATTACATGATTACAGGTATAACTAAGGAAAAACTAATATCTATCTACTCTATTGACAACTCATACATGGGCTGACCCCATACATGGGTTGCTGACCCATTAGGTTGAGCCGATCTGTTGGACTGTTTCTTTACAGTACTCTATATATCTTCATGCCCACCACACTTTGAACCTTGGTGTGTCGGTTCTTTATGCTCCGTTGGAAATTTGTAATTCTTACACTTGTAGTTTCATTTGTTCATTATTTTTCGTTGATTTTTTTTTTTTCTAAATTTTTTTCTGTGTTGCTTCTATTTTGTGCATGGTAATACATGTTTGTATGATGTAGTTTTCCTTTTGCAACAATGACATCTCTTCCTCGTTAATAATTTGATTTTTGCTTTGCTTTGTTTTGACAACGATGCTTACTTCTCATTTAAAGTTGATTGAAATATATAGATATGGTGGTTGATTTGACATTTTTCAATGGTTTTGAACAAAGTTAAAGTTCCTCAAACTTCCATGTATTAGTTCAAGTAATGCATTGCAAATTCGAAGCATACCACCTTGCATATCTCAAATTGGTTGTTTGGTTTAAATATTTGTGGAGTTGTGCAAGTTTTTTATTTTTTGGCAATCTTGCGGTGCTAGTCTTATTACTTAAGGGAAGGAGGCTTTTTATTACAAATCAAGTACTTGAATCATAATGCAATCTCGATTGAGGGGTTTAGCCTAACAAATTTGATAGGATTTGGAAGCCTACAACAAAGGTTGTGGCCCCAAAATGATCTGAAAGTCCTCTTTTTTTTTTTTTTTTGAAATGGTAACTTGTATTAATCAAAAGCTTTACAGTATAAAAGGGCTATACTGAGAAGCGGCTGGGGAGGACCCCAAAAAAACAGCCACCACCCAAAAAAGAGAAGCTAAAACAAAAAAGGCAAACTATCTCAGACGAAAGGAAAAAAGAGCCACATCAAAACGAAATGACTTCCCTCCAATTGAAACATAAAGCATCAAGGGATAAGTCCCTAAAGTTTGGGAGAATAGAGAACCAAGAGGCTACAATGAATTTCATTTTGATGATTAGGTCTTCTTGGGAGGATAAAGTTCCTTCAAAACATCTGTTGTTTCTCTCTTTCCAAATCATCCAAATGAAGGCAAGGAAAGACAGGCACCACATGATCATCCCTTTGGAGGTGGTAATCGGACAAGCCTACTGTTGGAACATCTCAGGGAAGGATTGAGGAATAACCCTGCTGCAGGTAAACTCCCTGAGGATTGCTTACCAGATAGCTTTTGTCTGCTTGCAATGATGGAATAAGTGGTCAACTGATTCCTCATCGGCTAAGCAAAGGGGGCAAGCGTTGACAATAAACAATTTCCGCGGCGGAAATTATCCATAGTCAGAATTTTATTCTGGAGAGCAAGCCAGACAAAAGCGAGGACTCTAGGAGGGGCCTAAAAGTCTTGTTGGTCCAAAGGAAAGTTTCCATGGTAGTTTTGAGCCTATATTTATGATTATTTAATGTTAGTTTGTTTTACAATTTTTTATATTTTATAAAACATTATGAGTTAGGGGTATTTTGGTAATTTTAATGTTTGTCGGACGTAGGTCTTATTTTGATTCAAATTATGTTATTGGATTTTAATTTGGATTCTTAGTCTAGAAATTATATGCTCGTGGTGTACTTGCTGCCTAGTGCTTACAATGTCTTCCTTACCAATATTCACTCTCTTTCTTTTGCTATCATGATGAACATCGAATATTGTTTTTTTTTTTTTTTTTCTTTTATAGTTGTGAAGAATCCAGAAAGCGTTCTGCAGAGAATGTGGAGGGTGATCAAAGATTAAAGAAGGAAAAATATTCTGTGATTGAATAGGTTAGTTCTTTTAATTCCAACATTCGTATCTCACAGAATGGATTTAAGTTATGATAATGGTTGTGCTTTGAAACATGTACAGTTTCGTTTTATATAGTTCACTATATGTCGTATAAATTCCCATATGACATACAGGCGAGTTTGGCCAATTAAGTGTTCCCATGCCATGCTAGCAAGTAGCAACACTTTGGTTCAACAGCTTTGGCGAATGGCCTGTGGCTCTTACAGCAAAAAAAATAAGCCGTAGCTATGATTTCACCCTTAGAACAAGGCCAACTGTATTAGTAGTTATTAGTATTCCAAAGTGTAGAATTATAACGACTTGAAGAACAAAATACATGGAAAAAGAAAATATTCATGATTCATTAATACACAATGCAATTGTTACTCTCTTTATCTATCTCATTCTTAGTGTAAAATCATTTGTAAACTGTACCCATATTTAGGCTTATTAGCTTATGCAATGTAGCTACAAGATCATTGCTAAAGCTAACGGGGTCACCTCTTTTTTGATAAGTAAGAATTTATTAAAGAGCGCTAAAAGTGGGCGAACCCATGAATACAAAGGGGCATCCAAAAACCAGCAAAACACAACCCACCTAACAAAAGCAAAATGTAAAAATCAACCAAGGCACATCTCACCCAAAAACTCTATAAAAGAACCTGTAGTACACAACCCACCTAACAAAAGAAAAATAAAAATCAACCAGGTCACATCTAACATTCCTATCCAAAAACTGTACAAAACAACTATGTTGACAACATAATCTCTCAAAACAACCAAAGAGAGCTCGGATTCCTTGAAAATGGGTATGCTCCACTCCCTCCAAAGACACCACATCAAACATAAAAGAGTCATATTCCATACCTTCCTAAAATTGACTATTTCTCTCTACTTCTATTTACACTCTCTGTTCTTCCTTCAACTTTTTCTCGCCTTTCTCTTGTGGTTGTTGGTGATCGGAACTTTTCTCGATGTGGTTTGTTGCTCATTTCCTTTTGTTTTGGAGGCTAACACTGTTACTAGGTTCATTTTATTGTGTCTCCTACTCCAACTCATTTCCAAAAACTCTCGAATAATACTGCGCCTACACAAGGGGAAAATGAGAAAGAAAAACATATATTTGACTTCCAATCATGTTAGAAGACTAATCACCTTCTTCATTGTGAGGTGGCAGAGCATGGTCCTTGTGATTTTTGTTGCCTCTTGGGTTATGCCATCGTCTGTCCTTCATTATTGGATAGGAGCATCCGCTCAGACTTGGAGGGCAGTTACCCAATGTGTGTTTTTTGATGTATTTGATGGGAACATAATGGCTTCATTTTGAGGATGTTGAGATGCCAATGCATGGACTTATAAAATACTTTTTAGATTTTGTCGTATTTTTTGGACTTAAAGAAGATACTGGAAGTAGTTGCATTTTTTTTAAATTTTTTGGAGTAAGTATACTCAACAAGGGGGGTTTAGTTCACTCACTTCCCTTGCATTTGGGCTTCGCCCCCTGTGGGCTCCTTTAATACTTTTTACTTGTAAAAAAGGACTAAATAGAAAAAAAAAAAAAAAACATATTTAACAGAACACATGAATGTAATTGAAAAATATTAGGAACCTTAATCTAAATGTGAAGAAACAGAGGGAAAGCAAACTGCACGACGACGCCTCGCCATTAAGAACTACCACTCTCAGGCCAAAGCTTTGACAGCGAAGTGATAAAAAATTCACTCATATATCGGCGCACAAAAGCCGTAGAGAAACTTCACAACAATCCATCCATGTCTGAGAGGCAACTTTAAGCCTGTTTCTTTACTAGAATTCCTGGTTGGGGTTTTGGGGACATGAACATCATTTCCCTTGGCATTTCCTAATTCTAGTGGTTGGGGTTTTTGGGACAGCATTTCCAAATCCCAGGTTTCTTGTCAAGAATTTTTGAACTCCAGCACATGAAAAGTCTCAATTAGCCTTTGATAATCTAAGAATTCCGCCTTGTTTGGGAATTCAGGAATTCCTGGAATTCTAGTAAAGAAACAGGCCTTGAGTTTAAGTACCTTTTTGATTTGTAAGAGTGATTACCATAAATGAGCCAAAATGAATGATGAATGTAGCAGATCCGAAAATTCAGTTGATGTACAGCAAACTGAATTTGGTAGTGATCGAGTTATATCAGACAGTCATGGACTCATGGTGGATAGGTACATGAGGGTGACTCTTTGAAGAGAAAGATGGGGGGAAACTTGGAGAAAGGAATGATATTTGAAGATGTCTTCCATTTTAGAGCTGCTTTGAAAGATTATGCAATTGAACAAGGTTTTAAGCTACTGAGGGATATGAATGAGAAAAACAGGTTTTAAATTATGTAAATTTTATCAAAAAAATTAAAACAATTTCTTCAATTATTTAACTGTGCATTATTTTTGAATTTCAGGCCTTGAAGATTGGATTGCTGATTGCTGGTTTCTTGGGAGGCTGTTCATGTTGATTACTGGGGTTTACATTATTTATATGGATGGATGTAACTACCTTATCTTTTGGGTTGGACAATGATTTTTGGGACAATATAGATGTGTATATGGATGAATTTATATGGTGGGTGTGCAGCTGGGATACACGACTGATGATGTTGCTCCCCATCTTTTTCTTTTTTTCTTTTTTTTTTTTTGTGTGTGGGCAGTATGTTGACAGGACTGAGTGATGTTTGTCCACTTGTATTTAATTTTTTGATTGTGGGCAGGTTTATGTTGACGATAATAGATGGTGTGACATTTTGATGTTACTACTTTTAATGTTAATGTTATTGTTGTTATTTTTTCTTAATATAGTTGAGTGGATAAACCTTTGTTGCATTAGTAATTGTGATGGTTTGAGTTTGTGTAATTGTGACGGCTGCAAACATGAGTTAATTGGATGAATTCGAATCCCAAACTGATTGTCTGCACCCAGGTTTATTATATGCATTGCAGACTTGTATTAGAGGATTATTGCCTATGTGACAATGGGGTGCACAAAAAATCCGTTGATCCGTCAATCCGGCCCGATCCGATCCGATCCGCGGATTTTAATCCGATCCGAAGGCCAACGGATCGGTGGCGGATTGAAAATTGTGCAATCCGTTATCAACGGATCGGTAACGGATTTGACTCTTAATCCGCGGATTCAATCCGATCCGATCCGTTGTCATTAAATATTAAAAATATATATATATATATATATATATATAAATACCCAAAAAATTCCTAAAGTGTAGTTTGAAGGTTCCATGGATCTCTTTTATGGGTTTTTCCTTGTATTTGTCACTCTTGCATCATCATTGCCTTACCATATATCTGGGTCTGTGTTGTTGCTTGTATATTTGGGTTGCATATTCTGATTGAAATATGGTTTTTTTTTTTTTTTTTTTAGTAAGTTATTTGTGTTCATTTGCTGCTTGTCTGATGGGGTTTTCTTTGACAATATGTGTTTCTGCTGAGAGAGTAGTTCATTGGTTTTTTTTTTTTTTTTTTCCATGTAATGTACAGGGACGGATTGAACGGATTAATCCGATCCGATCCGGTCATCCACGGATCGGATCGGATCGGATTTTAATAGCTACGGATTGGTGACGGATTTCAAATCCGTCAATCCGTAGCTAACGGATTGGTGACGGATTTGGCCCAATCCGCACCAATCCGATCCGTGTACACCCCTAGTTAATAACAAAGAAGATGAAAGCAATATTTAAATATATTAAATTGTCATTCATTAGGACTAAAGACAAATATGAGTGGCCGTTTGAAGTTGGGCTGCGCAATTAAGGCACTTGGGTCCCCCTGATTGGCCTTGTGCTACTCCAGATGCTCCAAATATGAGTGGGCCACATGTTCTACATCATTATATAAAACTATAATGATTTTAAATATTTTTATAGTCAATCTCTTTACATTTATTATTCCCCATTCATTTTCAAGAGAGATTTTTAATAACTTTGATCCAATAATGAACAAATAAGAACTTTTACTATAATAATATTTGCTACTCGGGTTACTCGGCTACTTTACTTAACAATCGAGTTTAAGGTCCCTACATACAACATCACATAGGGGATGAGTAAATAATCAAAAGTTCAAGTATCACTTCCAGATCTCATTTGTATGAGATGCATGCATGAGACTTCGGTGGATGCATATGCTATGACTAAAAAAAAAAAAGCAATCCATATAAAAAATATATTCTTTGAGAGGGTATTGATCTGCTCTAGCCACAAAGAAACATCTATTATGGAATCCAAGAACTCATGTATGCAAAGAAAATAGAAGAAACTAATCCCAAGACAAGGAGTCCACAAATTGATATAGGTCCTTAGAAGTGATTAATTACGTCAACATGGTCAGTATTTATCTGAAGAACTAAATAATATAACCACATAATCAATTTTAAAAGGAAGCAAGGAACAGACAAAATATAGAAAATTAGCAGGTGGGATTGGGTTAATTAAGTCCAGCAGCTAAACATGAACCCCACTAGCTCAACAAGGTTTAATGCAGATTCTGCCAGCCCTTGCCAATAACAACTTCATAACACAAACTCCCACAAATGGTAAAATGTATGATAAGTTCAAACCTCATTCATCTAGTATAAAGCTCCAAACAATTGATCATCACTGACTTCATCCTACCATGATAGCTCTTCACCATAAGCACCAATCTACTGCCCAAAAAACAAACCATTAACTATAAAGTTCTGGTCCATCTTAGCCACCACCAAACTAAAACAACTATACAAACCCAAGCATGAAATCCTTGGTATTTTAAAATGCATTTAAAAAATCTATGCACATCCCTAACCAAAATAATATCTCATGGTGCCAATCTCCAAGGGAAAAAATTGCAGAAATCAAATCATCCACCCTCAAAATATTCCTACACATTCATACAACAAAGCAATAGTGTTCAAATGGACCTTGGATAGAAAACCAATCACTTTGCAACCATCTTGCATCACCAGAATTCCAAACAAACATGGAACACCTAAGAATAAGAAAAAAATATGGCATCCACACATTCTCTCTTTTCAACCCACTCTCTTGAAAAAAAAACCAAAATCCAAAAAATATCTAATTAGCAAAAGAATAAAGTCCAAGAGCCTGTGATAGCACAGACTACTACATAATGGTCCTAGTGATTTATTCCCACCAGTTACTCCACAAGTCCAAGGGCTAGTTTGGTAACTCCACTAATATAGTCAAGTCAAGTCAAGTTGATTTTGAAGAAAGAATAAAATATAAGTGGGTTATGAAAGTATTATAATTTTAGTTGTTCGTTATGGAATCCTTTTGACTTTTTTTTAGGGAAAAGTGGAGTTTTTTTTGGTATTTTAGTGGATAAAGGTAGTTGCTTTTTGACTTTTTGTATGAAAAAGATGGGGGAGTTTTGAATAAAATGCATTTGATGTGACATCTTGTATGGAAAATGGAGGCTTTACTTGACTTTGATTATATTAGTAAAGTGCCAAACGGGTTCTAAAGGAAAGCAAGCAAATGGAAGTTGTAGCTTCCAAGTTGAACAGCGAAAATAGAAGGTCGCCAATTGCCCAAAAGAAGAAAAAAAAAAAATGGAAAAGAAAATCTTTCATATAATTACAATCCCACTAGCAAAGCACATAGAAAATTGAGATATGCTACCTGGACAGAACATTGGGACCGAATTATGGACCGATCCCAATGTTCTGGTCCAATATCCATTGGATATTGGACCAGAACATTGGGATCGGTCCATAATTCGGTCCCAATGTTCTGTCCAGGTATACTTTTTCTAGAAAATTTTCCCAATTTTGAGGTAAGGACAATGGGGTCGTTGGTGACAATACATGGAGTGTTCAATATCCTAAAAAAAGCCACATACGCATTCAACAAATACCCACAGTTTTTTTTTTTTTTTTTTTTTTATTAATTTTAGTTTATAAATACCAAATCAAAAAATTTACCCGACTTTCTGAAGCAGAATGTTCCAATTATCTAATCAGTACTCCTATGGTAACTACGCGAGTGGTTAGGAATGATGCAGAGGTGAGGTTGGAGTGTAGGGAAAATGGGAAGAAGAAAAAGAGGGGGAGGAAGGAGAGAGAGAGAAAGAAAATGAAAAGATAGGTCCAGCTGGGATTAGGCTACCATTCAGGCTAAATAAGTCAGGTGAGATAGACTTATTGCGGGTAGTAGCAGGGTAGTAATTATGTACAACTACTCATACTGTCAAATGTCCGCATGATAGTAAATGTAACATCTTTACTTCTGGAATGGAGTAGTGCTATTTGGAAAAAACTTTTTAGATAGAATTCGTAGGATAGTAAATGTACGATCTTTATTTCTGGAGTAGTGTTATTTGGATAAATTTTTTGGATAGAATTTTGGACAAATCATATGGTATGACTTGAATATCCAATATTCAAGTCATACCATAAAATTTGTCTAATATTTTGTACAAAAAATTTATCTAAATAGATTTTTTTATTACTTCTGATAAAAAAAAGGACTTTACAGGAGGGTAGAAATTATGTACAACTATCCATTCTGCCAAATGTCCTCTTCTAGGTCATCTTCACTTTTTTTTTTTTTTACTGCCAAACGATGTTAAGAGGAGCCGTACGTCAGGAATCCGTACGTTCGAATTCCTGCTTTTTACCATAAAGTGTGTCAGTATACTATACTATACTATACTATACTAGTTAAATGCCAAACGGGCTCTAACTGCAGTTTAACCAAGGTTAGTGCGGATTTGCATTTATGGGTTCTGGTAGAGTTGTAGTGAAGGCAGAGAACACCCTCCAATCCATTAAATGCCAAGAAAGAGGAGTGATTTTGCCAAAAGATTGAAAGAGGAGTGAGAGCCAAAAGCGAAAGAGCACCATGCCTATTGCCTACGTAGAGGTGTAATAAAGGCCAAGGACGCCCTCCATTCAATGCCCAATAGAGAGAGAAGCAAAAGAACACCACACTCTCTTTCTCTGCCCTTCACCTTTTTAACTGCCCACAACAGTGAACAGTTGTTCCCTGCCCACGTATTTTTGTGGAATTGCTCATCTTTTCTAGAAGTAACTGACAAGGATGCCTATTGGATTGTGACAAGAGTTTGGGTCTGGATATTCACTTTTCATAAGTGGGGCCTACTTCTGTTCAAAACATCGATCTGATGGATCCCATGGGGATGACCCACTTACATAAAAGTGTCTTTTTGATGATGATGAATCCTAACACTTTAAGATGATAAAATTAGACAGCCATTACATCAACCACAGTCGCTAGAAAATAGTCCAAGTAGAGGTCAATATGGGTGGTTTGAATCGGTATCGGGGGAAATTATCAATCAAATCCAATCCATCGGTTTTTTAGTTTTTCAAATCAAATCGAACCGTCCATATACTCAAATCGAATCGAAAGGAACCGGTTAGATTGGTCCGGTTACCGTTTTTTTTATTTATTATTATTTTTTTAACAAAAAAAAGATGATAGGTCAATTAGTGATAGACGTTGGATTTTAAGTAACGGAGTGAGCGTTCAAATATTATTCACGTAATTTTTCAAACTCCTTTATATGTTTTATAAAATATATATATATATATATATTTATATAATTGGTTCAGTTCGATTTAAAAGGTTTAACAGCACATTCAAACCGAACCGAATCGAATGGTTTGAAGGAAATTTAAATCGTTACCAAACTGATCTACTACAAAACCGATCCGAACCGTCCGAATTGGATCTGTCATGATCGATTTAACGGTTTAGCGGTTTTTTTGTGTACCCCTAAGTCCAAATACGGATGGCTAACATCTATCTTTTTGGGAGGGCCATTTTATGATACATCCGAGTGGACTACACAATAAGAACCACCTTATTAGTGTTCAACTCTGCAGTTTGGCAACTGTGCACATAATTTGGACGGTTTTAACCGTTGATCAAATAATTAGAATGATCATTTGACCCTCTGCCACTATACACTGGTGGGCTGGGGGATATTTCGATCCCTCCAAATCCCATCCCTAGGTGGGGTCTTAGGTGGGGCCCGTTTTCTTTTTTGCACTTGAGCAGCTGAACTGGTAAGCGTAGAAGAGGAGGCATCTTCTTTGTGATTATTAACATCTTTTGTTCCCATCCATAACATCATATATACCAAAGTGTGGGACCACACTGAAAATAGACATTATTGATTAATGAGTTGAAAAATGACATTAAACAACTTTTTAATTTGAGTTCTGATCAAATCTCGTTTCATATCGGCTTGAATCGTCGGAAATGTTCGTTCCAGTCCTTCGGCCAAAACGAAATGGATGTAAAAAAAAAAAAAAAAAATGGTTTGAATTCCGGTCCATTTCGGATTGTAGCATAATTTTCAGCATTTTCTTTTTATTTTTTTTCTCAATATCCATATAAAAAACATGCATAATTTAAGGGTTTTTTTTTCTTATTTTGATAAATATATATAATTTTAATTATTCTAAAAAATTACTTCAAGAAGTTTTTATTGATATCCCAACATATTGAAATATTCCATCTTGAAGGCTAGAGTGTAATGACGACCGAAACAAAATTAACAATTATGGTTTAGATCCTCCATCAACTCCCTATGGGGCCCGCATAATGATAACTTGGACCGTTCTCCATCTAAAATCTCACCCGATTCATTGGCATGTCATTCCATTTCACTTCAATAGGAGTCCTTCCCACCATTAAATTCTGTGCAGGATTGTTAAACGAGATTGAGGTATTTAACTAATAATACACTAGCAAAACACGCTCATGCTTATCACGGGCATCCATAATATAGAAAATTTTCAAAAATAAATATTAGATCTTGAACATGAAATTAATTGCATATGTCGATGTAGTTAACGGTCCCACTTGCATCTGAGTTTTCTAATGTTTGATGTGAACAACAATCTAAATAAGATGAGTACTAAACAATACTGGCCCTTCTCCTACATCGAGGACACACCATAACAAGCCTTATCTACATACCAAATCTATGTAAAAATTTGTTCCAAGACAAAATCTAGAAAAGACTACTCAAACTTATCTCATGCGAGTATTCGTATGAGTATAGAATAATTTGAGGGGCCATTATTTTAAGTTAGGAGGTTTTTGCCTCAATTTTGACTGGCGTTTATAATTTTGACCGACGGTTATTTAATTATTCATACAACTATCCATTTATTTTTCCTTGAAACCACTCTTGTTTCAGTTGTTATGTAACTATACCTTTTTTTGTTCCAATTTTTCTTTTTCTATTTATCCAACTTGTCCTATGGAAATAGGTAATTTTTTTTAATATGTGATTATTTATTTTACAGTGCAGGGAGACCATGCCGAGCATGGGTCATTGGGCTAGTAATTTATTATGTAGATTCAGTACTCATCATAATAATCTAGAAAAGAGCATTTATATGATTACTGAATAATTTCTTCTATAAATTGTTCTAAGACACAATCTAGAAAATAAAATTTCTCATCCTCATGGTGGCCTGATGACGAACAAAGAGATAAGAAAATAGTAATTTGATGAAACCTCAATTTTGAAAATATGCATAGAGATTTTGACTGATGTGATAGAAGTTTGACCTCAAGAACCATGGCTGCAGTTTGGGATTAAGTTCGTGTTGAACAAAAGAAGAAGATGAGAAGCGTGTGAGAGGAGGGTTCCTGAGCACAAACGTTTTGAGCGAAAGAGAGATTATCCTATGAAGGTAGAGAGAAGAAGGAAAGAATTAACACTAACTTTAGAAAAGTTTTAAAAGAAGAAAAGTTTGAAAAGAACTGTGTCTTCCTCGCATTCTCAACTTGAAAGAATGAATGAAAGCATATAAGAGGACAGATATGAGATTC
Organism: Camphora micrantha; assembly: GCA_003546025.1. Taxonomy (NCBI): domain Eukaryota; kingdom Viridiplantae; phylum Streptophyta; class Magnoliopsida; order Laurales; family Lauraceae; genus Camphora; species Camphora micrantha. Next base: position 2,845,106 of record QPKB01000011.1, on the reverse strand, counting down.
AATGCACGTAGTTATAAAATTGAATAAGTCAAACCAATTTAAGATAGGGGCAGTTACAAGACTGAATGCATGCGGCTATAAAATTGAATGAGTCAAGCCAATTGAGATAGGGTCAAAATCAACTTGATGGAATCTGACTGATTTCTCAATTGAAATCAGTCAGCTTTATATTAATTGATTTCTCAATTGAAATCTGTCGGATTCATATATAATATAATAACTAGCAAAAAGCCCTCGTGCTTAGCACAGGCAATGTAACACACAACATTAGATAGTGAAGTAAACATTAAAAATAGATTCTTTTAGAAAATTTAATATAAACCGTAGTATTTATCATTTAAAGGCCTCAAATAAGAAATTATATTGAAAAAAATCAATGAGTTATTTATTATCTTCACATTTTGGAAAAGAAAAGTTAATTTGGATTCACCTAATGTAGGAAACAACCAACGTGACAAAAGAACTTAAAAAAAAACAAAAAAAAAAACAAAATGGAAGTCAAAATAAAAGGAGCAAAAGTTCTAGCCTGTAGGGTTAATTATCTATGTTGATGATATCACCTACCAAATCTTCACAAGTATATAATCAATAAAAATGAGAAGATACATGAGCAAAGAAATCGTCGTTCCTTTCTTCAGAATGGCTAAAAGTACACCCAGGACATGGATCAACACCTTCCCAAAGAAACTTCAAATTTCATCATTGATTCCTTTGCCTCAGCCTATAACAGCATGTCCTGTTAATTGCTTTGCGACATATCCATTTGAGTTTGGTCATTGAAATCTCCTGCAATGTCGGAGCTCTTTGATTTAGGAACACCAATCTGAAGAGAAAAATGCCAAAAGCGCCTTAAATTAAACGATAATCAGGTTATCAAAGAGCTGAAAAAAACTTCTTTTTCCCAGATTTTTCATTGTCCACATTCTAGGAAAAACTGAAATTCTCATGGTCACCTTCTCAACATAGAAAATCTATTCAAACATTTGCCTTCTCTATTTCAACTACAGACCTCACAATTTTAATAGGATGTGAGAGGAACACATGTATGGCAAAAAAAATCTAAATTTTCAACTTTCATGATGGAATAGTGACTAAGGTAGAATCTGGAGATTCATCTAGAATTCTAATAAGATAAATTAAGCACTAATAAGGTTCTAGCTTACTAAGAACTCATCATAGAAATCATTCTAAACTCAAACGAAAGAAACAATCTACATTAGGTGGATGATGGATTGAGGATTTCTTCAGAATATATTTTGCTGTTCGAGAGGGAAACAAAATAATATAAAAAGAGACGAAATAAATAAATGCCCAATGTTTTGAGTTTTCGAAAAAAAAAAAAAAAAAAAAAAAAAAAAAAAACATAAAAGTGTTTTTAGGAGTACAACCATGCTGTAAGTATAACAGTCTTCTAGGTCGCCTGTAGTACAGGCACATAACTTGCTGCAGAAAACTTGATGGAATGACGAGCATAATTGTATCAGTTCTTTACAGTTTAGGAGACACCATCATCAACACCATTAGGTTCACAACTAAGCCTTTCAAGATCTTACATCTGGTCATTTGATTAGAAAAAAAAAAAAAAAAAGGAAATAAAAATATGAAACTTTGAAATAAATCAGTTTAACAAAATAAGAAAATAAAGAATCTGAGACTTTGAAATAAATCAGTTTACTAAAATAACAAAATAAAAAACTTGAGACTTGGAAATAAAGCAATTTAAGAACTATGATGAAAATTAAAAAAAAAAATCAATCATACCTGATATACTAAGAAAGAGAGCCAACAATTTACCAACATTATATACATGATATAAATTTCCAGTTTAAGGTCCTTATAACAAATTTCCTGAAACACAAATTTCTTACCACAATTTAAGGTTCCTGTATTTGGAAAATTCTCTGAGTCTTCTCTTCTTTCTTTAGGAAAGTTGCTGTTTTTTTTTTTTTTAATTATTTTGTCTATTTCCCTTTTTGCTCTCCAGCGGCTTTTAGCCTTTGTATTCTTCTTTCCTCTTTATACATTTTTTCATTTAGGAAAAAATATTCATGTATTTAATTTTAGGCATTGACAACATATCAAAGTATTATTAGTGCAGGACTTAATGTAGAATGACAGTAATTAACTCTAAATCAATCATACCAGGCTTTTCACTATGTGAAATTCTAAGATGAAGTCCTTGAGTGTTGGGTCCCAATCATGTTAAAAAAACCAGACTCGGACCTGACTCGGCCATGTCCGAGTCCGAGTCCGAGTCGACTAGATTACACTGTAGAGTCGTAGTTTATTTTGGCATATTCCGATTGCAAAACAGAGTTTGTAATTCTATTCTTAGGAGTTAGAATGGTTGGAACCTTTGGGATTTTTGAAGATTGAAGATGTTGAAGAACTTGAACCTCCTGAGGTTGTGGTTTGATCTTTCATAGGATGGTAAGTTTGGCTTAGATACCTAACATTGCATCTTACGTGGTTAGGCAGTTTGCATTTCCTTTATTTTGATTGAGCATTCGCAACAGAAGATAAAGTAGTGAAGATAAAGTAGTGAAATATTGAGGACGTTGTTTGATCAATCTTGACTTTTTGATCGAGCAAATTTTTTTTTGGAAAAATTAACATTGAGGCTGAAGTAACGATTGATCGAGCAATTGCTCCAAATCAGCGATTTTCACGAGTGTTGTGTTTCCTTTTTGAAAGGAACCTCTTTTATTCTGTTTTCTTAACGCGCTAGGGTTTTCTCATGATATATAAATATTTTTTCTAGAGCCGTTAAAAGAGAAGAACAACATCTAATACTCAAACGCATCATTTTGCACGCATTTTTAAGTGAGTTATTAATTATTGTTCATGCATCTCTCTTAGGGTTTTCATTCATACATATTATTTGAGAGATGTTGTTCATATTGATGGGCACATGGCTGCAATCTACAAATTCCCATGAGCTTTTGGCAAAATTATCTAACTATTGGTGGTGCAAATTTACAAGGAAGAAAGCAAACATTTGTTTAGGATGGTTTGCACTCATGTAAGGCAATGTATGTAAATAGTTAAACAAACATGAAAAAACAGGGAACTAGTTCCACTTGTTATTTCTTTCTGATCATGGTGAAAGAAGCAGTAGAGCTTATAAAAAAAAATTAGAGACAGACCGAAGAATAAAACTCCAATTTACCAGAAAAAGTACTTACTCCCATGGAACAACCCCAACCAACATCCGATCTCCTTCATTATCTTCATAAACTATGGTATACTCCCCACTCCCATCTAATAAGCCTGTAAGTGCTGGCCTTCCTCTCAGTTGTTCTGATGCCCAATAGCAAGAGAATCTCTTTGAGCTGAACATAATATAAGAAACAAGTTAAACTTAGAAAACCCATGTCTGATCTTGAATTCTTTACTGTGTAGTCAGATGAGATTTTACTTGTGTATGAACTACAAAGTAAACACAGTCCATTTCAATAATTACAAAGAAACACTACTTTTTACTATACAGTCAGTCAGACATAAAAACACTACAAAGAAAAGATGAAATGAAGAAATGCAATCTTTGCTTCCAAGCCTCTTTAGGGGATACATCTTAGATAAGTGTTCATCTAAGATCAAGTCATAGATCGTATGTTTGTGTATTCGGTGATCTAGAGGAGTCACTGCGGTGGAACGTTTGGTTTGAGAAGGAACGTTGGTGAAGGAAGATAACGGATCAAAGACTACTGCAACCATAGGTTTAGACGTTGTTAATTTAATTTACACCAAAAGGAATAGAGGAATTTTTTTTTGTTTAAACCAATTCAACCCCAGTCCAGGTTGCTCAAAAGACATACAAGTATCAGTACAAATTTATTTTCATACACAATGGTTGTAACTCTCTCCCTTCCCATAGAATCCCTTACTAATCTAGATTGATGCAGGATTTGATCCCAAATTCTTGGGACCACTACCTAGAGATTTTACTAGTAAAGTTTGTTGGTACCTTCATTAAGGTGAAACATTTAAAGGTGAGAAATTTTGAATTAATCATTAAGGGCCTATTTGATTGACCCCTTGAATTGAATCGTCTCATTCATTTTTTACATAACATTTCAAGGTAGAAATTTATCATCCTGAATAGATTTAATTAAAAAAATTAATTCCATATAAAAAACAAGGTTTAAAATTATAAATTTCGCATCTCAAAGAAATCTATGGGAAGAAATATAGCGACGTTTTTGTAAAAAACTCCATTCAAAATGATGAATTTCTATGTGTAAGTTGTGAATGAAACCATTCAAAATCAAGAGACATCCAAACAAACCCTAAGTACAACTTATAATACTGAGATTACACTGATAAACATAATCAATACCATGTAAACAAAAAATGATATATGTTACATTTCATACATGTATAATAAAGTACAACGTATATTAATCCAACAAAAGGGGGAATACAACCACCAATTAGACTAGGTTGGGTTCCCAGAGACACCAACTTAGCTCAACCAACCCAGTCTTGATCGAAAAATTTCGACTTAAGACCAAACTTGAAAGAATTTAGCTTTTGCCTGTTCGATGGTTGGTTTGGGATCCAATCAAGTCAGGTTTAACCCATCCTCGTCCTTTATTTGTTACCAATTTGAAGTGGAATTCTGGCGGGCCGCGCGGTCTTTTCTGGCTGTTTTGATCCAAACTCGCACTTAGGGTGTGTTTGGCTGCTCTTTAGATGTACCCTTGGGGTTTGTTTGGCATTTTTTTAATTTGGTAAGGGTGGGTACATGCCTTAGGGCATGTTTGGCATTATCCCTTGTATTTTTTATTTCTTTCTTATGTGGGTGGCGCCTAACATCTCGGGTTGTGAGAGGATTGTGTTTGTTTTACTTGAGAGGTTTCCTTTATTTTCCCCGACTTAGGGGCGGCCGCTAAGAATATTGAGCTTTGTGGAAAATCCTTTTTTTTTTTTTCGATAATAAAGTTAACATTTGCTGACCAAAAAAAAAAAAAAAAACTAGAAATGGAACTGGAATCATAATCTGGAAACATTTGAAATCAAGGACGCAAAGTAAATATACAATTTGCATGAGAAAAAAATGGTGAAAACAGACAGATGACAGCGGAGGTCATGCTCTAGACCAGGTCAAATATTCCTATGAGCTTGAAGACTATCTTCATCGCTAACTCTGCTAAAACAAAACAAATGGAAACATATCAAACGTTTTAAATTAAACCAAACCAAACCAAGCCTTTTCCCACTAGGTGGGGTCGGCTATATTGATTTGACGACGCCAATCAAATCTATTTAGGACCATGTCCTCCGTTAGATCCATGTAGGCAAGGTCATGTTTAATAGTTTCTTTCCAACTTCTCTTGAGTCTATTTCTCCCTCTCCTACTCCTGGAAATCTCCATGCTTTCACACCTTTTAACAGGTGCTTCTGTTGGACGCCTTCTAACATGGCCAAACCATCTCAGTCAAATTTCTTTCATTTTATCTTCAATCGGTGCTATTCCTACTTTGCCCCTAATCTCCTCGTTCATAATCCTATCTCTCCTTGTGATCCCGCACATCCATCTTAGCATTCTCATCTCCGCAACTTCCATCTTCTTAACATGATTATGCTTTACTGCCCAACATTCTGATCCATATAACGCTGGGCATACCGCCATCTTATAATACTTTCCTTTAACTTTGAGGGGGACTTTCTGATCACACAAGACGCCCGAAACACTCCTCCATTTGGTCCACCCGGTCTGAATCCTGTGACTTACATCAGTATCAATCCCTCCATCCTGTTGCACCATAGATCCAATGTATCTAAAGTTTTCTTTTTCAATCTTTTGTGTGCCCAAACTTACATCTATGTTACCAGGTGTTCTACTTTGACTAAACTTGCATTCCATATATTCCGTCTTGCATTGACTTAGCCTAAACCCTTTAGTCTCTAACATTTTCTGCCACAATTCTAGCTTAGCATTCACTCCTCGCCTCATCCACTAAAACAATGTCATCTGCAAATAGCATACACCACGGCACCTCATCCTGGATATGTTTTGTAATCTCATCCATAACTAGGGCAAATAAGTACGGGCTTAACGCCGAGCCCTGGTGTAGCCCAATCGTGATATGAAACTCTTTAGTCTCTCCGCCAGTCGTTCTTATAGATGTCACGACTCTATCATACATATCTTTTATCGCCTCAATATATGCGACACATACTCTTTTCTTTTCCAGTACTCTCCATAGAATCTCCCTAGGAACCCGGTCATAGGCCTTCTCCAAGTCAATGAACACCATATGTAAATATCTCTGACCTTCTCTATATTGTTCCATTAACCTTCTCAGGAGAAAGATAGCCTCCATGGTTGCTCTCCCAGGCATGAAACCAAATTGATTCTCTGAAACGTTTGTTGTTCTTCTTAGTCTTCTCTCAATAACTCTCTCCCATAATTTCATCGTATGGCTCATCAATTTAATCCCGCGGTAATTCACACAGTTTTGAATATTTCCTTTGTTCTTGTATATGGGTATAAGAATACTTTTCCTTCATGCATCAGGCATCTTCTTGCTCTTTAGCACTACATTAAAAAGCTTTGTCAATCAACTTATGCCATCCTCCCTCAAGCACCTCCAGACCTCAATAGGGATACCATCTGGCCCAACCGCTTTCCCATTTTTCATCTTTTTCAATACTTCTTTAACTTCTTCCCTACCAATTCTCTTATAGAACATATGATTCGATTCTTCCCTAGAAATGGTAAGTTGCCCCAATTGTATGTCACTACTACTGCTTTCGTTAAATCACTTATAGAAGTAGCTCTTCCAACGCTCTTTTATCTCCTCTTCCTTTACTAATACTTTTTCATCCTCATCCTTAATGTATTTAACTTGGTTTAAGTCCTTGGTCCGCCTATCTCTGGCTTTAGCAAGCTTGGATATCTCTCTTTCGCCTTCCTTACTGTCAAATCGCCTATATAGCTCCTCAAATGCCTTTGCCTTGGCCTCACTAACTGCCCTTTTGGTTTCTTTTTTTTGCTTCTTTATACCTCTCCAAGTTCGCTCTATTTCGATCCTTTTGCCAAGTTTTAAAGCACTCTCTTTTAACTCTTATCTTTTCTTGGAAGGCCTCGCTCCACCACCATGCCTCCTTCTGTGCCGGAGCACCCTCTTTGGATTCTCATAAGACTTCTTTCCCTACCCTCCTAATACACTCTGCTACCTTATCCCACATAATATTTGCACTCTCATTTACCGCCCAAATGTCTTCCTCTAGCACTCTTTCCCTTAATGCTAGTTGCATATCACCTTTCAAGTTCCACCATTTAGTCCTTGAGCATCTACACAACAACTTTTTTCTAGTTCACCTTTATAGCTGCACATCTATGATCAACAACCTATGTTGGGAAGTCAAGCTTTCCCCCGGTAAAACCTTGCAATCTTTACAAGCTAAGCGGTCTCTTTTCCTAGTTAAGAAGTCAATCTCTGTCCTTGAAGAGCCACTCTTATAAGTCGCTAAATGCTCCTCTCTTCCTAAAAAAGGTGTTAGTTACCTTGAGATCATAAGCCATTGCAAACTCCAAAATATCCTTCCCCTCTTCATTTCTATTTCGTATCCATGTCCCCCGTGTACTCCTATATATCCATTTACGTCGTGTTCTACATGACCGTTCAAATCTCCTCCTATGAAAACCATCTCGCCTTGGGGTATCTCTAGTAGTACTCCTTCCAAGTCTTCCCAAAACTTCTCCTTATGTCCATCTCCTAAGCCCACCTTGGGGGCATAAGCACTAATAACGTTCACTATCTCTTCTCCTAACACTAACTCAATTGCAATAATCCTATCTCCAGAGTGCTTTACATTAACTATATCTTCCTTTAAGTCCTTGCTTACTACTATGCCGACCCCATTCCTCGATCTATTAAGTCCCGTATACCATAAATTATACCCAGTCCTCTCAATCTCTTTAGCTTTTTGTCCCACCCACCTTGTCTCTTGCAAGCAAGCAATTGCGATTCGTCTCCTTTCCACTGTATCCACCACTTCCATAAGTTTCTCAGTTAGGCTCCCAATGTTCCAAGTACCTAATCTCAGCCTTCTATTTTGGACTAGCTTCCTTACCCCCCCACACTCGTCTAATAAAGTGTGAGGACCCTTGCCTATATAACACTGCACCCGGGCATATCAAACGTTTTAAGTTGATGCAAAAAATAATGGAAGCCAGAATCCTAGAACGTTTGGAGATTTTTTTTCCACGCAAATTCATTTCAATAATCCTCAACCATCCTCTGTGTGTGTGTGTGTGTGTGTTGGTAATTGATTGCTTTCAACAATACGGTTACTTAATCAGCTAGACCTTTTAATACTTCTAAGATTTCAAGAATTTCCATTGATACAATTATATATATATATATATGAAGTGAAGTGAATCTAATTAGAAATCAAGCACATTCTATCCGATTGATTTTGACTACTATAAATTGACATTGACTCCCGTGGACCCTAATGACTCTAATGACCCTCCCGTAACTATTTGTAACTCTTCATGAATTTGATTTTGACCAACCTCTTCCTTTCATCTCCCACACTTAATGCCTCAAGCAAATTCATCTCCTTTCATTTAATTTATGTTGTATCCTTTTGTATCTCTTGACATTCCTTTCATCGGTCTTTGCCTGCCATTTTCTTTAATCGCACGAAGGAAACGGTCCTTCCTCTTTAAACAGACCTAATTATCTTTCTTACAAACTCATATCTTTAAACACACCCATTTCTTTAGTTCATTGCAGTGGCACGGGACCGGGATTTTCGTTTAAGAGGAGCTGACAATGGTCAATTATTTTATATATAACTGCATTCGATTGCCAATTTCATAGCTAATTTCAATTTTAATTTTGACCATTCTCCAAGTTTGACTTCCTACTAATATCAATCCTACAACTGTTGTCTAATATTTATCAGCCCTATTAATATCAGCCATTGATAGGAACATTCTTGGAAGTAAAAGAATATGAAGCTTCTTTTTAACTCTTTACTGTCCCATTTTGTAACTGCTTCGTTTCTTAAGTTTCCTTATAAATTTTTCATCTAAGATTACAACTATAATATACAAGTAGCTCAAGCATCTCTCTTCCACAGAGCATCTGTGCTTAAAAAGATGTGGAGATGCCCAAACATTCTACAAATTATGATATATTGTACTTGTGGATCTTTTTTTCAAATTCTCTTTAATCCTAAAGCTTTATGATTTTCTGGCCATGCATAAACTCTTTATATTTTTCAAGATCGAGCAATCAATTTCATTGTAGGAAACCCATATTTTTTTCTATTTAATGTTTATCACATTATTTACTTGCATACTTGAATCTCAACTATAATTTTACCATGAAATTTTTATGGTATCTATCGTATCTTATTTATTATTCTATTTTTTTTTTCATAACTACATATTTATTGCATATCATGTATCAAAATTGAATTATACAGGGTTTGTACTTGACAATGTTTGTAGGCTTGAGCTATATAAATTGATAACTACTTATTCCAAAAATGAATATCTTCTAATTCATTATGTCACTGAATGAATTATATTTCAAAATACCTCTAATAATTTAAATGCATGTGAATGAACCAGTTTTATAGGTACCAATGTCTATAGGGATTGGTTGCAATTTTATATATGTATATAATAAGAAATAATATATCTCCATCGACTTTATATTAATAATTTTTCGTTACAAATGTCGTTAGTTTCTTGCTCGTGCTTAGCACGGGAATTGTTTGCTAGTTTTTACTGAGTTTAACTAGTTTTTTGTTCTGAATTTTTCATAAATGATTCTTCTCCAACCTCCATGTATGCAACATTGTTGTGCAAGCATGTCCTACACAATTGCAGATTACAAATATGATCATAGCAATAATTGCTAGTAATATTTTATAACTCGCAGAGAAAGTAATGTTTCTTTTGTTGTTCCATCATAAGCTCATGATTAATAAAAAAGAATTAAATTAAACATAATTAACACCACCTTTTCCTCTTATGAGTGCAAGGTTAGTTTAAAAGTAAAGATCCCATGAAATCTGATTTTTTAACGCTACAATGGCTGCTTACCCTTTTCTTTTTTTCAATAATATTATAGTAATCAAGGATCAGGGACAGTCTAACATAATCTAACACCAAGTATCAATACATGTACAAAAGCACGCACATTGATTAGAGCATGCTAGAAATTGAAATGGCTCCTGGCCAACAGATTTCCAGCACCGCGATTAGGCAGATCCTTCTTTGACATATTGATTGCTTGAAAAAGATTAATGTGATTCATGACCAAGCTTTTAGAAAATTTTCAATTATGTGATGCAAGTGTTAAAATTAAAGAATAAATTAATAGTAGCACGTTTCCACTAATCCACTACTTGTCGCTATAATGTGCTGATATATACAATGAAATAGATTAATCATGTGAATAAACTATGAAATATCTGAGGGTGAGGGAGGAGAATAAGATACAGAAAATATTCAAATGAATTAGTGCATGTAAAAACGACAAGACCAACCAATATGAATTGGATAGAAAATTGGGAAAAAAATATTGGAGTGGGAATGTCACAGAGGGGAAAAGGAAATTAGAGTTGGGAGTACATAAGAGTTGAACTTATTATTATTATTTTTAACTCTCTCTCTCTCTCTCTCTCTCACACACACACACACACACAGAGACAGACACACGCACACCACACACGAACAACACTGGTACATCCATGGCATAGCATAAGCAACACATGAAGAATTGAGTTAAAGCCTTTAGGTTTTGGTGTGGTATGGTTGTAATAAATAAGAATCAGTGCATAGAAGCATGCATGGTTGTCTAGTCCAGAGTACACCACCTCTAAGAACATGAACTCCTAAAATCTATGACCATATTATGTAAACTGTTCATATTACCTTCATTCCATCAGTATGCTCAAAGCGCTTAATTTCTTGTCTTACTTAGCGGGACTGTCTGAGTTACAGGCAATAATTTTTGTTGCTAATGTCCAAAGTATGCTCGTTTGAGCTGATCCAGAGATGAGGATATCATTCTTCAGTTATGTTATACTAACATTTTAAGTTTTTTAATGAAAGAATATATATATGCAATGTTGTTCATCTGGAAGACAATGCTCAATCATGGAACGCCTTATTTTTTTTCCAGGTATGATATCCACATTTTATACTTTTTGATAGTGAGAAAAGGACTAATGGTGAGGCTATTTTCAAATAGAATTTAAGCTAGCAACACCTGAATTTTGATCACATTTGTATAGGTAGTATTTATAGGTAAGGACAATGGGGTTGTTGGTGACAAAACATGGACTGTTCATTATCCTAAAAAAAAACCACATGCGCATTCAACAAATACTGAAATTTTTTTATTAATTTTATTTTATAAATACCAAATCAAAAAATTTACCCGACTTTTTGAAGTAAAATGTTCCAATTATCTAATCAGTACTCCTGTGGTAACCACGCGAGCAGTTAGGAATTCTGCCGCTCACGTGTCATTATAACTACTCAAATATACAATCTAACTTAAAGGTCTCCAAATATAAATATATATATATATATCAGTATTCTGGGACAGAAAGTAAACAAGTGAATAGAGAACAAGCACAAAAGGAATGAAATTTAGAGTTTTCAAGACCCAATGATCCTAATCAGCATTTGCCTAGGGCTATAATATTCATCACAACTAATTTATAATGAAAATCAATAAATGAACATACATAACATCTCAAAGGCTGACCATTAATCAAAACAATAACACAATATTCAAAACATCCCGCATAATTTAATACTATTGAGTTCAAGAAATCTAGCATTTCTACTCGAAAGAAAAACTGAATCTTTAAAGACTTGAATCAATTCAAGGGCAACATGCAGTAGCAACAAATGGTAAGAATATAGCAAAAATCATATGGGCATAATCATTTTGACACAATTAGAAATTCTGTAAATTTCATGAATGAATTTAAACAAATATTAAAAAGGAAAAAAATTCTTACTTTTGAAGGCCTAAAGGAAATATTTTAAATTGAGTAGGAACATCATGTAACACCACCATAAACTCTGGACAAATACTGCTTAATCCCTTGTCTTCATAACTCAAAGAATCATCATGTCATCAAAACTTCATTTAGATTAGAACAATAACAAAAAACAATAAGAGAATACACTATTAAACATATATAATCGTGAAGATGCTCACACGCATTCCTACTATAGTGTACAAATGAAGAATCATCACTATTTTTTATGATTGTTGTGCTCAAGAACCCTATTATATGCTTTATATTCATACGCAACAGAGTTTATCCAATCATGAGACCAACAACGACTTGACATCACATTGTTTATTTCGCGCCCCACTTTTCATACAAAATAATTGTCGTGCAACAAAGTCTGTGAATTGAATTTATACCAATATCTTTGAATTGGGTTTGAAAGATACGGATGATTCACGTGGTGCAACAATTGATCCCTATTTAACACAAAATAAAATTAATAATAAATAAGATAAACTAAAAAAATATTTAATAAATTTATAAATTATTTCAATTATCTTATATATCAGAAGTGATATACGGGTTTCCTTTAATGCACCACATGATCCTTTAAATTCAAATATTGGGAGATAATTCCGAAATCAATGAATGTCTTTAATGTTTTTCCAAAACTAACATAACCACCATAAAATAATTTTGAAGAAAAATAAATGTCTAATGCATTTGTAAGTTTTGATGAAAATATTTTCCAGGCATATATCCTCACGAGCACAGATTCAACATACATCCACAAGAAATTGAATCGAACTAATGAGGATATATGCCCGGAAAACATTTTCATCAAAACCTAAAAATGCATTAGACCTTTATTTTTCTTCAAAATTATTTTATGGTGACTATGTTGGTTTTGGAAAGACAATAAAGACATTCCTTGATTTCGGAAATTATCTCCCAATATTTGAATTAAAAGGATCATGCGATGCATTAAAGGAAACCCGTATATCACTTCTAATATATAAGATAATTGAAATAATTTTTAAATTTATTAAATATTTTGTTAGGTTATCATGTTTACTATTAATTTTATTTTGTGTTAAATAGGGATCAATTGTTGCAACACGTGAATCATCCATGTCTTTCAAACCCAACTCAAAGATATTGGTATAGATTCAATTCACAGACTTTGTTGCATGACAATTATTTTGTACGAAAAGTGGGGTGCGAAATAAACAATGTCATGTCAAGTCGTTGTTGGTCTCGTAATTGGATAAACTTTGTTGCGGATGAATGTAAAGCATATAACAGGGTTCTTAAGCACGACAATCTTAAATACACTAATGATGGTTCTTGATTTCTACATTATAACAGGAATGCGTGTGAGCATCTTTGTGATTATGTATGTTTAATAATGTATTCACTTAATTTCTTTTTATTTTTTACGTTATTATTCTAATAATCTAAATGAAGTTTTGATGATAAGATGATAAACTGATATTTTACCATCTTCTGTCCCAATGTACAAGTTCTCTTTCTTCCGATGCTGTTTCTTCCGATGCTACAACTTCCTCCTGCATATATATAATAATAATAAAAACATGTAAGTAATAAATCTTAAATCTTGAATTTATCACCAAGAAACAAATCTAAAAGAAAAACTATTAAGCTATTTACTAATATGAGATCTTTAAGATGAAGTAAAAGTAGGAATAACAATATAAAAATAGTTCAAATGCCAAGCGAAAACATTTGAGAGATTACATCCTACTTTTCTTTTACTCCTTCTCCCTTTTTTTTTTTTCCATATTCCTTTTCTCCTGGATGCATTGCTGGCAATTAAGAAAAGCAATGATAATGTACTAGAAGTGGACATAAGTAAATGTGAAAAACAAGAGTGTTGTTCAAATTGTTGAAAGAGCGAAGGGGATAGAAAGAGAATGTTTAGATGTTGTCTCAAATAGCAGCGGACATTATTGATATTCACAACCAACATTGTTGACTTGCATGGTCAGCCAAAATCAGCACAGCATCGCATCGAAAGCATTCGTAAACCATGACTCTGTAAACTCTCATTGACGTTATAAATAGAGGCATCCATTGCCTCATTTGAGTGTGGAAGAAGGGAGAGAGGAAAAGAAAATGTAGTCTCACTTGAGAGTGGTATTTCCTACACCACATAGTGAGAAGAAAGAGGTTCTTAGTGTACTATGGGATTGGACTGAAACCGATAATTCCATATGTAGTGTACCTCCTCCGTAGTGATATTATTACCGTCCTCACCGTGGACGTAGCCTTCAATGGGTGAACCACGTAAATCCTCGGTCTTTCATGTGTGTAAATTAATTGCATGTGTTCATGCATCGACCATCTCATTGGTATTTTAAGCTGCGCAACTTTCCCAACAAGCGGTATCAAAGCCCATATCAAAGGTGGGCCATGTTCCTGATCACGGATCATGTGTTGAATATAAGAAGCGACGTCGTGAGCTGCAACACAAAGAGACTGTGAAGCGGATTGGTCTAGGACCAAGCTTCAAGGTGGTAGAGATTCTGACTAATCACAATGGCAGATCTCACAAATGCAACCAGAGGTGGGTTGCACATAGGATTTGGCTGATACAGAAAAGGCAGAAAGATTGTGATATCGATCTTTGCTGTTTTGGTCACTACAAACGGTTTGGATAACTCAAGTCGAGAAGTCATCCTATCTAAACTTCTCGCCTTGATCACATTGGATCAAAGGTAGAGGATTGCTAAAAAAAAAGGACAGATTAGGCGTAGACCGCATTAGCAGGAGACACAAATCCTGACGCGGGACAAGACTGCCCGTTCGAAATAGAGAGATCCGGTAGAGATCTCAAGGTGGGCAGCAGAACGTAGAAAATGTAGAAGAGATCGATCGCGGTTGATCTCAGTGGGCCACACAGACACTCTGTTGCAGAAATGTTCCATACTCTGTGTTTTGTTGAAGAACAGAGTATTACACAATTAAAGTTAAAGCATCTTAAAAATAAAAAATATATACTTATTTACACATATACTTACGATATTATAAGAATTAAGCTCTTGTTCAAACGTTCACTCACTCCCACTTTTAAGGTGAAATCGACCGTGAAGGTAGAAGACAATCGGGATTTATATATTTTTTACAATACATCTGAATAAGATTTAAACTAATAAGATTTCAACTTGTATTATCTTCTTCAGATATATTGTAAAAAGGTTATAAACCCTGATCGTCTACTACCGTCCAATATGTAAGTATATGTTTAATACTTTATAAGTATACTTTTTTATTTTTAGATACTTTATCTTTAATTGTGTAATACTTTATAAGTTTATATTTTGTTACATTGTAAGGATATTTTAAGAGGACTTTGTTATTTCCACTGGAAATTAAATACTATATTCAAATGTCTCAATGTTCAGCTTCTCTTTCTTCTCCCTCACTAAAACTGCTCCCTCACTAAAACTGATAATACAACTTCCTCCCCAGCCTATATATACATAATAATAAAATATATACACAATAATAAAACCATGTGTCAGTAATAAATCTTAAATCTTGAATCTATCACTAAGAAACAAATCTATAAGAAAAACCATTAAGCTATTTTACTAATATAAGATCTTTAAAATGAAATAAAAGTATGAATAATAATATATAAATTGTTCAAATGCCTAACAAAAAGATTTAAAATTACATATTAATTTTTTTTTTTTACTATTCTACTCCTGTTCTCCTTTGATGCATTGCTGGCAATTAAGAAAAACAACAACAATGTACTAGAGGTGGACATAAGTACATATGAAAAACAAAAGTGTTGGATCAAATCGTTGAAAGAGAGAGGGGGATAGAAGGAGAGTGACTGAGAGTGGGTGACATTGTGAGAGACAGAGGAGTGAAACAGGAAAGAGGAAAAAAAAAAAAAAAGGTTGTCACTGCGTTGAATGAGACAGGAGTGCGAGGAGAGAGGGGGGGGGGGGGGGGGGGGGTGGGGGGGGGGGGCGGGGGGGGGGGGGAAGAAAGAAAGTGAGACTGTGAGAGAAAGGAGAGTGACAGAGAGACCGAGACCGAGACAGAAGAGAGGGTGAGAGAACTCCGTTCAGCAAAAAAAAAAAAGTAACAGAGGAGAAAATCGAAGATGGAGAGATGAAGTTGTACCTGGCTGGCTTCAAGTGAGATAGAGAGAGATGAGTTCTTCGATCAGTTCACCGAGAGTTGAGAGAGCTTCGATCGATCGTTCACCGAGAGAGAGTGAGTGTCGAGAGAGCTTCAATCGATCGTTCACCGAGAGAGAGACTGACTGCTGCATTTGGGAATTAATAGGGAGCAAATAATGCCCTAATCGATAGATCCGCTGGGCATGAAAATGGCTGTAGATTTCTGTGCTTCGTCTCTCTCTCTCTTTCTGTGGCTAGCTGCTTTTATCTTTTGGAAGGGAGAGGGGTTCTTCTTCTTCTCGTGTTTAGTTTTGGGGGCATAGAGATTGTATTGGGGATTAAAGAGGAATGGTTTGTGTTTTGAATGCGAGGTGAGAGAAAGGGAGAAATGGTTGGTGTATTGAATGCAAAGCGAGCATAGAGAGCCTTCCTTGGAAAACGGTAGAGATTGAGATTAAAAACGAGAGAGAAGCTCAAAAATCTCCAATACAAGAAGCTCGCAAGCGGGGCATAAAATGAATGGAGCTTTCAAGTGGGCCAGCTGTACTGTCTTTTCAAAAGGACAGGTGAGAATTCAAAAGGGACAGGTGAGAAAGACAAAACCCAAAGCCATAGTTATAAATTTCGTGTCGTTCGGGTCGAAAATTTTTCGTTTCAGGTAGGTGGGCCTAAATTTCGGTTTGAGTTTTTATCAATTTTGACCGAAATTCGCAATTTTGGCCTAAATATGACTTTTCGGCCTATATTGAATTTTACATAATTTTTTTTTTACTTTTATATATATATATATTTTGTATTTCTTATATTTTTATAAAATATAATTCAAAGAAAATTGTTGTAATGGATTAAATCTATATTTATTATTTTTTCTATTTTTCTACTTATATATGTATATATATTACGTTATATTTTTTTCGAAATGTAATTTCAAAAAATTTGGCCGAAATCCTGAATCGGCCGAAACTTTTCATTTTGCAAATCAGAGCGAAATAAAATCTAAAATTATATAAACAATTATGGTCCTGAGCATGCCATAGTTTCAAATCAAAGGCGAAATAACATGCACTTGCTGCAAAAAGGAGTGTAAGTCCATGGTTTCAAAATTCAAAACCCAAGTGAGTTTATAATTATTGCATTGTGTATAGTATAAGTAGTTGTTAGGTCCACAATAGTTGAAGTTGGGTTAAAGTTGGGTCTCTCTCTTTCTCTGTCTCGATAAAAACTGTGGTTTCCTGTGCATGGGAAGGTGATCTTTAAATTAGTAGCTTGAGAAGAAAAGGCTTGTAACTCCTATTTTGCACACAGGATTTCGCTGTGGCCCTATGGTTTCTCCTCTTATTTTAGATGGTTTGCTAAAAAATAAAAAAATAAAAAATTGTGCACTTTCTTTACGCCTGCACTTTTTATTTTTGCTCCATTGTACTTACCGTGCTGCTTAGCTTATATTGTGTACCCTTTTTGTTTTTGTTGAATTTACAAAGTGATTCACATAGAGGAAAAGAGTTTTGCATCTCCCCTAACATTATCTTGTCAATCCTTTGGTAGCTCAGTGGTGAGGTACATCCCTTCCACATAAACAATAAGGAAAAACAAGAGTTCAATCCTAGCTATAGCGTTTATAGTGAAGAACTTGAGTAAGTATGTGTGGGTGTGTAGGTATTTATTGGACAAAAAATATATATATATATATATATATATATATGGCCATTACTGTGAGTTCCTATGCTTCTAGACTTACTTGTCTTGTTAGCTTGCTTGTCATTTAGGGGGCTTTGGACTATACTAAGTAAGTTCTACGTTGGAAATACTTAAGTCCTTATCCTATGCTATATGTGCGTCCTGACCTTAATCTCACATGACGCGTTTTAAAGACATTAGAATTTGGTCAAAGCAGACAATATCACGTGACAGTCGGCCCATGTCATCACAATTACCTCCTTTCATTGTTAGCTTTAGGGCATCCCATGTACAAAATCTAAGGTAACCTCATTTGTGAAAGCCTCTTAAATAGTACATATATTTGTTAGCTCTAGGGCATCCCATGTACAAAATCTAAGGTAACCTCATTTGTGAAAACCTCTTAAATAGTACATATATGGATGATAAATTTCTACAGAATTTCATTTTCACAGTTATTCTAGTTAAATCTGCAAATGAAAATGCAAGACTTCTTTTCTTACAGTTTTACTTTTCATAAAATGACCAGGAAATGTTCTTGCAATATAAATGTGTGTTCTCAAAGCCGGCTTTAGCATAAGGCTAAGGCAAGTAAAGCCCTTACTTTAGGCCCCCTAAAAATAACGCCCCAAAAAAGCAACTGACATCTTTATTTCGATCCTAAAAAATAAGGTCATAATTAAAGCAGTCAACATCTTTTCATATTCCAAAAGAAGAAATTGCCGTGGTTTTGTTTCTAAAAAAAAAAAGAACTCCTCCAAATTAGTTGTGAGCAGTCAATTTTAGGGGAAAAACAAACACTCATATCCAGAGGCAGACTTGTATATAACCATGCGGGTGCGACCGCACCCGTGAGGTTTGAGAAATTTCTTAAATAACACTATAAAATTTTTTATTTAATTTTTTAATGTGACCAATGCCCGCACCACTCAAATGAAAATTCTGAGTTCGCCAATGCTCCCATCAAATGTTTATTATGCCTCTTCTTCTTCTATATGGAAAAAACTTTCTTCTTTATCAACACCCACCCTCTCTTAAAAAAAATAAAAAAATTATACTAGCATGCATGTTGTCATTGCTCCTCTCCGTTCCATTGTTCCTAGTGTAAGAGTTTTTTGGTAGTTGGTACGTGTCCAAATCTCTCAATCTAATCTTTAGATTTTTCTATTATAGTCATGGATTAGATTTTGATTTGCATTTCTACTTCTCTCTCTCAATTTCTTTCTCATTTTTTTATTTCGACTTCTTCCCTCTGCTATGGTGTTTGTTTGTAGTATATCTTATAATTTGATGATGAAGATGGATGTTGTTGCTTTGTATATGGAGCTTAATGATAATGGGATGGACTGTGGTTTGTGGTTTCTTGTGTTGAACATTACCCTGATTTAGTAATTTTGCATCACAAAAAAGTGACAAAATAGATTTTAAACAAAATATTCATAATAATATTAAAAAATAGAAGCTGCATCATTTAGGATTATCGCTTTGGACCTCAAATTGTTTCAAGCCGACCCCATGTGTTCTTGCTCTTGTTTGGGACGGCAAAAAAATGACTTTCTACCTATATTTTCCACAAAAAATTTGGCAAAGATGCTTTCAATTTGGAAAATTAAAACCCAGTCAATTGTTGACACCAAACAATGCAAAATCACTCTCATTTTCCTGACTGGCGAAAATCCTCATAAAAACAAAGAACCCTTTAAAACATGAATAGGAACTTGCACATTAAAAACATGTTCATGGATTGAGCATGAAGTCAACTGCTCATTTTCTTCTAGAGGCATCTGAAATGAATTATTTTCTGTATTTTCATATATCATAGCACAAATGTTCTAGCTTCTGTGGTTACAATCACACACCCACGGGGCTAGCCTGGCCTGCCAAGAGATGATTTACATTATAACTAAGTGCAGGGAGGGGGGTTTTGTTTCCCTGAAGTGGTAACTTTGGCATTATTGCAGAGGGAGGCTGTTTTCTTTTCTGGGTCCTGGTATGCTATATCAATGTCACTCAGTTGTATATTCTCACATGGGGAGCCTGCACTGCACATGAGATTAACTGCAAGCCTTGAGAATGAAACACCCCTGATGTTCTTGTAGACAACATCTCTAATCTTCACTTTTGAAGGTGGCTGCTCAAGAAGCCAACACAAATGAACATTGTGTGAGAACAATTGTTAATGATTGAAGCATTCTAATACATCAGCATAAACCATAAACCTATGTAATGTAGAGGTTGTCTCTAAGATAGTCAGATGAATGGATTATAGCTACCAAAATTGCATACCTGAGAAGAGACCATTATTAACCGATTCATGCGTATCACTAATTAAATGATAGGAAGTGTTTGATTACCTTTCCTCCACAAGATTTACTGGGACAGTAGTGTTGATCTATTATGATGGGGAAAGCAGCATTGTCCATGACAATGTCCTCAAAAGTGAAGTTGGACGCTAGGAGCTCGGGCGATCCTGGCCATGTTTTTATCCTAATTCCATTGGTGGTGCCAGTGAGCGTGCAGTTCTTGACATGTATACCTGTCACAGGTTCCTCATTCTTTTCCTTCCCGAGGCTGCCAATGCTGCGCAAAATTACAAACATTCATTCTCAGAAGGTTTCATCCATTTCACTTGGTGATTTGCACTTTGTGGTTTTGCTGATCCATATGGTACCTGATTCCATGGCCTGGTCCGCAGAAGACATTAGAGACCAAGAGGTTTGTATTGCCATCTCCCATGGAGACGCAGTCATCGCCTACACCGATGAATGAATCGACGACTTGGACGCTGGTGGATGAGCTTATGTGAATTCCATCTGTGTTTGTGCTTTCCTCTGGGGCTGTAATTTTGACGTCATAGATTTGAGTGTTTTGGCAGCGGGTTACATGCATGTGGAAGGCCTTGCTGTTTATTAGATAGATTTGACCAACTTTGGCATTGGAGACTGAAACTAGTTTCAAACTCTGCGCAAAAACATCACATAGAACTGATATATCATTATATAAATCCTCTCCAACTTGTTCATGTACATGCTAAAAGATGAGAGACTTGAGATATAGAGATGTCAGTGAAAATTAGCATCAGTAAGGCCTGCCAAATCCTATCTAACTGAAGTGGGCTCATTGATATTTGTAAAAGTAGACTCAAAAATTGATTTGACAAATTTTTATTTTACAGCTTATGCATATTTGAAGCCAATCCTTCTCCTTTTGGGCTTGGGAGTGACACATTGTGAAGCATGACATTGACACAGGATGGAAGTGTAGGCCCTGTCTATTTACTTACCACGCCTGATCTCTAGTCCATGTTCTCAGACAAGACCCAAATGTCTCGGACAACATGGCTCAACCCGAAGTCTACGTCTACTCCATTTAACACCCGAATGGGAAAATTAAGCCCAAAAGTGGTCTCATTATCATCTAATAAAACCAGTTCCAGTCAAGACAGGGTAAGTCGAGTCCTGTCTTGGAAGTATACCACGGGTCTATTTGTTTGCATTAAAATATATAGTAATTGAATCATAGGATTTATATTATAGCGTTCATTTCACATCTTTCTTTGATTATATTCCCACGAAAGGAAAGGTTAATTGATTGGCATTTTTCGAGATTGGCTTATGGGCTTCATTTTTCAGCACTTATGACATTTATATTCAATTCCTATGTAATCTAATGCAGATTTTTCAGCACTTAGTTTGATTCCCAACCATCCACTTAAATTCCAAGTAGAGATAAAATGCAAGAACCTACAACGGGCAGCATCTGGCAATCTTTCTTGCAACCACCAGGACGCCAGACCTCGGCTCCCTGACCATCCAGGGTCCCTCCACCACTTATGGTGAGCCCGTCGAGGCGCCGGAAAGTAATCCAGCTCTTGTCGGAGTATGCTTTGAGATCCTTCACAGCCTTCAGTGTTCCCTTAATATCAACTGAAGGACAAATTTTGTTTCGGCAAGGGCCTTCAAAAGATATCTCACCCAGCAGGAATTCTCCCTTTGGAATCACAAACCATGACTTACCAGGAAAGGAGCATGCAGCTTTCCAAGCTTCTAAAAAGGCCTGCAAAGAGATTAAGAGAAGGGAATGGGGATTTTAATGTGTATGTAAATCTCAATTTCACAAGAGGGGATTTGACATATCAATTCTTTTTAAAAACTCTATTCCTCCAAATGACTAAAAACCTATAATGTCGCCAGAGTCCATAATATTTTTTTTACTTTTTCTCTGTCCTGAATCCCATGATATCATTGGAGTTTAAATCCCATGATATCATGATATCCAGGTCCAGATAAGAAGACTGTCTAGGCTTTTTAATGTACAAGCTTTTCAACTTTTAACTTTTGGATCCCATGATATCATGGGTTTTTTAAACTCGTATGATTTCATAAGATCTAAGGCAGAAACGTAAAAAAAAAAATTGAAAGTGTACCAAAGTCAAATGACTCTAGTGACATTAATTAATTTTCAGTTATGAAATTGGAGATGCAAGGTTTAAGGGGGATTGATTGTCAAATCCCCCTCAC
Source organism: Camphora micrantha (assembly GCA_003546025.1). Taxonomy (NCBI): domain Eukaryota; kingdom Viridiplantae; phylum Streptophyta; class Magnoliopsida; order Laurales; family Lauraceae; genus Camphora; species Camphora micrantha. Next base: position 2,822,740 of record QPKB01000011.1, on the reverse strand, counting down.
AATATTAAGTGAAAGAAACAGAGATTCTTATGTAACAAATAATGAGATATTTTTATGGCTTTCATGCATGGGTTGAGCCGGGCTGAAGCTTGTCCAAGATCCGACATTTATTTATCTAGCTTAGTATCCAGGCCCCATCTAGCCCATTAAAAAAATGTACTAGTTGATGCGAATATATCTCACTGATCTAGGCCTTTAGTTATACAAAGGCTCAGGCCCAGCCACTTCAACTGATGGATCGAAAGAAAAAGGCCCTAGTCGAGCCGGCAGGCCTAAAAGCTTAGCTTAATCCTGCCCCTTGAGGGTCTTGCTTGGGTTGGGCTTTGGCTGGCCTTTTAGACCTTGGGTTGAGCGTAGCCCAAAGATTTTTGTACAAGAGAAATATAGGATGGCCTGATTGTATATTTCTGGAGGTCCAATAGGCATTCATACTCCTTTATTTATTTTTATTTTTTTACTGAGAATCATTTAAGAGAAATAATCAGGTGAGAACTGTTCTCGAGGTTTAAACTGTGAGAGCTATGAGTGGGGCCCACCTATCGCCCAATCCAAACCTTACAATAGACAGGGATCCCCTTAATAGTTACATGCCATAGGGTTTGGCACCAATGTGAATGAACTGGACCGTTGGATCGACTATATACCCATACGAATGGATTGTGCTTGTCGGCCATGGATGAAGGGGTTATGAGTATAGAATTAAGGGCGAAACTTGATATTTAGGGTGGTCTCATATAAATCTTTCTAACCCACCAGTATCATTTTGAAATGCGCAAGCCGCCCCCCCCCCCCCCCGCAAACAAACAAAAAAAAAACCCGCCCCCGTAAAACATCTAAAGCACGAACGATCATGGTCCTCCTCCTCACTGGAGGATATCTTATCCACCAAAATACATATAAATAATGTATATAATATTGTTATATAATAATTCAAAGAATTTTTTTTGAGAAAATAATTTTTATCTTTAAGTACCTAAAAATAGAAATATAAATGGATATAAAATACTATTAAACTCATTGATAAACTTAAAATATCATGATTTTGACCCAATATATAGGGATGTGATTCTAAATGCTTTTGATGTTTTAAGTGGCCCCATTTATACAACAACGAAATATGGGGTGGGTATTGAATATGAAAGCTTTGGATTCTAAAGGTGGCCCACTAATTAATTTTATAAAACTGAATTGTTGGACACTTTTGGATTTTAGAAGGTCATAAAATGGGTATTATATGACCAAGTTTCATTGTAAGTAGATAAAATCATATTTATTCATAATTTATGAATGATGCAAGTATATATAAATAGATCTTTCCTTATATTTCATAGGGGAGTTTACCCGGCTTCCCTCTAGGTCCGGAGGGATTAGTTCAACCCAAAGGGTTGAGAACCCTCCGATAGCCAAAAAAAAAATAAAAATCCATAAATACATGTTGAAGGAATTTTTACATAGTCAGATAATTAATAGATTCAGAAAATCATTAGCAAATTATTGAGCTACTAAAAGAAAATAAGAAAAAAATGGAATTGTTGTATTTTGAAATATCTATGAACTTATGTTCTCATTTTAATACGATAACTTTTTGAATTTTAGTTAATTATATTTTCAATTTTAAAATATCTAAACAATAATTCTATTTTCACAATTTTGCTCATTTTTTCAAGTCAAGGCCACTACTGCAATCAGACTCACCTTAGAGCTTTCTGATGTTCCATCCGCCTTGGCTCCATATTGGGTCACATCAAAAACTCCAAGGCCAGATGGGGGAGCTGATGGTGCAGGACTTGCAGTCCATTTCCAATTGGCCTCTATAGCTAGTCTTGGTTTTGTTTGGTGATCAATAGAACCACTAGTCTTTATATTTCCCAAACTTCCCAGTAAGTCATCAATGAAATTGGCCTCTCCCACACAAAAGATCAAACACAGAAAATAAACACTTCTCATTCCCCCATTGTTAAAGCTGAAGGCCATTGTTGTGAGTTTGCAGGCATATAAATTAACCAATTTAGGCTCTTCAGTCCTTAACAATGTGGGCTAACCCCGGCCCACAAAGCTAGAAATGAATTGCCAAGGTGAGAGAGGCCTTCCGTAATCCTGTAATTTATATCAATTCTTTGACAGGATTGTTGTTTAGGAACTAAACAGATTGCCGTTGTTGTAGGGGAATGTTTGGTGACTAATGATTTTAGTTGGAGGTTGAATGGTTTTGGTTCTATTACTTTTTTGTTCTCTTTACTATTTTGGACATGAGGCCCAGAGGGCCCAAAACAGTCCAATGGAGAATATTGCTTTTGGGAAATTTCCAAATAGGGCCTTAAGTTTTTGCCTTATTTCAAAGAAGGACACAAGTTTTAAAACTTTTCAAATTAGTCCCTGAACTTTATAGTAAATTTTCAATTAAGGACATCCGGCCATTTAAAGGTATTTTCTGGTGACTTTTTCCCTCAGTATTTTAAAAATACCCAAATTACCCTTCATTTAAAGCCATGACATGGTTTCAGCAGCCACTACATGCAATCAATTACTGTAGGAATATTGGATGCCTTTGTCACCGTGAGGACACCGGCAAGGGAAATGAGGAGAATATAGAGAAAGTGAATGAGAGTTTTATTACAATGAAGGGTAATTTGAGTATTTAAAAAAAAAATGGAAAAAAGTTTCTAAAAAATAACTTGAAGATGGATGTCCTTCATTGCCGCATGAAAATCAGAAAAAAAGAAAAAAATTTAGTTTAAGATGAATGAATCTTTCTAATTATTCAACGACTCGGAAATCAACTCAACTTTAGGAACATGTGCCATGTAGGTGAGGCAGGGGCGGATCTAGGACTTCTAATCTGAGGGGGCTGCACTTAAGTTACACTAAAAAAATAGCAACAATGTCTCACCAAAAACTATAAAAAATAGCAACAATGTCCCACCAAAAACTATCTATGTACTATCTTCATAATTCATTTTCGACAAGCATCATACCAAAAGAATGATCATTTTTATTATACTACTCAAAATCAACAAAAAAATGTCTTCACAATAGATCTTAACAAGTATGACAAAAGACAAACAAAAGTTAAAACATGACACTAGTGAAATCTTGACTTGCGTGGCTTCTTATTAAATTCATCTATTACCAACTCTATGTCGACTTCATTAGCAAACTCTCATTCGATGTAAATAACCATGCAATCCACAAGAAACTCGTCATCCATCTTGTTACGGAGTCGTGTTTTGACAAATTTCATAGCTGAGAAGGCTCGTTCGGCAGTAGCCGTGGAAATAGGAAGAGTCAAGACAAGACGAATCAATCTATCAATCAAATGATAAATAGTTGACTTTTCTGTTTCAATTAAAGCTCGACATAACTCAGAAATGGTAGACAATTTCTAAAAACGGGGATGACGATGCACATCAAGCTTATAATGTTGCAATTGACTTCTCAAAATATGTATCTCTTGCTCCGTGAAGTCTTCACAATAAAACTTCTCAGCGAGCTTGCAAATATCATCAATATGAAAGTACTTAAAAGCATCTTTCGGGTCCAAAGCCGAACTAAGAGAAAGAAGCTCAATGTCAAAATGGGTGATATGGGTGGGACTGAGAGAGTAAGAGGTAACAGTGAGAGAGACAAAAAATAAGAAAAGGGTTTTAACTTTTGAGACTTGAGTTGTGACTTGTGAGACCGGACCCCAAGATTAGAAGTCTCTGTTTAGTGATTAGAAGTCTCTATTCTTGTTTAGAGACTTCTAATCTCTATCTGAGGGGGCTGCACTCAATGTCAAATTTGTGACTTGAAAATTTTGTTTTTTTTCTGAAAGCTTGGGTGGGCTGCAGCCACCCCCGGCCCCCCCCCTTCATCCGCCCCTGAGGTGAGGTCTACTATAGACACCAAGATCTAAAATAATTAGCAGATTTGGAACACAAGCTTAGGCCAATGGTTGTGACATGACTCAGTTTTGAGACATGACTACGACCTAAGGCACACCTCTAGACCCATAAAGTAACTTACATATATACAAAAGCAAATATGGAGAAGACCAAACCATCTAAAACATAGGGTTCAAATCCATCAAAATCACTACCAAATCTATCTCAATAAGGCTAGACTAGCAAAACATGCCTATGTCTAGCACGAGCAATAAAAATTTATAATATAAAAATTATATATAATTTTTAAATAATATTTATTCTAAATTATATTAAGACGGTAAAAATCACAATCAAGATTAAAAACTATAATAAGAATATTTACCTACTTAGGGACACATAATATTTGCCTACGACATTAGATAATAAGATATAAATATGCATTGATTAATTGGAGACCATGGAATATTGAACTCTTTAAAAGGAAACTCCTTTTTAGATCATACTTTTTATTTAGATAACTAAAATTGGTAATCTCTCTTAGTCGATATAAAAATATTTTTGATATAAATCAATTGAGTATTTTGCTTCAAACATTTTTTTTTTTTTTTTATAAAAATCATAAGATTAAACCCATGGAATAGAAAACTAAATTAGCTGTAAAACAAACTGCATAACGAGCTACTCATGCATGGACACTGCTAGATTTATAGTAATAAGTATACATATATTATGGAATCTGGACAGGGCGAGTTGGGATAATAAAATTTAAACCACCCCCACACCAAAAAAACCACTACTAAATCACTAAAAAAAAAAAATTTCCCCTAATAAGTGCCGGTTGGGGGCAGATCCCCATTTATATCTGACCCATTGCCATCCGTACTTGTCATTTGTCATTTCCGGTGGGCTCTTTAGAAAACATCTTTTCCAGTGGATCAATGCAATTCATTAGACACTGAGACCTAATCTGTACATCAGTTACAACCATGTTTTATCACATTTTGTTAGATACTGCTATTTCCTTATCAATCCAATTCATTAGTTGTTAGCTACTGCTGCATTTTGGACAGCTCATAACATCTTGTTAGATATTGCTATTTCCTTTTCCTATCTTTTCTCTAAATCAAATCAATGTGAAACACTTGCATGGTTTATGGAAGAATAGGAACAACAGCAGTATACAACCAGATCTAGTCCTCAATTTCAACAATACCCACAAATTTGAAGTGAAAACTGGGCCTCGCGAAGAAACTGAAGTTTATATTGGCAACAAATTTATAAGGAGAAGTGTTGAGGTCAACGTCCACCCTCACTCCTAAACGGTCATAATTATGGTCAAGCCTTCGCCCTCACCATAAAACCGTTGTTATGCCGTTTCCAGTTAACAATTGGTTTTGAAATAAGTGGTAGCTCAATGGGGTGTAAGATCGTATAAGAAAGTCCTTATATAAGAAAGAACAGAGAATTTGTGATGAGGTTTCTTGATCCCCAACAAATCTGAAGTGGGACCACCCGCATAAATATTTCAACCCATTATCACCTAACATGGTGGCACTGAAACTCAAGAGTTGTCAAACCTAACAGGGCCTAACCATGCCCAAACCGTACTGCGGCAGGCCAGGCCAAGGGCCACAGCTCCCTGGCCCAACACGGGCCATGACTGCAGACATGGGCTGGGATGTCCCGAGCCAATCCACGGGCTGGTCAGCGCCAAGCCGGGCGGTGCAGGCCCTGGGCAGCTGGGCCTAGTTTTTATGTCTAGTTTCAGGATGGAAGATGTCTTAGTTCCAATATTAGGTAGTGATATTAGGGTTCTTTTAATTCATTTTTAATAGTTTTCTACGAAACCAATAAAATATAGCTAAAACATATATTAAACAAAAACAAAAAATAGAAAAGAAAGGTAGAAACAAACAAAGAGAGCAAAAAATTGTTAGATGTATATATGGGTTTTACTCTCTTTTTTCTTTTTCTTCACTTTTTTATTTCTTCATTTTTTTTTTTAGATGGATAGAATAGTTTAATGATAAATATTGGCAAAATTAGCCAGATGTCCCTTAAATTTGTCATTTAAGATCTCTAATCTACAACATTTTTCGTTAAGGCCTCTAGCCCATGCGCCTGGACTTATTTCTAGCGAATGTCCCTAAGTATACCAAATTATATATTTTGATGACCGATTTACCTTTCTAATCTTCTAAAGTTATGTCACGCATTTTATTCCTACTTTTAAGCTACAATACATAATCTTTAATTACTAATTTATTCTTGTAAACGCCTCAAACTATATCACGGATTTTATTTCGTACCTGTATACCCATTTTCCAAATTCAAATTAAAGGGAATGATGATGGATAGATCTTTACATACAAAATCTCTTTTCTAAAATTAGTCTTTTGTTTTCGTTCTAATCGTGCATGAGAGTTTCTGTAATCTTCTATTGTTTTCTTCCTCCCGTAACTACTATATCCCATTCCTTTTGTTGCATTATCATCATCTATTATCGTCATTTCTTGTTCAGAGTAATGTTATTCGTGAGTTTATAAAGTGTTCTTAGATGTGCAATTCTTCATGTCTTCATTATTCGATGTTCATAGATGTACAATTATTCTAGTTGTGTTTCATTTCTCTTCATTCCTGAGTTTGGTTCATTTGTTATAGTTACATATAAAGTCAGATAAATTTATTTGACCTTTTGTCACAAACTCAAATACACTTATAAACAACGAAACAAACTCAAATAAATTTATCTAACTTTTTGTCACAAACTTAGACAAGTTTATAAACAATGAAATAAACTTAGATAAATTTATCTGATTTTCTGTCACAAACTCGGATAAAGTTATAAGCAATGAAACAAACTCAGGTAAATTTTTTTGAGTTTGTGATAGAATTCAGGTAAATTTATATGACCTTTTCTGACTTAGACATGATTTTATCTGAGTTGGAAGTTGTCTGTGTTTCATATGAAGTTGAATGTCCTTAATAAGAATTTATCTGAGTTTGAAAGAAGTTATCCGAGTTTTATATTTTTTCTAGCCATCTCCTACATATACGTGACCACAAAAAGGATAAATTAGAAAATTTAGAGATGATTGTGTCGTTTACTATGATATACAGACTGTTGGGGTTTGAAGATGATCACTGTTTGCAAATGTTGTAATATTTAACTTACTTCTTGTTTGGATTGAGGGAACATGAATTACAAGAGGAAGAAGATGACTCAGATAAAGAAAAAGATGAATTAGAAGAAGAAGAAGAAGAAGAAGAAGTGAAATATGATTATAACAACGATGATGACGAAGATGCTTCGACTCCTCTAAATTATGTCTTTCATAGGGTTAGAAATCACAATGGTATTTCTTCAACCCCTAAATTGTCTTCAAACAGTGTTTGTGTGAAGATGATTCAGTTGCTTGAAATTTTTTGGGTGATATCTCATTATTTGAATCAGTTTTCCCTTTTCTCTTTCTCTCCTCTGTTGTAATCCTTGATTTGTTGAGTCAATTCGTCTTCACGAAACTTTTGGGTTAATTTGAGCGTTTTTTAACGCCTTGCAGAGTGTATCCAAAGGGGCATTTTGGACATTTTAACTGTTTAAAACTTGAAAGTGAACCTTTGCCTATACGAAAAAAACATGGACCTTTTCTAATATAATGCACCATTGAAGGACTTGCAGCCAAATGCCCCTCTATATTTTTACTCAACCAAGCACTAATATCGGGTAGAGAATAGTATGAAAAAGGAAATATTTTAGATGATTCTAAAGAGAGATTTTAGTGGTTTCAACGAGATTTTTGGGGATTAAGAGATGGTAAGAATCATAACGTATGAAATTGGAGAGATTATAGGATAATAGTAGTAGCTATTATCGTAGGATAAATGAATTATTTCAGGGAATTTTATGACTGAGCTTTTAGTGGTTTTAGAGATATTTTTTGGAGATTAAAGAGAAAATGAATACATTAGTTATTGGTATTGGAGGGATTAGGGCCGACTAGAGACAATTTGAGGCCTAAAGCGATAAAATCTTAAATGAGGCCTCAAATTATCTATTCAAATTATCTATTCTTTTTTTTCTTTTTCTTTTTTTTTTCTTTTTAAGTTTTGAGCATCTGAATTTGTATTTTCTAATAGATACATTTATCATTTATAAATAAAACGATCACTAAATATAATAAACATACAACACAAGCATGGAATTAAAAAAATCATAAAACAATAAAACCTGATTTAGTGATTTATCATTGTTGGCCATAAAGATTGTAGATGTAGATGAATTTTGAATTTGATCCCTTTTTTTATTAAGAAAAAAATAGATTATATTTGAGTTAGTGGGTTATGATTAACATATATTATAAAAAAGACTCACATATATTATCGGAATATATATATTTACATATTTTATTAAAAAGAAGACAAAACCAGATCAATAAATCTTTAAAGAAAATTTGCTTTAGAAATAAAAAAAAAAGTAATTAAAGAGAAAGGCAATCTATGAGAGAGACGGAAGGTGAGAGAGTAAATAGTACATGAGATGAAAAAGCGTTGGTGGAGAAACGTTCATTTGAAAAACCTCACTGGTGAGGTGGCAATGAGGTTGGGCATGAGATTTGTTGGGATTTAAAAATACACTATGTAGAGAAAAATAAGGATGACACTTGCTTTAATGCTTTGTTAAAATGTGAAAACATGGCTTTAATGAAATGTGAAACTAATTACTATTACAGGGCCTTGGGAGAAAAAAAAAAAAAAAAAACTATAACAGTTGCTTGAATGCCTTTTTAGAATTTAAAAAGATGATTTTTATGGGAACTTATTTTTTGGGGGCCTAAAGCAAGGGCTTTTCTTGCCCAATGGTCGAGCCGGCCTTTGGAGGGATTATGGGGTAATAATAATAGTCATTATTACGGTAGGATAGTTAATAAGATAGCAGTTATGCATAGTAAGATATTATGATAGAATCAAATCAATGAGAAGTTTGTGGAGGCTCCTATTGCTTTAATATATAATAATTGAGAAGAGGGGACACAATTGTCAATTAAATTCCACTCAAATGGATGGATGTGATCAACCTCGGGGACATTTGGTCCGTGGTTACCTATAGTTATTAATTTCGTTTTGTTTCAGCCGAAATGGCTGAAAATTTTTATTTCGGTTAAGTGGCAGAAACGAAATTTCGGCCCAAACTTTTTGGTTTGAATTTCGGTTGATATCGGCCGAAATTCGGAATTTCGGCTGAAATGTGACTTTTCGGCCAAAATAAAATTTTACATAATTAATTTTTTTTTACTTTTTTTACACATATATTTTGTATTTCTTATATTTTTACAAATATAATTCCAAAAAAATTACTATAATGGATTAAATCTATATTTATTACTTTTTCTTTTTTCTTTTTACTAATATATGTATATATATTATGTTATATTTTCCCCGAAATGAAATTTCGAAAAGTTTCACCGAAATTCTGAATCGGCCGAAACTTTTCATTTTGTAGGCCAAAGCGTAATGAGGTCCGAAACGATATTAACAACTATGAGGTCACCATCAGGCAGCCAACCACTCCTCTTCTTGTGATTGGTGGGCCCCGGTGATGACTTCTTCTTGTTGGGCCCTCTCAACAACTTCAAAAACAGGTCCCCCACGTGGCCAAAACGTCTAAAAGTAGAAATGTCGAACTTAGGAAGGACAGGTATGCTACAAAATCTGATATTCATGTGTAGTAGATAATGACTTATCTCCCAAACCATTCATAGTAACTTTCAAAAATGAAACTTATCTCAACCATTGGTTTTAAGAATTCCAAAATCCAACACAATTCACAGATAAGAATGCATTAAATATAACTTGTCTATAAAATGGCTCTCATCCCTTGACCCCAATACCAACTCATACACTGTCCAAAACAAATATGGAGAAGACTTCTCTTAAGCTGGCTTTCCTGGTCCTCTTGATCATGGCATCTGGTTTGTTTCTTTTCATTTCTACTTCTAAACAGTGAAAAATAGTATAATTTGGCATAGTAGCCCCAGTGGCGGACCTACATACCCTGGGCTGGGGGCTGAAGCCCCCTCCAAATTGGAAAAAAACCCAAAAGAGCCCTAAGGGCCCTTAAGCCCAGCCCTCAAGTCCAGCCCTCAAGTGCTATCTTAAGCCCCCACCAAGTTAAAATCCTGGGTCCGCCAATGAGTAGCCCAACTACATTTTTCTCTCTTACTGGAAAAAATGAACCAAAATGGCCTGTATCCTATTGTCAATATTGGTTTTGTGGTAACATATGTGTGAATCACTGATTCTCTATGTTGATTTTTGGGATTTTTCCAAAAAAATTTAAGCTTAAACTTTGTTTCTTTGGATGGATGAAGAAAATCATAAAAATATCACTGGAGGTTACAGTTGGTTTCCCACTCCATCTTCTCCACAGGTAATTATGGAGTTCCAGTTGGTTTCCCAAAAAGGGAAAAGGGTTGATGATATTGGCAGTGACTAGCGATATCATCACAATCTATGTGTTTTGTAAAAAAAAAATTTGTACGGCACCCTCGATCGATATTTTTATGTTTTTCTTCGTATAATTGTAGAATTAGACTTTAAGCTTGTTTTTATTTTATTTTATTTTTTATCATAGAATCCCCAAAGAAATTTTGAGAAACTTATGTGTTTGGTGATGTTTTGCTAATATCATGATTCTTTTTTGAAAAAAGGGCCATTCTAGTTGAGGGCTTATTCGTTTACTATAATTCAAAGAATTTATCTATGGAAAATATACAATTCTCCAAAAGTTGTCTCCTAGGGTAGAATTCATCTCAAGTGAAGCATGAAATGCTTACAAAGGATGAAATTTCGGAATTTCAAATATCATTTAAGACTTTTCATGTGGCAAAGACTTGAAAATCTAGCAAAGAAACATGTCTATAAATTCTCAACATCTTGAACTCCCATCAAGTGTTCTAGTAAAAGAATAGGCCCTAAACAATATTATTGAGATATTTTCAAATTATCACCACTTTTGTGACAACTCATGCACCATGAGCTAATTTGGTTGATTGAGTGGTGATTGATGCCACCTTCCATGAGGTCCTAGGCATACACTCAATTTTCTAATCTTTGTGAGACTTTGCCAATTCACTAATGGTCAGCGGTAAGGTCTCACTTTTTTCCCCGGGCAACTAGGGACCATTCTCCATAAATTTTACCCTCTTGATTAGGAACTCGTATAGTGTGTGGGAGTGCATAAATGGGTATTTACTAGAGTAAAACTAAAATAATAATAATGAGACTTTTATGTTTATTTTAGACTGCTGGGATCACTTATGTTATGTGTCACTCATGTGGAGTATGCATTTTGATATTATGGGCAGGCATGACATTTTCAACTGTGACCAGAGTTCAAGCAGCTGGCTTGCGTGCATGGGATGACTGTAACAAGGACAAGGACTGCTTACGCCCTTGCCACGGATGTGGGTATTGTCTGGACCGCAAGTGCGTTTGTGGATATATTGAGTGTAAGCCGCCGCCTACAGAAAAGATTGGTTGAACCCTTTCAGCTCTTCGTGGCTAGAATAAGCTTACCTTGTCTCATGTTTTCTTTCTATCATTAAGAGAACAGAGCTAATGCATGTTGTCAAAATAAGTGTTACCAATAAGATCATTATGTTACCATATTTGTTATGTTTGTCAATCTACTTCAAATATCCTTGACACAGGCATGCATGGTACCCTCATACTTATGCGACTTTTTTTTTTTCCCTCTTCTTCCGCTAAGAGGTACCTCTTATGGCTTATGTAAGAGTTAGAAATCGAAGCTCCTTACAGGATCCGATTCGATGCTTGCTAATCATGGGAGAATATTGTGATGGAAAGGTCATTTTAGATGTGATTTTCGGCAAAGACAGTCTTTATCAGAACATCACAACTAATGCTTTAGGAGCCTTGATGTTTAAAGGTTTCTTTAAGTTGCATGATTTTTTTTTATAACAAAAATTCAATTCAGTGGCATGTAAATCAGATTAGGATGCGCGTCAATTCATGTAATGTTAGTGAGTGTGAAAGAAACCCATATATGTGTGTGTTTCATAAATTACTATATATAAGCATGGAAATTGTAGTTAACAGGTTTTGGCCAATTCAAAATCCTCAAACTTGCAGGTTTTGGCCAAAAACTTTTCATTAAAAACTTTGCATCAAACATGTTATCAGTACATATGTCCACATAAAACTTCAGTTTTTCAACAAGATCTGACCACACAAACATCATGAAACTTTTCTGTCCCTTTTTGTATGGATAGAAATGAATGTGTAAACCCTTGACTCAGATGGGGCCCGCCTGCTCCAAACAGATGGCAAGGAACAATTGGACCATGATCCTTAAAAGGGACCAATCAGAATCTCTAGAGACCACCGAAAGCAAATAATAGCTTAGCTGATCCTGGCAACAAGTTATTGAAGCATCATAAAAACTAGATGGTGGATAAACAGAATCAACAGCAAGGAAAATAAAGAAAGAGATGCTATATACTATTACTAAAAAGAAGGCATATCATCTACGCACCTCTTATGTTGCACACTTCTATAGTCCCACCAGTCAATGGGACTATAGGGGATTAAAATATCTAAATAAGCCCTACCTCTATATAAAATTTGAAGCCCATCAAATCATCCTAATTCCTTCATCCATTACCTACAAACCCAAATTTTTATATCAGAAAGAAAAATTGGATAGTCGATTCAAGGCCCAGTCCATTCCTACCGGAGTAAAGAAGAAGAAGAAGAAGAAGGGATCAAGGACCTCAATGTGGGAGCGGACGCACCTGTTGGACCTCGGTCTGTTTCTAAAACCGCAATGAAAACTCTTATCTCTGCTTCAAAGACTTACGTAAAAATCCTGCATTCGCCTCCAAAATTCACATGAAAATATTGTGTTTGTTCCAAAAACCCAATTGCTCGTTTGGGCCCGCACCCTTCAAATAAAAATCTTGAATCTGCCACTAAGGACCATAATTAAAGGGGTGTGGTCCATTTGGATTGGTGATCAGGTGGGCCTCACTAGGGGGTGTACACCATGAGACCCTAGGAAGAAGCTTTCAACTGAAAATTTATGTATTCATTTATACTATAGACAGTAGTTGGATTTTGGAAAGTAGGGTGCAATATAGGACACTCAAAACAAGAATTCCTTAACATACCTTCAACGTTTATTGATCTGATGAATGGGATTTGGTGAACAAGAATTTAAGGACCATTGATTCGGAGCTCTGAAGGGTCATCCCTCTATTGCCAAAAGCAAAACCGACGGCACTGAATTTGGAATGTGTGATGGTCTAATGGGCTGGTTTTTGGATCTTTTTTTTTCTTTCAAAAAATCATAACTGTAAAATTAAAAATAAAATCTGACTCAAAACCAGGTACCAGGGTGTACAGGTGTTGGGCCCAATAAGCCTACTTTAAACGCAACCTAAGTCGAATTTATTTGTATAAACTGTTATGTCGTTCACTAGCAGCTTGATCTTTTACTGTTACTGATGATTAGCATGGTATTAAAGTCAAAATTATCAAAACTTTTGGTGTTACTAGTTATTAACATAATCCACTCTCTACCCAATAATTCCTAGGGTCAACCTAATATCATTAAAATGTGACTGGTTATTAACATAATCCACTTTCTACCCAATAATTCCTGGGACCCACCTAATATCATAGCTAGAGACCTAACACATCCTTCCACCAGATGGACCCCACCCATAAATATGGTCTGGATCCTCCTATCATGTATGGAATCAGTCTGTTTAACAAGATCCCTTTATTGATATCAATTATTGGTGGGACCCTAAAAGAACATTCCATAAGATGAACACAAGACTTGAATGCACATTTGACTGTGAGATATACACGAACCACCGAAAGCCAATCCATCAACCTCTTCACTTTTTTATCACCGAAAGCCAATCCATCATCCTCTTCACTTTTTTATCAAATGGGCCATCTGGAAAGAAGCCCTATATAAGTGAATGCCAGTCATTTTGTGTCTTGTGCACCAAAACCCAGTTTTAAATCAATTTTTTTTGGTCCTTCGCACCTTTGCTTGTCTTTAGAATGGCACCACAAGCAGGTATTTCCAAGATTGGAAGAGAAGCATTTGATCTACTTGAAGGGTACTTGGGCCAGAAAAAGAGGCCTGCTCCTCTTCAGGTTAAGTCATACTCTCAAGCTCCACCGTGCAATGGGTTGGTCATGATGGTGCCTTCAAGGAATGAAGCTATGGCCATTGATGGCAGCTTCATGAACATACACAAAAATCATACAGTGTATACACAGCGAGGTGTTGTTTCCATGCATCAGATGATTCAGATTCCGCCGTAAGAGTAAGGATTAGATCCTGTTCAGTCCCCACAAAACTCGGTTTGCCTACACTCAGTTTACCTGTAATCTAATTACCCATATCTAGCTCTATTTGTCCGTATTAGTGATGGCAAAGAACAAAACAACTGTGAGGTTATCCAAATGCATGAACTCTTATTTATGTGTAAACTGATTTGCCTTCAATCATTCAGGAAGATCCAGATGTGAATAATGCAGGTCTCTAGTTGTTTGAAGTTATATATGAACATAGTTCAGTTTTTATTTATTATTTTTATTTTTTTTGGTAAATCTACAAAGTAGAGTTTGTAATGTTATATTAGTGTATATTTTTATGCAGTTATTTCATGATATCATGTGTAAGCCCAAGAAATTTCATGGAGGGGCCCTTTTTCTCACAAGACATCAATCCCTTTTATTAACTACTTTTCCACAAGGCTCCCGGGATTTGAACCTGTGACCTGGAGCTTTGATACGACTTTTAGAATCTTATGCACCCACTGAGCGAGACACAACTCAATATTTTATATGGCATTTGATATCGCGCCCGCGGGCCTATTTTTAAAGCGGTAGCAGGGAGTGGCTGCCCTACACCCTTGACATTCGTGGCTCTATTAAAAATAGGTAGGGTTCAGGTTGATCCTATCCATGCAATTCAACCTGCCGAACCGACGTAAACCGAACTCAACTCAAGACTCCTAGCATGCTTACCTGCTAACCAAAACCTTCTGGACCAAGTAAATAAAGGTGGGGTTAACATTTCAAACCTGTTTGATAAATGGATTGGATAGAGGTTGAAACCATATAAATTACATGCAGTGGTCAACCCAACCCAAAACCACCCATTCCATGAAAGAAAAACTCTCAAATAGCCTAAAACAAGGAAAATCGATTATGAGCAGGAGAATATATATTACAGTTTAAACTCAGATGTTCTCATATAACCAGGACCATGGGGAAGCTTACTGGACTTACTCTATCAACCAATGTCCATTCCCAACTGATCTTATTATCTTTCAACACCCATATGTCTACCAAGTCTTCAAGAATCACAATCACAGACAAAGACCCATCCAACTCGAGCAGAAACATGTGACTCAGTATAAGATTACACGGTGGAGAGATCATCCTCCACAATTCATCGTACAAATCAAGCACTAAAATTGTTCTAGTTATTGACTCTGGATTTACTATCAATAGCCAATAAATCGAGCTACCAACAGAGACAAAACGATTGCCATAAAATTCAAGGTCCAACGTCTTCCATTCACTTGTTCATGAATCATAAACAACCAAGTACATGTTGGAAGGATAATCTGTCACCTCCATCAAGACTTCATGGTACCTCTGAGTATGTGGGTCAACAACCAAAATCGCATCCACCGCATAAAAAACAACGGGATTTTCTGGAAAAATCATTTTGAGGTCTCTAGTCACTGGATTACATACATAGTAAGCACGCCCCGGATTATTCACATTGCTTGTGCAACACAGCAGCCCATTACAAGAGGCAAGCACTGTAACTTTGTCGTTCAAGAAATCCAAGGATAACCCAGAATAGCAAGGATGACAATCAACCACACAGCCCAAAATACTCCATTCGAGACAATCATAAGTTTCTATAAGCAAGACGAGTTGTTTTGCGGGTGGCGACAAATAATTATGGAGTTGAATGAAGTGTTTTTCGGAAAGCAATTTATGCCAAGACTTACATACACATCTTAATCTAACGAGAGATTTGATAGGCAGTCTGGCAAGAATCTGAAACATAACATCGTCTGGTAAAAACAAATCAAACAATCTCATCTGCCGCTCAATGGAAGAAACTGAGAGAATTTTATTGCACTCACTGTGGGAGGGGGGAGGGGTTCGAGATTTGGCCGCTACAAAAACTTGGCTAGGATCAACCAGTTTCTACAGACTCTCTCTCTCTCTCTCTCTCTCTCTCTCTCTCTCTCTCTGTTGGACGTCCTCGTTTGAAATAGGGAGATACTTTTATCATCCAATCGCAAGTATAAAATCATATCTTTGGACTTCTATTCTATGCATATGAAAGTTCCTATATTTAATCCCTATAAATAAGGAGAATCATATAAACGACTGAGCGTTCTATTGAGGATATAATAACTATTATATAAATTATATATATTAAATATTATTATTATATATATAAAGACAGCAGCCTTTTCGTAAGAGTGCGACACGTGGTGCATCCTCAATTTTTTTTTTCAAGGGTGCCATGTGAGCATCCCCAAAAAAATGACACGTGGCATCACAAATAAAAGTCCTAAATCTTCTCCAACTCCCTTAAAATTCCTCCCATTCAATTTTAAACTTTCTAACATGATCACCTCTAATTCTACTACCTACTAACGTCACCTCTCTGTAATCTCAAATCTTTCTCTATGTTTCTTTAATCAATTTCATTTACTTCCCCTCGAATCTCTCTTTCCACATATGATTTCTCTTAATTAATCCCCAAAAATTCTCCCTCTACCCCTAAAATCTCTACCTTATCACATAATTTCTCTCCTTATACACACGTTACATTCAATGGATCCCACATATTACTAAACAAACAAAAAGAGAAAAATGAAGAAGAAAAGTTATTTGGCTTTGATGGTGGGCCCTACAAATTGATGAGAAAATTAGAGATTAAGTTGGTAATGACTTTTATGATAGGTGGATATATATATGTATTAAATTTTAATGTAGATCAATTTGAGGGATCCTCATACCATATCCAAATTATAAAGATCTAAGGCCCACTTATAGATCATAGCTGAGTTCATCTTTATTGTTTTTTATTAATATGTGGTATGCACTGTCAAAGCCAATTTTTTTTTTTTCTTTTTTTTTTTTCAAAGTTTGAATAATATATGGGTCCCATTGTGAAAGCTAGATTTTCTTTCTTTCCAAACTAATAATTAACGGGGCCACTTTCATAAGTTATAATTACTACATTTTTCTCCTTATTTTCGTTTCAATATCGGTATGATTAATATATGAGGCCCATTATGGAAGCCAGTTGATTTCAAAATCTACATTTAATATTAACACTCAATTTATGCCTAAGCACAAATATAATCAAATCAAGCTTCTAAAATATCTACTATTTACTTGATCATATTCCTCTAAAATCTCACGAGTTTCCATCTTTATCAGAATTTTTTTGTTATCATAATTATATTTACTAAATTAACTAAATAAACTTTTTTGACCAAGTCAATGGGCCCAGGCACGGTTTTTCCATGCCGGGCCCGTGCTGGGCTTTGGCCGCCCGCCCATATTCACACCCCTACACCACAATCCAAGACCTCTCGCCTAGGGAGTTAGGATTGTATTTTACCAATTTTCATTGCAAAATAGTTTGTAGCCTTCATATGCTTGGGTCATGAATAACAAGAATTCATGATGTTTTTTTCAATGAGACCAAGTAGAAATTGCAATACTCTTTTCAAACAAAATGCCTACTCCTTGTAGGTTATTTCCTTTTTTTAAAAAAATAACAGGATGCCCACTTCATGTGGGGCTGGCTTGAATGTTTGGTTACTAAAAAAGCGATTGAGGAATAGGTCAATTTGAATGTACATCAATCAATGTGACAATTATTATTTTTCTTTGTTCTTCATTAGAGAGATCTTTACTGTTTTTCAAATGAGTCCTATCTGGATACTATCCTCTTGAATTTAATTATTAATTATCCTTTGACTATTTTTCTTGATTCACTTTGTTTTTTCCAAATAGTCATATTTGCCGACTATTTTGATTTTTATATGAAATTAGTTTCAATGAAGTTTGTTTCTCTAATTGACATTTACTTTCAGTTTCAAGTGGGGTTTTCTTTCAATGAATTAAAGGCTCGCGTTGGACGTGGGCCCTGAGGCCCTAATATATATTAAAGCAAAGGGGGAGGTGGGCTGTGAGTGGTGCCACCTCATCCCTTAAAAGTCTCTCATTTCAGAGAAATATAGAAGAAAAAAAATGTACAGTCTTAGGCTTTGATGTGGGCCACTACACTCATCCGAAACAAATCTCCTCCCTAAATCTCCATTTCAATTCTCTTCTCCAAATCACCTCCCTAAATCTCTCCATTTCGTTCAATTTTATAAAGATAACAAACTCACATCTTTATCATATTTCCTACCATTTCTCTTGAACAACCTCTTCCATCCTTATCACACCTACCTAGGAGATTTGATTTCAAGAACTATCCATTAAAGATCAACTGGTTTCTAAATAAAAGGGTTATGGACACCATATACACGGGTCCCGGTATCAACGCAAGAAAATCAAGCTTTTGGGAAGTTGCAGAATGACCACTAAGAGTGATGGTGCTGCTGGAGTGCCTTTCGTCGTCGTTATTTTGTATTTTAAAAAATTAGAGTCATCGCCCGCTTTTCCTTCGTTTCTGCTGCTCCTCTATTTTATCTTTTCTTCCTCTTCAGCAGTCTATTTTTTTTTTTCGAATTTTATCTGTATTTCCAGTATCAATGTTATCTATATTTTCAGTTTCAAATACGTAGTGGGACTTTTTTTTTTTTTTGAGGAAGTTATACGAAAGTTAGTTTGAGAGTGGACTGAGAACAGATAATGACATATATTTTCATGTAAGGGAGACTACATTCCCTTGGAGATATAAATTGGACTTGCAGAGCCCAATATGATAAAGAGGCAAAAAACAGTTACATGCAGTTGCCAAAGGTCAAAATTATTAGAAAACTGAATGAACCAACTTCTCAAATTTCTGTGGCTCCTCTTTCAATTTAGCCTTATTGTTGAGAATAACAAACACAACCACCACCTCTCTCTCTTGCCTCTGTAAGTTTCTTTTTATATAAGCCTTCCTCCCAAAAGGAAAATCAAGGAGGCAGGCTCTCCTCCTTTGTGTCTCAGCCCCCTTGCCTGGTGGTGGTGAATTTTAGAAGCTTAGATCAAACTCTCGACGGATTTTCATAGATTCTGGCGAGAGTGAGGATAATCATAAAACCTCTGTAGCTAATAGAGGAAAAATTTTTGATAGTGAAAGCTACACCATTTTGAATCCAGGCAAGGATGGGAAGGAATGCGGCCATTGTCGGCATTTCAGGGCTGATTTTGGTGGCCATGGTCGTCGTTGCAGTCACCGTTGGCGTCCCCTACCACTTGAACACCATCCACAGGCAGGATAAAGACTCTGCCCAACTCAAAACATCCACCAAGGCTATCAAAGAAATATGCCAACCCACTGATTACAAGGAGAATTGCATCAAGAGCCTCTCGTCTGTCGCCGGAAATCGCACCAGTGATCCCAATGAACTCATCAAGCTCGCGTTCAAGGTTGCCATCGACCGGGTCAAGAAAGCATCCAAAGAGTCTGAGCTGTTGAATAAGGCTACAAAGGACCCAAGAACATCAAAGGCTCTGCAGAATTGCAAGGAATTGATGAGTTATGCCATTGAAGACCTTAGTAGCGCTCTCAAGAGGTTTGAGAATTTTGATTTGAGTGAGATAAATGAGCTGGTTGATGACCTCAAGATATGGCTTAGTGCCTCCATGACATACCAAGAGACTTGTTTGGATGGTTTTGAGGGAGCAGAGGGGGGCACCGCGAAGAAAATGAAGAAGGCCCTTCAAGGCGCCTCAGAGCTCACAAGAAACGCGCTCGCTATTATCAATGAAATCTCTTCCTTCCTCTCCTCCCTTGATCTGCCCAATGCTAGACCTCGGCGACTTCTTTCTGAAACTAGCATGGACATGGACATGGAGAGCTTTCCTTCATGGGTCTCCTATGGAAGACGCAGACTCCTCGCTAGTCCAATCACACTAACTGTCAAGCCTAATGTAGTCGTTGCTAAGGATGGCACTGGAAAATTCACCACCATCAATGCCGCCCTCGCCACCTTCCCCAAAAAGAGCAATGAGACCTTTGTGATATACATTAAGGAAGGAGTGTACCAAGAAGAGGTCATTATTGAGAGAAACATGCAAAATGTTATGATGATAGGCGATGGCCCAACTAAGACAAAGATCACGGGAAACAAGAACTTTGTGGATGGGACACCCACCTTCAAGACTGCCACTGTTGGTATGTCATTGGCATTGCCTTCTCTTATTTAGTCCTATTCCTGATTCGCGTGCTAAATGAACTTTTGTGTTTTTTGTCACAGCTGTGATGGGAGATGGATTTATTGCTAAGAACATAGGATTTGAGAACTCAGCCGGGCCTGAGAAAGAACAAGCTGTGGCGCTGCGAGTGCAAGCAGACAGGTCCATCTTCTACAATTGCCAAATGGATGGTTACCAAGACACCCTCTTTGCACAGACCGCCCGCCAATTCTACCGTGACTGCACCATTACTGGCACCATTGATTTCATCTTTGGCAATGCTGCAGCCATCTTCCAAAACTGCAAAATGCTAGTGAGAAAGCCAATGAAAGGCCAGCAGAACATAGTGACCGCGCAAGGCAGGATGGATAGGCGCGAGCCCACAGCAATCATCATTCAAAACTGCACCATATCAGCAGACCCTGAATACTATCCTCTCAGGAATACTATCCCCACATACCTGGGTCGGCCATGGAAAGAGCGATCTCGAACGTTCATCTACATGTCTAAGATCGACGATTTGATTCATCGAGACGGATGGTTGCCATGGGATGGAGAATTCGCTCTGAACACGTGCTTCTACTCTGAATTAAACAACAGAGGGGAGGGGTCCTCAATTGCACATAGAGTGAAGTGGAAGGGCATCAAGAGCATCACTATGAAGCACGCGCAAAAATTCAGTGTGGAGAATTTTATCAAGGGAAATAGCTGGATCAAGGCCAGTGGAGTGCCATTTACTGCTGGCCTGTTGCCTGCAAGCCATAAGCAGCAGAATTGAAAAAAAATAGCATCTTGGAGAGTTGTTTATGGTGTCACAATTGGGGTTAAGTTCATGTGAGGAATGGTTGGAGCTTACTGCAGTCATGGTCATGGTCATAGTGGTCATTGTCAATAAGGAGAGAGTTTGCAACCTTTGAACTGTGAACTTTGTCTTGATCACTGTTAGTGAGTGATAATTGTATTAGCTCGTGAGGTTTTTTGCATACATGATAATTATATTATGTTAGTGTTTAATCTCACTAAAAATCTACAGTGGACTAAGAAATGAAGTTCAATTTTCACAAGGGAAGCTTATAAGGGCTTACTCTTTTATTACGCAGAGGTAGCCAAGGTGGTGGTTGCCCTCCAAGTTGAAAACTTTTGAACATTGTTGTCACAAAAGCTGTTTTTGTGATCAAGAAGAGTATGAGTTGACAGGAAGAAAGAAGAAAAGGCTAATTTGTAGGAACAGCAAGATCCTTGCCCTTCAACCTATAAAAAAACAAAAAAAGAAGAATCCTTGACTTTGGGTCACCAAGTTGGAACAAGTCTTATCCCTCAAGCCCAATAACATTGATAAAGTTGAAAAAATGAAAAAAAAAAACAAAAAAAAAAACAAAAAAAAAAAAAAAAACATGTTCTTTGAATCTAAAATTATATGCTTGTCATGTTTTACTGATCAATAATGAATTTTAGTGGTAATATAAAAAAGTATATTCTTTGAATCTAAAATTATTTCCACATTTATATTTCACTCAGTTGGATGAATAGTTTCTCCAATAAATTTAAGGTGGGTTGGAAGAGTTTAATGGCCATAGTCCCTCCCACCTTTATTATCATTGTAAGCCCTCACAACTCAAAAGGTAGGTTGGAGGAGTTTAATGATTGTTAAAAGGAGGAGGATAGGCGAGCTCCACATGCTGGCTTGTAATAGTCTCGCAAGTCCTAAATGTGAGGAAAATTTATATTGATTAGTGCACTTAGCAGTTCTTCTCTTTCTTCTTTAATCTTTCTAAGCTAGATTTATCCACTGCCAAGTTATTGGTACCATTGTTCCTTTAGATTTGGATTTCTATGAATTTTAAGAAATGGGTTTAAAGAAACAAAGAGAAACACACATCTCACACAGCCGTTTGAGATTGTTGTACCACTTTACAAATCTAACAAAAATCAAATTAAAAAATAAAAAAGATTTTGAAGAAACCTACAAACCGAGGGAATATATTTATATCTCCATCTTATATCTTTTACCACCCACCTCTGTAAATATTTATTTATTTTAAAAAATTCTCCGTACAAACAAACAAGCCCATTTCGTTTCAAAGTGTCTCTCCTGGAGCAGGATTTTTTTTATTTTTTTTATTATCTTTTTGGTACCCTAGCTAAGGGGCCTGGACTCTGAACCCAAGAATCAGGAAAGAGAGCCGACATAAGTGGAAATAGTACAATATCTAGAATCACCCCCGGACAACCGGGTGACAATTGGGGTTGCCAACCGAGCAACCTGTGGTTGTCCTCCTGAAGCATGAGTAGACCTTACCATTATATTGATTGTCAAAACATATTATTTTAATTTGGCACTAATCATGTATTAGAAAAAAAAAAACACTGGCAGAATATTGATAACCGTAGAATTTAGATACTGATCAAATTATCAGATACAACACACTTGATTTTGATCTTCTACAGGGACCAAATAATCTGTTGATGGGCCTCCACCCAAACTAAATTGTGACATGGATGAAATAACACCAAGCGGTTGGGATTTCAGAACCTTTACTTTAAAATTTCCAAACATATGACAGGTGGAGGTAGTGGGGCAGTAGCACAAACACTGAAGCCACTACAAGTCTCTAGCAACATCTACCACCTACTTATGTCCCCACACCTGTCCTCTCAGATTCCTATCCTCTTCTTTTCAAAAAGGAGTAAGGGATCATTTTCTTTCTCCATTCATACAAGGAAAGGAAAAACTGAAGAGAAGAGAAGAGGAGAGACAGGAAGAATGCAATCAAGATTGTTAGTAGTAGTAAGATGGTATTCTTTCTTCCCCTTATTTCCTAGGTGCCTCTCTAATTACCCACTTTTTACAACATCTCAATGTTGTGGTGCTGGGGACCCTGCAGTTCACTCGGAATTTCCTCAGGTATCCTTTTACTTCTCCTCATTTCCTCAGGTACTTCTCTTCAACATTACTGGGGTGCTCTGGCCAGGGTCAGACCCGTTTATTATTTGGGCCGAAGTTGGATTAAGTGACAGAAAGCCCAACGCCCCGCTCGTCCGGGCTTCAAGAATTACTTAAAGCCTGCATAATTGATAGAAAAATCAATTCGGCCCGGCCTGATTGCACCTGATTTTACTGTATTGGGCTTGGCCTTGATATGGGCTATGTTTCTATAGTTTGTTGAGACTATAGCCGGGTTAACTTTTGTATATTTTATTTGCGTGTGTTACATGTCAATCATCAATTCTGATATAAGAAGTAGATGGCCAAATCTCATAAAAGAAGGCATTAATTTTGGACAGTCTAAATTTTTAATGGATGAGACCCATTGTCGTGAAGTTAAATTTTATCCCCGACTAGTTGGATATTCTACCGCAGTAGAAAGGAAAATTGTTCTTATTTTATGTACAATTCAGTGTTAAAATATTAAATGATTTTCCTCGAAGGAGAGAATTCCAATTTCCTGATTCATACCCCCCATAGAAACAAAATTACTCATGGACCTCTTGCTTCTAATCCTTTTCAAAAACAAAGTTATTCCTAGCCCTTTACTAGGAAATTGAAATCATCGCAACGAGAATGTGTTTCTAAAGTATATTGCTAAACAATGAAACAATGGGCTGAACAAAAAAATAAAAATAATTTCCCCCTTGTTTGCTAAATCCAGGTACAAATAGACCTTCAATATTTGTAATCTTTTTAATTATACACCCAGCTGAAGATTAATAATCAATAACCTTTGTGTATTACAGGATGAAGAAGCAGAGGAGGCAGCCAAGGCAACTACAGCTCAGAAACCCATCCTCTCCACAAGATTTCAAACAAACCAATTTTATTATCCTACAAGCAACATAGCCCACATCCCATCTTCACCAAAACTGGAGAATCCAACAATTGGAAATATACCCTTGGACCCTTGTTACCAACAGAAGCGACAGAACCACAATGCACCCACTAGAGCCATTGAAGAAGTGGACTGTGTGGGATGGGATGGGGCACCTACTGATGATCAACAGTGGAGAGATGAAGAAGATGATTACATAGCTCACTACAAAGAACACAGGCCTTCTCCAATCTCTGAGATTGAGATTGCAGACACGAGGAAACCCATAAGGAAAGCTACTGATGGGGGAGTGGAAGAAGTACAGTATGGTGCAGGGGAAGACGTGAAGGGGTGGCTGCCAGAACAGCTTGATACTGCAGAGGAGGCTCTTTTGAGAGCAGAGCGTATGTTCTGGGAAGCCAAAGAGAGAGGAGATCCTGATAGTCCTCAGTCAAAGGTGCTAAGAAGGCTTCGTGGGGAGGATTTTTAGTGGAATGACTGTTTATGTATATGTTATATTTTGATATTACCTTGCAAAGTAGATGTTGAATGTAACAAAAAGAGAGTATCAGAGGCTTCCGGTAGATTGTATTTAGGTAAAGATTAGACATGTTCTATTTTTTTTTTCTCCATCCAGGTCGCGGAGGGAAGCCGGGTAAACTCCCATGTAGTCCTAATGTAGTAGTGCAGTTTCGAACCTACAATATCTGAGTGCAAACTTTGGTTTTAGGCCAACTGAGTTACCCTTGGTAGCACACCCTGATATAAATAATAATTATCTTTTTTTTTTTTTTTTTAAGATGGTAGGACACCATTTAATGATAACTCCCATCTTGGTGAATGCAGTCTATGTTTTTGTGTTTTCCCTTTGGGAATTACTCGCACACTTATGGATGAAAACAGATGCAATCCAGGCAAAACCACTAGGGATTCAAATTCTTACTTATCTTTATAGATTTAAATTTGGATTCAAATTTACCATGAAACCTATGTATGGTATTCGGATTTGACATCAATTTAAAAACTTGGAGTTGATTCTCTAAAATAAAATGTAAAATACATTAGTATAATTGAATAAAAGAGGTTGAAGTTTTCTTTAATTATAGTGGGATTATTAAGATGCTTTTCAATTATGAATATAAGTCATGGTATTTAGGCATTTTGGGTTTATATCTTGAATTTCGGTTTTACCATAGTGGTCCATTGGGTTAGTCAATAACCGGGTTTAGGATTAAAGGTATTTTGGTCATTGTACCGGACTTTCTTGGGGACCAAGAAAACAGAAATTATATATACATTTGATATCTGACCATAGACTCTGAAGAGAGTCAAGATGTGAGTAATTACTCTCTTGCTGTGGGTATAGGTGATTTTGCCAAATCACGTAAGGTTTTCGTCTCTTTTGTATGGCATGGTTGTTTGATCGCAAGCATTCACAATTTTGCACGCACACACACAACACCACCCTTAAAATCTATATATAATATGTGAATGTAATCATCTTGGATTCAAATCAGAATATCTATGGATCTAGTTTCAAGTCCTATATGTATCAATCCGAAATTAATTTTCCTTGTGGATCTAAAAATAGGTTTCATACCTCTTCATTCAGAATTGAAAACCTAAGATACTCAATAATCGAATACCCATTTGCAACCATGACACCCACCCACATATTCTACCCAAGTACCTCACCAGCTAAATTGACGATCAATCCATGGATCCTTATGGAATGTTTACATCAAATGTGGACAAGTGAAGACTTTTGGTTTAATCTTGATTATTCATTTTATGTAGCAAAATTATGAATCAGGTCTTCAATTTATTTGGAAGCAAACAAGGTTGAGAAAACAATATAATTAATTCTCTCCTCCTAGTGCTCTGTCTCTTCTTTAGTGTGAAAGCCTTGAGTGAGTCTGGGTCCAAGGGTCAAACCAACATTGGAGATATTGACTCACTAGTGTGCAAGGGTCACTAGAAATATCTTAAGAAGGCGATAAAGACTCAACTCGGTGAAATGAGATTATAATGTTAATGCCACTACTTGAGCTTAGACTGGGAGAAGATTGAGGGCAACGTTTAGACATTTGACACCGGAGGGGTTCAAAGTACTTCACATGGGATTATAATGTTACAAGACTCTTCCAAGAGTAAAGAAATACCAAATTCCATTGGTTTTTGGCGATCCCATTTGCTTATCATGTGCAGTATCATGTGAATTAGGAGGTGGAGATCTCAAAGTGTCGTTTGTTGGGATAAATTGGATTAATACGACAATGTTCTTGTTCTTTGTTTATAGAGGAATAAACTAAAAAAATATAAATTAGGTGATCAGTGGACCGAAAGGATGATTTTAACTAACATTACACCGGTTCAGTCATTTTGCCCGAATACGTGTTTTTTAGCACTTTCTACCGGTGTCTCTATCGACCTTTGTTTTATAACGTTAAGGGTCCCTAGGGACCATGCGGTGTACGTTTATAAAATAAACGGAACTCATATTCATTCATTGTTCTTGGTGAAAAAAATGATGACACTCGACTTGCTTTCTCACCATAGGTCATTCACACCTCTTGAAAGTAAGTTAAAATCAGGGATGCTAGTAGAAAGTATACGGTCTGTTTGTGGGAGAACATTTTCCCATCTTGGGCTTTTTTTTTTTTTTTTTTGGCTAAGTTGGGCTAGTAGTCCTAATTGAAGTCGTGTCCAGTATTTATTGATGACGTATAAAAAATGTGAATTACATTCATCAATTTTACGGTGGGCGTAACTTTGAATCGTGATTGAGCCGTTTCTAGGTGAATCATACTCGTGGGTGGGTTATAGGCTCTACGCTCAGGCGTGGTGACCCATGGGTCTCAAGTAGGACTTAAATTCAAATATTTTTATGGTTGTTCAAACAAAATTTTGGTTCACCGACTTGCACTTATGTGTTGCAATGTAAGAAATGCTGACTAGAGCTCAAGCCTTGGTGTTTACTTTAAAAAAATAAAGCCGGTGATTGTGGCAGATTTCCAATTAGCAGGAAAACGTCTTGGTTCAACTCATGAATCCAAATGAATCCAAATTCTCTCCCATCTTGAATATAAAGAAATCCCTTTTACCCTTTTAATGTTTCTCCACATAAATAGGTTCCTTTGAAGGTCGCGTGGGTGTTTATTATTAAATCTTGCCTACTTCCTATCGGGCCTCATTGGAATGCATGAAAACCAAGAAATACAGTGTGGTAATAGGCTTGTATGTAGACTAGCAATAATGTCCCGTGCTTATCCTGGGGAAAAATATAAGATATTTTATTTTGAATTTATGAGATATCAAAATTAAATATAAATATATAAGAATATATTCATGCATATTTATATAAAACATTCAATACATCTTCAATCATATATACAAGTGGTCAACATCAACAATAAACCATTACAAAGATAACGTTAAAAAATCAATTCAACAACATAAAAATAATAAGAAGATATTGAAAAGTGAATTTTTTTAATATATATAATATTAATAATAAGAAATGCATTCAAGTTTTTGTTACCCATTGATAATCTCAAAGCCCAATAAAACAAAACCGACCCATTTAGACTTGTTTGTGCAACAAGAGGATTCTAGTTTATGGAGATTTTTATTTCCTCATGAGAATAAAATTTTGTATTTTCGTAGAAAATCAAAGTCCTCACTATTAATGAAAAATAATTCATCTTTTTCTATATAGGGAAAATACGTCACACCGAACAACATAATATTGTTAACAATGAAAATCATAAAAATGTGCAATCATCGTGTTGTACAAATGCACCATTTCTTTATTTTCACATAGACCAATGGTGATTTAATCCCTCGTTACAAATTTCTACTCTACCCCTTTTGAAGTAGCATGATCATTTTTATCCCACAAATGTGTCCCACATGGTGAGTTGGTAAGCGGCACATTTGGAAATTGGAACGTTACCACACCTGCCACTATCTGTGTCTTTTACAGCCAGTGGAAAAATGCTCGCTCTGCTCGCCTGCATCCAGACTTTTTGACAGTCTACAAAAGCAGATTTTTCTCACCGGATCGGATCAAATCAGGTCGTTAGCTTTTCTTTTCTCTTCTGATCAGAGATATTACAAGCCATAATATCCACCCAAACACACCATATATCAAATAAACCCTCCAAACTTCACCCTTTCCATTGAAAAAAGAACAGTAAAAAGTGAAGAGAGAGAGAGAGAGAGAGAGAGAGAGAGAGAGAGAAAGCAATACACCAAAGCACAGAACACAAAAAACCAAACAAACTTACACAAAAGAAAAAGGCCAAAAACCCACAGATCCATTCATTTTCTGTCTACTCTATCAACTAACTGTATGATGATGAATCAAGTAACCATGTAAATGGGCATTGAAGAGTTTGAGATCCAACGCTCCTGTGGTTTCAAATTCAACTCTCTCAAGCTCAGATACCGAGTCTCCACATCACCTTTCCGTCTCGGCGTCAAGGACCCTGCGACCGGCTTCGAACCGGACCGGCCACTCCTGCTCGGCGTCTCTGACCCGGGTTCGACCCTGTACATGTGCCGATACTCGACCCCTTGATGATGAAGATCGTGCGGCTGCTGTTCTTCCTCACTGCTCTTCCATTTCCAGAAGAGAAGGGCGTTTTTCCACCATCTTTTCTTCTTGTTCTTGTTCTTTGAGTCCTCCTTCGAAATGGGTTTTTGTTGTTTGGAATGTAAAACGCCTAAAACCCTTGTTTCTCTCTTGGTCCTCCTTGGTTCTTCTGAAGAGGCCTGTGAGAGAGAGAGAGAGAGAGAGAGAGAGAGAGAGAGTGTGTGAGAGAAAGAGATAGAAAGGAGAAAATGAAGAAAGAGAGGGGTACCTGAAAGTTGTGGATATGAGGGTCAAATCCATAGTCGCCGAAGTGGTGGGGGAGGGGCAAAATGGGAAATGTTGGGTGTTTGTATGAGACTTGTTGAGAAGTTTTTGCTATAGCCATGGCAATGGCTGTCACTAGATCAAGAAGAAGAAGAAGAAGAAGAAGAAGTGCTGTTTCTTTCATCCCACGGATGTCTCCATAAATAGTTCGAACCTACCATTCAAGGTTAAATCCGGGTTTAGGGGTGAATAAGGGTTGGGTTGGGTTGGGTTGGGAGGGGTCTATAGTGTACCTAGACCTGGATCCGAGTTGTTGACGGGAACCATAACCCAAATCCTGGGCTAGTTTGGCACTTTATTAATATAGTAAAAGTCAAATAGAGCTTTTATTTTTTAGACAAGATGTTATACCAAAAGTATTTTAATTTAAAACTTACTCAAAAAAAAAAAAAAAAAAAAAAGGTTAAAAAGCAACCTTTATCCACTAAACTATAAAAAACTTCACTTTTCCTTATAAAAAGTCAAAAGATTTCATAACAAACAACTAAAAATAAAATACATCATAATCAACTTATATTTTATTCTTTCTTCAAAATCAACTATATTTCACTTGACTCTATTAGTAGAGTTACCAAACTGGCCTAGCCTGTGCATGCAAACGGACCGGACATTCAATTCTCCAATTATCTGGAGGTTTCCACTCATTAAAAATCAGATTTGCCGCTTATTTTAAGCTCTAATCCTTAAACAACTCTATGTCTAAAATTCGATTTTAGTTTCAATTGATAAACAGGTTCGGTTTTAGATCATATGGGTTATGATCCGTGAGCCTAGGACTTGGCATATGAGTCTTTAATATTGCAAAATGTATCTCAAAATCAACTTTGGTCGGATATATTTTTTTATGTTTAATGCAGGAGGTTATTAACATGATGCATTATTCTAAGTTAAATGATACAATTATTTTAAGCAAAAAAAAAAAAGAAAAGAAAAGTCAAAACCGATTTTAGAAATGGATCACGATCATCTAATCGAAATAGGAGCTAGGCCTTTTTATCAAAAGTGAGTCTACAACCAACAATAAAGGTTCTTGAGTTAGAATTAGACCAATTATATTTTAAATAGAAATAGTTTCCGGTCTAGTATAATTTCGGCCTAGAATCGACCCATTTGCATCCCCATTATATACGGTCGTAAACAGGTTGGTTCTAGTCCGGGTCCCTGGTGGATCAAGAACCGGAACTCGAACCGTTAAGGAGAAGGTGGAACCGAATCCGGATCCGAAACCGTTTTGAAACCGGTTTCTTGGCTTAGGAACCTAAACCAGAACCATATATGAAACAGGTCCGGATCCGGGTTCGGATCTAGGTAGAAATAATATATATTTAAAAAGCA
The DNA here is from genome assembly GCA_003546025.1 of Camphora micrantha. Classification (NCBI taxonomy): domain Eukaryota; kingdom Viridiplantae; phylum Streptophyta; class Magnoliopsida; order Laurales; family Lauraceae; genus Camphora; species Camphora micrantha. The sequence goes on along the minus strand of QPKB01000011.1, from coordinate 2,792,366 downwards.
TGGTTTTTAAGAGAAATTCTCGAAAACTGAGGTAATATATCAGGTCTCGGGTCCGAATCAAGGTGAAACTAGACCCGGAACTATTTATTTATCAGCGTCTAAATAAGGACCTAGACTCGGTTTTTAGCGGGTAAAAACTTTCGAAGAATCGGAGACCCATTTACATCCCTACTATTATTGCACATCTAAGCGGACTTATATGAACTAAAGACATGAGCCTAAGCCCGATAGCAAATTAAGACGAAACATGTATTTACTTGTATTATAGAGTAAATACATAGTGAGATGCTCTTGTGAGAGTTATTCTCACGGTACTATGAGAGTAAGGGGTGTGGTCCCTCATATTTAAGTTTTTGGCATTGGATATGGATGTGAGGACCCCCACCCTTACTCTCATAGTATGATTAAACTTTGATGAAAATTAATAAATGTGATTGTTTTTTAACGCAAATACTCTAGAGCATTAATCTTTTTACATTTTAGCTCTCATATGTTTTTAGTTTTATGATTCTTGTGTTGACAATTTTATTTTATTTTTGTTAAACCAAGGGGCCTAGGATGCAATTGAGAGCCCCGCACACACACAGAAAGACATCTCACTCAAGTAGGAAAAGAGTACGTACACAAAGAAAGAAAGCTCACACAAGTGGGAAGGAAGCCCGCACACGTGGGAAGAGGTGGCACGCCCAAGGTTCGACGCTTTGACAACCAGGTGAGAACTACCACTCCTTACCAGTCGGGTAAGGAGCCGTTCTCATGTGTTGACAAATTGAGATGAGATATTCTCTCTCTTTAAAGTTGAGATAGGTTGTAACAAAAAAGGCTCATTCTTAATCCCCCACATGCCACATCAGCAAAGGGGTTCTCTTTTGAGGAAGGACACTGTCATCTACTTCTCCCTCTTAACCCTCTGTTTGGGAAGGGGGGGAGATGGGGGGGAGGGAAAAAAAGGGGGGAAAGTGGGGGAAAGTTGTTTTGGAGGGTGTTTGAGAAAGGGGGGGAGGGAAAATGGGCGGATGGGGGGGTGGAAAATTGTGTACAAAATTTTTCCCCCCAAAAATGGGGGGAAAATGGGGAGAGGAGGGGGGAAAATGGGGAGAATTACCACAATGCCCTTTGTATATAAAAAAGAATTTTAAAGTTTTTACAAAAGTAAGGGCAAAACGGTAATTTTCTCTTTATCTCACAAACAAACAAAACCCTACTTTTCTACTTTTCTTCCCCCTACTTTTTGACTTCCCAAACAAGAGGAGGTAAAATTAATTTTCCCTCCCCTCCCCTCCCCTTCATTTTTCCTTCCCCCTCAAATTTTCCCTCCCCTCCCCTTCATTTTCCCAAACGGACCGTAAAAGAAACACCCCATTCTTTCTTTTATGCAACTTGCACCTCTTTACTATAACCCCATTTATCTTATTAAATAAAAAGGATTTGTATGGGTATCCCCTTCTCTCTCAACCACTAAGACTCTGTAACACGCATCATCCCCTCAATGTTGTATCGGAATAATCATAAACACTCATCTTCCCCCACACCTCTTTGATTCTTTCTCCCCACTCTCACAAACTTCTCCATCTGTCTAATGTTGGTGTAGCTCCATTTCTCTCACATATGCCCTGGATGTGTTTTTGTGATTCAATTCAATCACACCGCCTCCAATTTTACTGAAAATCCAAATGTGCTTTTAAAATTATCGAGAATTTAATTCAAACACTATTATGTTCTTTTTAGTTAATTTTGTGATAATATGAACTTATAATTTGAGATCACACAAATGCGTTTATCATTTAGTAAATTTATATTATTTATTTATTTATTTATTCGATTTGCATAAGATTAAACCGTGCATCGGATCGAAGGGGCTTTGCGCTAGCTGTCCTTAAAAAGGATGAACATGAGAAGCTAAGATCATCTGAGGTGCAGATTGTAAATTGTAATGCATGAAGTGGGCCAGAGTGACGACCTGGAATAACAAAAGAATGAAGGGGTCAAAGTGTCAAACGAAAGTCTCTAACGAAACTTCCACGAAGGATAGTACTAAAACGGTTAACACTCTTGTGACTTGTCAAAGTGAATAAGTAGAGGGTTTCCGGATTGAGTTCGGATCCTATTAGTCTTTGACTCAAAGAAATAAAGAAATCAGGAAACGGATCTCCTGTGTGGATCAAAAAGGAAACCCTAGTTGGACCAGTATGGGGGTGTCACATGGGGAAGAGATCCCTCATGATTGGTCAAAATTGGATTTTCTGTTTCGTCCAAACAGGGGATTCAGATCCAAAAATTCATTAAAAAAAAAAAAAAAAATCTCTTAATGCATTCCCCAATTTTAACCAAATAAGATCGGCAATTCGTTAGAAAAAATGTATTATCATAGTCTTGTATATATATTCATAAATTATAAATCAAACGATGAATCCTACAGTTGAATCAACCCTTTAGGGATTAGAATTTTCATATGTTAGGAGTTTTAGGACAGTGTTTATTTTGAACGGATCGAATTTTTAATAAGTAAACTCCACTATAGAGTTTTACTCCTTCAACTGACTCGTCCAAACTAACTCCAAGGGGTTGACCTAGTGGTTAGGATCACGGTTCATTCCTCTTTTAGAGCTAGAAGTCTTGGTATCGATCCCCGATTCTCCCCTCTTCAGGAGCCGAAGGTTGAGTTCACTTGTGCTATTACCTAGGGGCCATAAGGATTTTACCCGGCTTGTATATGAGCCCGAAGGGAATAGTCCAATCCAAAGGGTTGGGACAAAAAAAAAAAAAAAAAAAAAAGACTCGTCCAAGCTTGACTATGGCATCAATCTTATGGAGCACCCAGATTTAGTTTGAAGTTAAATCTAGGTTGGAGATAAAATTAGAGGATAATGAATCAAAGCAGCTAGATTTTATATGTATCCCACTAGTAAAAGGCAACTTGACTAAGACAGGTTTTATAATTATCAGCGTGTGGAATGTGGATTCAAGTTAGGTTTCATCCCTTAAAAGGACATCGGCTTTATGCCCATTGGTCAAGGTTTGCAAGGGCAATATGATACTTTAGATTATTACCTTCAGCATTTCAGGTGATCTCCCATATCAAAGAAAAAATATATTCATACGCTCCTTGTCCATCTTTGTCAGCCCACTCAATCAACTTGGTTTTCCATCCTTGTCAAGTGGAAGTGTCAACCTACACCTCCTCCATATATAGAGTTGAAAGTGGAGAAAGTTTTTAATCTTAGACCTTTTTTTTCCATATAAGAGAAAACAACTACTAAACCGTGTGAGACCAGAGATTCAAGTCTTCAATGCCTGAAAGTCGTGCGTGAATGTTGGGGTGTGTGGCCCCCATGGGGGCCACCATGATGACCATTACTCGAGACAGGACTCATTTTTCTATGTTAGATTTCCTCCGCTGACCATTGATTTTGGCGATACTTTTTTTATCTCCAGAACCGAGTGATACCATAAATGCTTCCCTTTATATGGAATTCAGTCGGCAGACTTTTAGTGATATATTTTTTTTTAGCACCGAATTGTTCCTCTGGGATTCAAAGTCGCAGTCCTCTGATACTATTTCATATTTTCTTAACTAACTATTCATACTAAAACCTCAAGGCGTTAGTAGAGACAGTATAAATACTTTTTAATACTTTCTCTCCAGTGAAGACCACTCATCAACACCTTCAGGCCTTCCTGTTAAGGGACTGAAAATTCATAAACATTTCAGTTATTTGTTTTTTTTTTTTTTTTTTTTGGCAGTTTGAGATGTCCCAACAAATGAAAAGATTATTCCATGAAGAGTCCCCATCAGGCCTGTGGGAAAACTCTTATAAAAAAGAATCACTATCCTCTTCCAAGAAGACTGAAAAAGTAAGAAAGGTCAAGAAATTTAATGCCTAGAAGTACCCAAGAAACTATTCGATGTCCAACTAAACCGTGTGAGACCAGAGATTCAAGTCTTCGATGCGACGTGAATGTTGGGGTGTGTGGGCCCCATGGGGCCACCATGATTACCATTACTCGAGACAGGACTCATTTTTCTATGTTAGATTTCCTCCGCTGACCATTGATTTTGGCGATACTTTTTTTATCTCCAGAACCGAGTCGTTCGTGACCAGTTGGATATGATACCATAAATGCTTCCCCTTAAATGGAATTCAGTCGGCAGACTTTTAGTGATATATTTTTTTTTAGCACCGAGTTGTTCCTCTGGGATTCAAAGTCGCAGTCCTCTGATACTATTTTATATTTTCTTAACTAACTATTCATACTAAAACCTCAAGGCGTTAGTAGAGACAGCATAAATACTTTTTAATACTTTCTCTCCAGTGAAGACCACTCATCAACACCTTCAGGCCTTCCTGTTAAGGGACTGAAAATTCATAAACATTTCAGTTATTTGTTTTTTTTTTTTTTTGGCAGTTTGAGATGTCCCAACAAATGAAAAGATTATTCCATGAAGAGTCCCCATTAGGCCTGTGGGAAAACTCTTATAAAAAAGAATCACTATCCTCTTCCAAGATGACTGAAAAAGTAAGAAAGGTCAAGAAGTTTAATGCCTAGAAGTACCCAAGAAACTATTCGATGTCCAACTAAACCGTGTGAGACCAGAGATTCAAGTCTTCGATGCGACGTGAATGTTGCGGTGTGTGGGCCCCATGGGGGCCACCATGATGACCATTACTTGAGATAGGACGCCTTTTTTATATTAGATTTCCTCTGCTAACCATTGCTTTTGGGGATATATATTTTTTTTTTCTTTCCTCCAGAGACAAGCCGTTCCTCTCGTCGGAACTCGTGACTGGTTGGATATGGTACCATAAGCGCCGGCACTCTTCAACGCCTCCCCTTATATGAAACTTAGTTGGCACATTTCTAGTGATACATTTTTTTTTTTTAGCACTGAGTTGATCCTCTGGGATTAAAATTCGTGGCCTTTTGATACCATCTTAAATTTTCTTAACTAATAATTCATACTAAAATTTCGAGACGTTAATAGAGGCAGAATAAATATTTTTCAATACTTTCTCTTGAGTGGAAACCACTCATCAACGCCTTTAGGCCTTACTGTTAAGGGACTGAAAATTCATAAACATTTCAGTGTTTTTTGTTTTTGTTTTTGGTAATTTGAGATGTCCCAACAAATGAAAAGATTATACCATGAAGAGTCCCCATCAGGCCTGTGTGAAATCTCTTAAAAAAAAGAATCACTATCCTCTACAAAGATAAGTGAAAACGTAGGAAAGGTAAAGAAATCTAATGGCTTGAAATACCCAAGAAACTATTCGATAGTCACCACCCTGATCACGGCCCTCTTCTATTCATTGCATTTTTATTTTCAATGGACGCAAACTCATCATATTCAAGTTTTATTTGGGCCTAGATAAAAAGAATGAGTCTAGATATTAGACTAATATCCAATTTTTCACTTTGGGTCCTTCTAATACTAAACTAGCAAAATGCCCCTTGTTTATCACGAGCATTAAAAGTCATACAAAAAAATATCTCTTAATTTTATGAAATAAATAAAAATTTTAATTTTGATTTCATATGTTTATATTTTCTAAAACCTAAAACATAAGTATTTCTCACACAAAAAAAGAGTTACTTCTCAGTGGGGCGTAGTTATGAATAATCTTAACTAATAATAGGATCTTCACAGTTGAACTACTGAATAACTCAATGGTAGAGGCACTTCACTTCTTAGGAATGATTGAGGGATTATTAGTGATCGAGGCATTTCACTTCTGAGAGATTAGAGGGGTCCATACATGGTACCCAACTCATCCACAAAAAAAAAAAAAAAAAAGCACTTCCAAGATTACATTCTAATAAAAGTTGAGTTTGTTTATCACTTAAAAAAATATTTATAAAAGGAATATGCTTATATGAGAGCATCTCTTACCTTACTATGAGAGATAAATGTGGGGGCCCTCACATTTAAGTTGTTGACATTGGATGTGGATGTGAGGGATCCCACTTTATCTCTCATAGTAAGATAAAAGATGCTTTCATAGGAGCACTTCTCATTAAAAAATATTAAATATTTTTATTAGGTGGATGAAACTCTAATTTAAGTGAGATTTTGGTGGGATCTAATTTAATGGTAGGGTACATATTTTGAGAGGCAAATCAAGAGCAAGCCTTGGGAAATTGTGCTTAAGTCAAAGCTACTGGAGATGGACACATGTTTGGATATTTTGGTGAAAAATGGTTTCATTACTGCACCTCCTTTCAAAATTTGACGCCTTATCTTTTGGCCGTCTAGTCAACAGAGATAACTCCGAGTACAACTGGATAGTCGGATGCAGTGCGTCTTCTTTCACATAAGATGAAACTAGAACACTAGTATAGGGCCATAAGGCCATTTCTCTGCACCTCGGGATCGATTTGTGAGTGCCACGGAAGAGAAAATATGCAAAAATGAACACTCGAGGACCGAAAATTAAAAAATCGCAGAAACTTTCACTTAATAGGTCGAGGAAGGCGCCAAATTGTCATCTCCTTTTTCAGGGCAACTTTCCTCTGCACGAACGAACCTTAATGTAAAATTCGGCCAAAAAATATAAAGATAATTGAATTATTCTAAGCTGCTATGATTTGAAAATGGGGCTCAGTGATGGATACAAGGGGCCGGGTTCAATGAGGACCGTTGCCCCACATAGCTCAATCAAGAATCGGCACTAAACCAATCACACGATGGGGCCCATTACATTTGACCTAAGACTTGAAGATATATCAATAGAGGAGATGTCATCCATATTAAATAGTCTGAATTTACTCTACATAGGCCACAATGGAGTTTTAGAAAGTATTATAAGGTTATTATATAACTAGCACAATAACCCGTACCAAGCACGGTCTTACCGATTAAATTTATAGCAATGTGTGTAAAGATTAATAAAAAGAAACTCAAATCACATAAATCATCTTCAAATACATACTAACAACGATTTAGTATGGACAGAATATAAAAGAACAGAATTACCTCTTTTCTGAATCCAAGAGCACATAGTAGAAATTAAGTAAGAGAATTGAACTGAGGATGAAAGGAGAATATGTTGAGAAAGGATACAAGAGATTGAAGAAGAAAATGACGTTGTTGAGAAGAGAAGAGAAGACTGAAAAGTGGAATAAAGACTTGAGCGGTTTCATATTGCAGTGGGAGAAAAATATAGTTGAATTATAAAGTAGTTAGAATTAATAGTGAAAATTAGAGGTTATAATTAAAATTAGCTTGAAAACCCTTTAGCTTAATATAGTATAATAGCTGCAAAGAGGAAAGAGTTCCGCGTTTTAGAATCAAACCCATTTGATTTCTTTGAAGGCCAATACATTGGTCTGCTAGGAGGTTGTGGAAGTCAAACTCACTAAGGAACCTGAGGTAAGTAAGAAATCGCATGACGGCATCCAGGAACCTTCCTAATATCATGATAAAGAAAAGGCCAAGTGTGTACCTACACCCCTCTGTTTTATTACATTTACAAATAAAACCCTAAAAAAAAAAATTACTCCTTTCATGACAAGGGTGTTATGACAACTGTTTCAGCATAGCTTAGAAATGTTTTTTTTTTTTTTTTTCAGCTATTGCTTTCTCCCATGTAATTTTATTTTGTTTACCTTAGTTAAATCATCAGTTAAAGGGGTTTAAGTTTAACTTTACCACTTGGATGTGTTTCTTTTTTTTTTTTTTTTTGCATGGGATATATAAATGAGATTTATATATTTAGTACTACAATGTTCGTTTTCAAAAACCATTTTCATATTATCTTTACAAGTGATTCATTAACCACATTATAAAATATTTCGTTACTTTGGCACTATTGAACTAAAGGTAAGTTAAGGAAACTTTTTATTGGTTCATTTTTTTATTTTTTATTTAGTTTGGCAACAGTTAATAGACATAGAAAGAAAACCCTTTTGATGAACAATAGAAATTTTTTATTGTTATATGTAGAGAGTGTTTACCAGGAGAACTTATAATTCTTCAAATGCCATCTCCTTTAAATTTGTAGAATTTCAAATGTTCAAAAAGTGACGTTTCACGAAGCTGACTACTTGAAATTCCTAGTATAAATGATTTGGTTTAAATGGTAAACCACTTAGACCCACTTTACTCCAATTAGGTTAAGGGGTGATATTCCTATGCATCTCATGGTGAGGGACAAACTTAATGAGACTCACCTATGGACCCACTAATGATGGGATTTATGGGGGATGGGAAGAGGCACTTTAGATAAGACCATATATATATATATATATATATCAAATTTGGGATCTGTCACATGCCTCTAACCCCTTCATCCGTGGCCCATAAATTTAATAATTATATAATTAAGAAAAAATTTTGACCTTCAATCCAACAGTCCAATCCATTTGGATATGTGAAAATTCAATAGACTTAATGTATTTAAGGGGGTTCCATGTGTGTGAATGGTTCGGATGTGTTATAAAATCAACCATACTATGTTGTCCCTCATCGTAATATAGTGAGGGATGGATGCACATAAATTTTTTCCTAGGTTCAGAGCTTGGGTTGAGCCCGAGGAGCACTTAAAAATTAAAGAAAAATATAGGGGGTATATTATCAATTTGCCTAAATAAAACCTCTGCCACTCTCATCTAAATCATATATATCCCTTCCCATTTCATTTCCACTGCTTCAAGAGCAGATACAAGGGAGAGGAGAGGAGAGGAGAGGGAGAGAGAGAGAGTCCGAAATGGGAAGAGATGGTCACGGTGACTATAGACCGGAAGAAGAGCCCTATACGCCGGACGCAAAGAGCTACGCTATGAGCGGCAGAATCATGCTCATGGCCATCGTCATCCTCATCTCCGTCGTCCTCATGATCCTTTCCCTCCACCTCTACGCCCGCTGCATCCGCCTCCGCCACCGCCGCCAAAACCTCCGCCGCCTGCGCCGCCACCGCTCCCGCCTCCTCATCCTCCTCCCACACAACCACCGCCCCTCCAACCCCACCACCGCCTGCGGCCTCGACGCTTCCGTCCTCGCCTCCCTCCCCACCTTCGTCTTCTCCTCCAAAACCCACCAGACCCCGCTAGAATGCGCCGTCTGCTTATCGGAGTTCGAAGAGAACGAGAAGGGTCGTCTCCTTCCCAAATGCAATCACAGCTTTCACATCGATTGTATTGATATGTGGTTCCTTTCCCACTCCTCCTGCCCTCTTTGTCGGGCTGCCGTCGTACCCGAATCGCCTAACGAAGCCATCTCTGTTTCTGAAAATCGGGTTGAAAGGGACCCAGAGATCGGGTCGAGTTCTGGGCTTTGTTCCTCTTGTCAGGTTGATGAAGAAACAGCATCTTCTTCTTCTTCGTCTTCTTCTTGTTCTCCTGGGAGTCGGATTCTGTCGTTGAAGAGGATCTTAAGTAGAGATAGAAAATCTGGGTCTTTCTCTCCCAATACCAGCTCTGTTACAGAAACCGATTTAGAGAGGGGAGAAGAGCTACAGGTTCATCCTCAAAGCTGAAAGAGAAGACAGCAATCTCTCTCTCTCTCTCTCTCTGGTAGGTGGTGGTGGTTTCGGCCGACTTGAGTTGACGAAGAAAGTTCCTGGAAGCTGTGAAGGGGCATAAAAGTGAAAAGTGTAAAGTAACGCTTCCCAAGTGATGGATATAGATAATATGCCCTTTTTTGTTACTTTTGTTATTTTGAAGGATTGGTATGGAAAACTAAGAAATGTGTATTTGAAAGTTGCATCCCTGCAGTTTTAGATATTTTTAGATAAGTAACAAATCATAATTTTATCTGAGGATACGTTATGTGTTGAATTTTGTTGGGCCACATTGCTTGGCCACGGCCCGGCCCGGCCCGGCCCCAACGGTTAAATTATCATATCTGTAATTTATAAAATTTATTTTAAATTAAAAATTAGTGTCATAGTTGTTGTATACTTTATTTTCAAGAAACCGTCATACTTTTAATTTTTGTTTTTTATTTATAGCTTCTTTAAATTTGGAATTATCATCAAACTAGTAAAACCTATTTGAAGTTGGAAACTATCATCAAAGTTGTTGTAAACTTTATTTTAAGAAATAAAAAATAAATTAGTTTTTATTTTTTATTTGTAAATTAGCATCAAAATTTCTGCATTTATTTTAGTAATTTCAATTTTATTTCAATTGAAAACCCTAAAAGCCCATAAATTCCCTTTCAAATTATATAAAAAATGTAATAAAAAAAAAAAGGAGGGGCATGGGCCGGCCCATGGGCACTACGACCTAGCACGGCACGACGACATAAGTCGTGGCATTGCCATGCTGGCTTGAGCCCCAGCCGACCTGGGCACAGCATGGCGTAATCCATGAATTTTCATGGGCTGGCATGCCTAGGCCGACCAGCCAGCACCGACATGGCCCATTTTACCCCTATACTAGAGTGGATAATCCGTTCACTTTTTAGATTGTATTTTAATTAAGCCCTGTGCGATGCACATGTTAACTCTCGTACAACTTGAATAATATATTAAAATTAATATCCCTTTCATATAAATTTGTTTATAATAAAATAAGAATAAAATTAAATCAACCAAAACAATATATTAGACCTCTATCTTCCCTTAATCAATTTCAGTATATACGTTTTATTTTTAAAACAAATTGATTCGTATGCATTTTTGCTCATTTTGATTACTATATAAAAACTTTGAAAATCACCTTAATTTATAGAGTTGGAAGTCATTTTTTTTTTAATTGGGTCATATCTACACAAATGGCCCAAGAGACACGTTTTATTGAAAATGCACATGTGTTTTTGGAAAGATACATTCAAGGAACGCATTTACAAATGGACCCCAAAAAGCTAACTTTGCTTCTCCTAGAGCAAGAATTGAGGCTTTTTTTTTTTTTTTTTTTTTCTAGCTTCGAAGAGAAAGAATTTCAATTAATGGGGGTAGGGGATGCAAGAATCAGTGACCCATCATGACTAGAGATTCTCATTTTCTGCTCTATATCCTTTCAAGTGGACAGTGGGCTACCAACGAAATCTAATCAAATCTAGAATCAGTCTCATTATGTTTAATCTCTAAGCTAAATTTACTTGGTTTTGGGATTTAAAGTTTCTTTTATAGGAAAATTCAGACTCACACACTCATGTCTCTAAACAAACTGACTCACAATAGTGGGACACTCAGTTTTGAAGTTATTTTCACCATCAGACCATCATCTGATAATGAAGCCTATAGAATCATTCCCAATTGATTGAGAACCATATAATAGCTCAAGCTTTCAATCCAATGGAAGCTTAGTTGGATAGTCCACTGCTCCTTAAAAACGACCAGATCTCTAATTGTAGCAATTATGGCGACCACTTGTGAGTGTATATAGATAACCATTCATACCAAAATCTTGAGGCGTTAGTAGAGGAAGTATATATACTTTTTATTACTTCCCCTTTAGTGAAGCGCATTCCTCAACACTCCCCCTAGGGTGAAATCCGGTCGTCGAATTTTTGGCGACACGCATTTTTTTAGCGCCCGAGCCGTTCCTCTTGGGATTCAAACTCGCTACCGGCTGGCTCCGACACCATATTAATTTTCCTTAGCTAACCAGCACTAGTAGAGGCAGCATATGTACTTTTTAATAGTCTCCCCCGGGTGCAGCCCACTCCACAACATATAGTGGTTGTATGAGTACTTATCTATCCAGAAAAAGGTTTTCAATCAGCAATAAAACAAAGCACAAAAAGCAGATTTACCCATCAATCCATGATTAATCTATTTATATATGTAAATAATCTATTTCGAGCTTATTGATCCAAATATACTCGTAAGCGCTCCACTTTTTATTATGAATTTTTGACTTTTTATTTTTTAGCGGTTGCCAAGGCTGGGTATAAACTACGGTCTTACCAATTGATATTAGCATGGGCGGCGGCACACTGATCTCAGTGCGGTCAATTGACCCCACTCAAATTTGAAAAATATTTAAAAATAAATTTTTTTATCTCATGAATTGAAATTTTGAGTTTGACTCCACATAAATTTTTGAGTTTGACCTACTCAATTTAAGAGTTTCATCCTTGCATCAGCTAACTTTACACATTTTCTTTGTTGATGTAGTAGTAAATAAAAATCACCATAAAATACTGACCATCTAAGTTAATGAGTCAACTGTCTACCAAAATATAAAAAAAATTAATGGGCCCACATTTCTAATATGCGCTCTAACAAAGAGTTTTTAGAACTTAAAGGAATTGATTACATTGCTAGAAAATTAGTGGAGACAAAGAAGGACATTGTATACCAATTGGTTTATTCGCTTCTAAAATTGGTGTTGATTTTACCAGCTGCGACGGTAGAAAGAACTTATTCAATAATGAAATACGTAAATAACAGGTTGCGTAACCAAATAGGAGATCAATGGATGAATGACTATTTGATTACATATATTATTAAGGATGTTAGTTGCTAGTGTTGATAATGAAACTATTATGCAACGATTTCAACATATGAAAACTTGTTGAGGGTAGCTGTAGGAGTTTATGTATTTGGATTTTCGTTTTGGATAAAGAACTATTAGTAACAATTTATTAAAGTTTACGGTTTTCTTTTTTTTTTTTTAGAATTCAATATTATCTTTGTCGGATTATCAGAAATAGATTATTTAAAAATTTTATATTATATTTGTTGAATTATTGAAAGTAGATGACAAATGTTAATAAAAATAAAAAAAAATTTATTCGATTTGCAAAAGATAAGTATTTTGTTGACCCCACTAACTTTAATTTCTAGAGCCGCCACTGGCTATTAGATTGGATTTGGTTACGGGAGGGGTTCAATTGCCACTCCTTGAACCCCCTCCTCGGACGGATTCAATCTAATAGCAATTGGTCTTACCATATATTTAAAATATATGGCAAAACCAATCTCTATTAAAGTGAAATTTGAAAAAAATTCACTTTTAAGAAAAAGTTGTTTCTTCTTAGCAACATGAGTATCATATTTTGACTGTACACATTTGTGGGTTTTGCACCTCTTGTCTGGTTGTTGAAGAGACAGGGTCCTCGTCGTCTTCTTCTCCTTATCCTTTTTTTCTTTTTTCTTTTTTTTGTCATCGTCGTCTTCTTCTTCTATGAGTCAGATTCTGTCGTTGAAGAGGAAGCAGAGATTAGAAATGCTGGGGCCTTCTCTCTCTGTGCTACATAAACCAATTTAGAAGGGGAGAAGAGATAGAGACTCATACAGAGTTGAAAGCAAAGTGGGCAATCCATCTCTCTCTCTTGGGTGGTGGTGCTTTCGGCCGACTTGGGTTGACGAAGAAAGTTGGTGGAAACTGTGAGTGGGATAAAAGTGAGACTTTGGGCCTCTTTCTTTACGGAAATTTATCACTAGAATTTGAAAGGTTGAAGATTTTTGGACATGATTAGAATTTGAGATATCTTGTCCCCTAACATTTAAAACATTATGTTTATTTTCATTAGAATTTCAAATTCTAACCACCCAAAAAAAGTCCTTTTAGAAATTCACTTTCTGTACTATTTATCGAAATTTCAAATTCTCTATAAAAAAAAAAAAAGAGGGATTTAGAATTCCATCTAGGGAGACAACTTTTGGAGAATTTAAAATTCTCCCAAACGTGAATTCTTGAAATTTTAATAAAAAAATAGGCCGTCAGCATTCAAAACTTTTACCAAAATGTAAAGAAAGTAGAATTCTTGAAAGGCCAATCGGAACTTATGATGTGCTGAAATTCATAAATTATTATCAAGAAACAAGAAATTTGAAAATACCAAGTGACATCCTATCTCAAAAATCTTTACTACTAAAATTTCAATAAAAAATTTTAGTAAAGAAAGAGGCCTTTTATGGTAGATACAGACATTAAAGTGTGCCTGTTTTTTTGTTACTTTTGTTATTGAGGATGGGCATGGAAACTAGAAATGGGTATGTATTAAAGAAGTTTTGACTTTTGACAACAGGGTCATCACTCATCAGTACTGTTTTACTTTGGGATAATAACTAAAAAAATCAAAGTTTTCTATGAGGATACTTTATATCGACTACATATTGTGTGAAAATACCAAAATACCTAAACTGCTGTAACTGTGAAATTTGTCTGCATATGAACTCTGAAGTGTTATATATAAGACAGGATTGGAAGAGGACACGGGAATCGGGGACCTATGATTATCAAGATTAGGGGCGTGTTCGCGTAATATTTTTGGCGAAAAATCTATTTTTCAGGTAGTGGGTGTGGAACAATTTCACAGAAACGCTTTTCAACATCATCAATATTTTCCTTAATATTGATGGAAATGAGTTTCCTATGGGGATATGAGAAATGGATTTCCTCAAAAAAAAAATCCCTCTTTTCCTCACTCTAGTCCATTTCAACCCAAAATCCTACAGACTTTTTCATTTTTTTATTTCTTTAAATAAATTATTATTTGATGTTGAACAAATAATATACATATTATGTTGTTGTTTTTTTTTTTTTTTTCAAAAAATCATTTCACCAAATAAGAAATTTTAATTTTCTATAAGGAATCCATAGCCGCACCAAACAACATTAGCACCAATTCAACGAGGAAATTTTTTTAGTACTAAACATTAATTTCTAAATTCTATAGAAATCATTTTTCAATGTTTCCACTTCTATAGAATTTGATAACGTGGCAAATTCCCCTTTCTATGGAAAGGGTGTGTATACAAATATGCCCTAGGAGATTCTCATTTTCTGCTCTAAATTCTATTACAAGGGAAACCAATGAAATCCAATAAAGTAAGAAATCAATGTGCCATCATGTTGAATCTCAAAGCTAGAATTTACTTGGTTTTGTAGGTTTTTTTTTTTTTAGCACTACATAGGAGATTGGAACTCACACACGTACACCTATGTAGAGATGTAAAATAGGTTGAGCCGACCACGCTAGTCATGGCCTGGCACATTGACGGGCCCAGCGAGACTTAGCCCGTCCCAGGCATAGGCCATGCAAGGCCAGTAGCACAGTCCGATGCCAGGCATGCCTAGGCTCGGGCATGGCCCGTAGGGAATATGTTTGCATATAATAAGTGTGGTTAGATATAGGAAAATGACTACTTATCTCACTGGTAAGTTCTCATTTAATTGTCTAGGGTTTAAATCTTAGGTACGTCACATCTTCTCACTTATGTGGGCTTTTTTTCCACTTATACGAGCTTCTTTTTCATTTATATGAGTTTTTTTTCCTACTTGTACGGGCTGTCTGGTTTGAAAGACTTGGGAATTAAAGAACTTTTGTTGCATTTGGAAAATGTCATTTGCTGTACATGTTAATGCCATTTGTTCCACACGTTAATGCACCATGGTTTTCCTTTCATCGGCATTCAATGCCATTTGCTACACTAACCTTCCCCCCCATCACCAATAAATGGACATACTGCTTTTCTCCCTCCACCCATCGACCAATTCAGAGAGACACATGGAGAGGGCATGGACCAATTCAGAGACATATTTGTGGGGAGAGAGAGAGAGAGAGAGAGAGCTCAGTGGGCCGAGTGGTGCCCATGGCCCGGCTTGGCATGGCCAGTGGGCCGGCCCAACGAGGGCATGACCCAGCACTGCACAGGCAAGCTCGTGCCTATGGATTTTGTTGGGCCAAGCCCCTGCCAACCTGGGCACAGCATGACCTAGTTCAGGCATGGATGGGCCGACTATATCACTGTCAGCACGGCCCATTTTACATCTCTCCATCTATGTCCCTAATCATAACCACGGCCATGGGGACACTCAGTTTTAAAGTTATTTTCACCATTAGACCATCATATGAAGCCAATAAAATTAATCCCAATTGATTGAGAATCTTATAATACCTCAAGTTTTCATTCCACAGGTAGCTTACTAGGTGAGGCACTTCGGTTCCACAGAAACAATCAAAGATTCCTATTAATAGCCATGATTGTGGTGAGAACTTTGTAAGTGTGTCTATGTGAGTTCTTACCATTTTTTGGAAAAAAAAAAGAAGTTTTCAATCAATAGTAAAATCAAAGCATAAAAAGCAGATTTACCAATCAATCCGCAATTAATCTATCTCTACATGTTAGGGGTGTGCATGGGCAGGATTGAGACAGGCTGAGGTACATTCAAGCCAAACCTAACTTTAGAAATAAATCCCTATATCCAGCCTAAGTTCGACGTGAGCCGTAAGTGCCTAGCCCAAGCCCAAGCCCAGCCACCTCAAACAATCAGCTCCAAGCCCACCATTCAGTAAATCAAGCCCAAGCCCTAGCCCTAGCCCCGGACTTGACCCAATCAGGCTCAAACTTGGGCTGGCCTGGCCATGAGTAGGGTTTTAAATTGGTCGGTTCTGGTCCGGATCCATGGTGGACTCAAAATCGGAACCGTTAAGAAAAAGGTGGAATCAGAACCATTTTGGAACCGGTTTCTTCGCTCTAAAACCGCAACCAGAAACATATATGGAATGGGTCCGGATCCAAGTTCGGATCTAGATAGAGAATAATAAAAAAAAAAGTATAATTTTTAGGAGATATTTTAAAAAATTTAGGTAGGTCTACGGTTCCAAACCAAGATTACGAAACCAGACCCGGAACCGGACCCATTTACTTATCAACATCTAAATTAAAACTCAGCCCAATTTTTAACGAGTGCAACGATAATATCGAAGAATCATATTACCATTTACATCCCCAGCAGCCCTCAAGCAACAGAAATACCGAATACAACGTCTGTATCCTCAAAAGCCGCTTCTGATGCCGCTGCTATTTACCTTCAATTTCTCTTTCCCTTCTCCTTTCCATTTTGCCAAAAAAAAATCCTAATGGAAACTCACGATCCAAAACATCAAATCTCAATCATCACTTCATCTTCATCATCATCTCCACATCCTCCAATTTCCTCCGCTTCCAATCTCAATCTCAATCTCAATCTCGATCAGGTTTTCTCTCTCTCCATCTTCCTTTATATTCAAACAAAAAGAATTCTGATTTCCAATTTACCATCCTTTGTTTCTATTCTCGCATTGCAGGGATTTGATGGAGTTGAGAAAGAATCAAGTGGTGATCTGGCATTGTATGGAAATGTTCCACAATCTGCAATTCCGACGCCGCCTCCGGTTCCTCCTCGTGTGAGTTGTTTGTAATTCTGTGATGATAAATAGATCTCAGATCCCCAATCTTCCAGATCTGATTTTGGGAATGTCTGGTTTTGCAGGCATTGTTTATGCAAGGAGATGTAACGCACCGGTTTGCGGCGTGGTTGGAGTCGGTGAGGAAGCGCAGCGGGCAGAATCGGCGGTCGTCTGGGTTCCCTAACCGGCTGCCGAAGCAGGAGAGTTTGGAATTCAGTCTCCCGTTCATCAACCAACACCGGTATGGATTTTCTATTTCTTTTGCATCTCTTACCTCTGAGAGGTGATAAGATGGGTACTCATCTCGATATCAAATGTCAACAACTTAAATGTGGGTGCGCCATCTTATCTTATCTCTCATAAAGTGAGAGTTGAGATGCTCTTGATATAAGTATATATACATATGAGAATATTTATGTGCATCCATCCCTCACCATGGGGTGAGCTACTCTTCCATAAATGGGAGTTTTCAAATACAAAAGTGAATTTTTAAATACATAAGGTGAGGTACACTTCCTTGTCTTCATGTACAAAAAAGGAATGTACAAAAAAGGAATATATATATATATATATATATGAGAAATATTCAAGTGCATCTATCCCTCATGTGGTGATGGACACCCCTTTTTGGAAAGTTTCTACAAAATGACTTTTGTACTTTTTGGGAAGATCCCCTTTTGTACTTGAAACTTCCCAAAAAGGGGTGTGGTGAAGGATAGATGCACTTGAATACCCCCTTTGTATGTGATGTTCATGGGCCCTTGGCTAGGAAGGAATGAAGGCTTAAAATGAGATTAACACTAGAATTTTAAATGATTTTGGAGAGAATAGAAGGAAAATTTAAAGTTATAGCCATAGCACAGTTGGAAGGTGCCCATGGTTGCAACCATTCAAAAAAAAAATATTAATAATGATTTTTTAGTTTTTGAGAAACATAATTATGCAATTCTATTAATTAAGAGAGAAAGAAATAGTTAAAAGCACAAAAGAAATTGAAATGGGAGTATATGATTGAAAAAAAAAGGCCACAACTTAAATGAAAAAATCAAGCAATTCTAAATTCAGTACATATATGTGTGTGTTTATTTATTTATGAAGTACTATGAGAGAGAGAGAGAGAGATAGAGAGAGAGAGAGAGAGAGAGAGAGATTGAGATTCCCTTAATGTTATTTCGTGTGTGTCGTCTTCGGCTATCTTTCACTAGAAATTTCAGTTCTACATGAATGAGATTAGAGCTTTATTGTCTTCGATTCAAGTGGCATTTCAACATGTTGGGACGTCGGCCAATGGTTTTGAAGATTCTCTAGCAAAGCAAGGGGTGGATAGGTCTTATACTTGGTACCACTAATTACTATGTAATTTGTTTGTTTTGTGCTCTTTTTGGTATAAAAGCACCATTTTGACCCCCTTTTGGTTCTTGTGGTGGGGCTGTTTTTTCTGTATTATTTTTCCTTTAATATAATCTGCTGTTACCGAGAGAGAGAGAGAGAGAGAGAGAGAGAGAGAGAGAGAGAGAGAGAATGGATAAGAAGCTTGTTAGTAAAAGGAAAAACTAGTGGAAGAATGAAAGTTCTCTATTATCATCATTTTCTCAAAATTCATGTTGAGAGGTTGTGACAGAAGATTTACGACGGTGATAAAACTACCTGACACATCCTTCCTCCTTTATCCAGGGTTAGGGCCGGCAGTTACAACAACTGGCTGAGTTTAAAGGTTTCTATTATCAATGAGAAAGAATATAGAACCTATGACATATAAAACATAGAAACAGAGCAATTCTGCTTTTTATCAGCTCACTTCGAGCTAAATGGTGTGCTTCACGTTATTTTTTATGCATGTAATACTATTTATCATCATAGCCTTCCATTTATACAGTGCGGGACAACCTGTTGATGATCCAGTCGATTCGTACTCCTTTGAACAAGCTCCAGAGATTAGTCTGTGGGAAAGACTTGGTAAAGCTGCAATGGTGGACATAGAGTCAAGTGAATTCTCTTGGTGCTCACTGTCATCTCTACACCATACTGAACATAGTAGCACAGAACATTCTGAGGATGAAATGTACAAAGCCGTTGAGGTACAGGACACTTTCTGTTTGTATCTCGTCTGTTGGATTTAGTATATAGAAGTAAGCATTCTATCCAAAGCATTTTCTTATATAGCTGAAAGTTGGGTGTCTTTAGATATGCCGGCCCAGTCCATAAATATTTTGTTATTTTAGCAAATCAGATGGTTTCTGTCTATTCTGCTATGAGTTTTGGGGCTGTGCGAAGTCAAAAGCCACATTAGGTAGGTACTGTTCTCTGCTATTTTTGTCCCAAATACTAAATTATGCTTTCATTAAGATTGATTTGGTTGGATGAGCCGCTTTCATTCTTGATTTTCACACTATAGTAATGCACAAACACGGAGAAAGATATACCATCCACCTTGCTAAGCACATTGAACATCAATTGTGATATGGGTTACATCCGAAAGAACCATTTGGAAAAATAAAAACTGATCTTCTCTATGCTAGCAATGGTTATGAAAGTAACATTAAATGTCCCATTAATTCGACAATGTCAACACATAAACTAGAAGTTTCTTAGAGGAGAAAAAAACGAAAAAGAAAAAGGGAAGTCATTAGAATTTGGTTAGTTTCTTGTACGCACCAACTTTGCTTTCCTTGAAGTTCTCCAATGATATGGTTAGGGTTGTTCAACAATTGACCTGTGATCCATCCGTGGTAAGTTATAGCGCATTTCATGAGAAGGGTGGGGTGTAGTAGAGGATCATGTTGGGTCTCATCCACATATAACATGTCTATGAAAATAGGATTGCTGATGATTAAAGTAATGAAAAAAGAAAAGAGAGTGGCTAGCATGATTAGAGTGCTAGCACAGTTAAAAGGGACTACCTGCCGCAACCACAAGTTTGCAGGTTCTAGTCATGTTATTGTTACCAATGACTAACACTGTGGCAGAAGCCTGTTGATGGCTTAAATTATTTTTTTCCATTGGGTGGTGGATGCAGGTGACTGTGAATTCTGGAGGAGTAGTTTTCTTTGCCCTGTTCAACAAGCCTGAGAATGATGATGTCTTACAGAAGGAAGCAGCAGCAGTTATAAAGATCTCTTCGTCAAGGATGGGCACACAATCTGAACGTCTGGGTTATGAACTTGCAAAATGGCTAGGAGTCCAAACGCCACAAGTGCGTGCCTTCCAACTTCGGCAGTCTTGGAACTTTTATATACTGGTGTGCAGTTCTAATTGTATTCTTAAACAACTGCCTGAATAATACAGGCTAGAGTAGTACACAATTCTAGCCCTGAATGGCAACAGATCAAGGATGCTGCAGGGAAGGCAAGAGAAATGGCTGTTTCAGAGGGAGATGATGGTGGCGAAATGACATGTTCGGAACTGTTGGAGGCCCTTGAAATGAGTCGATGCCTTCTTCTGATGAAGTATGAATTCAACTTGACTATATAGTGCATATTTGATGTGGAATTATATAATTCCTTATCTTTGCTTATATGCAGTTTTTCAAGACATCTTTTTTTCCTTGTCAGGCTGAACATTTTTAAAATGTGGGGCCTATGATTGTCGTCCATGTCTGATCATAAAACACATCTTGCAGTCAACCATATCCTAGAAAGAACCCAGTTTGAAAATCCTAGCATCCAGTATTTGGTCCTTTATGTTGTGAATGTGAACCGCCATTGTATTCCTTTCTTCAACATCCATTTGAGGTCATTGATCAAAGGGGTTAGAGTTGCCTTCTCTGCACTATGTTCTGAACATGTTCTATCTGAAGAGCGACCCGTCAGAGCCTAAGAGTTTAGATAACCAAAGCATGGGCTCCATTTGTTCATACTCAGGACCTGACGAGGCAATGATAGTGATACTGTGGGGTATGAATTATGTAAAGACTCCATATAGCTTAGAAGTGGAGAATGCCTACTTCTCTAAAACCTATATATTGAATCTAATCCACTACTCTCAACTTGACCATGGATATCTAGGCATAAAGAAGAAAAAAAAAATCACTTCATTGAAGTGATAACTATCATTGGATTGATCATAGCTAAAATACAGGATTTACTCCAAGGGAATAAATCAGGCATATTTGCATGTGGTTATGAGCATGTTGACTTTGTCATGGGTGGGCCCCTTCCATGGATTTTTAAAAAGTGGGAACAAAAATTCTTTTACTTGTGTAATATATTTCAATTGACTCTCTGTATATGATTTATTTGATTCATGCAGTTACGTTCATGGTTCACCTCTACAAGACAGCCCTAATGCATTTAAATCACAAGAAGCTGCTGAAAAGACTGCTGCAGCTCTTGGCAGGATCTTGATGTTAGACCTCATCATTAGGAATGAAGATAGACTCACCTGTCGTCAGCTTGGGTGGCGTGGGAATCCTTCAAATCTGATATTTGTGGATAAATTCCCCTCTGAAAATGCATCAGAGGATGCTTTTGATTCTGCAGTGAGAAGATGCACACCTGGGGTAATTAGAGCTCTTTGGAAAGAGAGGCGATCGAGCTCTGTGGATGGCAGATTAAGTTCTCGTAAGCCCAAAATTAAATATGATGCAACAGGTTCACAAATAGATACCAAGATCACCTCAAAAAATCAAGAACCATCCAAATCTAAATCTGGTAATTTTCATATTGTGGCGATCGACTCTGGTGTTCCTCGTCGTCCTCCTACAGGAAAACGTGCAAATGACCAAACCCATTACCCAAAGCTGGTTGAGCTCCTATTGAACAGTGCCCAGTATTCTTTAAACTTGCTACATGAAATAACAGGTGGGAAGATGGGGGCTCCTGTGTCAAAAGAAGTTGCTTCACAGTGTTTTTCAGACGCCACTACCATTGTTCAAGCGTTCCAAGGCGGGTTCCGTTCAGCACTCAGGGACTTGCAGGGATTCTATATATTCATTATCACACTTCATCAGAAACTAGATAACCACTTACGCACATTTCTGTCAATAATCAATAGAAGCTCAACAGATTTTGACAAGGAGGATACTGGGACTTCTGAGTCATTGTCACAGGCACCAGGGTTTAGCCTCAATCTCCCCTCTCCTGCAAGAGGTATGGGGGAAACTCAAGCAGATTTAAGCGATTCTGAGATGCTGAAAACAGTTTCTAGATCATCATCTTTGGGATGGAGAGAAAGCTTGGACTCATTTTCTCCCAGGTCCCGAGAAAACTGCCATGGGAGATTCTCCAAAGGGAGTGGAGAGCCTCACCGTAGCCTACGTCTGACGTTGAAGCTCCGTGACTTCAACAAGTTTGCAAAGGTCTGCTCTATTATGATACCTGGGTACTTAGAAATAGGCAATGTATTGTGTCTTGTCTTATCGTATCCAAGGCTTCACTTTTTATGTGTAAAATCAGTGTCCTTGCCATATTAATGGCGTGTCCCTACCGTATTTGGGCATTATAGCTTCCATATTCTTGCAATTGCAGTGATCTGCTCATATTAGTAACATATAGTCAATCAATGGAGGACAGAGAGAAATCATAATATTTAACTCTTTGGTTTTCCCCTGGAAATTGATAAAATCCACAGTTTTGCATAATGAGAAGCTGAGGAATTACAGGTCCTCACTCGCGAAAACCTTTTTCATGCACACAGAAATTCAGTTGTAAAAGTACCCTTTAAGTTTTGAAAAGGGGAAAATCATTCTTTCTTTTTACAGCTTTGATAATTTCCTTTACCATGCCCTTTAACTCATAATATGTTCTGTGTAACCTCTGGAGGAATCAGTCATAAGGTTGCTAAACTCGGCTAATATCTTCACTCCACATACTTGTCAAAAGTGGTATTTTATGGTGCTTGATACAAAGAAATTACTTTTATCCCAACTTTGTGATGGTATAGTTGCATCCCATGTTTTAGTGCTACAATAATTGATCAAGCAGGTCTCATTGTGTGATGGTCCATGCCCCAATACCTACCTAACAAGTTGATCATGGCTATCTTGTAAAATTGATCAGTACAATTTACAACCAATGATCGACATTAAATTGGGGAACCTCTATTAACTGTGCTCATTTAGTAGACTGAGCTCAAGAAAAGATATGTTAAATGTTACACTAATGACTTGTATTGTGTGTATTTTTGTGGTCTCCTAAAGAGGTGTAAAAGTAATGAGTAATGACACCATATGTTTTCCATTTTCCCTGATAGATAGAAGTGCATTATTGTACTTCTTACTTATCCAAACCATCAATCAAGGCTGTTTGGCTGTTTGCTGGTTGAATGGCTGATAGAAAATAAGCTTTCATTTCTGACTAGGTGTTGCAGTATTATAGAATTTAAACCTAGCGCTTTGCTGTTATACCAAATGCCATGTTTTGCTGCTGTTTTGTTTTCGGTGGCTTATGAGTTTGATCCATTCATAGTTTCAGTGCCAATATCTGGTGCTATTATTTGGCACATGAGCATGGTTCTAGAATATATAACAACTACTTTTATTACATTTTAAAATTGGCAGCTTTAGTAGTTTTTTTCTTTGTTTTTTCATGCTAGTTTTTTCATGTTATGATAGTAATTTGCTTGCCTGAACTGTGCATCGTTAACACAACTCTCAGGTGGATGCAGAATTAAATAGAGAATTGGATCAGTGGAATGAAATGCTTAGAATGGATGCAGTTAAACTCTGCATGGAGAACAACTTTAATGCAGGGTTTTTTGAGGGCAGTGATAACAATATTGTAGTTGATGCTTATGAGTTGAAGGTAATCTTTGTCATATCTTTTCGGAGCTTAGCTTTGTTGCAGGAGCCTTATCCCCAGATTGATGGGATATGGCTAAGATGCTGATTATAATGAGTTGCACGATCTTTATACCAGTGCTGAGATTATGGTTTGGATTTTACAGGTAAGACTTGAACACATTCTCGAGAGGATAGCCTTGATCTTGGATGCTGCAAACACGGAGAGACCATCTATGATCACAGGTAACCTGTTTATTGGTGGAGCTCTGAGTGCAAGATCTGTATTCACTCTCCAGCAATTGGGCATTACACACATACTATGTCTTTGCTCAAATGAGATTGGACAGTCTGATTCCCAGTTTCCTGACCTTTTTGAGTACCAGAATTTTTCGGTAAGATTTTTATCCATCCTTTGCAATGTATGTGGTTTTCCTTTTATCTAACACTAATTTGGTTTCCTAAAGTATATTAAGATGATTCTAAGTACCTACATTCTATGGAACAAATTCAGCTGTGGATCTCTGTGCTAACTGCAAAGTTTTGTTGCAAGTTTCTAAATGTTTTGGTCATGTGTTTGCATGCTTTCATCTTACTGAACAAAGAATTCAAAAAGGATATTGCAGCCATTGAGTTTGTTTCCCTTCATATGTACGAGTGAAATTACATGGTCCAGATGTATGAGGATATGCACATTGTCCTGTTGCAGTTGTTTGTAGGAACATATTCCAGTGATCCCAACAACTATTGAGAGTTCCCAAAATATTCCAGAAAATTATCCTATTCATACATCAATTGGCCTTCTTCCAGGGCTCTGCTGTGGTTTTTTTTTTTTTTTTTTTATATATATTTTTGCCGAACCATCTATACAGGGTCCAAAGATCGGGGCATCTTCCAGAAATGTTTTACTATTATCTATGGAAAATTATCAGGCAGAATTTTGCAAACAAAAAGGAAATAAAAAAAATGAGCTTCATTATGGAATTGTACCAATTTTCTCATATCATTGGACATAAGGATAGTGCTTGTCTCGTTGCTGCAATCCATTGACTTGAACAACCATGTCTTTGATTCAACAAATTCATCTTGTCTGTCTAGCTTGCTATTCTATTGTCAGGAAGCACTCATCTCACTTTTTTTCATGTTACTTTAGGAGTTCATAACTTCATATGCTTGTTTGTTGAGACTTTAAGCATCTAGTTCTTCTTGCTCAGTTCTACTCTGTCAACACTCCTTTTACCAGTCGCAACTCCATTCTGAGAGTCCCTTCAAGGTGGAATCCTAGCTTAGAACATACACCAATATGGATTTCTTTATGCGTAGTTTCCAGTGAATCATTATTTTATTGGAATTACTATTTTTTTGAGAGACAACTAATTTTATCAGAGAACTTAAAGCATATTCTGCATTTCTGATGGATGAGACTTAGAAAATTAATGAGATCTCAGAATGAAGATTTCCCTCTCTTTGGCTCTTGAGGATCTTTTTACAGCTTGGAGTTGGGAAATAAATTCCCCTTTTATCTCTCTCACTTTTCCCCATGAGCTTCAGAGGAGGGATTGAAGACTTTTGATTGACTGTTGCCTTTTTAAAAATGTGTCTTCCGAACACTAAGGATTGAATAAGTACCCCTCAATAATAACTGGCTATTAAAATCTTTCTTTGAAGAATCTGATACGCTCTTTAGTTGAATGAGCTTTGCTGTATTTGCATTTCACCACTGGCTTGCCCCAAGAACTGTAAAAGTCTCACCTCCTTTCATCTTTTACCTTTTCTCCAATATTCCAAAGAGGTAGGCCTGATGAGCTTCCATTAATGTGTTTTGGACAACCTGCAGGGCGTCGTCTCCATTTCATCGGCTGCAGCAGTCATTAGGCAGGGTCTCCTAGCATTTCCGTCTAGTTTCTTTCAATCATCTTGCCGATTGCACCTTGGAATTCCTTCACTCCCACGACATTAAACCACATCTGATTTTTTAAGTTTGCTGATAATATTAGCATATAGCTTTCTTTTTTTTTATAAAAATTTATTGATATTTTCCTTGAATTATTCAAATTAAACTTCCATACAAGTTTAAGATTAAATGTCTCAACTGAGGGATGCTCCATGTGCATTGAGTTACTGAAATGTGATACTGAAATTCTTAGTACGTCAGTATTTCTACTTTTTACTTCCAACCTCCTATGTTATGGAGACATTGGTTCTACTAACAATAACAAATCATGCCTCCCTTAGCAGATACTTGACAATAATGATGCAAACATCAGCAATCTCTTCAAAGAGGCTTCTGATTTCATCGAACAGGTGGAGCTAGCAGGCAGAAAAATTCTAGTCCATTGTTTCGAGGGGAAAAGTCGAAGTGCGACAGTCATTCTTGCTTACATGATGTTAAGAAAGTCAGTGCTGATATGAAGCCTACTCATTGTGTTTGAAAAGCCTATCAGTCAGTTAGAGAAGTTCTAACATGCATTTCCCCCTTGTAGGAACTTCACTCTGTTGGAAGCATGGAATACACTGAAAAAGGTCCACCGCCGAGCACAGCCCAATGATGGGTTTGCGAAGACCCTTTTGGACCTCGATAGAAAGCTGCATGGGAAGCCTTCCATGGAGTGGCAGCAAAGGAAACCGGCGATGAAGCTATGCCGATCTGTGGGAAGAACGCAGGCAAATGAGGTCTAAGTGTTCCTTTGATGGAGATTATAGAAGATTTCATTAGGGAGTGTGGACAGAACCATGACCTTGGAAATGCCTTGAGTTAAGACTTTGGATGCACTAAAGATTAGCCTTGGCTGAAGAATTAGCCCACCCAAAAGCACTGAGTTTATCATTAATGGATTTGCTCAAGAGTATGTCAAGAGATGTAAGATCCTGTTACTGTGGAAGAAATCATGCAGTGCTTGGCCACAGAGGCCTTTTCACTGGACCAAACATTTCATACAGGTGGGACCCATTTTTTCCAGTGGTCCAGATTGTTCATCCGGTGAGATCAAGGCCGGGTGAGTGTCAAATTACCTACTTTTTGCTAGTGTTCCTTGTTTTCTTGCCTTGATCAACTGAGATGCTTTTTCTTGTATGTATAATGTGGAACTCCGCAGCAGTAAATTCTTGTACTGGTGAAAAGGGTGTAGTGTGGTACTGGTTGTCTTCTTTCTTTTGTTTTCTTCTGGAAACACATTACAAATCTGATGGTCTTGTTGGAAAATGGCCTAGAGAACCATTATTTTTTGTAAACTTTGAGCCAAAAACTAAGTGAGACCCATTTATCTTTTTAGGTGGGAATACATGGGTATGTAATCTACTCCATGAGTAGATTAGAGACATGTATTGGGTTGCTCTAAGCCATTAAGGAGTGAATGAGAAATTGCCTCCTAAACACCACTACTTGAACATGTTAAATATGGAAACAAAAGGAAGTTGTGAACTTGCTTCCCACATTGCTTGGGAGCAAAACATTCCTTGAGTATAAATACACTTACCTTGGTAGTATAAGGTGAGCCCCAAGGGGCATCTTACTTTTATGGAGGAGGGAAGACCTAGACCAAGGTGGGGTCACCACCACACGCGCGCGCCGCCCCGCCTCGCACCGAACCGGGCCGTGGCTTCACACGTGAGTTGGGCTTGGCTCGGCCCACTACCCATTTTTTTTTGGAGAAATTTTATTTTATAAAATTTTTCTTTTTCAAATGGGATGTGTCCTTAGGTGTGGTGTGTCATTTCGCAGTTGAAAGGGTGTGTCCCCAAGAGGTGTATCCAAAGACAGAAGAGGTGCATCTGTTCACCTGAACAGTCACTGTTCTGAACAGATGCAACCCCCCCTTGAAAGGACTTGATGCAAGCTATAAATATGCATCATGTCCATGCATTTTGGCTCATCAAATCCACTGTTGTTGCTTTGCATTTCGAGTCATCTGAGTCCAAAGAGAGAGAGTCCTGTTGCACTAATTGGTTCGCCAGTCACACAGTTTGTAGTGCTGCAACTGTTGTGATACCGATCATTGTATCCTGGGAGACAGACGCTGCTGAAGCTCATTAGCACCTTAGCGAGGGCGAATTTTGTCTTAAGGACATAGTGTTTAACACTAGCCTTGATCAGCCTCTACTGTTTTTCTGCCTTCAAACAGTAAGTGAATGTTAATTTCTTTTAGATTACTTTCATTATTCTATTCAGTTGATTTCATTCACCCCATTTGATAAGTCAAGATATAAGAATCATTAAAAGCTTTGCTTATCCTAATTATCGCTGCAGGTATCACTATTAATATCATAGGAATGAGCAGGAGAGTTTATCTCCCTAGTGATATCGTTAAGTCACACACAATTCAGTTGTCCCTTTGAACCTAGATCTTGGGATCTCCAGTCGACTAGGTAGGGTTTCCATTATGGCGACTTTTCATTCATAGGCTTTAGGCCCATTCCCCTCGATGAACGATTTACTTGCTCTCTCACTAAACCTTTGGTAAAAGGATTAGCAATATTATCTATGGACTTTATGTATGCAATTGTCATAATGCCATTAGAGAGCAGTTGCCTCACGGTATTATGCCTTCGACGAATATGTCGAGACTTACCGTTATATATTTTATTCTGTGCCCTTCCAATTGCTATCACAATGCACGCAGATATGAGGCACAGGTTTCGACCACATTGGAATATCTTCAAGGAAATGACGAAGCCACTCAGCTTCTTCACCAGCTTTATCCAATGCAATAAACTCAGATTCCATAATGGATCTAGCAATGCATGTTTGTTTAGAAGATTTCCAGAATACTGCTGCACCACCAAGCGTGAATATATATCCACTTGTGGATTTTGAATCTTTGATATCTGATATCCAGTTAGCATCACAGTTCCCTTCAAGTACAGCTGGATATTTAGAATAATGCAATCCATAGTTTTGGGTGTATTTTAAATATCTTAAAACCCTGACTAAGGCCTCCCAGTGGTCTGCTCCTGGGTTACTTGTGTATCTACTCAATTTACTAACAGCATATGCAATGTCAGGACGAGTGCAATTCATTACATACATTAGGCTGCCAATTATTTGCGCATATTCTCGTTGTGATATGCCTTTTCCATTATTCTTGGATAAATGGATACTAATATCTATAAGTGTTCTCGCTGGACTGCTACTATCTTGATTATATTTCTTGAGTATTTTCTCAATATAATGTGATTGAGATAATATCAGTCCATCTGATGTTTTAGAAATCTTTATTTCTAGTATAACATCGACAACACCTAAATCTTTCATATCAAACTTATTGTTTAATATTCTCTTGGTAGCTTGAATGATACCATCATTGCTACCCATAATGAGCAAATCATCAACATATAAGCAAATAATGACACAGCCATTGTTAGTGTACTTGACATACACACACTTGTCACATTCAATGATCTTAAACCCATTTGACATCATCAAACTATCAAATTTCTTATGCCACTGCTTTGGTGCTTGTTTTAATCTATATAAAGATTTGACAAGCTGACAAACTTTCTTAGTTTGACCTGGAACATTAAACCCTTCTGGTTGTTTCATATATATCTCTTCGTCTAATTCACCATTTAGGAAAGCTGCCTTTACATCTATTTGATGTATCTTGAAATTGTGTATAGCAGCAATTGCAATTAACATTCGAATGGATGTTATCCTCGTAATTGGTGAATAAGTATCGAAATAGTCCAAGCCTTCCTTTTGTCTGTATCCTTTAACAACAAGCCTGGCCTTGTACTTTTCAATTGATCCATCTGCTTTCATCTTTCTCTTGAATATCCACTTGCATTCAAGAGTTTTGCAACCTTGTGGAAGATCCACTAGTTCCCATGCATGATTTTTGCAAAATAGATTCAATTTCGCTATTTATGGCCTCTTTCCAATATGGTGCCTCGGGACTGGACACCGCTTCTTTAAAGCTTTGATGCTCATCTTCTAACAGAAATGTTAGGAAATTTGAGCCAAACATTTTTTATTTTTTAGCCCTCTTACTTCGTCTAGGTTCATCAATCTCTTGTTGGTTTTGATTACCGCTACTAGCAGTATCATGAGTTCTTTTAGGAGAACTCGTTTCCTCCGATGGTTTATAAGGAAATACATCTTCAAAGAACGATGCATTCCTTGACTCAATAATAGTATTAGGATGCATATCGGGAATCTCATACTTGTGAATTAGAAACCGATACACACTGCTATTATGAGCATACCCAATGAATATACAGTCAACTGTTTTTTGTCCTATTTTAACATTTTTAGGTGTAGGAACCGCCACTTTAGCCAAACACCCCCACACTTTCAAGTATTTGTAAGTAGGCATTCTGCCTTTCCACAATTCGTAGGGGGTCTTATTGGTTTTCTTTTGAGGTATTCGGTTGAGAATATAATTTGCGGAGAGGATAGCATCCTCCCACAAATTCTGAGGTAATCTAGAACTTATTAACATAGCGTTCATCGTTTCTTTTAAAGTTCTGTTTTTCCTTTCAGCAACACTATTTTGCTGAAGTGAATAAGGAGCAGTAGTTTGATGTATAATGCCATTTTGTGAACAGAATTCACCAAAAGGTGATTCGTATTCACCACCTCTATCGCTTCTTATCACCTTGATTTTCTTGTCAGGTTGATTCTCAACCTCATTCTTGTAATGTTTGAACATTTCCAAGGCCTCATCTTTACTTCTCAATAAGTAAACATAACAGTATCTTGTGCAATCATCAATGAATGTAAGAAAATATTTCTTACCACCTTTAGTTTGAACAAACTTCAGGTAATAAATATCAGAATGAATTAACTGAAGGGGTTCAGAAGTTCGTTCAATTGAATGAAAAGAAGTTCTAGTAAGTTTAGCCTCTACACAAGTTTCACATTTGATACTAGAATCAAAACTACATTTAGGCAAACATTCCATATTAACTAATCTATGCAAAGCATCATAGTTAACATGACCTAGTCTACCATGCCACACATTAGAGGACTCAAGCATATAAGCAAAAGAGTTTTTCTTATTAGGTACAATTGTCATTACATTCATTTTAAAGAGCCCATCGCTCATGTACCCTTTTCCCACGTATATCCCAGATTTAGTGAATACAAACTTATCCGACTCAAATACAAGTTTAAAACCCTTCTTACTCAGTAGTGAGCCTGATACCAGATTCTTTCGAATATCAGGTACATGCAGCACATTGTTGAGGGTGAGTTCCTTTCCAGAAGTCATCTTTAATATCACATGTCCTTGGCCTTCAACCTTAGAAGTGACAGAGTTGCCCATGAAGAGTTGTTCTCCAGTTGATGCATAGTAAGTGGAGAACATCTCTCTGATTGAGCAGACATGTCGAGTGGCCCCAGTGTCCACCCACCATTCTCTGGTGTTACCAACCAGATTGACTTCTGAGACCACAGTAGAAAGATTGATGTCTAAAACATCAGTGGAGAGAGTTTTCAGTTCTGTCATGTTGGTCTGCGCTGGTTTCTTACTTGTATTGCCTTGGTCCTTACGCTTACGACAGTTTTTAGCACGATGGCCTGGTTTGTCGCATACATAGCAGTTCCCTTTGAACTTCTTGTTGTCATTGGGACCTTGCTTTGGACCGTTGGGATTGTTCTTCCTTTTCTTGGGATTCTTCCCATGTTCCACCGCATTTGCCTTGGCTTCAGTGAAGGTTTTTCCTGCTTTCTTCTCAGATGCACGATTGTCTTCCTCTATCCTCAATTTGACAATCAGGTCTTCAAGTTTCATCTCCTTTCGCTTATACTTAAGGTAGTTCTTAAAATCCTTCCAAAGTGGTGGCAATTTTTCAATGATTGCTGCCACTTGGAAAGATTCACTAAGAGACATTCCTTTTGCATGTATTTCGTGGATAATTACTTGAAGTTTCTGAACTTGATTGATTACTGCTTTGGAATCGATCATCTTGTAGTCAAGAAATCTGCCAACAACGAATTTCTTCATTCCGGCATCTTCAGTCTTGTACTTTTTATCAAGTGAATCCCATAATTCCTTAGCAGTCTTCAATGAACAGTACACATTATATAATGTGTTGTCTAGTCCATTGAGGATATAATTTCGATAGAGGAAGTCAGCATGCTTTCAGGCATCTACAGCAGCAACAACTTGCTTGTCTGTTTCACCTTCTATTAAAGCAGGAGCTTCTTCATGGAGGAACCTAGCCAAGTTCAAGGTAGTGAGATAAAACAACATTTTCTGTTGCCATCTCTTGAACTCAGTACCATTAAACTTCTCAGGTTTCTCTCCATGGTTCACCATAACAGGGGTAGGGGTACTAACTGGAATATTCTTCTCAATACCCATTATTGTTAACAGAACATAAATTAAATGAACACAGAGAGTACTACAGACTTATAAACTCAGTTACTGTATATTGAGGCAACTAGAAAGTTTTTACAGAACACACTGAAGTTCTGTAACTAGTTATAGAAAAGGAGAAACTCAGTTTCACAATACCAGTTTCAGAACTTAGAAGAACTAGAAACCAGCAGTGAAATTGACATAAACTGAAACCAGAAAATACTAAAGTAAAACTGTTAACAAAGTGTACACAGAAATGAAAATATTCTTTTGTCTTAAGATTGTTAGTCCGAGTACATTCAGTAATAGTTCAGCATTTAGTAGTTAGTTGTTCACAATAGTGAATGAAATCAACTGAATAGAATACTGAAAGTAATCTAAAAGAAATTAACATTCACTTACTGTTTGAAGGCAGAAAAACAGTAGAGGCTGATCAAGGCTAGTGTTAAACACTATGTCGTTAAGACAAAATTCGCCCTCGCTAAGGTGCTAACGAGCTTCAGCAGCGTCTGTCTCCCAAGATACAATGATCGGTACCACAACAGTTGCAGCACTACAAACTGTGTGACTGGCGAACCAATTAGTGCAACAGGACTCTCTCTCTCTTTGGACTCAGATGACTCGAAATGCAAAGCGACAGCAGTGGATTTGATAAGCCAAAATGCATGGACAAGATGCATATTTATATCTTGCATCAAGTCCTTTCAAGGGGGGTTTGCATCTGTTCAGAACAGTGACTGTTCAGGTGAACAGATGCACCTCTTCTGTCTTTGGATACACCTCTTGGGGACACACCCTTTCAACTGCGAAAGGACACACCATACCTAAGGACACATCCCATTTGAAAAAGAAAAATTTTATAACATAAAATTTCTCCAAAAAAAATGGGTAGTGGGCCGAGCCAGGCCCAACTCGCGCGTGAGGCCCAAGCCCGGGGCTGGGCGGCGCGCGCGCGTGTGGTGGTGGTCACCCCACCTTGGTCTAGGTCCTCCCTTCTCCACAAAAGTGGGATGCCCCTTGGGGCTCACCATATACTACCAAGGTAAGTGTATTTATACCCAAGGAATGTTTTGCTCCCAAGCAATATGGGAAGCAAGTTCACCACTTCCTTTTATTTCCATGTTTAACATGTTCAAGTAGTGGTGCTTAGGAGGCAATTTCTCATTCACTCCTTAATGGCTTAGAGCAACCCAATACATGTCTCTAATCTACTCATGGAGTAGATTACATACTCATATATTCCCACCTAAAAAGATAAGTGGGTCCCACTTAGTTTTTGGCTCAAAGTTTATAAAAAATAATGGTTCTCTAGGCCATTTTCCAACAGTCTTAACCAACAATCAATTGTTGACCACTTCCACATGATTGTCACTTTTTTAGAGCCACTAACAGACCCATCATATGTTGAAAGTGCTTACAAGCAATCTTAAGGTGGTTACTATTGAATGATGATCAGAAAGTCTGTTACTTCGAATTTTTTCCATATGATAAGAAATTAATTGGATGTTGATAGTCTTGATTTCTTATTTCTTGGCTTCTTTTGTATAGATATATTTTCATGGGACTTCATTTCCTTTCCATCTCTCCTTGATTTCCTACAAATTCATTTCCTTGCCATGTCATTTCCAATGGACTCTGCAGACATTACAAATATGCCTATTAAAATTAAATTTATAGGACCACTTGCGTGCTTTTCTTACCCTGGGGAGCAGATGATACAAGGAAATCTAGAGCACCTGTGGTGGTGAATGGTGATGGTGGTGGTTTTGGTTGTTGTCGTCATCATCATCGAAGCCTGCCCCTATTAAGGGCATCCCTCTGTGATATTGGTTGCCTATTTTGTCAGGATGCATAATTAAGTTCAATCGGTCAGTAGTATTTTCCACCCACAAAGCCAGTGTAAGCAATGTAAACTTGTTATATGTTTTGTACAACCTTTGGAGAAATCAGTCTCAAGGTTGTTGAACTTGGCTGATCTCTCCACTCAATATACTTCTCACGAGTCATATTTTATGGTGCTTGATACAAAGAAATTACTTTTATCCTGGTATAGTTGCATCCCTGCTTTTGTTGCTGCAGTCATTGTTCAAGCAGCCCTCATCATGTAAGGGTCCATCCCACAACACAATGCTTGACAAGTTGATCCTGGCCATCTGAAATTGATCAGTACAAGTTGCAATTAATATAGACATTTAATTGGGGAACCTAGTTAAATATGATCAAATGTTACACTAATGACTGACTTGGTACTCTCTGCATTTTGGTGATCTCCTGACTGGGGTGTGTGCTGAAGCAACAACTTATGCTTTCCATTTTTCCTGATGGACAAAAGCACATCATTATACTCTTCATACTAACCTAAACTATCAATCAAGACATTGTTTCCTGGCTTAGCGCCTGATATAAAAATAAAGCTTTTACTTTTGACAAGGTGAATTGCCATATTATAAGATCTGCATGCTGTCATATGAATGGCTTGGGTGAAGGATGGGCTTCACAAGGGTCTCCCAAAATTTATCCCATTACAACTGAGTTTATCAACCTCAAATACTAATCCCCAATGCTTGGTTAAAAGAGGGCAGTCAGCTCAGGAATGTGGGTCCTATTGTAATGAGCCTGTTCAAATTCATATTTACCTATGTCCAAGCCCCAACCATCATTAACCACTTGCTCTAAAGTGGATAGGCCTCATGGTCCATGGAGGATGGTCCTGAATATATGGATCCCACCCAAGCCCTAAGCTCCTGAAGCGAAAGTTCATATTGGTCAGATGGTCTAGTATACATAGCTTTGATAGGGTGAGCAGAACAACTACTCAAGTACTGCGAGAACCTCCATTTTCATCTCTCCTATTCCACCAATTATCAATCCACCTTTCACACTCAATTTCCTCAATCAGTAGCCACTGACCCTAACTTGATACTCGTCCAATCTAAAGTCACTGTTGTATGCAACAATGATATCTTCCATCTTCCAACTGTGTTGTTAGCCCGTGAAGAGCCGGTAAAGAGCAGCAATTCTCACCTGGGTGCCCAGGGTTTCAATCCTGAGCACGCCACTTATTCCCGCGTGGACGCGCTTTCTTTCTATGTGAGTGGGCTGTCTTCCCGTGTGTGCGCTCTCTCTTGGGTCCCAGCCCCCTTAGCTTGGTTAACCAAAAAAAAAAACCTGTGTTGTTAGCTCTTACATTGAATTAAAACTAATTAAAAGGGTAAATTAAAAGATCATTAGACTCAGAGAACTATTTATGCATTCTTCGCCCAAAACTAAGGGCAACGAAAATAACTCCAATGCAGCACGTCAGGCTTGTTATAGGATTACATGTGTGGTTAAGTAAAGTAGAGGTACATATCACATTACTATAAAGGTGAGGTAGAGGCAAAGTAAGAGGGAGAGAGAGAGAGAGAGAGAGTTGGAAAGTAGTTGCCTTTTGTATTGACTGTACTTTGTAATACTATAACATGATTTTATATGTATGATAAAAAAAAGTGGCTTGTGATAGAGATGTGGTAAAAAAAAAAAAAAGCAACAGCTGAACTTTATCTTGCCACACTACTTTTTTCATCCAAACATGATAAAGAGATATTACATCTAAGTCAACTTTACATTCACCTTTACCTTATCACTTGCTAAACAACACGTGCCCTTGTGTTTAGTGCTAAGTGTATATTATTAAATTGAGTGACTTGCACAAATCAAATGGTTGTCAATTTTTGAATTAGCACTAATTCGGAACCAATTTTCTAATTCCGGAACCAAAATCGGTAATGAGAAAATGGAACTCGAACATATTCAGGTTCCGTATATGGGACAGGTCCGAGTCTAGGTAGAGAATGATATAGATAAAGAAAACCTTTTTAGGAGGGATTCTCAGAAATTGCAGTCATATGTTGGGCCCCGGGTACTTGGGTCGAACACAAGGTGAAACCAAACCTAGGCCCGCCCATTTAGGTCACAGGTGCAGAAAAGGACCTAGTCCCGTTTATTTATTGGGCCTAAATAAGGACCCAAACCCAACTTTAAAGTGGTCAGAAACTCCGGTTAATTAGAGAATCGATGATCCATTTACATCCCTAGTTTCGATGGAAGAAAGATCAATTAGCGAATGTGTAGATTGTGTTAATCAAGTTTTTAATCAAATGACCAATTTTTGTGTGGGATCAACTTTTATTATTGACTGAAATTTAAGGATGCCCAATACATGAGAGAAATCTGTAGTCAAAAGGAGTAGAACTCGCCGTAGAGCCCACCTATTAAAATCTAAACCGTTAAAAAACACTTCCTATAAGTATTTACTGCATCTTCAAATTTTACATTATCAACCTTCTTCTCCTAAGGCGTCTTTATTTTATCAAATAGTCAATCTAACGGTGAAAAGAATTCGGATTCACGTAAATATTAAAAATACACTGCATGTTTGGAGGATGATTATTTTGAACGGTTAGGATTTCACTAGGTGAGCCCATGTGGAGTTCCCTCTTAAACCCTCGGAGGATCCGGATTCCCCTCTCACCCATTGTAACACAAAACCCTAATTTTAAGCTATAAATACCTTCCAACCCCGAACCCTTTCAGAAACATAACATGGAAGTGTCTCCCAGTGGGCGCTTGGAAGGGAGGATGCTTATACCTTCTTATGTCTTGTTCCTCTGTCTCTGTTTTTCTTGTTCTTTTTGTTTCAATGATTTTTGTTAGCAATCTGTGATTTGGGTTCTTTTGCTTTGGATGTTTTGAAGTTTTGATAAAAGGGTTTCTCGGTGATGTGACAAAAGATGACGAGTCTGATTGAAATCCATTCTCTAAACCTTGATGTAAAATGAGGCATTTGTCTGAGAGAAACCCAAATAACACATTTCTATTTCAATGTCTTTGCTTCTATCAAACCTCTTCTCTCTTTTTTTTTTTTTTATAATTTTTTTTTTTTTTTGTTCTTGATACATCTTTTCATTTCTATGGGTGGATCTGCAAAGCTTTCAAAAGTCCATCATGAAGCCCTTTTCTTTATGATGAATACTTGGGGTTTGTTGATTGGATATTTGAAAATTTGGGTTTTTTTTAGATAATTGGGTTTTTATAAGCCAAGTTCATTTAGCAATTCAGTTGTAAGATTTGTGAGTACAAGTGAAGGGAAAACTATAAAGAAGAGCAGGATGAATGTTTTGCATTTAAGTGCTCTAAAATAACTGCCTTTTGGTGGTATTTGTTATTGTATTTAACCTTTAATCTACTATACTTTGTAGGGATTCATGAGTGTTTATATTTGTTAAGAGGCAAATCTATGAACTGGGGTAGTTTGATTCCTCATTTTCATGGATAGCTTTATGAATTCATTTTTAAAATCTTATGTTTTAGATTTCTCTTATTATTGTAATATCAATTTTTATATGGTGTAGATTTGTTGCATCTGAGTGTTGTTTGAAACATGGATGTATTTCTCTTTGCAAAAAGCTTTGAGTACACATGAGAGGGAGAAGAAGGATGAGATATGCTTGTTTAATAATTGGGTTTTGTGTGTTTTTCCTATTTTAAACCTGAGTGTTGTTTGAAACATGGATGTATTTCTCTACTCAAAAAGCTTGAGTGCACATGAGAGAGAGGAGAGAAGGATGAGACATCATGATTCTTTAATAAGTGGGTTTTGTGTGTGTTTTTCCTATTTTAAACCTCTTTTTGTATTTTTTAATGGGCTGGCTTATGCTTTAGCCTATGTATCTTACCCCATACCCTTATTCAAAACCTAGCCTCACAATCTCTGCTGAGTTGTATTTCAGCTCATTGTATTCATGTCATATAGTTCATTTCTCCGTGCAATTGGCTCAGAGCCTCTTGATTTAAAACCATCCCTTTGATTACTCAAAACAGGGCTCTCTCCGTTGTAATGATAGCTGGTGAGTCAGGGCAGAAAAGAAACCATTGGGGATAAAAATTATTGACTTTGTAGTGTGAGAGAATTCCAGAGTGGAACTGTCCTAAACTGCAAGTTGCTGCACACTGGATGAGTCACAAATAAATAGATATAAATAGATTCAGAGTAGAATTACAAGATAATTAACTTTCAGATGCTCTTAACATAGGGCAAAACTAAAATTTTCAAATGCCGTCAAGATAGGGGAAAACTACTATGCAAGGGAGCTGTACTATATAGTATGGTGCCGCTGGATCAATGTTTTTAACATGCGTCATGTATCAGTATCTAAGTTTTCAAAGAAACGGACAAACTGTCGAATTGATGACTATATATACAGTGGGCTAATTCTTTCAAATGCAGTCAAATCCAATGGTGGCCTTCTTAAACATTTAAATAATAAATCACAATTTGATTACCACATAGGCTGTTAAAGGCTGATTGGCTTGGATTTTGAAAAAGTGAGCCCTAGCATACATTGGAGAATGGCACTGCACCTTACTATAATGAGTGGTGTTGCATTGTAGTTTTGCCCCTTATACAGAATGATCAAATCCAGTAAGTTGAATAAATTGGTTAGGAACTGTTCAATACATGTGAGAGGACAGGGATAACTCCCAAAATAATAATTTTAGTATTAAAATTAAGTGAAGTAAAGCCTCCATTTAAGAGAAATAAAATGACAAGGGGTCATATTACAAGTACAAAAATATCTAAAATTCTACCCCTAGTATGTTTAAAAAAATCTCAAAAGCAACATTATAATGAGACCCCTTCATATTTTACTCTCTTGATTTGAGGGTTTACCTCAAATCACTCTACAAGTATTGAGGCTTTAACTCAACCAAGTTTTTCAAA
Organism: Camphora micrantha; assembly: GCA_003546025.1. NCBI lineage: Eukaryota > Viridiplantae > Streptophyta > Magnoliopsida > Laurales > Lauraceae > Camphora > Camphora micrantha. The sequence continues at coordinate 2,753,520 of QPKB01000011.1, read as the reverse complement.
TCACTCCGACAAGGTTTAAGGTTTTCCTCAAACATTATGGTTTATGATTTTCCTCAAAGCCCCATTTGTAGAGTGATTTTCAAATGACTCCCACAAGGTTTATGATTTGTGACTGAGAACTGATAAGGGAAACATAAAATCACTGCACATATAGACACAGAAACAGGCGGAGTATACTATCCAAAACAGATTTATAGAAATTAGGCAAGGCGCACAGAGGTAAGCCAGCCATAGCTGTCAGTCATCTCGTGTTTGTATCAGTATGCATCATATCTGCATCAGCCATGGCTACCTTGGTAGGTAGAAATATCCAGGCATAAGATCTATATAATGATAAAAAAAAATGCCCACACTTTTTGTCTAGCTTCAAACTATGTAGGCGGGTTTTCCATATCACATGCAATATTTAAAAGGCATATATGCAATCCGTCAACCTGCACTCGTAAGTAAAAATAGCCATCACTTGACACTGGATAGAATTCTGGAGCACGTGGATCTCTTGGTGACTCCGGCTTTTCAACACATGCCATAAGTGAAACACGACCCTCCTTCGTGAACTTCACAGCATTACCAGCAACATTTAGAATAGTCTGCTTAAGCCGTTTTTCATCACCAACAACGAACAATGGTACATCTGATCCTAAAATTAATGACAATGATAACTTCTTTATTGCTGCAATGGGCTTTATCAAATTGATGACCTAATGTGCAAAACACAGAATGACTGTCAGAAACCTGGAAAGACTGAATTGCTTGAGTTCCATGTGTAATCTAGAAACCACCATAATTTATAATCAACAAGAAAATGGAATTTTATTACCTCTTCAAATACGGCGGGAAGATTGAATGTACCAATATCTAGTTGAAGGCTTCCATCTTCAAGCTTCGAAAGATCTAGAACATCATTAATGAGTGTCTCTAGAAGGTTGCTACTCTTTAAGACAGTCTCAACCATCATGCGCTGTTCTGCAGTTAGTTCAGTTTCTAAAAGTAGGGATGATAAAGCAATAATCGCATGCATTGGAGTTCTCATTTCATGATTCATAACTGCTAAAAAATCGTTGCGGGCACAGATGGCCATTTCCGCTTCTCGTCGAGCTAAATCTAAGGCCACATTCTGCTCCATTAGTAGATCCCGAGCCCTCATAGATTCCTCTAAAATTGAAGCATGTGAGAGAGCAACAGCTACCTAGACCACCAAAAGAAATATCAATACAAAGGGGAAAAAACCCACTGGTAACATGTCACCAATAATGGAATAAACCTAGCAGTTCCAAAGATACGTTTTAGTGTAATACCATTCAAACCCGAACAGATTTGGTAAAATACATCGCCCAAAAAGTTACCTCCAAAATGAGTGCAGGTTCAAAATCTAGTTATATGAGAAGGCTAAATACTTCACCCAAAATCCAAGTACGGAAGAGATGCATACTTGTGTCATTTGACTCTTTTCACAAAATTTAGATGGAAAACCATAAAATCAGTATGTAGGTAAAACCAAGAAGAGTATATCCAAAGGCAGATAATGGAAAAAAGCGAAGAGCTGATACCAACCTGATCTGCAACCACTTCAATGAGTTCCAATTCATGAACATGCCACTTTCTTGCACTGTCTGAGGGGAGCATCAAAACCATCACTGCATATCCTTTTGCAGAGTGTTCTGGCCAATCATTAACTTGGAAATTTGAGAGATTTAGAAGTGGAACTCTCACAGAAACTACGTCCGGTGGCGTATATCTTCCCGAAAGAGGACGAATCCTTGCCAATGGGGATGAGTGTGGAATCATTATTACACGGCTGCTACTGAAAATTTTATTGACAATAGGAAGTTGAATAGACACAGTAGATCCAACATGCATCTGGTGTCGTAAGGTGTGAGAAAGTTGAAGGCTTGAACCATTGCGGGATGGCATCCACAGACCACACTCTTCCAAATCTAAAGTCCTACCAAGCTCAATAAGAGTGGTCTTTAATATAGTATGCCTGTCAAGAGTGCTTCTAATTTCATGGGTTAGCATTCTAACATGCCTTCCTGTTTCCTCTTGAGTACGTATAATGCCCATCTCTCTATCAAGTTCTTCAGCTTTATTCTTCAGAAACAGCTCCCGTGTTTTCACACTTAATAAGTCAGGAATGATGTGAACAAGCATCAGAGCTGTTGCACATGATACAACTGCAGTGGAGACTTTTGCAATGGTCATTACGAGTACAACAGTTTTTGAATGCATGGTGAAAGTCCACAAGTTTATGAAGTGAGTAGCACCGCAAAGAACAATAAATGCTCCAAACTGCATTAGCACCCATCTGTATGGGAAAAATGCAGATTTTTGTACAAAATAAACCAGCTCAAGTGGAATCGAGAAATAAGCAAGCGCGATAAAGAAGTCTGATAGATACTGATATTTCACCAAAAGCTCATCAGCAGACCATTGTGGCTCAATGCAGTCACAGCCCTCCATCTTCGAGCAACCACGTCAACCAATAACTTGAATCTGCATTCAGAACAGGTCAAATGATGACAGCAATCAGTACATAAAATTCTCTACATCGAAAGGATTAAACTACCAAATGAAAACAATAAAATCTTCTCTACTGTTCTCTAGTTATCTTTTAGGTATTATTGAGTTACCACTTTAAATCTTTAACTCAAGATTTACTGAACAGATGATTTGACAAAAACAACCTATACGACATAAGTAACTTGCTGAATGCCTTTTCTTCCAAAGAATGAAATATGCAGCAGATAAAGAAGTTAGAAGCGCAACTCAAGGAGCAGAACAGAAATACATTCAGTGATATATATGAAATTTGGTAATGCAAGAGGTAAAATGAAGTGTGTTGGCTTATTGTATTTGGAGACCCATCAGACCAGCTGATTGTAATGAATTTGGGGCTTCTATGCTGCCCCAAAGCCAAACCTGACCCGCAGAAATTTTCAACCAACCCTCAAGAAGCACATGATGAAAGCTGAACGCTTCCTGGGATTTTTTCTTTATTGGTGCTTTCTTCCATCCACTGATATCAGCCATTTAGCAGGTATTGGGTAAAGATCACCATACAACCATTTTAGGAAAGATGAAAAGCAGCCATGCGCTCATGATCATGAACTTGATCCTGGAATTCCTAAACAAACACTCTACTCAGAATGTTGGCTGTATGAAGACGACAGATGGAGTTTTCACATATTCAATATGGATGCCCAGCCTGTGGAGTCATCACCATTGGTAAACCAAGGAGTCTCCACACAAGGGGGAACACTTGCCCAATGCATTCACAACAGCAAGCATAAAAGAGAGAACTTTCATTGAATTGAAGTAAAAATGAGACATTGCAAGGTATTTATAGAGGAGAGGGTAAAATTCTTGCCTACAAGGAATCTAGATACAATTTTCCATCCCTTCCATGAACTTGATTGCATGCCAATCTCTTTATACTTGATAGGATTTTCTTTCCTCTTTTCCATGTCAATTGATTAAGATATCTTATCTGGATCTAGGAAACTTTATTGGAAAGTTACATACTAAGAAAGTAGGCATAGTTGGCTATTGGGCTGGTTGACCATGGGTTAAGCCCAATGGATCAACATTTATGGGCTTAGCCCAATGGGCCGGCTGGCTGTGGCCCATTTTTTGGCCTCCTTTTTTTATAGCCCTTAGGCATACCTATCATGCATTTGGAAGCATAACTGGATTAACCCTTCACCAGTCCAATTTTCCTAAATATTAAGGGACTTTATCATTCCATTAATATTCTCACATTAGCTAGTAATCACACTGCTTCAGCTGTGCAACTTTCATATTGTACTAAAATTTATTCAATTTGTTATATATACTACATCATAAATAGGGAGTTTTCTCCTACTGGCGGACTGCATGTGCAGTCCATCTCTATTGGGCCCACCTTTGATCAGTAAATCCCCTTTCATACTCTTATGCTACCATGATCTGGGATTGTGCTCATTTTTATGCTCATCAAACCTTTAATCACCATTGGATTGAATCTAAAAGAAATATATGGTTAATAGACCATTAAACTTTAAGGCTGACAAAGCAAGGGCTAGGATAATCTAATGGGGCTGAACTTTTCAATGAATGACCCTTATCTGTAAAGAAGCATTTCTGTCCATCCTACCCTCAATAACAGGAATGGGTCCAAGCTGCTCGTAGGAGAATATTCTCTCTCTCTCTCTCTCTCTCTCTCTCTCTCTCTATATATATATATATATATATATATGGAAAATGCTCCTATGAGAGTAACTCTCACACTACTGTGAGAGTAAGGGGATAGGACCCTCATATTTAGGCTGTTGGCTTTGGATTTAGATCCAATGGGTCCCCCCTCATATATATATATATATATATATATATATATGGTCGATGTGGCCTACTATACAATTAAAAGTAGAGATCCGTGAAGATCCAGCGGGGAAAACCTCCTAGAGGTGACCCCTAGGCCCTAACGTTTCACTCCTCAAGAACCAATAGCTCGGATGGACTGCCACGCTACTAGAATCTAGAAGGTATTATCTCTCGAGATAACTCTTGAAGATATAAACAAGGATAAGTTGCTCAATTTGGTACTGAAATAGCATTGATGCTTTTAATCCCTTTACATAGTGACATCCATCCACTTCCAAAGAGCAAATGAGGGACAAGAGAAAATAGGGATGCGGAGATATTACAGAGAGGATACGTGGGAGAGTTTCCCTAATGGAACTTTTTTATTGCATTCCCATGCCCCTTTCCATTATTATAATGGCATAAGAAAAGGTGCGGTGCCACTTTCTGATATGGCATAGGGCCCAGCATAGTCCAACATCGCCCACATACACCAGATAGTATATAACTGGTACAACACCGTTGTCACTAAATCATTGTGAGTTGCAAACAATGAAGCGCGGGACCTTCAAGACATCACTTCCCACAAGAAGTGACATATGTCTGCCCTAAATCCACATAACAAATAGAGAACATGCTCATATCCTACAATAAAGTAGCGCACCACTCTTATAATCGATAACATGGCCATGCTCCCACTAAGCTAAAGCTAAGTAAAAAAAAAAAAAAAAGGACCCATGTTAGTGACACAAGTCACCAACAAGATGGTCGCCAAAGTTTAGTCAAGGGATTTTCAAACATCTCTCTTTAAGGAATGAAAGAGAGGGAAGTTGTCTTATTCTCTACTTGCTCTCAAAACAAAGTGGTACCATCTTTCTGTGTGTTCTGTCTTCTCATGGAATTTGGAATCTCATGACAGATCAATAATTGATGCATTGTTTAATTTGAAACTAAGTGGCCCTCAGATGACACCAATTCCATGAAGAATTGACTGACCCAAACTCCTTCCTTGACAGCTGCACAAATCAACAAAGTGGTACTCAGGTTCTATAGATGATAATACGGCGGAAGTGTGTTTTCTTCTAGACCATGATACTGCTTCCCCGCCAGTAAGAAAAGGTATCCTGAAGTAGACTTCCATTTGTCTAAATCATCATCAAACACTAAGTCTAAGTAGGCCTGTACTTGGAGATCATTACCTTGACGTGCCTCCTGTAGCAAAAGATGCACATGAAAACTTGCCATTGACCTTGGCTTGGTTTACACTTACTTTGGTAATGGCTAACAAGACCTACATTGTAGAAAATGTCATAACAAGTACCCAAGATTGCACATATGAAACACCAATAGCACTAGCATATGGGAAATCTTCTCATATGCGCAATCTCAACATCAGTTTGGTGACATATTTTCTTGCTTGACTTACATTTCAATGGCATGATATCTTCTCATATTAGAACTTTCTAGAATCTCCCAATGTAATGAGATTGTGGCAATCCTGACATTCCATTCCTTAGATCTCTAATGTTTCTAAAACCTAAAATGATATCAGCCTCTCCTAAGTCCTTCGTGCGGAAAGATCTCAGAAACCATTTTTGTTTCAACATAATGTCAATACTATTACTGCCAGAAAAATATCATCTAGATGAGGAGAGGAAAATGATATCTTGTCTAGACCACTTAATGGAGATAAAATGGTCATCATAACATAGCATCATGAAATTTCTTGTATCATTACCAAGAAGACTGCTTTAGCCATTAAAAGATTCATTGAGCTTGCATACTTTCATTTCATGGCATTTCTCAACACATCTCATTGGTTGTTTCATATAAATTTATTTCTATAGCTCTTTGCTAAGAAATTTCACATCCATCTTGTTAAACTGCAAGTCCAAGAATGCAACAATCAACATAAACATGTAGATTGAAGGAAATTTAACAAACATCGAGAAAGTTTCCTCATAATTCACCTTCTATCTGAGTGAACCGCTTTGCTACCAGCCTAGCTTTGAACTTACAAATCGATCCATCAAAGCATTTTGATCTTTAAGACCCACTTGTTACCAATGGCCTTCCTGCTATTATGCATAACTACAAGATCCTATACCTTCTTATGTCTCATAGAACCGATCTCATTGTTCATCACAACAACTCATTCCTTCAAATTCAGGTTTATCACGAAAGATCTACCAATTAATGGCCACCACAAAGTCAAGCATGGTACAAATCATGGAATGATAATTTAGTCATGAATCATGATTGGTTTTGGTGAGGAAAAAAAGAAGGGTCATTAACAACTAAATAATAATATCACTTTGCAAATTGAACTTGTGGGACTTACAACAATATAAAAGTTCCTCACCTACCCTATGATCCATGACAGGCCCCTCAACAAAGCCTCCAAAAATAGGCCCGTCATAAATGTTAGCATATAAGCTTGGATGACTGCAGTGGTACTAGAATCAAAATGGACAATACTGAACCTCTGAATACCTTTCTTAGATATAAGTTGTGCAACTGGCGGAATGAAATATCATAACCTTTTAATCTCCTTATATATAAGACCTTGGGAAAGCAATGAAGATTATCCAAGGGACATTATTATGACATTCCCACACCCCTTTCATTATGAGAGGTGTAAGAAGAGGTGGTCCCACTTGCTGATAGTCCAATATAAATGGCTCACAGCTACACATCCAACAACAGCTTACAACCGTTATAAGAAAACATCCATGACATTATGTTTTCAGGAGCTGCTTTCATCACTGAAATTTCCTATGGAAGATAACTTTTGTGGGCTGCAATTAATTGAACTGATAGAAAAGAAACAATTGTCCTATGCACAACCCGCCCAAAGATGACAGTAGTGGCTAGGTGCTATCTGTATTTTAAATTAAAGTAATTCCCAAATAGCCATTTAAAGTAGTAGATCTTATACCCACTCTCTACCTCTTTGATCAGTCAATTGATTCTTAATTCACCAGTGGAAATTAAATAGGATCCGCAATCCAACTTGACACAATTCGTATTTTATGGAAGCAAAATACTTTTATACTCCTTTTCATACAAAAGAGATAATATATTACTTTCTGCAAATCTATCAAAGCATAGAATATTTTTCCAACAAGTAACACCAGAAAGATAGATTGAACTTAGAAGTAAATGTAGAAGAAAAAAACCACTATAGAGCTCAGAAAGATAGGATCTTGTAAATTCTCAAGTTGAAACCCCTTAGAAAGATTCCCCCAACAAATCAAAAAGAAATAAGAAAGAAGAAGAAGAAAGGAACATTGAAATTTTACAATAGAAATTCCCAACGAGTAGCATCCAAGTAAAATGTTTCCACAGAGCCCAAAACCCCACCGTCCCTCACAGAATTTTCAAATCAGAGAGAAAGAAGAATAAGAAAAGAAAAGGACCCTAAAACTAGAAAAGCAAAATGGATCAAACATCAATGCGAAATTATATTCCAATTCAAGACCACCCCAGATACTCTAAGCAGTAATTAAAACATTTAATGGTGAAAAATGACTTCAAAAACCATCTGAGATTGAGAAGAACAAGAAAAGAAAAGGACCCTAAAACTAGAAAAGCAAAATGGATCAAACATCAATGAGAAATCATATTCCAATTCAAGACCACCCCAGAAACTCTAAGCAGTAATTAAAACATTTGATGGTAAAAAAAAAAAAATGACTTCAAAAACCATCTCAAATTGAGAAGAATAAGAAAAGAAAAGGACCCTAAACTAGAAGAGCAAAATGGATCAAACATCAGTGAGAAATAAAAAATTCCAATTCAAGACCACCACAGATACTTTAAGCAGTAATTAAGACATTTGATGGAAAAATGACTTCAAAAACCATCTGAGGTTGAGAAGGATTAGAAAAGAAGAACATAAAACTAGAAAAGAAAAATGGATCAAACATCAGTGAGAAATCATATTCCAATTCAAGACCACCCCAGAAACTCTAAGCAGTAATTAAAACATTTGATGGTAAAAAAAAAATACTTCAAAACCATCTGAAATTGAGAAGAATAAGAAAACAAAAGGACCCTAAAACTAGAAGAGCAAAATGGATCAAACATCAGTGAGAAATCATATTCCAATTCAAGACCACCCTAGATACTCTAAGCAGTAATTAAGACATTTGATGGAAAAAATGACTTCAAAAACCATCTGAAATTAAAAAATCATTCTTGAAAACACCATATCTGCCATGAAAGGAGGAGGAAAAAAAAGAGCAGCTACAAATAAGGAAAGAGAAAAGATTGGATTTTTATACTTTCTCTTGTGCTTTCTCTCGAGGAGGAATTTACAGGATCTAATGGAAAACGTGAGAGGAATCCATCCGTGCACGGAGAGACCGTGAACAAGGTGAGATTTGAGAAGCAGCTGCTCCTTCTTACATTCCTTTATTTTTTTCGCTTTGGCTGCACGCCTGCACCTTCACTGCAAAGAGAGAGAGGAAAATAGCGTCCGTCGAACAGCTCACGGACAAAAAAGCGACATGTCCGCTAAAGAGAAATGAGAAGATAACCTCCACCTTTTCTCTTCCTTACTTATTTATAAATATATATAATTAAGGGACGTTGCGGAGAGATATAAGTATTAGAGATATCTCTATAATTAATATTGGATATAAATGTGAGGGATTTTCATCGTATCTCTCGTATAAAATAAGAGATATCTTTTATATGAGAGAGATAGAGGTCAAGGCTCTCACATTTAAGTTGTTAGAATTGGATATGAATGTGAAAGTACTCACCCTATTTCTCGTATAAAGTAAAAGATATCTCTCGAAAATCTCCCTATAAATAAAATTCACTTTGGGGAGCATTGGTTTGATTTCTACCACAATACTTTTCATGAATTTATATAATTAAAAAGTTTTAAGTTTTAAATTTGATCTAACCCTTATCCAAACGAGGTGAACTTGGTATCACACGCCACTAACCCGTCACAGGATTGGTTAAGGTTTGGGTTTATCCCAGTCCACCCAGTTGTCATTCCTAATAGTAATTATTTATATTACAAGCTTTAAAGAAAAATAAATTCAAAACTTTTGAACTTACCATATATGGATAAAGAGATGGGCAAAAGTGATGTTTTTACTCTAAAATGTTTTAATGGATGTAAGGCTACTAATTGTGGGACATGGAAGATATTAAAATGAAAATACAAGAGTATATATAAATATTAAAACCATAAGAACTTATTTATAAATCCTACAGACCTTGGGGCTACATGCGAAAACTCTTCTTAAAATAAAGTCTTAATAATATCATAAAACAAGCTCGATACACCATATTCTCAACAGAATAATCTAATATAATGTTGTCAAACAAGATTTACGTAGCATAGCTTTGGCACAACTTGATTTCAACACAGACTTGAGAACAATACAAGACAAATGCCAAATGAGCCCCTCGTTACTCAAGGATGATTGGACTTTATGGTTATATGAAAGAAACTATAGAGGGGTTGGTGAACTTTGAGGATTAAGTGATAAAATTTTATGAGAATGGCCAATGAGATTGTAGATGGCAGAGAAATTTTGAGCCCCTCCATGTGGCACAGCCTTCAAGGTACTACCTCTTTTCATTTGGATCATATCTTAGAAAGAGGCAATGGTTCTACCAAAATAAATAACAAGATTCAAATGAATCCTCATTGCTTAGAGGGACTTGTAAGGACGTGCTTGAGTGGACAAGGTGCAATGAGCAAGTGGAGCTGTATCAATAGCAGTGCGTGCAATGAGCAAGTGGAGCTGTACCAATAGCAGTGCGTGCAATGAGCAAGTGGAGCCATACCAATATAAACCCCCATGGACAAATGACTCTTTCAAAGACTCCCCGACACATCATATTATCAGTCCCGGGCCGGCTTTACCATAAGGCCAACAAAGTCATTGCTTTAGTCTCCAAAAAAAGGTCCCATAAAAGCAGCTGACATCTTTTGAAATTCCAAAAAAGCAAACTTGTCAATTGTCATCACTTTTTTTCTCCCCAAAATATAAGGCCCCATAATAACTCTATCTTGAGAAGATAAGACCAAGATTTTCATCAGCATTAAAATGTCATTTATGACCTATTATATTTCCAAATCTGCCCCTTATATTTTTATTGCTAGGAGTCCAATTGATTTTAGCATACCATTATATTTCTAGTAGTCCATGTGTATCAAATCTCAACCATACATTCAATCATGAACTTGTTTCACAAGCATTTCTCATTATATCTATGTATCTTATTCCAATAGGGGCCCATTTAGATTTGATCCATGATTTGGTTGTAATAGATCTATAGCTCGAGATTTCAGCCCTAATAATAGGTCTTAAGATTTAATATAAACAATGGACCCCGCAGGAATTTATTCACTTGCCCACATTGCATATGAGCATTATGCATCTAGAATATCCAATACTTGGGGCACACATCTGAAGTCCATCTTAGATGGTCTTGACTCATGGTGCATATGGGCACCGTGCACAAGTGAAAATGATCTGATCCCCACTAGTGGCAGATTCAATATTTTTGGGCTGGGAGGTTGGAGCCAAATAGGTAGTTGGATTTTGTGACCTAAGATTTTAATATGAGTTTTGGGGATGGGCCCAAAATTTTCATGTGGGTTTTGGAGGTGGACTTAAATGGGTTAGCCAAACCTGAATATAAAAACTTAATTAGTAATTTTACATCATAAAAAAGCAAGAAAAATAAAATTTAAATAAAATATTTATAATAATATTAAAACATAGAAAAGGCCTCATTTAGGATTGTCGCTTCAAATTGTCTTGAGCCGGCCCTGTATCAATCGGTTCCTTCCCAAAACTGCCAAATTCTCTGATTCTTCTCCTTTCTTCAGTTCTTTTGTGTTTTTTTTTTTGTGTGTGTGTGTGTTTTTTGTTCCGACATTTGTGTTTGGGTTCCTTATCCGAGTAGTAAGGAGTCGTAATTCTCATCTAGTTGTTTAGGGTTCGAAGCCTAGGTACGCCATCTCTTTCTGTGTGTGGGGGCTCTTTATTGGGTCTCAGCTCCCTTGGCTGGGTTACGAAAAAAAAAAAGACGTTTGTGTTGTGTTGTGTTGTGTTTTGTTCCTTTAAGTGAACATTTTAGAGTAATCAAATAAAATAAAGAGACAGGTTTTCTTATCTATTTAGAAAAATAGGAGTTTGGACATATTAGTCCTCCTTAAACTCGGTCCTCCCGTTTTTATGACGGAAATTCATATAATGTCACCAAAGTCATTTGACTCTGATCCATAGTTTTTTTTAACCTTTTTGTGCCATATCCCATGATATCATGGGATAGTCCTACGATATTATGAGATTTATCAATTTATGTTTTATACACTTTCTGCACCCAGCAAGCGAATTCATCTTTAGAGAATACAAAAGATGATATTTTATAAAAAGAAAATTTAAATCTAACCACCATTTCTCAAGTTTTATCATTTGGAAAAGAATTTCCTAAAATACTACATAAAAGCCATGACATCATGGGATAATCCCGCAATATCATGGGATTTATCGATTTTTGTGATATACACTGTTTCATGATATCATGGGATTTGAGAGCAAAAAAAGCTTGAAAAAGATGTTAACCATAGTCAATCGAATTTCGATCATGAAATTGGAAAATCCGGGTTAAAGGAGGACTAATATGTCAAAATCCCAAAAAAATATAATGCGTACCTTTTCCATATGGAATATATTGAACGTTAATAGAGGGCATTTTGAGAAATATAGAAGTAATCTTATGCACACCTCATAGAAGAGTCCACCCAATGACCCATCCAAATGGACCACACACATGGGACCCCCCAAATTACAATGATCCCTTCTTTTATGCGTATCCGAAAGGATTGTGCCGTTGGATCGATGGATCAGTTTTTAATGGAGTGAAGTAAAACTTGTTGGCCATAGATGAAGGATCTAAGCTGATGAGATGGGGCCCATATTTTGTATACAGGTAGGCCCCAACCAGAGGATGAGATTCCCCTGATCCCATCTCCATGTGGGGCCCACAAACTTCCATGCACACCATGTGCATTGGATAAGCCCTCATCCTAAATAATTATTAAAAACATTCAAAAGAAATCTTCTTGCCAATCTAATCTCTTCATGTGTCCCAGGGAATTAGTCATTTTAGGTCAAATACCACAGGAATACCCTCATTAGCCAAAAAGAAAGAAAAATCCGAATCCCTACACACCCCAAATACAATAATAAATTTAATTACCAGAAATCTGCACTATATAAAGCCATTAAGTTTTACAGCTCCAAGTGAAAGACCAAAGATCATTATTTAGATTGATTGTCTGTTTAAACCTTGATATGACCTCTCATCTAAATCAAGTGGGCTTAATATAAGGTGGACATTTTCTTTTCTTCTTCTTCTTCTTCTTCTCCTTTTTTTTTTTTTTTTTTTTTTATTTTTCTGTCTAGAAAGTATGAAATATGTAGTGGATTTAAAATGAAAAACAAAAACAAGTCTAGGTAAATCTTATATAATCATCAAAACTAGATGTCAATTTATATTAAATAAATGGTGGAGGTTTTTCCAAGATGGGGGTTTTACCTATACAATCACTATTAGCCACCTATACAATCAATATTAGCCATCAATTTTCACTCCTTATGACCAAAGTACAAATATTTCTCCAGAACTAGTCCATACTACTCTATTTTTGCGATATTACAAAACTTTATTGCAGCATCGAATAAAACCTTAACCAATTATGCAATATGGCATTAAAGAAAAAGTAAGGAAACAAATCACGGAAAGCAAACATGTGCAGCAAAGTCGTATACCAATTAAGATTTAAGAGAGTACTAGCATGAAGCCCAATGTGCATGCGCAGGTTAAGTCTCGTGTGATTTGAATAATAAATATGAAAATTAATATCCCTTTTATATATATCCATTTATAACAAAATAATTAAAAAATTCAAATCAACCAAAAAATTATGAAAACCAAACATTTCTTCCCTTAATCCACGTAAGCATATACGTTTCATCTTAAAAATAAAAGATTCGTATGTATTTTTACTCATTTTAAATACTATATAAAAACTTTAAAAATAAATTTAATTTATAGAGTTGGGACGCATCCATTCGAATTGGGTCACATCCACACAAATGGCTCAAAAGACACATTTTATTAAAAATGCACATATGTATTTTTTAAAAGATATATTCACAAATGGGCCCAAAAAGTGACACATTTTATTGAAAAGGCACATATGTATTTTCTGAAAAGACACGTTCAAAAACACGTTAACAAATGAGCCCCAGGAACTGATGTAACTTCTTCTAAAAGACTAGAATTGAGGAAAAAGAAAAATCCAACTTACACAGCTTTAAAGAGTGAGAATAAAAAATTGTCGGCAAAGCCGCAAACAAGCACGCAAAAGTAAAATAGTAGACATGGACGGTGGATGACACTGTCCTTGTCGCTCAAGATTACACCTCCCTTGAATGATTTCTAGTCCCGCGGGACATAGAAGTAAAGTCACTCACACGTTCGATCAATTTCACGAGACAGAAAATGAGCGAGAGGGCCCACGTATGATTCCATCATCCCCTCTCACCCACTAAACTTTCCCCTCTAGTGAATTAACATCAAATCCAACACACACGCCTAAAAGTCAGCCTCAGACCCAGCCCATGTACAAACTATTAGGGATGGAAATACGTCCATGATTCTCCGATTATCTGAAAGTTCCGACTCGTTAAAAACCGGGTCTGGGTCCTTATTTAGGCCTCAATAAGTAAATGGGTATGGGTCCGATTCCACCTTGGTTCGGACCCGTGGACCTGAGACCCGACATGTTACCTCAATTTTCTAAAATCTCTCCTAAAATCCATATTTTTTTAATATCATTCTCTACTTAGACCCAGACCCGAATCCAGACCTGACCCATGCATATATGGTTCTCGTTTCGATTTCGGAGCCAAGAGATCGGTTTCGAAACGGTTCCTAGTCTGGATCCAGTTCCACCTTCTCCTTAACGATTCTGATTCTGATTCCGGGACCATCATGGACTCGGACCGGAACCGACCCGTTTACAACCCTACAAACTATGAATACCATGTATTAAGTATGTCAAGCCTAAATTGACTTGATTGAAAGAACTATGAAAAACTTATATATTTTTTATCAAACATTCAAATCTTTATGTATTTTTTTTTTTAAATGAGTTAAAAGTATTATATTCTTTTGAGATATTATCTTATTACTATTATTACCATCACCATCACCATCATCATCACCATCACCCGCGTAGTTTTCTTTGATACGAGATTTCACGAGGCCCGTTCAAATTACTAGGTGCAAAAGGAGGGCATTAGAGATTAGTCATCTATGGAAAACTTCATCTACATGTTCATTTCATGAGTTCCTATGGCCAACATAATTCAGTCCACCTAGTTGCTTAATTTTGAAGATCCTCTTAATATTTGATAGGACAAGTTGGCCCCACCAACCTATATATCAGTATACATGCAAAAAACAACAAGCTTAAAAAGAGTCCACTAACTTAGGAGAGGGATTGGTGAGTTCAAATGCAATGCATTTGTTTCTATCAGTGGTTTAGCTGTAGTGTCAAACTACATGAAATTAATTACAAAAGTTCAGAAAAGTTGAAAATGAAGTCATCAAACAAGGCTTTCATTCATTCACTTTTAACGTCGAAGCTTATTGTTCTATATTGCGTGCTTTTGACTTGATATTATTCAAAAGTCTCTATAGCAAGAAAAAAAAATTTTAATCTCCAACCATTTACAACTTGTCATGCTCTTGGGCAAAGTTAAGCCTTTTTTTAGCTTCTATTTATTAAAGGGATGTGATCCAGTGAGAGCTGTCCTCATGGTGTCACCGTGAGAACTTTTTGGTGAGGTTCACCGGGGGCTCCATTTTGAAACGGGATATGTAGGGATTGAAAGATCTATATGGGACCACCCTGAATATCAAGTTTGGCCCCAATCCCATGCTTCTAACCCTTCGTCTATGGCCGACAAGCCCAATCTATTCTTATGGGTATATAGTCGATCCAACGGTTCAGTTCATTCATATTGGTGCCAAACCCTGGGGTGTGTGACTATAAGGGGGTCCTCGTTCATTGAAAGGTTTGGACCGGGTGATAGATGAGCTCCACCCATATAGTTTTTGAACCGTGGGAACAGTTTCGACCTAATTATTTCCCTTTATTAAATTAGTGAAAAGTTAAGTCTTGTTCATTCTTTTACTTTTGGAACCATAAGTTTCATCAGTGGGCATTGTGTAATGGTAACATGGGTCAACCATGGACGGCAACTCTTGAACCAACCTGCCAACCCAAACAAGACCCAACCCTATTCATGCTTCAAATAATTGACTTGACCCTTTCTTCTTTTTGGGCGAGTTTTTTTTTTTTTTTTTTTTTTTTTTTTATTTATTTTTTATGGGTACCCTAGCCAAGAGGGCTGGGACCCAAGAGAGACTCGCATATACACGAGAAGGAAGCCCACACAAGCGGAAAGAAGGTCCGCACAAGCGGGAAAAAAGCCCACACAAGTGGAAAAGGAACCCGCACAAGTGAGTTAAGGTGACATACCAGGGTGAGTTAAGTCTGTAATTTTTTTTACCCAATTAAATTAATGGGTTGGGGTTGAGTCCATCTTACCAGCGAGCAGCCAACCCTACTAATTGCATTATGATCCACCCGCAACCAACCAGAGTTCTTTTTTCTTTTTACGGAAAAAAAAAAAAAAAAGAATGCAATATTTTAGTAAATATTTAAGTTGACAATTTTAACGTCCTAACTGAGCTTATGTTGAAAATCTCAATTCAATTAATAAATTGATCAGGTTCAAAATGAGCCTATACATGTTGTGTATAGTGCTTAATTAACGTACCTGAATCCCAACTTGACCGACCAATTTCTTACCCTGGTCAAATATCACCCCAAGTACTTGGTGGGTTGGGGTTTGGTTGAGCATTCTGAGCAATAAAAGGGTCCCATATCTATGACTTATTGTGAACATCAAGAATGTATATTATAGTTTCAATATGTTTAAATCCGAAAAATTGGCCGAGTGGTCACGACTACGGTTCTTTCATCTTCCAGAGCTAGAGGTCGTTTAGAATTTGAATCGGATATGAGTTATCAGGCTCAAGTATAGGTTCAAACCTATCAACTATATCAGGTTTTGATCCAAATTTACCATGAAGCCCAGCCCTAGGCAGACCATTTACATCACTAGTCAACCCAAACCCCAATTAAAAGATTGACTTCCAGTTGGATTGGAGTGTCATTCAGCAGTACTTTATGGGTCATGGCAAGTTGAATAATAAAATGGACCAATCCCCTTTATTAATTAGGCAGAAAATGTTGACCTGAACCAACCCAATGATAGAGCAGGACGAATCCTAAACCTTGAATAACTGGTGGGGTTCAACTCATTTGAGCAGGCCACCCGACTCCTCCGTTTGGGAATGTTCACTTAAAAATATGGATCATTTTCATGTGGTGGGCTATACGGTACGCCAAAAATGACTTTAATCATAGAGGTCAAACATTACATCCCTCTAGGATCATTAGATTAGTCTATTATAGGGACCTTTCCTTTAAAAACAGATGGAAGACTTTCTACAGGCCCCACAGTGATCTCTTACAATGAAGACATTATAATCTTCTTGAAAGAAACCTCTAAGGCTTAGGAAGAAAGGGTACATTCGTTTTATAATGATGTTAAATGTTGTCATTGTTGATGTAGGTTCTATCCAAGGGCCCAAAGTCGTTTATTCAAAAGAGGCCGAAGCGAGGTGGTCAATCTTATTCGCATTGGAAAATGCTTGGAAGAATAGTTTTGTTAGACTTCAGAGTTTGGTTGGATACTCAAAAAGTGGTCCAAGCATTAAATGGGGCGCTATGATTTGTCCATTAACCCAGTTATTGTAGACATTAAAGCTTTGACTTCCATATTTCTTTCTTTAAACTTAAATTATATCCCCAAGTCCCTCAATGGGCATGCACATTGGCTTGCTAGGTTTTGGCACTTGATTATGCAGGATGTAGGTTGAAAATGGGCTTCAAGTACGTGCATGTTATGTTCTTTTGTTGTCGTTAATGAAGAATCCTTTCTACCAAACAAAAGAATTTTGGTGGGGTTCAAGCTGGGTTGGGTTGGTAGATAGGGTCATGTGAACACGGTCAAGAATCGCCACCTGCCCATGACCTTAGACCTCAAGAAAATGGGAAGAAAGAAAAAAAAAAAAAAAAAGAAAAGACTAAGGGCTCATTTGTTTGAATTCCTAGAAACTCATGGTAAAATGGATTCCAATGAAGGAATATTAAAGAGGTGAGGAATGAAGGTTAAGGTGGAGTCATTGACGAGACATTAATTACTTTTGATGGGTCAGACCCAAATGACTCAGTCCACAACGACGGGTCAGGCCCAAACCATGGTGACGGGTCAAGTCCAAGAGATTCAGTTCACGATGTTGGGTCAGGTCTAAATGACCCGGGTCCGTGTCGAGCCCAGGTCCAGATCCACTCGTCATGGGTAGGTCCGGGTCCGAATCCACGAAGTACGAAGTCAGAGCGTCGTTACCTCTAACCTGCTTTTACCAAGTCTTGTGGAGGATATCTTATCTGCCTCGTCACTTGAGGGCGGTTCGGAGACTCCGCCAAAAGGTAGCGTCCGTTGCTGAAGAGTCTCCCCATCTGTTAGGGGACGACTATAAAACACAGAACTCCTCTAGCACTGAGGGGCAAGCTATTCCAATCAACTTTTACCACCATCTTCCTGTATTCTCTGCAATCGCTACACATTTGAGAAATAAAATCTTCACCTTAAAGTGGACGTAGGTCACACTGACCGAACCACTATAAACCCTCTCTCTCTTTTTCTCTCTCTATATTAATATTAATTATTCTATACTTGACCGGTGGTGCCTGAAATCCATTTTTGGCATCATCAGTTTGGCGCCGTCTGTGGGAATCGTCAAAATCCCCGCTTCATAACACTTCATTTTCGAAAGCTATGGTGACTACCACTAGATCGACAAGGCGACAAGAAAACAATTCCAGGCGAGAGGAAGAGGACAATCCTCCACCAAATATTCCTCCTCCAAATACTACCGCTCCAGATCCCACTCCTCAACAGATGTTGGCAACAATGCAGCAGTTGGTAGCCCAAAACCAGCAGATCCTGCAGCTTATGCTCGCGGGGCAGGGAGGAGCAACGCAAGGAGAGCCTCGCCAGGGAGCTCCTCGCAGGGGAGCGCCTCGCCCGGGTGACCATCAGCATGGCGCCCAGGCCCCATGGCGCCCAAGGCCTGGGCGCCCATCATCATGTCGCCCAAGGTCTGGGAGCCCATCACCATGGCGCCCAAGGCCTGGGCACCCATCCACCGGGCCCTGGCTTGGGCGCCCATCCACCGGGCACCGGCGCCCAAGGAGCTCCTCATAACCCCCCTCTCGGAGTGTTGTTGGTCGATCCTCAAGGTCGCGCCCATCACAGAGTCCCTCTACCCCAAGGTGGAGCTCATGTTGGAGGACCCCCACCTCCAGGTGAAGCGAATCATGGCGGTCTTCCACCTCCTCCCTCTGTTTCTAATGGGGAGGAACCTCATTTCCAAGAGGAGGAAGATGAAAATCAAAGCATAGAAGTGGGGAGTCACCTCTACGATCGGTCCAGAGAAGCCCCCAATCACTGGGAAGAAAAAATCAAAGAAATGCAGAATCAACTGGGCGATGTCTTCAACGCCATAAGAGCTCGGGCACCAGAGACGGTAGATTATCTAGTCGGGCGAACGGATACACCGTTCAAGCCTGACGTGGTGAACTACCCACTCCCTCAAAAATTCAAGATGCCATCCGTAGAGACCTTCGATGGAAGGAAGGATCCGTTGGACCACTTAGAGACGTACAAAAGCAAAATGCAGCTGCATAATATCCCTGACGAGATAATGTGCAGGGCGTTCCCAACCACACTGAAGGGCTCCGCTCGACAGTGGTTTGCCAACCTCGCCCCAGCCTCTATCGCCACCTTTGGAGAGTTGAGCAAGTCATTCGTCTTGCACTTCATCGGAAGGCGCCGCCACCAGAAGCCTGCCACACACCTGCTCAGCATAAAGCAGGACAAAAATGAGAGCCTCAGGAGCTACCTCACTCGTTTTAACGAGGAGATACTTCAGGTCGAAGAACCCGATGACAAGGTGTCCATGACAGCCTTTCTGGGAGGCCTTCGCTCATCAAGCTTCCTCTTCTCGATGATGAAGCGCCCGCCAAAGAGCATGCCAGAACTAATGGCAAAAGCTCAAAAATATATGAATGCTGAGGAAATCAACAGGTCCAGGCGAGGTGAATCATCTCGTGGATCGCCAAAAGCTTGACCTGCCCCTCTGCACTGTTCTTAAACAGGCAGTCTATCTCCAGCTTAGCGGCTCTCTCGCGGGTCGCCAAAAGCTTGGCATCTGCACTGTTTTTAAACAGGCAGTCTATCTCCAGCTTAGCGGCTCTCTCGCGGGTCGCCAAAAAAAGTTGGCCTACCTTTGCACTGTTCTCAAACAGGCAGTCTATCTCCAGCTTAGTGGCTCTCTCGCGGGTCGCCAAAAAACCTTGGCCTACCTCTGCACTGTTCTCAAACAGGCAGCTTATCTCCAGCTTAGCGGCTCTCTCGCGGGTCGCCAAAAAAGCTTGGCCTACCTCTGCACTGTTCTCAAACGGGCAGCTTATCTCCAGCTTAGCGGCTCTCTCGCGGGTCGCCAAAAAAGCTTGGCCTACCTCTGCACTGTCCTCAAACAGGCAGCCTATATTCAGCTTAGCGGCCGAAAAGCACAGTTTCAAAAGGATCTTGAAACTCAGGTCATCTGCAACCCGAGGGACTACATTAAATTAGCTGTCTGGCCGCTCAAATGAGTCTACCCATCATCCACAGGGCAACCAGACCCCCTTTAGCTCGCCCGAAGTGGCGCCTCTTGATTCCCGCACGCCAAGGCCAGCCTCCTCCATAACGCCCAAAGTTCCTAAGGCAACCCCAGCTCGCCCAGGTCACTTCCAGGTCGCCATTGCAGTCCCTGCTGCTATCTCCTCAGGCCTGAAGCCAGGGGCGCACAGCTCGGTCAATACTATCTCTCCACGCCCAGTTCGGCCGCTGCTGCCTCTCCTCGCCCAGCGCCCGCCATCGTTGCTGCTCCTGCAGTGCGGGCGCCTCTCCCTGCCGCTGCCAGGGGCGCCCACGCCCAAGCCAGGGGCGCCCATGCCAGGGCGCCCGCTCCTCCATCGCTGCTGCTCCCCTGGCTGGGCGCCCATGCCAGGGCGCCCGCTCCTCCGTCGCTGCTGCTCCCCTGGCTGGGCGCCTAAGCCAGGGGCGCCCATGCCAGGGCGCCCGCTCCTCCGTCGCTGCTGCTCCCTGGCTGGGTGCCCAAGCCAGGGCCCCAAGCCAGGGGCGCCCATGCCAGGGCACCCACTGCACGCCGCTGCTGGCCTCCACTACCCATGGGCGCCCACTGCCCAGGGCGCCCATGCCAGGGCGCCCAATGCTGGCCTCCACTACCCATGGGCGCCCATGCCCATGGGCGCCCATGCCACTGCCCATGGGCGCCCACGCCAATGCGCCCGCTGTCTCTGCTGCCTCCTGCGGACCACCTTGAATTCTATCACCTGCTGCAACCCGAAATCTGAGAGCAAGATATGTCCAAAGCTAGGAGGACTCTTCCGGATAAAAAAAAAAAAAGGACAGATACAGAAGGCAAACAAAAATCAAATCTGATCCTTACAAAACCCTAGGTCAAAATTTTGGTCCGGGGGCGCTGCCCCCGAACCCCCGCCAGGGGCGCTGCCCCTTGGGCCCCCGCGAGCTGACCGGTCAGCTCGACCACCGCCGGGGGACACCCCCGGACCCCCTCTGCGAAGAGCATATTATTTCGAAGTGGCAGCATGTTTTTGGAAGTTGTATGAGATACTAACTTGCAGGTAATAATGTCCTCTCCATAGCCAGGACTCCTCTAAAAAAAAAAAAAAAAAAAAAAAAACTTGATATTTGAAAATGTCTCGCTTTCAAAACTTCCTTTGGCGCGAGACATTGAGGGGCAAATGATGGGTCAGACCCAAATGACTCAGTCCACAACGACGGGTCAGGCCCAAACCATGATGACGGGTCAAGTCCAAGAGATTCAGTTCACGATGTTGGGTCAGGTCTAAATGACCCGGGTCCATGTCGAGCCCAGGTCCAGATCCACTCGTCATGGGTAGGTCCGGGTCCAAATCCACGAAGTACGAAGTCAGAGCGTCGTTACCTCTAACCTGCTTTTACCAAGTCTTGCGGAGGATATCTTATCTACCTCGTCACTTGAGGGCGGTTCGGAGACTTCGCCAAAAGGTAGCGTCCGCTGCTGAAGAGTCTCCCCATCTGTTAGGGGACGACTATAAAACACAGAACTCCTCTAGCACTGAGGGGCAAGCTATTCCAATCAACTTTTACCACCATCTTCCTGTATTCTCTGCAATCGCTACACATTTGAGAAATAAAATCTTCACCTTAAAGTGAACGTAGGTCACACTGACCGAACCACTATAAACCCTCTCTCTCTTTTTCTCTCTCTATATTAATATTAATTATTCTATACTTGACCGGTGGTGCCTGAAATCCATTTTTGGCATCATCAACTTTCCCTGGATTTGATTTACTATGGTGATGGCTGGGTATTCATCTTCCATCTCCTCTTAATTTGTTTTCCATTACATGGGAGATTATTTGATGGCCATTTATGAACCATTTTATTCATTTCTCCAATTTTAGTCACTTTCAAAATACATTTCATAGAATTATTAGGAATACAATCACACGTAAACAAATGGACACTTACAGCTTTTCACAATAGAGGTCCCACTCTAGTTGGTCCTCTAGAGTTGGGCCTGGTTCCAACTATTTACATATAATATGGACCCTTTCTCAGGCACATTTTATAATTGGCTTGGTTCCAATAAATACCCAACCCGACCCAAACGTTTACACCCCTAGACCCATCTTTTATACAAATTGCAAAAAGTTTATAGAATTTCCATTGGTTTCAGCTCTGTCCTAAACATATAGTTGTATACTTGAGAAAGAGACACATCCTTCTTTAATAGGAACACTGTAGAAATAGACGCCAAGTGTTGTTTTTATTTTTTTTCTAGGCAGGAATCCTTGATGAAGATAGCGCGGGATTTTCAATCTCCACCATCCAAGAACAAGGACTCCTTGTTTCTATGGTAGGGACTGATAATCCTACAAAAGTGCTGGTGCAAAAATCCTAAATGGACAAAAAAAAGTGGAAAAAAACCAAATTGTTAGATCCCTGTGGTCAAGGTGATCACACACCCACTTGCTCAGTTGCTCATGCACAAACATATTGTTCTTTTTTCTTTTTTCTTTTTTTTTTTTTAATTTGTCAAAAGCCTTGGAGTACAAAGAATTCACTTAAATTCTTCTATTGGGCTCTAGAGTATTTATACAAATTTCTAATGGATTAAAAAGTATTTAAATGATCATTTTAGATCATCATAACGAGGGCTAAGTCAAGTATTTAAGTACCCACGTTGAAGGGTTTAAACATGATGGACATGAGAATGAGGGATTCCTCGGCTGGTTGGAAACTTTGCCTCTCACCCAAAAGACCAAGGATCGACCTGGTCTCCCCTACTCCTCGCATATGCGAGTTTCACTCCTTACGTGTGCAAGTTCTCTCTCTTTACATATGCAAGTTTCAGGATTTTCACTTGAGGGGGGGCTTACGATAGTAACTCAAGAAAGTCGATTGCTATTTTGTTGGAGTTCAAAAATTTACACATCAATAAAAATCTAAGGTACCTTAAGTTTCAAAAACGATGCAGGAGTACTTTTTGGTAGAGAGAAAGACCAAGATGCAGAACACAAGATTTCTGAGGCTTTATAAAGAATCGAGATTTGAGAATAGAAGGTCGATCGAAGCTCATAGCTACAATCAGAATTCTGATAAATAGTGGATGGTTTCATTGTTGGTGAGTATTTTGACAATCAGAGTGCACGTACAGACGCAGGCCGGTCTCATCATTGATCATTTTTGGAGGTAGTTGGGGCTTGTTATTAGAAGAAAAGCATCTGAAATGGGATCTTGATCTTCTTACACATTGTTTGAACTACCAAATAGTGTTTCATTTACCACTGCAGCATGGAAAGACTAGGAGAAAGGATCAAACGAGGAAAAAAGTAACATGTAACATATGAGGATTTTATTCCAAAACCAATCCAAACCTAGTGCTTTAAACTCAGAAGGGCCTCAAACTCTACGTGTGGCAGAGTAACACCCAATTTTTGAAAACAAAGGAGACTTCTTTTTCTTTCATTTCAAAGACAATGAATGAAAAGGAGTAGTTTCATTTCAAAGACAATGAAATGTAAAGTGGGCGTTGGGCCTAAGGGGCCTTGCGTGCTTTTTCCGGTTTTGGGGGGCTGACCCATTACATGTAGGTCCGCCCCATGTGCATGTTGTTGGGTTTCGTATTTTAGGATTAACCAAATTGATGTATAGGTTAGTCATTTAGGGTTCGACGGCATATTGGTTATTTGGCCATGTTATATATTGTTGAATGTGAAGTCCTAACCCTAAGGCACAAAGTAGCAAGAAGAAGATAAAGGAATTGACGAGCTTTCTCCGTAGACATAGGTAGTTATGTCGAACCACATTTATAATTGTGTCTTCATCTTTGTTGTGAATCAGTTGATCGCAGGTCAATTGTTCAATTCTGCTGCGCCACTCCAACACATGTTTCATCATTCCTACATATAGTTTAACTAGCGAAGGAGGCCTGTTTTAAGCCCAGGACTTATTAAAAGTAATTGGGCCACAAACTGATCCCAGCTTAAGATCCTTTATTCAGGTTTTATGTGGAGATTTGGAGCCTTACTTTGATTTATGGGTCTTGTAACCTGGAACCGAGTTGAGTACAGTTATGCTGTTAGTGATTTATGTTTCGGCTAAACTCAACATGAATATATGTTGGATAAGAAATTTACTATTTGGGTTCGACTTTGACATCCAAGTTGGGTTAGGGTTTTTCTATATCCAATTCAGGTCAGACATGAGTTGGGCCAACACTCGACCCGACCTATGCAAGTTGCTCCCATAATACTGTGAGTCAAAGGACCTAGTTAAGAATTTTTTTTTTTTTTTAAGACAAAGTATCATTAAAAAATTTCTTAAGGTTTAGGAGTTTTTGGAGTATGTTTCATCACTCTCACATATTGTTTAATTCAGATGGAAAAGATCCATCTATATTATCATGCAAACTCATATGTGGGGGGCATCTTGGGCCATACTAATCATGGGAAGGTAGGGGACGGAAAGATCTCAATAAGACATAGGGCAATGCAAAATGGTCAACCCCATTAGATCTTCCAAACCCCTTGATCCACTTGTACCATTGACTTGGAGAATTCTCACGTGAGAGTAGTGAACTCCAGAGCATGACCCATCTATTGAAAATTCAAATTCAATTGATGAATAATGTGATTTAAATACTCACCAGGGAGTTGGTGGAGTGGCTTAAGGCGTGTGATTGCCCTTTATTTA
Source organism: Camphora micrantha (assembly GCA_003546025.1). Taxonomy (NCBI): domain Eukaryota; kingdom Viridiplantae; phylum Streptophyta; class Magnoliopsida; order Laurales; family Lauraceae; genus Camphora; species Camphora micrantha. Next base: position 2,728,599 of record QPKB01000011.1, on the reverse strand, counting down.
TTGTATTTGAAACCGCCCCAAATTTACTTGGTGTGCGTTTGTATGAGTTTAGTGGGCGCCACCCGCGGAATTATTTTCTGTTGAACCAAAGACCTCAGGATATCCACGTCATCTCGGAAAAAAAAGAAGAAGAAGAAGAAGAAGGGGATCTGATATATCAATCCCCCTTAAACTCTGCATCCCAAATTTCATGACTGATAACCTAATAATGTCACCAGAGTCGTTTGACTCTGGTACACCTTTTTTTAAAAAAAAACTTTCCTGCCCTGGATCCCATGATATAATGAGAATTTAATGATCCTTAATATCATCGGATCCAAATGTTAAAAGTTGAAAAGTATGTATATTAAAAAGTCTAGATAGTCTTATTATCTGGACATAGATCCTATGATATCATGGGTTTTTCTCCCATAATATCATAGGATTCATAGTAAAAAAGTAAAAAAAAATAGAAAAAAGAAAAAGAAAAGATTGTGGGCCAGAGGGTTTAATATGATTAATATTTTTTTTACATTATTAACCGTGATAATCATCCAATGAACAATCTTCCAGTGTGTCCCAACACACACAAACAAACCAACAACCCAAAACCCAACCCCACCCCCCAACCGGACCGACCTTGGCTTTTGAGGATAGGGTAGTGCAGCCAAGGGTTTCGGCCATGGTAGGCGCGGCCCGCACCCATCTCTTCATGTCATTCACGTCATCGCCATTGATTCCACCACGTTTCTATGTTATAATGGACTGCTATCTTGTTCGTAACGTACACAGCATAGCATCTTTTACGCACAAATAAGGAAACTCTCGTCTCATACAAAACCCCAGTATTGGAAACTTGCCGTCAGAACTTCAAAGCTAAGCTCAATTTCCATCAATTAGCATACCTTAGAAGTTTTTCTTCTTCTTCATTTTCTTCTTCGCAAAAGAGAACACGAACATATTATAGAAGAAAGCTCAGACAAGTAAAAAATAAGTCTGTAAAAAGCAAAAAGAGTTAACGTGCCTGGGGTACGGTACGAACCCAGGTAGGTAAGAGCTGATAGTAAAGAGCTGTTCTTAAAAATATTTAAGTTACACACGAAAAGTGGATATTTAATAGGGGGTAACTTAGAAATCCAAACAAGTCAAAATCGCCATCATCCATCTTATTGATCCTCACTGATTGATAGCTAAGTTTGTATTAAAAATAATACTTCATCACCGGGCCATGCATCCGTTAGTGGGACCACCTACAAAACTAAAACTGTGCAAATCACAAATCCACACTCCAATCTAAATAGGCCCACCACCAGATTGATCATCATTTAATTAAACTAAATTCACTTGCTGATGACGTCAAACAAATAGAAGCATGATTAATGATTTAGACCATCCTACGAAAGCTTTAACATAGAGAAATCCGAATCATCAAGAAAATAGCCTCCAATCATGTGGGGTATCCTAGATCCCATTTTTTGCACTATTTGCTTGACAATTTGATGATGAAGAAGCGTGATAATGAATATATATATATATATATACATATATATAATTATATTGAGAGGGGAGGGAGAAGAAAGAAGGTGGCCGGGTGAAATAAAGGTGGGAGTGAGAAAATAGGAGGTTAGTTTTTCGTGGATATGGACTTTCCATACCTAGGGATGTAAATGGGTAATCACTTCTCTGATTACCCGGAGGTTCCGACTCGTTAAAAATAGGGTTTAGGTCCTTATTTAGGCATCGATAAGTAAATGAGTCTGGTTTCACCTTAATTCGGACCCGTGGACTTAAGACCCAATATATTAACTCAATTTTCAAAAATAGCCCCTAAAAATCATGTTTTTTTAATATCATTCTCTACCTAAAGCCGGACCCGGATCCAGACCCGTCCAACGTATGGTTCTGGTTCTAGTTCTAGAGCCAAGAAACCAGTTCTGAAACGGGTCCAGATCCGGTTCCACATTCTCCTTAACGGTTCCAATTCCGAGTCCACCAGGACCCGGACCAGAATCGACTCATTTACAACCCTATCCATACCACCCCCCCCCCCCCAATAAGAAGTGATCTATTTTCATGTATAGGAAGGAAAAAACTGAGATAGCGAAAAAGCAGCAAAAAACTGATGCACCAAATATATGAAAAAGAAGTTTTTCACGTAAAACCACATCTTTTTTTCCCAGAAATGGGCCACACGTATGTGCCTTATAGGTGGGTCCCGCTAATATCATGCAGGCATGCTTTTTTTTTTTTAAGGTGTGGCAAACGCACATATTATTATTCGTCAGACGGCAGAGCTATAAAATCAACGAAAACCAATTCAAGTCCAATTAGGCCATTTACTCCTTCCTTCCTTTTATAGCTTCCTCCTCCTCTGCAACTTGCAACGAACTTAGCGTACTCCGCGGGACTTTTTATCCTTTTCGCATCTCTAACCTACCTAGGGTTAGGGTTTCTGATCTTCTTCTCCGACTCCGTCACCTGAAGATTTCTCTAAAGCCAATGGAGATATCTGTAATTCCCGACGCCATATCCGTCGCCACCACCCAAGGCCTCTCCTTCGCCAAATCCCTCCTCCGCAACCCCCATTCCTCCGCCTCCTACCCCGATCCCTTCCACTGCGCGGGAACCCTAGCGATCTCCGCCGCGGCGCTGCCGACCGATGCCATCTCTCCGCCCACCGTCCGATCTAAGCGTCCCCCATCCGTCCCGCGGACGCTGGCGCGGAGATTGCGGCGCACGAGGAAGAGATCTGCGACTGACGGATCGGACGACGGGGACGTCGACGGAGACGGAGATGGGTTTTTCGGCAGCGGCGACGGTCCTTTTGGCGGAGGAGGCGGTGGCGGCGGAGGAGGAGAGCGGTGGAATTTCGACCGGAGCGGAGACTCGTCTCCGTTTTCGGATGATCCTGCGTTCGATTTCGTTTACGAAGTACTGTGTTGGATCGTTCTTTTGCATTGCACGCATTTCTCATTCAAGAGGATTGGGGATCTCTTCAGAGAGAAGGTCTCCGTTCGATTCGTGCCGTCCGTGTGCTGACGTGGCATCTCCGGTGCCAAATCAGCATGTCTCTGGCATGGTTTAGGAGGTAGTGATTCTAAGGTAGAATCGATTCGATTGGTATTTGTATATATATGTATATATTGTTGATATTGCCACCTTTCATTGTTTATAAAAAGAATCATATCTTCAGCATTATAGTACCAAATTATGTTGTTTGTGATTTTATTCTGTGATAAGCAGTTTCTCGATTGATGTTGGATGGTTCTCCTTGTTAGATGATCTATTTGGTGTTCTATTTGGTGTTGGTGTTGTCTTGATTGCTTCTCCTCAATTTTATCTTATTTGATGTGTCGAATGTGTCCTATCCCTCGTAGGATTATCTTATTTGATGTGTCGAATGTGCCCTATCCCTCATAGGAAGAGGGAGTAGTAGCCTGTTCACATTTGAATTTGCAATTTGTAATTCGAAACTTAGCTTAATTACTTAATTAGAAAATTAGATGGAGTTGTTTGTTTCGATTCGCCTACCACCTTTTTAGCAGTGTTGGTGTGAGATAGGCAGTTTGGTTCTGATTAGTTCTCATTCAAGTTTGCAATTTGTAATTCAAAACTTAGCTTAATTAGAAAATTAGATGGAGTTGTTTGATTTGATTCACCTGCCACCTCTTTCTATCCTTGAAGGAGTAGGGTTGGTGTGAGATAGGGTGTCTGGTTCTGATTGATTCACCAATTTGTGCTTCGAGACTTAGCTTAATTAGAAAAATTAGATGGAGTTGTTTGATTTGATTTGGCTATCAATTCATTTGATTCAGAGTTCGAGTTTGACAAGTTTGATGAACTAATTTATCTGTGCCATGCCTAAGTGTACTAGGCAGACTTCTAAAAGTTGAAATATTAATTCAATGGGAAGTTGGTCTACACTTTAGGTTGATTAATTGTAAAGTACATTGTTAAAATGATAAACAAAGTAAATTTCCTTGTTTTATAGGTGACAGTCTTAAGGTGGGGCCAACTCTGATTGGATTTAGATATGGATTAATGCTAATACGTAGGAGTGCAATGCTTTTGTGTGCCTTGGATTTGTAGGTAGGTGCCACTAATGGATTTACAGGACTCAACTTAGAGAACTGTGTGAGATTAGTTCGCTAATGGTTTGTGAATTATTCGAAATGGAAGCATTTGTGGTTTGAAGGCCTTCCAACTGAACTAGGGTCTAGGTAACAAGTGCTGCCCTCCCCAAAAGAGAGTTTAGCTGATGGTGGTGGTTATAGTGGTTGTCACCGTCAGTGGGATCATTAAGGTATTACTTTTGTCGTTAGCCTTTTTTTAAAATGTAATTAGCTGTCAAGATGATCGTTTTGTCCCCATTTGTTCTTCCTTGCAACTTGATGGTTGCATGGGTGTCACTTAGTTTTAGAAATAGTTTTGTAATGCTAGAGAATGCAATACTTTGTGAGAGACTCATGATACTCTTGATGAAAAGAGTCGATGTTAACAGAGCAATGGTTGTATTATTAACTTGTTATACGTGAATTGTATTTGATGTCTCCCCCCTCTTGTCTGACTATCATAAACCTTGGAGGCCTAAACAATTTTGCATCAGAATAAGACTCCAGTCACTTATACACTGGTTCATTTTTGTGAATTTAACCTCCTAAGGATAGGAAGATGTAATTAAAATGACCTTGTGAGGGCTATGATCTTTGCCCTCGTTTTCCTCCTTCTTTGTGTCCTTTGAAAGTCATATGAGCATCATCAGTCAAGGATACTGCTATGGATTGTAAATGTTGTGATATGTACTCTAGTAGTGCAGTGCATGTTTGCATTTTTCTTTTCCATTTCCTGAGCACTCATGCATGCATGCATGTATAAAATATCATGTGTGGTTATGATGGTAAGCAACTTCAAAGTGTGCCACAGGTTCTCGTCAAAATGTTGTCAATAAGAGATTATGAAGGATATGCGTACTCCATAAATGGATGGAACAATGTTTTTTATTGTTGTTTTCTGCATAGTTACACATAAGAACTGAAGCAACAACGTAGTGATTCAATATTAACCGTGATAAGAGTGGGGAGGGATAACACAGGAGCAAAGAAAGACTTCACTCCTTATTTATGAATTAGGATGAGGGAGAGATGAGTGAAGCTTAGTGGAGCATGATCACGGTGCAAGCTATTGGCCATTTTTTGTATGTGTTTGGTTTTAGTGGTCGTTAATGCACTGTTGGTGTGCATCAGTAGCCCTATAGAAACCGTCACAATATCACGAATAAGTTTGGCTGATGTCTCTGTTTCTTGAGTCTGTTGCTACCATATTAGTACGGTGCCTATACTAATTGAAGTTGTCTTAGGATGATCGGTTTACCCTCTTGGTTTTTTCACCATTTTCATGAATGAGCATTAGAAAAATACCTATCGTGGCCAAGGACTTTGTGCCTCATAAAGCGGAGAGGTCTTATGTTCGATCTCATTCTTTTACTCGGTGCATGTGGATAGGAGGATTTGCATGTGTCCAGAAGGATTAGTTCTCGGCTGTCCAGAATTGAGTGTCCCTCGGGCTCAAGGCCAAAGGCTCATGGGCTAGGCTGGGGGAGAGATACATTGGGTTATTAAAAAGAAAAAAAAAAAACATATGGTGTGTCATTACCTCTTTTAACTTTTTGCCACAAAATACCAACTGAAGCAAAATCATCTAATTGAAATGGAAGTATATGTATGTATTCGAGTCTCTCTTCTTGTTATTTCGTTTGCCTTCTTGGTGTCGTGATTGTTTCATATGGCTATATTATAGACATACAACTTTGGATTTGTGCATGTAAATATTGCATTGTGAAAACGATAGTTAATATTTGTATTAGGACCAATTGCCTTGGTATAAATATGCTTGTATTGTAGACTATATGATGTATGACATGGGCATTTGTCTATGTATTAGTGGGTTAACACTCTCCTAGTTGTATGAATTGGAAACTAGTCCTAACTCCCCAAATATTTTAACCAGGATCATGAGTTAGAAATCAGTGTTCAAGAGATCAAGTTCATCTATGGCTGTTTGGTACTTGCTTTTGAGAATTTTGCAACCTAAGCTATTATCAGTGGCTTTCGTGTGGCCCAATCATAGCCATCCAATTTCATCGGTCCCATCATGGATGGAGCATACAATGTAGTTGCAGTAGACACAGCAGAGTTAATGAAAAAGGAAAACTATGCAATAAAAGCGAATCCGAAGAGAGTATCAGCTTAAAGTTATTCAATTTATCTCATTATTGATATCTATATATATATATATATATATACACGCGCAGGAGGTGCTTGTGAGAGAGAGACTCTCACCTTATTTTGAGAGATAAGGTGGGGGCCTTCACATCCATATCTAATGCCCCACTCCTATCTCTCATATAAGGTGAGAGATACTATATTTATATATATATATATATATATATGAGAATATTTATGTGCGTCCATCCCTCACTATAGGGTGAGGGATGTTTTCATAAATGGAGATTTTCAAGTATAAAACGGGAATTTCAAGTACATAGGATGAAATATAAAAGAGAGATTCATGTGCAAAAAAGAGAGAGTGCATCACCCTATGGTGAGGGATGGATGCACATGAATGTCCCATATATATATATATATATATATATCCTATTTTATGCAGGGCTCTGATAAAGGCTGCAAATAACTGGATTCATGCCGCCCTCAGGGAGTGCCACATGGGGAAAGAATTTCTTTTCTTTTTTTTTTAGGAGATGAGATGTCATTGATTTGACATCTCTCTCCCATGTGGCACCCCTTGAGTGGTCCAAACAGGAATCTTTTTCCATTGACCACATATATTCATTACATAATAATTTTTGAAAGGGGGCCTAATAACAGGTTGACAAGTGTCATGAGATCATACCTCCTAGCCTATGTACATTTTTTGGTTTTTTTAGCATGGCGCCTCAATAAAAAAAGTCAAAATCAAAAGTAATCTAGTCAAAATTGAATTCAAAACCTTTGATTTTAATATATTATAATGGACTTATAATTTGAAGCCCAGATCTAAGCATGTTAAAGGACTTGGACTGTAAACATGGGCATGGGTCCAGCCCATTGTACCAAATGCATGTCCATAAGCATACTCGGATCAAGGCTAAATTGTGACCTTTAAAAGCCTTAGTTTGATCAGGGTTTGCTTAAAATGCTTGCACCTTACAATTTAGACCATGAATTGCTTCGCTTTGATTAGTATTAGTTACAAACTTGGATTTGTGATATAATTTGGAAATGGTTTGAAATGTGCAAAACATTAGGATTTTTGGTCAAGTCTCCAGTTATATTGATTCCTATTTATATATACATGGAGAGCCTCCTAATTAGAGATTCAGACTTCGTATATTTTTGTATTCACCTACTCAATTTTTCTTATTTCTTTCGAAGTGGCTTGGGGTAATACTATAAAATAGAAAAATATGGCTGCGCTTGGCTATAATTCATACAATAAAAAATAAAAATTTATAAAATTTATAATTTTTTTTTTTTTTAAGATATGACACATTCTAGGCAAATCATATTGAAAGGGAGAAATAACATAATATATATATTAACATAATAAATATGATATTATAATATATAAATTCATAAGATGACAATGATATTATTACCGGTTATCATTATTATTATCATATGATTAAGATACGCATCTTATTGTTTATGATAATAAAGTTTTAAGTTATAAAGACAATTTGGAAATGTGAGAGGTGGTGGTGGTGGTGGTGGTGGGGTGGTGTTTTCAATTTTTATGAATAGCAGTATGTACTTAAATATGTGGAATCAAAAAATAGTAAATTTAATACCTATCATAATAGTTGTGCTGAGACTATGACCAAATAGTAAACTTAATAATAAACTCATAATAGTTTTTAGAATCTTTCTGCTTTTGTTTCCCATCATTATGAAGATTTTGATTTAACTTCATGTCATAATTGTGTTTGGCCTTACAAAAAGAATTAAAGTTTTGGATCTTGCATTTGGGGGCCATGGTTTAAAAAAAAAGTAGATATAAAATTTGATTAGACCTAGCCACCTAGGGGTGTTAATGGGCTGGGTTGGACCAAGCTAAGCAATATCGATGCATGGCCCAAAATTTAAGCCATTGGCCCAAGCCCGGCTCCATCCCAACTCGGCACTACGTGCCGAGCCAAAGCCCGCCCCATTTAAAATAGGTTCAACCCTAGCCCGTGTAGATTACTTTTAGCGGATAAAAAAGGCTTCAATAAACTATCCCAAGTTGTGGTTGGGATGTTGTGCGTGTTTGGGGAGTGCAAGCATTCAAGCCCTCATTCCGGTTAACGACCTTGAGGAGACAAGTGGAGTGAAGATGTATCCTTATCCTTAGCCCAAATAGGGCCCCCCACAGATTAGGATTGCCAATTCCACATTCAACTTCAGAGTGGATAGAAGCTAATTAGGAATTTTCTGCTATCGCCCTTTTTTTAGATTGGTACACAATAAAGAAACAAAAATAACAATTCCAAGAGCTAAATAGTTCTAATTTATTATTTATATCAATGTTTTCATGGAGTTCAATTGATTATTTAGACTTTCTTTCATGTTTTATTAGTATATATCTAATGAAAGTGAATCCTCATCCACAAAAATCTCCATATCTAAATCAATAATCCATAGTAGATGGACGACTGTTATAACCATGAAAATAAAGCCACCCCTGATAATTTATCATGAGAATCCAACATTGGATGGAGTTAATCTTCATTACCTACCTAACTAAAAATCGAGTTCCCTATATTTTGTAAAAATAAAAATAAAAAAAATTACATTATACACACAGCTCCTATATTTAAGAAATCATTAAACGTCAAATTAAATGGAAAAAAAATCTATTTTCTCTCACTAATCAATGAAAAAAAAAAAGTCTCTCTCTAATGACACTTGGCAACCGAGGGCAGTGTAAAAGCTTGAACTCTAGTCAATATTGGATAATCTACAAGCTTAATACGTGTTGGAGATTACCTGTTTGTAGGAGGACTAAGAAACTTAAGTGTTCAAATTTATGATCTGTAGGACTTGGACCCACCGAGCAAATGCAATATTGTCTTGTTACTAATCACTGGATTGTGATCTAAACAGTTGCACATGTGCTGTTAGGCAATTTCATATAATTCGGATGATATAGAATATGAACTCGTAAATCAGGTTTTAATAGAAAAAATAACCATTTTAGCTTCCACAGCTCTGATAGATATCTAGTAGAAAAGCCCAGAAACTTCAGTAGAACTTTGGCCCAGCATGCTTCCTTTTGAGAGAGAGAGAGAGAGATTTACATCTCTCATTTATAGGCATGATTGGGAGATTTACATCAATTCTCTTTCCACAAAGTTCTCATGGTAGATGACATAAACCTTGATCCAAGAGAATTTTATGACCCAGTTTTTTTTTTTTTTTATAAAAAAATAATTTAATTAATAAGAGAAGAAAAATCTTGAATCATAGATGATGGATCAGCAATGGCTTAAGGGCCCAATTTCAGGCCAAACAGGGCCAGTAACAGTCCATAGGGGTCGTTATCTAACATAGGCATCATAAAATCTGTTCTGTAGAACATACTAAAGAAATATCACAAAATTATTGGATATTTGATTGTAAGCAAATTAATTCTATTAATTCACTCTTCAGTTCGTTAGGTTTCAACTTGTTAAGGGGTGCTTTTTTCTTTATTAATCACTCATACCACAGGGATTTAAGTCACAAATTTGCAAAGCAAAACCCATTTGCAAAAACAGATTTGAGTCATCACTAAAGCAAATTTCACCTTTATTAGCCCTAAGCACCCAATCGCCAGCCAATCCCAGACGCAGGAATTAGTGAAAAAATTGACTCCAGCGCAAAAAATGAGTCACACCGCTATTAGCTTTAAGCTCCCAAATCATTATTCTCAGTCAGAAGGGGAAATCATCTTCTCGGGTACCACCAATTCATCGAATTCATGAGCCTCAAGTACTCCAAGGCTCAATGCAGCTTCCTGTGAAACATAACATTTTTTTATAATGAATATCATTTAGTCTTTTGCTTAAATGAAATTTAACAAATAGACATTAAAACTGCAAAAAATCAGGGCAATAAGAACAGCTCTAGAAGAGGTTACAAATATCAATAATAATAATAAAATCTTAAAAAGCTCAAATAATGGGATGATTTTCACTACTACCAAACAAGAAAATACCTAGTAGCCACACTAATCTATAGCTCCACAGAAGATACTAATAACAATTCAAGGACAAAATGACTAAAGAGGAAACCGCTTGGCATTTAAGAAAAATGACTTAAGATTTTCTCTCTAGGCATTATAGTGAAGAAAAAAAAAAAAGATATTATCTCCACTAGCCCCAATAAGATCTCTTCCAAGTCCAGAAGATAAACAGCTAATATGACAGCCGTCCTGGCATTTGAGGTAAAACAAAATGTTATCTCCACTAAACCAATAAGGTCCCTTCCAAGTCAAGAAGAAAGCTAATATGACAATGACCCATCACTGCTTGACAACCTATCCAACAAGAGGATATTCCATCTGTATGCAGTATTGATTTGTGTGGGTAAGTCACAATTTTACACTGAAAACTAAAAAGTCCAACATGGATTTCACCATTTTGAAGCATTTTGAGAACAGAATGTGTAATCTTCTAAAATGATAGAACTAATATCTTAAAACTTGTGGACCTTGGAGTTCTAAATTGACAATCAAAACCTCACCAACTGAACTAAATTGTCATCTCCATCATGCCCAATGTAATCACATAAAGATCAAACTTCAATGACTCCAAGCACAATGAAAGCAATCAAAACCTCACCAACTGAACTAAATTGTCATCTCCATCATGCCCAATGTAATCACATAAAGATCAAACTTCAATGACTCCAAGCACAATGAAAGCAATGCAAATGGTTTCTCCATTGCAAAACCCAATTCCATCAGAGAAAAAACAACACAAAACAAAGAAAAAGAAGAAGAAGAAGAATCACATGCATATCATACTATGAAAGTAATTGACTGCATCAAGTTACTTGGAAGCAAAAATTCAAGTAATCAGTTCAATCCCATCTTGTAACCACACTTATAAAAGAAGTCTCAAGGTTCAATAACACTTTTGTGACTGTCAAAAGATGCATGAGCACACAATACGATGCTAGAGTTTAAAATCGCTCCTCATTTTCTAATTCACCATCGGTGCATGTGTCTTATGTATAGCCATTGGTTTCAGCCCTATACCTGCTGCAGTTGGTCATAGAAGTGCCACATCTTATTGTCTGTTCGTATAAAACATTTCAACTGAAAGGGTGGAACTGTGGAGTTCCAGTAGATGTATACTCACTTGAAATCAGATGAACTCGAAGAAAAAAGGGAAAACGAGACTACAGAACGTGTACATCGTCAAAACTCAAATGCCTGATGCATACTTGAATTTCAAATAAATCAGTTATTGCAGAATTTCCAGTTGAGCACAAGAAAAACTGAGAAAGAAAGAAGATATAGGGAAAAAAATGGAGGAAAGGAGAGGAGTATATTGCATCTGAGAAAAGAAAGAAAAAAGTTGGGAAAAAAAGAGGAAAAGAGAGAAAAGAGAATAAATATATTGCTGGTTGTCCAACCTATGATTGGGAAACCAGCGCTGGCCCTTTCTATATTTATCATTTTGATATTTACAAAAAAACCACTACAATTTTCCATACGTACGAAACAATCCTTGAAAATTTTGAAATTACAAAATGTCCACTTTTCCTCGCAACACTCCTCTTCTAGCTGTACATATATGTTTGCTGTGCCCAGCCCAGCTTGGGAAAAACATCACACAGTTGCTTCTTCCTAATTGCCTTCATGAGAGAATCTGCAATCTGATCAGTACTGGAAAAGACTAACTTTCTTGTCACCTTCTTTCTGATGAAATGACAATCAACTTTAATATGCTTATGCTTGGTACAATCCTGATACACTCAGTTTTTTTGCAATATAAATAGCAGAATAACTATCAAAACGTAGAGTACAATATCCTACACTTTGACGTCCTAGTTGTCTTAGAACTTGCCCAATCAACACCCTTGAATACTTTCTTGTCTAAATGAACATGACATCCACAAACTGATTTACAACACTTACAGCATATGATATTTTTCGTTGCATTATCATCATTGTCATCAAAGCCTTGTTCCAAATGAGTTATAGTCAAATAAATTAACTTTCCAACCAATCTATGATATGCACTTGGATCATGCAAAAACTTACCATTTTCAGAATGCAGTCCATAACTATCCTCAATCAGCGTGTCCGCCAGTTTTGCACCTAACTTTCCTGTTTCTACAAGCAGGTCCGAAGTATCCTCTCACTGAGAAATAAAAATACCATGCTTTGATCTTGCAGCTTCAATCCCCAAAATATATTTCAATTCCACTTGATCTTTTACTTCAAACTCCTTTTTAAGAAATTTCTTAAGATTTTCCTAATTTCTGCTTCATCACTGCCAGTGACCGCAATATCATCCTCATCGACAATGATAGTAGTAACTTTATTGTTGTTTCTTTTCGCAACACTGCGTGATCCACATGACATCTTATATACCCATACTGCACCATTGCTAGATTGAAGATATCCAAACCAAGCATGGGGTGGTTGTTTTAAGCCATATAATGTTTCTTTAATCTACAAATCTTTCCTTGTCCTGTTGTAAATCAAGGATGTGGATCCATATACTTACCATAAAGCAATGGCAGTCAAGATCTAAATCAGGTAGAGAATGATTATTTGTAGGCATATCTGAGTCCGTGACTCCTGTTGGTGAGCCAGATGAGAACAATAGTCTCGCCTTCTCTTTCCTACAAGAATATTCTTGCAGCTTCCTTTCTAAAGATTCTGATACTTTGTCTCTTTATGAAGATTTTAGAATTCGATCTTTTTTTTATGTTATTGTCAATGGTGGGTATTGAATATGATGTTGGAGAAACTGACCGAACTAGGAATCTCACCCCATTTTCCTCTCTCTCCTAGGCTACTGGTGTTTTAAAACTCAGACTCGGTCATTACCAAGTGGAGTCCCACAGGACTCGATCAAGTCTTATTATGGGACTTCGATGATAGAAATGGAGAAGGAGGTGTCCCTTTTCATTCTTCCCATTCACATTCAAAACTCTAACACAAACCCTCTCTTCTTTGTCCGTTTCCATTCGTCCTATTCATTTCAAAACCCTAATCCCCTGCCCCTTTCCATTCTTCCCATTCACAATTTCACACCCAAAACCCTAACACAAACCCCCTTTCTCTGAAACCCTAGCTTCAAAAATAGTGTCCCAACATCTTCAATCTCTCTCTTCCCCAGATTAAACCCCTAACATATACCCTAACAACCAAAATATACGGCAGGCAAATAAATCTGAGGAAAGAGATTAGGGCTCTAACATCTATGAATTGGAGATGGCGAAGATCGTCGACATAGATGGCTTGGTGGGAAGGTTCGATGAGAATGATGAGCTGGACAAACCCCTCACCCTCTTCTTCTTCTCCCCCTCCTCTTTTTCTTCTTCTCTCTCTCATTAGAAACCCATCTCCCAATTCACATCACCACCACCACCACCAGGTAGAAAAACTTTTCAGCCAATTCATGACATCTCATTACTACTTCCATCAACATCCTCTTCGGGCCTACCCCTTCCCCTTGGTGTGCCATCAACCTACATAGAAAAACTTCTCCTCACCAACGCCATTACTGGCCAACGTTGGACATCTTCAAACCATCTCAAATGGGTATCTATTATTTTATCACTTAATGCTGCTACCCCTAAATGCTCTCAAAAGCACTCATTGTTAATTCCATCGTTTCTTGTTTTACCACACATCCACCCCCAAAATTCTCATCTTTGCTATACTCATTTTGTGCATGTGAGGCTTCTTGATTGACCAACATTCTGCTTCATAGGTCATAGTTGGTCTAATCGTTGTTCTCTAAAATTTTCCCTTCAATTTTGTTGGTATGCGTCGATCACAAAGCACTCCAGAAGCAAGTCTCCCAATTCTTGCACTATGCAACTCCATTCTGATCTTAGTATATGCACACGAGGTATGAGATCTATCATATTTTCTAACAAGTAGTCTGAAACTTACAAGAGAGATACTCTCCTTTTATCAAATCTGAATACTTAAATTTTTCCATTAAACCTTGTGCCAATCACTCAATGTCAATTTTCAAACATCGCCAATAAATCATCATGAGACAACATTCGGTACACCCATGTGCATCTTGTAGCATCATCAATGAAAGAGATAAAGTAACGATATCGGTAAATGGAAGTGACTGGAGAATACCATACATCAGCATGAATCAATTCAAAAGGAGCATTACTCTAATCATTAGCACTAATTGGATAAGTTTCTACTCTTCTTTGAAAATTGACAAGAGACACAATTGATCTCCTAACATCACTCCTAACAAAGATAAAACATTCCTGAGATTCTGAACTGGCATAGGACAAAGACGCCGCATTGCCATGGCCAATTAAGACTTTTCCCACATCCGCTGATGACTACAAAACTGTCGACTTCTAGTGCATGGGCTCCAATATGGAAAGATCATCGTTCTCATGGGCACCACCACTCATTTGTTCTATCCTCAAATCCTAGAAGATATAATGAATGGGAACACTTCACAGTTTTTGTGAGTGAATTTATGAAAACAATATCAATGAAAAATGAGAAACATACAGAAAAGATGACAAGGATAACTCAGGTAAAAAATTAATTGACCCTTCTCTGCTGCAAGTGTGAAAATATGATTAGCAAATTGTACATTCCCACAGCGAGATGTATCATACGACTGAAACTATGAAAGCACACCTATCATGTGGTCCATGGCACCTAAATCAATGACCCTAGTTGGAGGTAGCAGAAAAGGAAGAAGCTAGTGTAGAAATAATAGGCAATGTAGATGAAGCTGAGAGACCAGACCAATTTTAAGATCAGGAGGCTATTACCCTTTCCAATTTTTGGAGTCTCACATAGATTGATGATTTCTTCCTTGAGACTATGCTCTTTATAGTTGGTTTCCACAAAAGTTATCTGTTGGAAACTGAATATTTGGATTCACGCTGCTGAGCAATTGGGAAATATTCAAGGAACATTGAATATTTGGATTCATGCCACTGAGCAATTGGGAAATATTAAAGGAACTTTCTCCCTCCCTTTTGGACTCCATTGGAAAACTGAGATTCTAATGATAGACACCTCATAATGAAAGCAACCCCTTTTGGAGGTAAGAAAGCACTCCTTAATCACAAACAAGGATAAACACTTATCCAAGCAACCAAATTTAGAAACCCCGGAATGTATGCACAAACACCCACCATAAACAGAAGAGAACTGCTTCCTCAGGAACTTCCAGCAACAAAACCACTTCATTAAATCGTAACCGTTACTGCTGGCTTTTCACAGAAGATTAATAGCCTTAAGGGACCATTAAGGGCCCTCCACAAAATTCCAGGAAAAATTCAGACCAAATAGCAACCTTTCCAAACTAATTAGATAATGAAAATCTCCAGAAATAGCAACAAAACGGTTGATCTTCATAATTTAGCAAGATGACATCAACTGACTTACATCAACCCTAGAATTCCTATTATCATCATCATCATCATCATCATCAAAGCCTTATCCCAACTATGTTGGGATCGGCTACATGAATTATGTTTCTCCATTCCGATCTATCTTGAGCAAATCCTTAGCTATGCTACACTTCTTCATATCTATTTTTACTACCTTCATCCACATCCTCTTTGGCACCCCTTCTCCCTGGTGGGCCATCAACCTTCATGGCCAAACTTTTCCTTACAGGCACCGTTACCGGCTGGCGCAGCCCCGGACTTTCGATCGAATAGACCAATCTCTTAGATGAGATTGATCGAATCCAACAAAGGAATTCCACACACAAAAGCACTCACAGCCATGAACACATGGAAAAACTCACGTTGGTTAATTTGATTGAATAATGCATCCCTTCACAAGATGAAGGTTCTTCTATTTATAAATAAAACACTACTTCTAAACTAACAAGAA
Source organism: Camphora micrantha (assembly GCA_003546025.1). Lineage (NCBI taxonomy): Eukaryota > Viridiplantae > Streptophyta > Magnoliopsida > Laurales > Lauraceae > Camphora > Camphora micrantha. The sequence continues at coordinate 2,712,519 of QPKB01000011.1, read as the reverse complement.
CATTAAAAATAGTAACATACTTAATCCTACTCAAAATAGAATTTTAGAAAGCAAATCCTATTAGCAACTACTTAATATTACTAATTTAAATAGGATAGGGATCTCTGCCAATTTAGAGATCATGTGGATCCCATCAAGTGGGTCCATCAGGGGGGCTTGCGGGCCCTAGTCTTCTGTCGGGCTGCATCAACTCTCCCCGGCTTGAAAGAACTAGACTCCGGCGAGTTAATTGCTTGATAGCGCTCATAAAGATCTGGATTCAAGCGTTGAAAATCTGTTGCAGTGATCCATGAAGCATCAGAGAGAGGACGATTCTTCCAGCGGACATAGAACTTTTGAAAACCTCCTTGACGAGTTGAAACAATTTGATCATCAAGCACATCAACAATCTCATCAACAGGTGGAAGATTCGAAGGGAGAGCAATAGTCTGCTCTTCAGTGTCACCATCATTGTCATGACCATGGTAGAGTGTAAGATCCTCTACGTTGAAAGTAGAATTGACACCGAAATCAGATGGAAGATCAAGCACATAAACATTGGAACCAATCTTTTTGAGAATCTTGTATGGACCAGCATTCCGTGGATGCAACTTTTTATAAGCTCCTGGAGGCATACGTTCGGGGCGGATACGGACCATGACCATATCTCCTTCAGCAAATTCAATAAATCGACGATGCTTGTCTGCTTGCTGTTTATAAGTGGCATTACTAGCAGATATATGGCGGCGGACCTCATCATGTACTTGCTGCATATGGTGAAAGAAGTTTTCAGCATCAGCACTTACTCTGGCATCTACCGGCAAAGAGACAAGATCAACAGGTAGTCGTGGTCGAACTCCTGTAACAGCTTCAAATGGAGAAGTACCAGTAGACCGATTGACCGAATTATTATATGCAAATTCAGCCATAGGCAATGCTTGATCCCAAGATGTGATGTGATCACGAACAAGGCATCGCAATAACTGTCCAAGACTTCTGTTTACCACTTCCGTTTGGCCATCAGTCTGAGGATGGTAAGCAGTAGAGAACTTGAGCTTAGTATTGGACAGCATCCATAAAGTCTTCCAAAAATAACTCATAAATTTGGTGTCTCGGTCTGAAACAATAGTCTTTGGAAGGCCATGTAGACGCACAACTTCTTTGAAAAAGAGCTTGGCAATCTTGTAGGCATCACTGGTAGAAGTACATGGAATAAAATGTGCCATCTTTGAAAAGCGATCAACAACCACAAAAACAGAATCAACTTTTCGTTGTGTCATTGGCAAACCTAGCACAAAATCCATGCTTATGTCTTCCCAAGGAGTATGAGGAACCGGTAAAGGCTGATAAAGTCCAGTGTTCTTCTTATTACCTTTGGATAGCTGACATGTTCGACAACGTTCGCAAATGCGAATAATGGTAGTCTTCATTCGGGGCCAATAATATCTATCGCTGACAAGAGCAAGAGTTTTATCACGTCCCAAATGACCACTACATCCTCCCGAATGCAACTCTTGGACAACATATTCACGAATGGATGTGGCAGGGAGGCAGAGTTGTGTACCTTTGAACAAGAAGTCATCATGAATGCTATAATGAGGATGCTTACCAAGATCACCATTGCTGATGTCTGCATAGATAGAACCAAAATCTGGATCTTCCGCATAAGCTAGCTTGAGTTGATCAAAACCTGGTACACTAATAGTCATGGTTGTCAACAAATGCTTTCGTCGACTAAGTGCATCAGCTATCAAATTATCTTTTCCTGCCGTGTGGCGAATACTGAAACTGAACTCCTGTATATATGCGCTCCACTTGGCACGGTTGGCACTGATCTTCTGCTGTGAATGTAGGTGTCGCAAAGCATCATTATCTGAATAAAGAACAAACTCGTTGCCAATCAAGTAATGTCTCCAATGACGAAGTGATTGTACCAAGGCATAGAATTCCAAATCATAAGAGGAGTACTTTTTCTTGGCATCAGAAAGTTTTTCGCTGAAAAATGCAATCGGGTGTCTCTCCTGACTTAGAACACCCCCAATGCCGACATTCGAAGCATCACAAGCAATTTCGAAGACTTTGTCAAAACTTGGAATTTGTAAAACTGGTGCCTCTGTGATTTTTCGCTTGATTTCTTGAAAGGCTCTAGTAGCAGAACTAGGCCACTTAAATTCACCCTTTTTCATGCACTCTGTGACAGGAGCCATAATGCTGCTGAAGTTTCGAATGAACCTTTTATAAAAGTTTGCAAGACCATGAAAGCTTCGAACTTCAGTGAGTGTAGTAGGAATTGGCCAATCCAAAATTGCTTTGACCTTCTCAGGGTCCATTTTAATTCCTTGTGCCGTCACAACATAACCCAAGAAGACAACAGATTCACTCATAAAAGTGCACTTCTTGAGATTAATATAAAAACACTCCCGGCGAAGGAGTTGGCAAATTGTGTCCAGATGGTGAAGATGTTCTGCTTTTGTCCTGCTATAGATTAGTATATCATCGAAGTAAACGACGACAAACTTTCCAATATAAGGCTGCAGTAATTGTGTCATGACCCGCATAAAAGTACTGGGTGCATTGGTTAACCCGAAGGGCATAACCATCCATTCATAAAGACCATCTTTGATCTTAAAAGCAGTTTTCCACTCATCACCTGGCCTTATTCGGATTTGATGATAACCACTTCGCAGATCAATTTTTGAGAAAATACATGCACCAGTCATCAAATCTAGCATATCATCTAATCTGGGGATTGGGAAGCGGTACTTTACCGTGATTTTATTGATGGCACGACTATCCACGCACATACGCCAACTTCCGTCTTTCTTTGGAGTGAGAAGTGCAGGTACTCCACAGGGACTGAGGCTTTCCCTGATATATCCCTTTTGTAAAAGATCATCAACTTGCCTTCTTAATTCTGTGTGCTCCATAGGACTCATCCGGTATGCAGGTAAATTTGGCAAGGAAGCACCTGGGACAAGGTCAATGGCATGTTGGATGTCACGTAATGGAGGAAGCTCATTGGGCAGTTCATCTGGAACTAGGTCAGCGAATTTCTTCAAAAGTGGTTTTACTTCTTGTGGGACAGATGTAGCAGGAGATTCTTTTGGAACTTGTCTAGCAATCAGTGCATACATGACACCCTGTTCTCTGCTTTCATCTTCAAACTTCCTCATGGTCAATATAGGAAGTGCTGGAGCTATATCAGATGTGGAGGAAGATTTAGTGGGCAATGGAAGTAACCTAATCTTACTTCCTTTCCAGTTGAAAGAATAAGTATTGTGCTCATGATCTGTGATGACCTTCAGTTTCTTTAACCATGGTCGTCCAAAGAGGATATGTGTAACGTTCATTGGAATGACGTCACAACGAATTGTATCTTCATAATTACCAACTCTGACAGGGACGACACATTGCTTCCGAACAGGAATGGAATAATTATTGACCCATGCAACTTTATAAGGTCTTGGATGCTTTTCAGTTGGTAGCTTGAGTTTCTCGACTGCCTCTTGAGAAATAACATTTATCGCGCTGCCACCATCAATGATCATATTACAAGACTTGCCCTTGCAATTGACTCGTGACCGGAAAATAGATGCATGATTCCAATCGTCATTTTCTTCTATTGAATCAGCTACTAGGAGACGACGATCAAGGAAAAGCAGTGGGGTACCATCATCAGCTTCTGTATCTTGGAATTGATCTATTGCAATTTCATTTTGAGGCTCTGCATTGAACAGCTCTGCTTCTATTTCCTCATCATAGTGTTCATCATCTTCGGGCTCATTAGTAGCATATAAATTTCTATGAGGACACTCGGCTGCATAATGTCCCTTTTGTTTACAAGCATAACAAACGATTTCTCTTTTATCTAACCTTCCGCGACCACGATTATCATTCTGATTCTGCTGCACCCGCTGATTTGGCTGTGGCAAAGCTTGCCTCTGCTGGATGGCTTGCTGTGGCCTCGGTGATGCTTGCTGGAATGGTCTAGGAGGAGGAGGAGGAGGACGAAAACCTTGCGTCTGAGTACGGTTAAAAGTAGGTTCAGGTCCTCTTCTAGTGGAAGACTCCCCGACTTGAAAAGTGTTGCGTCTCCGCAACTGGAGTTCATGCTGAGCTTTCCTGGCTTTACAAAATACCTCATCAACTCTGGTGTAATCAAACATGGCAACTTCCCGTCTGACATCATTGCGCAATCCATCTCTATATCGAGTGATAGTGAGGCGATCATCTGTTTTCAAATTACAACGAACAATATATTCTCGAAATTTGTTTGTATATTCTTCCACAGATAGATTGCCTTGCTGGAGAGTAAGATATTCTTGGTGCAGTGTGTCAATGTAATCAGAAGGAAGGAAATTGTTCTTGAGCCTTTCTTTCATGTTGACCCATCTAATAATGGGCTGTCCCAAAGCAAGTTCATTATTTTCAACACCATACCACCAGATTCTAGCAGGACCCTTAAGTTTAACCTTCGTAAAGGCTATCCGCTGCTCATCATTCATGTTATACCAAGTAAAATAATCTTCCAGGGAATTAAGCCAATCAACAAAAACTTTCGGACTGACATCTCCAGAGAAATCAGCAACATCAATTCTGACTTTCTTCGTGATATCATCAGTGCGTTGTGCAACCATGGGACCCTGGGTGTCTCGTTCAGCAATGAGACGCTGTACAAAGTCACGCATGGACTCACGCGGCTCAATCCTTTCTGTTTGGATGGGTGTGACTATTTGTGTGGAAGTGGATGACCCTTCCTTTGCAACCGACTTGGTATTTTGTAATTCAATAAGTGCAGTCTCTACGGTGTGTAGACGATCCATTACTTCGTCCATATCTTGGCCCAGTTTGAATAATTGTTCATCACGTTCTTTGTCCGTGAGCCAATGACTGAGATTGTCACCTCTTCTAGGCATGGTTGGATTTTTTTCTCTCTTTTTTTTTCTCTTTTTTTTTTTCTTTTTTTTTTTTTTTTTTTTTTTTTTTTTTTTTAGAGAGCTGGGTCGGGTCTGGACTCAATTCAAGCCCAATGGTAGGTCGGGCTCAAACTTCGGCCCAGTACAATGCTTCCGGCCCACGTGTTTCAAGAGATAAAAATTGTCTCTTTTCTCCTCGGCTTCTGTGCGCAAAGAAAAAAATAAGGGGAAGGCTTACTGGTTTGGACGAAACGAAGGAGGGAGAACCTTGCGCTGGAGCGGGTGGGGGCGAGGCCGGGGGACGGCTGCTGCGACCGGCTGCTGGAGACGACGACGGTGCTGGAGTTCTCGTCGGTGCCAGGTACGCCTATTTTTATTTTTTTTTTTTTTCGATTTCTGTTCTCTGTTTTCTGCTGCTCTTCTCTCTCTCTCGATTGCTGCTTCTTTTTTTTTTTTTTTTGCTGATGGGTGGGTTTCGACGAGACTAGAGGGACGAAGGCAGAGCGTGGGTGCCTTTGGGTTTTACGGCTGGGACGTGAGAGGGAGATGGGATTAGGGCGTCAGGTGAAGGGTTGGGTGCGGCTTGGGTTCGGCTGGGTTGTGGGGCTTCGGTTTGGGATTGGGGTTAGGGAAGGGGGGTTTGTGAGTGAAAGGGGTTTGGGATGGAGATGAAGAACGGTTGTTCTGGGAGATGAAAGAGAATGCGATGGGGTTTTTTTTTTTTTTTTTTTTTGGGTTAGGGAATTAGGGTTTTCGGGATTTTGAGGATTTGGGGTTTTTTGAGGAAAAAGTGGTTCGGGGTCTTTGGTTAGGGTTAGGGTTGGGTGGATTTTGACAGTGGGAATGGGTTGGGGTTTTGGTTTCGGGAGATGTTTTGGAAAAGGATTTGGGTTTTGTGCGCAGTGGTATGGGTGGGATTTGGTAGCGGGAGATGGCCGGAAGGGTTTTCTGGGTTCGGGGATGGGGTGAGTGGTGGTGCTGGGGTCTTCGGCAGTGGCTAGGTTGTAGTAGGTTGGATCGGCAGGGAGAGGAGTTGGGTTGGATGGCGTGGGATGATGTCGATGGGTAGACGATGATGAACCAGAGAAGACAGTTGTTTCTCCGGCGACCGGATCTGGGCTCTGATACCAATTTGGCGCAGCCCCGGACTTTCGATCGAATAGACCAATCTCTTAGATGAGATTGATCGAATCCAACAAAGGAATTCCACACACAAAAGCACTCACAGCCATGAACACATGGAAAAACTCACGTTGGTTAATTTGATTGAATAATGCATCCCTTCACAAGATGAAGGTTCTTCTATTTATAAAGAAAACACTACTTCTAAACTAACAAGAACATTAAAAATAGTAACATACTTAATCCTACTCAAAATAGAATTTTAGAAAGCAAATCCTATTAGCAACTACTTAATATTACTAATTTAAATAGGATAGGGATCTCTGCCAATTTAGAGATCATGTGGATCCCATCAAGTGGGTCCATCAGGGGGGCTTGCGGGCCCTAGTCTTCTGTCGGGCTGCATCACCGGCCTACGTTGAACATGCCCAAACCATCTCAAATAGATTTCTCTAATTTTATCCCCTATTGTTGCTACTCCTAAATGCACTCGAAAGCATTCATTTTTAATTTTATCCCCTCCATCCACGTCCCCTATCAACCCTAGAATTCCTACATTCCTTGAAAAATAGCACCGAAACCTCAAGAAAACCTCTTGACAGAATGATAAATATTTGTCTTCTTGAACACACCTGCTGTTCCCAACGAAATAGGCACAAAACTGTTTAGGCAACTCCCTTTTTTTAGGCACAACTCAATCCCATTAAACTCTTGCTGCTTGAGTTCCTCTATAAGTCTCTATGAATCTTTTACTAATTACAACTTACAAGGATCTATAATCACTGATTAAGTGCTGCATAGAGTCAACTAACCTTTACTCATTACAAACATCAGGAGAAAAAACACCTTGCTGTAACCCTATGGTGCTAACATCAGCGCCAAGGTGCTATCATCAGCCCCTAATCCTTAGAAAGACCAAAAACCTGAAGAATTCCTGCTGTGCTCTTTTGGAAGAAGCTCCTCAACCTAGGATTGCTCTGATACCAATGCTTGCTCTTATAACAACTTCAATTCTAAACTAATGAGTTATTGCAGAATTTTTAGGTGAGCACAGAAAAAAAAAAAAAAAAAAAGGAGGGCCAACCTGAGAGGAGAAGAAATTGGAAAAACAAAGGACAATAGAAGAAGTAGGTTGTTGGTCGTCCAACCTAAGGTTAGGGAACCAGCACTGTGCCCATTTTATATTAAGAAAAAAAAATAGAATTTTGATAATTAAAAAAAAAAATAGAATTCTACATATTTACAAAAAGTCACTGAATTTTATCAAAATTACAGAAAAGTCCACCTTGCCTCAACACTTTTCCCATACAGAAAGTTGAGTGCCATGTCTGGAAATTAATGTTAGATGATATTCGCATGCATCTATATAGATCCATATCTAATTAGTCACCTTTTTTATGAATGATTAGGTCATAATTACATTAGATATGTAATTTATGTCATTGGGTCCAAAGGGAGCAAAATGAATTTCATTCTTTCAAATGCATAGAAAAGCATCAAGTTGCAACTGGGCTGAGTTGAGGCCTGTCCACATTAGTCTATGAACCGAATCAGGCCTGGGACTGCGAAGATCAAAAGCAAAGTGCAAGGACCAATAATGTAAGCAGTTTAAGAGGATATAGACAGCCCAGTCATGATTATAGAGCATGAATTCTCAGATCCAGGCCGTCCAAACAAAAGCTTATGTACAAAGCCTGAATCAGCCCAATGTAGGGCCAAGGAGGGAGCAGGCTGATCTTTGGTCCAGTTGCAACCCTAGCAACAAGGAAGACTATCATCACCTTCAGAGTAGTTCCCTCCTTGTGTGCTTTCTTGGCACATGCTGCTGCATTGTCATAACCAATTTTCTGGAAGAAAATGTCACATGGTAAGAAACATGTAAAATCTCAATTTTGAAAAAACTAATTGACAAAAACTTAATGGAGTGGCCATTAGCAGCAACTTACGGGGTTCAAACAGGTGACAAGCATCAGGGACTGCAGGACAATACAATTCATTGAAAGAGAAAAGAGGTACCTCATCAGTAACTTCAAACATTTTTCAACAATTACATTGTATAAAGTAATAGTTTTAGTAATGTACTTAAATTTACCTCGTGCAACAATTTTGAAATCCTTTCACAGTTGGCCTTAATTCCTCTTACACAATTCTTTTCGAAGGAAGCAGATGCATCCCCGAGTACCCTGATTGACTGTCAATAAATTCTACTCATTTGTCAATACTTTTTGTTTGGCAACATCGGCACAAGCCAAGAACAGCTAGAAATAGCATGATTTTCAAGCATCCCTTTATAAATATATTTCTGCAAGCACAGATGTTTGACAATAGTGTGACAAGAAACCGCACCTGTAGAAGCCTACTAGCAATCAGTGGCTTGAATACATTGAGCTCAAAATGACCATTTGATCCGCCCACTGTAATTGAAACATGATTACCCATAACCTGCAGAAGATAAGAAATTACGAATTTAGAGTGACAAGAGAAAATGAAACCGTTGAATCGAAAGCTTAAATAGCGTTCCATCAAGAAAGAAGAATATGGAACACCTACTACAATTTTATACTATAACAAAGACTTGTCATCCTTTCATAGGAATTCTCATTCTTAACATATCCTCTTCTTTCGTTTAAAATGCCAGAAAGCAACAAATGGAAGGATCATCCACACATGTCAGCCAGCAGTACCAAAAGGCTCTAGTGGTTAACCTGCAACCTGTTTCATGTCTGCCAATTGATTCATCCATAGCTTGAAGTGCCAAAAGGGGCAAACCCATTTATGGACTCAGTTGTTATTGGCAAAAATGCAATATCCAGTTTTGTTGCACACAAGTCCCCTTCAGTCAATATTTGTCATTTTTAAAGAGTTTTGCTATTAGTTATAGGTCCTTGCCAGCAGTCCAGTCAGTTTGGCACTCAGTGGCAATCAAGTCAATAGTCCACGTGGCATGTTATGATGGGAGTCAAACTTATAGTATATTTTAGTTTACGTCTTTTAGAGATATTTTAAATAGTAAAGTGTCCAATCTTGGTCTTGTAAGAAGATTCCCAATCCTCGCTTCATTCTTTAATAGATAATAATCTCTTGTATGCTTTAATGGAAGACTGGCATTAAAGATATTCAGCCATGTGTGTGCTTTTGTTATAAATTACATTCTTCTCCTATTATCCCTTGGGAGATGTTGCATAGTTATTCCCCATCACGCTGTCAAGTCATGAGATACTAATGCAAGGAGAGCACACAGGATGGCTACGACACTAAAAATTGTCACCAACCTAAAAATTTAGTATGAACGGTTTTTACTCTGATATACAGGCAATGCACTAATTTACAAGTCTCAACACAAGTCTCAACCACACCAAAGCTAGCAATTTTTGCAGGTACAATTTTTCTTCTTCTTTAACCAATGTCATACAATAAAATGACACAAGTGGCAATGGGACTCAGTCCTCATTGTAGAAGTGGTTGAAAGTACAACTTTCTCGTTGGTCAGTACTTAAGGACCCCCAAAGGAGAACCTCTACCAGCAATCTTGTTTCTAAATTCATTTCTCCAATCCCAAGGAAAACTTCCTCAAGACAGTTAAACAACATGAATTTGACAACTTCCAAATTTCTTCAAACATTTAAATTCCACCTTTGTTAATACAGGAGGCTAAATGGTCAATGCTTTTTGTCATGGTTAAAACTCCAACCCAGAAGGCAGCTTGGTCCAACTTGAGTCAAGTTGAGTCGACCGAGTCATATGCAACTCAGCTTGGACCTATCCGCCCTGGCCCCCATAAACCTCGTAAAGAAGCCTGTTATAATGGGACTTGAACTTGGCCAACTCAGACTCCAACTTGGGACTCGGCCGATATCAATTTTAAAAAGGGGACTCAACCCCGACTCAAGTTGAGTCAGCTGAGTCGACTCAGACTTGGCCCAGTTTCAAAACCATGCATTTTCCATCTCCTGGCCCCCTATTTTCTCTTTTTCCAATGAATACCAAACTCATTTGTCATATTATGGAAGACATTATTGAGACAATTAAACTGTAAGGTGTTCGAATTGTGCATTTGTTCTTAGACTGTAGAAGTGTTAACATTACCAGAGCACAAGCCATAGTGAGAGCCTCACACTGGGTAGGGTTAACCTTTCCCTGAAAGAAAATAAATTTAGGTCACAAACACAGCATAAGAAATATACATTATAAAAATAAGGGCTAACCACCTGAATTTATATTCAGATGCTGACTTAATTGGTACATCATACATGCATACATTGTCAGCTACAATGACTAAATATGACAAGGACATGCCAAGGAATTGGGAGGAACACAATTTTTACACAAAAATGAACTTACAGGCATGATACTGCTTCCTGGTTCATTTTCAGGCAAGATAAGTTCCCCCAGGCCACACCGTGGGCCACTGTTAAAAAAAAAACATGGTCACCTTCCAAAATGAAAACCAATTGTGAAGAAATCAGTAAAACAAACATCACAATTACCTCCCCAACAGTCGTATGTCATTTGCAATCTTCATAAGAGAAGCTGATATGGTGTTTACGGCTCCGCTGGTTTCAACAAAAGCATCATGTGCTGCCTGTTATAAACAAAATTGATTAAAAGTAGATTAAGAAATAAAAAAGTAGCATTAAAAGAAAAATAACAAGTTAATGAATATAACTGGAAGTGCATGCACACTTTCTTTTTACTATTAACAAAGGGAAACAGAAATTATTGAGGTATAGAAATTAACCAAGGCTTCGAACTTGTTTTCAGCTGTGACAAATGGTAGGTTAGTTTCTTCAGCTACTGCTGCAGCAATTTTTACATCAAACCTGCCGTAAGATCCAAATATTTGAAAATTATATTGAAATGAAACATAATTGAGATGAAATAACCAACATACATATTACAAACCAATAGATGCAAAGGTAAAAATCAACTAAACTAAATGTGCGTGTTTACAGTACATAAATGTTGATTGGATGGTTGGCCCCTACTATTATACATCTATAGGGACCAATGAAATACATGAGCCATGGCCCTTAACATCTGTTCACCCATATGATTCTTTGTGGTTCAACCATTTAACGCTATGAATCCGTACATAACCAAGCAACTCATATAGCACATCATTCACACAGAGGTGTGATCTCGCACCTAGTTACATTTAGCAGCCCTACTATTGACAGTCCTCAATCCACATTATGAATGCCCCAATGACTGATGCTATTTACATCTAACATGGTCTAATGACATGCGCGTCAAAGGTATAATGGTTAACATCACTTAAATAATGGGATGACCTATACTGCTAATGGTCCAATGAATTGCATTGCTGGAATTATAAAAATATATATATAGGTATGGAACTGAGCCGACTGGGCCATAAGCCCAACAGTCTAAAAGGACTACTCATGGGCCTAGAATCTGGGCCTGTGGGTTAGACAATCCAGCCCAAATCTGTTGTATTCTTACAACCAAGTCACTGTATCTTAAGGATAAGCGTTATCTCCTGTAATTAAGCTAATGGGGCTCCCAGCCCTATTTTTACGCCTTACATTATAAATATCATTAGTGTGGACTGAAAGAACCACAGAATTCTCTCCAAACCTCTTCGGTTTACATGGTATCAGAGCCTCGAACTCTACTTCATATCTCATCTGGTCTGGAATTTTCTGAGAAATCCTCTGCATTTGTGGGCAACTTGAAACCTCTGCACTTGTTTGGCAATCAGCAGCGACAGTAGGTGGTGATTTTGGCAGCCAAGTAGGAATCCACGTTGGTAGCAATTGGCAAGGAATCCTCTGCACTTCATCTTTGTAGCAACAAAAACTGAACAAAGGTTTCGACCTCCCATTCCTCTTTTCTCCCCTTCAATTACATTGTTTTCTGTCTCTTCCTCTGGATTTGCAGATCAAGGCTTCAGGAATCATCTCAGATTTCTCAATTTCTAGTTTGCTACATCTAGATTTTGTTGAATCTACTGCACCTATCTGATCCAGATCTGAGAATCTAGAATACGTCATCAATCCCTCCAAGACCTCACACCTTTAGGCCAGATCGTCTGTTGCACTGACGTGGCCCACTACTGATTCAACTCACCTAGAAACCTCCCCTGCCCTGGTCGCCCAAACATTAGTAGATTAATCATATCTTTTTTAGGATTTTTGTATCCTTTGGCAGTGGCATTCAGACCATATCTTCATTGGCAATTTTTCTCACCCAATTTTCATCACGACCATTTATCTCTCTAGATATCTCTCTTTCCACAGAAAACTCTCAACAAGGTACATATATTGACTGCTTATTCAATTGTTCAATGAATCTGATCTGAAATTGAGTTATTCTTAGTTATCAGTTTATACATTCTAGTGGCAGTGTGGCACTCAAGGAAGATGCTGAACTTTTGCAGGACAAAAACATTTCCCATTATGCCCTCAATTAATCCAGCCATCGATTTCTTTTAATCATGATGATGGATGAACAAAAGGTCTTATTATACGGTTAGATTGTACCAATTATGCTCCGTCTCATATGATGCAAAATCATTTAAAGGATTTGAAACTGAGGAAATATATTACAGGAAAAGTAAAGGTTCCTGACGAGGCTGATGCAAAATTTGAGGAATATGATTCTGATATTGGAAAGACTAATTTCTTGGTAGCCCCACAATGTTGATCCCATTAGAATTGACAAACAGTTGGCCAAATTCAAGCAGCCAAGAGAGGCCTGGGATTCTTTATCTCACTGGTACACGGAATCTAATTCAGCTCAGTAATATCAGTTAAAACATGAAATTAAAAATGTTAAACAAGGGAATGATTTCTACAACCAAACCCGCTTCTTCAAGTTGATGGCAGCGAAGTTTATCTCCTAATTCCTCAACCGACATTGCCTTTGTTGTTCATTCTATTAGAATTTGTTTCTGCCCTACTACAATCCATTAGGCAGCTATACTATTCATACACAAGGAGTGATCTTTTCATCATCCAGCCCCCACTCTTACTGCTTATTCAGATTTCAACTGAGCCATTGACATCTATGATCGTCGCTCTGCCAAAGGTTATCGTATTTTCTGTGGCAATTCTCTCTTCTCCTAGAAAAGTAGGAAAAAAAATTTGTTGTATAGCTTCATCGACACAACAGCTGAAATCATATGGCTTTATTGTCATCTTCTTGAGATGAGCATTTGTCTCTTACGACCACCCTCCTTTACTGTGAGACAACATTAGTACAAGACAATTGCCAACAATGAATTCCATCAACGCACCGACCGAACACATTAAGATTGATTGCCATTATGTTCACCAGCACCTTCTTCAACACACCATCATCCTTCTTCATAGCTCCTCCATTGACCTGTTTCCAGATTTTTTTACCAAGTCCCCTCCATCTCAGTGCTTCAATCATCAGCACTCAATGCAACATTACATACAATCTAGCAGGCAATCATCGCCCAACCTCTCAATTTTCTCATCAGCACAACATGAATTTGAGAGCATGAAAAGAACAGATGATGTAGCTTTGGGCCTAAGCCGACTAGACCAAATGGGCCATAAGCCCAATAGTCTAGTAGGATTACTTATCGGCCTGGAACTTGGGCCTATGGGTTAGATATCCAGCCCAAATTTTCTGTATTCTTGTGACCAAGTCGATGCATCTATAGGATAGGCCTCATCTCCTGTAATTAAGCTAATAAGGTTCCCAACCCTATTTGTAAACATTATATTATAAATATCATTAGTGTGGACTAAAAGAACCATAGAATTATCTCCATACCTCTTCAGTTTATCACATGACTTAGTGATCTACATTGTCTATAATTCCTAAGGTTTCAATGACTTGCTGTGCGCAAAGTGTGAGGAATAACAGCACTCACAACCAACATAGCTCAACAAACAACATTACGTACAATCTAGATGTTGTGGCTACTTAGGTCACCAGGAACTGCACCGTGGTTTCCACCCCATGCACATTCAGTTTCAGTTGCGGTCCTATGATCAATGGCCTTCTTAGTGATTTTTTCCAAATAATCAACAATACTAGAATAGTCCATAATCTAATAACCAACAACCAAGTTGACTTCACAATCATATCATAGACAGCCATGTGCAGTTACAGATTGCAGACATTAACCGTCTCAAGGAACGTTTTACAATTAATGCATTCAAACTCCAGGCAGGGAGCTGCCTCTGCCTCCGATGAGAATCAGACATCTCAACTGCTCTGGGTAGAAGAATCTGATGGAAGCAAGTATAACTCAAACTCTCAGGCACTATAATTCCTCAAAGAAAGAAGGAAGGAGGAGGGACTAGCTTCTTACAAATTATCTTAAACCACGAACTCCCATCACAAGGAGACAAACCAGGCAATCAAAGGTAATTCTTTCCTTTTCTGAAAAGAGGAAAAGGAAACTAAAACAAAGGGTTAGATAGCACCTGACCTTTTTGTAATAAATCCTATATAGAAAAAAATTGAAGAAAGAGGTATCATAGGGATATGGTGGTGACACTAAAATACCAATCCTACCTGCAGCATCTCGGCTCAAAGGTGTTTGTGTAGGGGGGATCCATTATCCTCATTTCTATCTGTTCTTATGGGGGAGGCCCACAACAGAATGGTTAAAGCCGCAGGGAATGCAGATCTCATTTAAGGATTCAAATCGGCCAAGGGGGGCTTCTTAGATCAATCACCTTCAGTTTGCGGATGACACTCTTCTATTTTACAACAACAACAGAGGCTACAATTTTTCACTTTGAAGCAGTTTCCGAGTTCATAGTTAATTATTTTACAAGTGAGCTTATTGGTGTTGTGGTAGAGCTAGAACATCTTTTAGAGGTAGCTAATCTCATGGGATGCATACCAGCTTCCCAATTACCCATCTCAGACTTGCCTTGTGCATGGGAGGACATCAAAAGTCCTCTAGAATCCAATTGTTAGAGAATAAAGAAAAGATTGGCAACATGAAAATCTAGGCATCTCTCTCAGGGGGTGATGACTCACATATAGTCAATGGTATCTAATCTACCCATTTATTTTATGTCACTATTCAAATGCCCAATAATGGTGGCTTCGAGGATTCAAAAATTGCAACATGTTGGCATTGTAGGGAGGATAAACGGAAGTTTCACCTAGCGACCTGAAACTTAGAATGCAAATCCAAGGAAGGTGGGCTGGGCTTCGAACTTGTTAGATTGATGAACTCAACTATTTTGGGGAAATGGCTTTGGACGCTTGTGGGAAGGCTTACGGAAATGGATTGTCATGGAAAACTATGGAATTTGAAGAAATGGATAGGATCTCTCTGCTTCCAACCCTCAGCACTTTGGTATCTAGAGGCATTTTTAAGTCAGTCAAGGACAACGTTTCATTAAATATTACATACTGTAGTGGTAATGGAGAAAAAATTAGATTTTGGTTGGACAATTGGGTTGGAGACACACCTTAGCTAGCCAATTTCTTATGCTTTTTCAATGTGTCAGGGATTCATGTGCTTAAGGCCAACAATTACATGGAGATATTAGGTGGTCTATTCATTTGGGGCCGAGTCTTTAGGAGAAATTTAACAAAGGAAGAGGAGAGTCGGCTTTTATCTATGCCTGGTGCTGCTGTTGGAGTCTACGTTCCAAAGGTAGCAGGGGTCACAGAGTGTGGACAACTTCAGTGGATGGTACTTTCTTTATCTTTTTTCTTTTTTTTTTTTTTTTTTTGTAGAACTTTATCTCCTTTTATGCAGCGGTTACTGCGAGCTCTACAAAGCTATCTTTGGCATCCGAATGCTCCTTTATAGCTTTTGGATGGAAAACACTTCGAAGAAGCATTCTTACTATTGACAACCTTCATTGGTGTGGCCTTGTCATCTGAATGCGCTTGCAAGATGCATAATCAGTGGACCCCACTTGTGACAAAAAAGCAAGGTTGTATGATTAAAGTTGTTTCAAATGCAACTGGGGTTCTTCCAGAATCTATGGCTCAATTTTTTGAAGCTTGGAAGCTCAGTTGGACCGACTATGGGCAAAATCAAATGGAAGGTATCTTTTATGGCTATCATTTGGGTGATTTTGAAAGAACATAATGACCGTTGTTTTCAAGGCAATGTTTCTTCAGTGGATGCTCTGGATGACAAGGTGAAATTCCTTGAAGTATACTAGGTCTCCATTCTTCCCTAGTTTCAGGACTTCTTCATTTCCTCCATATTGAGGATCTGGGAGAAGGTAGCTTTTTCCAGTCCCTTCAGCCCAACCATTGTTGTCAGATAATCTTCTCTAGCAAAGGGCTTCTTTAAGCTAAATTTTGTCAGAAGAGCTGCGGGAAATCCGGGTTCTACAGGAATTTGGTGGCATCATTCATGACAATAATGTTGATTGTATCTCTGTCCTTCTCCGGTCCGGTTGGTAACTGCATAGTTGATGAAGCGGTATTGCAGTAATGCTAGCATTAGCACCTTAACATCGGCAACCTTTCGATGGAAGGCAACTCAGCTTATTCAATTAGAAGGGCCTCGGGCAGACATAAGCTGCCTTGAGGTTTCATTGTTAGGGGACGTGGCTGAAAAGATCCCACACCTTGCTACAGCCTACACTTCCTCATGCCTCCTTTTGCCACATAAAGAGAGATGCCAACTCCTCAGCAAAGGAGGGAGTACCGAGGCAGTATGCTGATATCCATGCAGAGACACATATCCTTCTGATCTTTTTAGGCTTTGCTTTTTAGTGTGTTTTATTTCCTTGGTGTTTTTTGTGTTTACAGTTTCGAGCTCTACAGTATATTACCCTTATAATGTATCTGATATTCATCGATAATATATCATTTAAAAAAATGATATCCCTGAAACAAATGACCTTTCTTGTCAAAAATAAAAGAGAAGAAATGAACTGTGTAGCACAAATTTCAATAATGAATGAAATTCCATTTCTTTTTTTCTCTGAATGCTTCTCTTGAAATTCTGTATGAACAGTGCATTGATTAGAACTGTGAAAAGGATGGTTATGAGAACCGCCATAATAAGTGAGGACAAACCATTTAGGTGTCTGTCAGGACTACCTTAATGTAGATTGTGTGGAAAAAGAAAAAAGGATTTTATAATTTACCGTTATAAAAAAAAAAAAGAAAAAGGATTTTATGGCATCTTGAGAATAATAATTAGCACCAATCAAATAAATAAATAAATTATAAGGATTGTATAGCACATCTTGAGGATGGTAATTAGCATAATCAACAACGGAAGTAGATTGCAATTAACCCTATGAAGGCAAAAATATTTGATATCTTGAATATAAATAGGTGTGCATTCTCACAATAAGACTAATTAGAAGACTTGTTGGCTAAATTTATTGCACATTTGCTTTATCAAACAAACCATATTAGTTTTCAAACTTCACACCAATAACACCAATAACTGCATTCGGGTCTTCCCTAAAACAATAAATAAACATAAAAGAAATATTGAATGGCAATTGGCAAGCACAAAGACTTATAATGGGCAATTGCGCATTATATGGTGTCAATCTAAATCCTTAATATATCAAAAATAAAAATAAGAAAGAGGCATCCAAAAACTAACAAGCAATGTAATCCCATTAGTTGATGTTAAAGGAATGGATACCCTTTTTTTGAGTTCAATCCGGTTCCAACAGCAGTACCACCTTGCGCAAGCTGCTCAAAAGAAATTTGAAATGCAGTAACTCAAATGAAAAGATAAAATTAAATAAATAAATAAATATAAATAAAGAATAATAAGAGTTGAGTTGTATACCTGATACATCCGTGGCAGCGTACACATGACTCTATCAATTCCATATTTCACCTGCAACCAGAGTTTATTTTATGTTAAAGCATGAATCTTACAAAATTCCTTGTCTAGATTATTTCGCTTTGTGTATGTGTGTGGACGCCTGTGAAGAATAGGCTTGTATAGATTATAATATCATGAGAATATATATATATATATATGTTGGATAATCTACAACAAAAGCATGTATGATGTAACAGAAAAGAACTCACTTGTGTTGAATAACCACTAAACTCTTGCCCAAGAGTTAAAGGCGTTGCATCTTGAGTATGCGTGCGTCCAATCTTAATAATATCTTTGAACTCAACAGACTGGTAAAGACAACAAATTTGAAACGAATGCAGAAGGAACATTAATACTACATCAATTGCAAAAGGGAGACTACTTTCAATGCAACTAGATTCACAAAAACCCAGTTTTTCTTCACTCGCCCAGGAAGAATTCTCCAAAAAAAGGATGGGCAAACAGATGATTAGACCATCAGATTTACATATGAATAAAGACAAGAAGCTTCAAATTCAAGAAGGAATTATCACAAATTGGCAATGTGGGATACTGTGTGTGACCCACCTAAGATCAATACAAATGTCATGTCTCACATTAACCTAACACCGGTGAATTGGCAGGCACCCAAGTTGAAACTAATCTAATCGTTATTCATTAATGTGTTTAATAATAAGACCTACTTTAACCAAGGGTTTCAACAACTCTCTTCTTAAAACAGTGAAGACGAGGGCCTTAAATCAAGGTTTATAATGATCTAAAGGGACCAACGTTAACACCACTAAAAAAAAAAAAAAGGACCAACTTTGACCCACCCCCAATCAACACCAAGACCTTCCAATCCCCCATGACTTTAACTCACCAAGTGCATGCAAGCCAGAGGACCCTGCAGGGAGTTGTGACACCAAGACCTTCCAATCCCCAACAACTTTAACTGAACACGTTCATGCATGCTAGAGGACCCACAGGGAGTTGTTTCTTTATACCTGTTTTTGGTGACTTTTTGGACACTTGGAATTTTCTTAAAAGTCTTTAAGTGATTTTGTCATGATGGGTTTAGTATTGGGTGCACTACAAAGATCTTCCCCCGGAGATGCCGCTGACTGTGACCAGGACTGAATAACAAAGGTTGACTTTTGCCCCTCTATAGTGCATACAAAAGCTGGGCCCTTGTGTGTGTGTGGAAACTACAGTTAGAGCAGCTGCTCTTTGTGACAGCAGTATATTAGTGGGTTGCCAGTGGTATAGTGCTGTGTGCAAAAGTAGTATACTAGGGTGTGATCTGCATGTGAAACTCGTGGACTTTATATCTCTTGTTAGGGCAACTAGTTGATCAGTATTGGAAGATTCTAAAAGGGGAGTTGTGCAGTGGTTGAAAGCAGTATCAATCAACCAAGAAGAGTGACTTCTAATCATTTAGGACTTAAGACTGAGCTATTGAAGTAATTCATCATTTTGGCAATTAACAGTTCTTGTGATGCAACAGATCACTTGAAGTGGACACAATCAACAACGCTTTCATCGATGACTGAAAAGATAGTAGTTAAATTAGAAGGGAAGTCCCCTAAGCCCAAAACCGAAGACAGTATCTTTGATAATTGCCAGCAAAACCCAATGATTATGTCATGTATACTTCAAGCCATGGAGCTTGCTATATCTCGTAATTTCAAGTTTTATAAGAATTTGAATGACTTTTGTATGCCCTATCTCAGAAGAAAAACAATGCCCGAATTATGAGTTGCACAGGAGAGAAAATGCCAACAAAAAGAAACTTTCCTTGAAATTTTAGTGCTTCAGGGTGAGTAGGAGTTGTTGCCATTATCAATCAACTCCAACCTTTGATAAGTGGAAGCAATAGGTGGAGCACCAACATATCTGGTCAAGCATATTGGCTTTAGAGGCTCTACCAATGTTCTCTCTTGTAGAGTGGGAAGAAGTAGATATAAAATTAGGACTATTATAGACCTCCACCCTGAGAGTTATTTTGGTACCACAAGGACTTGGGTCTTGGATATATATGGGTGATTATCCATTTGCTTCTGAAGAGAAAGACAAATTGATCCGCATGGTAAAACTAAACACACAAAAGAGTGTTTAAATTTGATTGGACAACCGAAGATAGAGAATTGACAAAAGCAACCAAGAAGAAGGTCTTATAATATAAGCAAGGATGAAAATAGCAGTAGCGGCGGGCGTAGCAACCCATCGCCAAAATGCTACGTAGCGGCGTAGCGATGCGATTTGAGAAAATGGTCAAAGAAATCTGAAAAATTTTGTAGAAAATCTAGAATATTGAAAAATGAGAGAAAAGGTGATAATTTTTTTTTTTTTTTTTTTTTTTTTTTTTTTTTTTTTTTTTTTTCCAGAAGTAACTAAGATAAGGGGGCGTAGCGGTCCCCTCATTATATGAGGTCCTGTATCGCTATATAAATAGAAAATAATAGTAATGATCTTTTTTTTTCACATGTATTCAGGTTGCTTAGTTATGCTAACTTAGAAACTAATGAAAGGCTCATAAAAAAATAAAAAATAATAAAAACTATGTCATGAAGTCAAGACTTAAGACTTAAGAGTACCCAGAGAAAAGAATACTTATACCAGAGGGGGAATCTAAGAGGATGTACGTAGAGAAGAACTCTCTGTATTGGCTGTAATTCGGCAAGGTCATATGTTTTTTGGAGTTCTTTTAAACATAAAAGGGTAGAAGAGTTGGGTAGAAATGTTATTTGGAGATAAGAAGAAAAGAAATAAGTATTATTATTCATTTCAAAAAAATTTGGAAAGTAGGAAAATGTCTCACTCCATAGCGGCCTCGTAGCTGACGTAGCGGCCGCTATGGATGTGAGCGGCACTATCGCTACGCCCAATATAGCGGCCGCTATGCTACTTAGGAAACATCCATGTTAGGTAAGTTGTACTTGCCCAGTTAAGTAACCCTATTTGCGCTCATCAAATACCATCCTCATCATTACCCAGGATCCTTTATTTCAGTGCTACAAAATGCTTTTTTTGGTCTGTATGCTACCAAGCACAACACTAGCAGCATCATAATTTTAGTTTATGTTCCAATATAAATTTTGTTAAGTAAGTTAGGAATTCGGATTACAAATGGTTCATATCTCACTTACGCAACTTTGACTCTTCCATTATCTTTTGCACTTACGCAACGTAGTGTTGTATAACCTTTTATTCCTACCACTACGTTACCACTTCAAGAAGGACTATTGGGGATGGCCATATGGATGGATAAATGTACCTCTTGGAATCACTTCATCTCTTTAATGTTGTTGCTGATCGATCAAAGTCAGTCAGTAAGATCTTGTGACGCATCCCCTTAAGGGTGGTTCAATGCCAATTTTGCATATGGTGTGTATTAATGTAGTTGAGTCGGGCTAGTCATTTCGGTAACAATGAGAGGCATGCCAAATGGTGAAGCAGTGTAAACCTCTTTTCAAACTAGTATTACTAATAAAAGCAGCATTGTATATTGCATTTTTTATAACAATGTGTGGAAGCTGGCATCTGAAAACCAGGTGTTTGGTTACTAATATTTTTTTTATTGGCAAGATGAGTGTTTATTTTATGAAATCAAAATTTGAGGTTGCAGACACTTTCAAAATACTCCATGAGCTAATAAAAAATTTATCAAGTTCTAAATTTAAATTTTTTTTATTTTTTTTTAATGGTAACTTTGATTAATCAAAAGCCTAGGAGTACAAAAGAGTGCTGAAGTTAGAATCTTTAGAGCCTGTTCAGCATAAATTTAAAACTACCTTCACATACTAGCATAGATGCCCCAATATCTGCATTGATAATATCACATCTTTGATCAGGAAAAACCTAGAAGTTCAACAACCGGTTAGAAATTAATAGTTACACTTAGCCCGGTTAAGTACCCCTATGTATGCTCATCAAATACCATCCTCGTCATAACCCAGGATCCTTGATTCAAGTGCTACAAAGCACTTTTTTTGCTAGTAGCATCATAATTTTAGTTCATGTCCCAATATAAATTTTATTAAGTCAGTTAGGAATTCAGATTACAAATGGTTCACATCTCACTGACGCAACTTTGGCTCTACCATTATCTTTTGCACTGTTCTAGAGTTGATTGTAGACCTTTTGTCTATTATCAACTTAAACATAATCACCAAGCTGTTGTATAGCCTTTTATTCCCACCACTACGTTACCACTTCAGGAAGGATTATTGGGCATGGTCATATGGGTGGAGAAATGTACCTTTTGGAATCACTTCATCTCCTTAATGTTGTTAAGTCAGGCAGTAAGACCTAGTGAGGCATCCCCTTAAGGGTGATGCTTCAATGCCAATTTTGCATATAGTGTTGAGTCGGTCTAGTCATTTCGGTAACAATGAAAGGTATGCCAAATGATGAAGCATTGTAGACCTCTTTTCAAACTAGTATCACTAATAAAAGCAGCATTGTATATTGCATTTTTTATAACAATGTGTGGAAGCTGGCATCTGAAATCTAGGTGTTTGGTTACGAATAATTTTTTTTATTGGCAAGATGAGTGTTTATTTTATGAAATCAAAATTTGAGGTTGCAGACACTTTCAAAATACTTCATGAGCTAATCAAAAACTTATCAAGTTCTAAAGTCAAAAAAAAAAAAATTTGAATGGCAACTTTGATTGATCAAAAGCTTAGCAGTACAAGAAAGTGCTGAAGTTAGAAGCTTTAAAGCCTGTTCAGCATAAATTTGAACCTACCTTCACATACTAACATAGATACCCCAATATCTACATTGATCATATCACATCTTTGATCAGGAAAAGCCTAGAAGAAGTTCAGCGACTGGTTAGAAAGTAATAGTTAGATTTTCTCATCACCAAAATATTGAGTAATAGTTAGAAAGTAATAGTTAGATTTTCTCATCACCAAAATATTGAGTAATAGTTAGAAAGTTGTGACATTTCAAAAAAAGAAACGTTAAAAGTTCAGTTATTTCTTTCAATCAATGGAATATATGATGCAAAACCCAAAGCTTAAATGGTAAATTCATTCTAAAAGTTTTTATCAGCGACTTACAAGCGACATGAGAAACCATCACAATATTATCCGGATAACACATGCTTAAAATTGCAAGAAAATTGGAAGCATTTGAGTCAGTTTGGTGAAACAAATGAATCATGCTACTAAATCCAGTTCTGGTACAATTTATTCAAAAAGCTCATATATGACCTATCAACATTTAAAAGATATTGTTTGGCAAACTCAAAAGGTATGAGAAGTTTAGTAGTAGATGGAGACGAGAAGTAGATGCAACCTTGGAATGCAATGAAGAATGCAACTGTTTCAAGCTTGGAATAAACCGTTTGTTTATATCGACTGCTGCAGCAATGTGCATAACCTGAACCGAGTAACAATCAAAGCATGAGTTAGTAAATCACATTTCAAGAGAATTCCTTCTTTTAATGATAATTATTTCAAGATAATTCTATTCTAGGAAAGATGATTCCATTTCAATAAAATTCCATGCTAGGGGAGAGAACTTAGTTTAACCTCTTTTTTATATAAATATCCAATTATTTTACATATATGTAAATATATATTTTTGTGCAATTTATAAGGTTCGTCATTATCATCAAAGCCTTGTCCCAACTATGTTTCGGTCAACTACATAAATTCTATTTTGCCATTGCAATTTATCCTAGGCCAAATCCTCGGATAGGTTGCACTTCTTCAAATCTATTTTACAAGTTTCATCATCATCATAAATCTATATTGGGATCCGCTACATGAATTCTGTATCTCCATTCCGATTGATCCTAAGTCAAATCCTCAGATAAGTTGCAATTCTTCAGATCTATTTTTTCTAACTCCATCCACATCCTCTTCGGCCTACCCCTTCCCCTTGGTGGGCCATCAACATGCATAGCCAAACATTTTCCTTACCGGCATCATTGCTAGCTTGTGTTGAACATTCTCAATCCATCTCAAACGGGTTTCTCTAATTTTATCCCCTATTGATACTACCCCTTAAATGCTCTCCAAAACGCTCAATTCTAATTTTATTTTTTCTAGTTTTACCACACATCCACCTCAACATTCTCATCTCTATTAATTCTATTTTGTGCATATGTTGCTTCTTGATTGGCCGACATTCTGCTCCAAAAGTCATAGCAGCTCCATAAATCATAGTTGCTACATCTATCTGACAAGTTTATGAAGTAAAATACAAATAATATATAACAGAAAATTTTACCATTATTTATAGTAAAATAATAGTATGCCAACTTGTTGAGCTCATAAGGATTGTTTGGACTTGGGCTAATGATGTAAAGTGAGAGACACATGTCTAAGTTACATAGCAACAAGTCACCAAGCCCTCTGCATGGCAATGGTGAGAATATAACTAAAAGCGAACAAAATGCAAAAAGACCACATTCATTCAAACTTCTACTTTTGGAATTAGCATGTACAAAGGAACTAATCTTTCTAAAGGAACACCTTACTAACAAAAGAAATAGAAAAGAGTACAAACACAGAGAACTACAAGAACCCAAAAAAAAAACCACACCGGTTAAGTTAATCTGGTCTATTAATGCCACACCACTCTTTTAAACACCTCCAAAGATCAGAAGATAATAGATGCTTCATGGAAAGAGACCAGGATATAACTCTACAGCCTTTCAAGCCACCCTTATCAGAAAATCCAACCCATTGTGAAAAGTACGGTTGTTCCTCTGAAGCCAAAAAGACAATTAAACGGCTACAAGACTAAGCATCCACAAAATAGAGCATCGCATATCTCGTATCCGATAACCCACTGGATACCAAAAAGATCAAAAAAAATCTATCCACACACCATGGACTAATAATAATAATAATAATAATAATAACAACAACAATAAGTAAACAGGATTAAGAAAACACAAGGGAAAAGATAACAGAAAAACAGGGACGATGTTATAAAAAATAGATAGCTCATCAAAGAAAGTAAAAGGATGGAAATAGAGTAAGTGAAAATAATCCACTCTGTGCTTACTGCTAGTTCGAATGTTGATAAACAAGCAAGAAAATTGATGTTATGTGGAAGGTTCTCCACAAGAACCTTAAACTATATAAGAGCAAAATGCTTACGGTTGGAAATGTGTCATTTGAAGACTGTGCCCTATTAACATGATCATTTGGATGCACAAACTTCTCACCACGTTTGTGGCCAAGAATCTCAGATGCTCTATTTGCAATCACCTGGCGAACACAAAGCAATACGAATAATTATTAAGATGATTCAAAACAATATCCAAGGGGACTTCAAAAGAGTGGAAAAACATCTGCAGATTTCATTCAGACTTAATTCATAGGAATCACTAAGATGTATTCCCAAGGAAAGTAAATTTGATAAGAGGTTAATCATCTTGCACATGTACAACAAACTCTAGTGACAGAATTACACCAGAGGCACTGAGGTTCATATTTCCAGCATGTCTTGATTCATCCATCTAGCCAATTCATTTGGAAGATGAGCAAAACTGATTTTTTTTTTAATCCAATTTCATGTTATGAGAAGATGTGGGAGGTTTTGGGGCCCTTTTGCACTGATTTTGGAAGACTAGAACCAGTTTTTTTTTTTTTTTTTTTTTCCTTTGTGGTGGGGGGGTTGGGGCAGATACTAGATTTCAATGATCCGACGTGCTATTCGTTTGACTAGGTAAAAACCACACTTGGTCACTCCACTTATTACTACTTAGCTTCGTTCTTATGGTTAAAAGTTAAATCACATGTATCTTCAAATTTCTGATCCACATGACACAATTTTTTGTTTCTTAGCAATTCTTCATTATGTTCACAAAAAGCTTAAGGGTACTTGGGCTTCAAGGTGGGATCCGGTCCAACCCGGCCGAGTCCAGTGCAACTCAGGTTACTCAGCTGAGTTGACTCAACTGGAGGGGGACTAAGTCGGCTCCCAAGCCTGAGTTTAAAACCCTGCTTTCATCGTCGTCGTCGTCGTCAAAGTCTTGTCCAAACTACGTTAGGGTCAGCTATATGAATTTTGTTCCTCCATTCCAATCTATCTTGAGCCAAATCCTTAAATAAGTTGCACTCCTTCAGATAAATTTTTACTACCTCCATCTAAGTCCTCTTCAACCTACCCATTCTCCCCTTGGTGGGCTATCAACTTGCATAGCCAAACTTTTCCTTACTTGCGTCGTTGTCAATCTGCATTGGACACGCCCAAACCATCTAAAACGGGTTTCTCTAATTTTATCCCCTATTGATGCTACCCCTAACTCCGCCAATGTCTACTACCAGGTCCAAGCCCAAGTAAAGGAGGGTTGTAGGTTGACAACTAGCATAAAATTTTGTCACAACCCGAACATGAATTCTGATATAAAACCCGGCTTCCATACCAACCGAAATAAATAGAAGCTCTTCTCATCCAAAATAGTAATCTCCATGCATTCAAAAAATTTAGTACCAAAGGGGTACAGTGGGGAAGCAAGCATCCTTTCATATACTACAAGAAGCCATAAGTATGCCAGGTCAAGTTCATTAAAGGTTAATGAATGAAGCTGAATGATGGAAGAGAAGCTCATGACAATCCCTGCGTTTGTTATTGGGATGAACTTGTGAAAGCTATGTTAAATAGGACATTAGCAGCTGAAGATTGTTTGGTAGAGCATGGAAAAAAGAGACTCATCCCTAGATTATAAGTTATTTTTACAAAATTACTCGGTAATAAGGCTTCATATGCAATATATATATATACGGAGAGTTTTGTAGCGTAACTCATATATATATATATATATATTATATATGAACAAGGCTCTCCTAAGCTCAAGCTTAGGATAAAATCTCGTAAGCTCATGCTTGTGGGCCCCACCTTTGGTCCATCCAAATGGACCAAACACATGACCCCCCTAAATTGCACATGTCCACCAACTTTCGGTCAGATTCGAATTTACTAGACCGTTGGATCAACTGTGTATCGATCCAAATGTATTGTTGACCATTAAACTTTTAGGCCCATATGGAGATTATAGAAATCACGGTTAGAGCTGATTTTTTGCAGAAAGTAAGATCCCAGGGAGTCCTTGAAATTCTCCCCATCCCCATCCCCATGTGGGTCCCTATGTGGGCCCCACCACACACTTGAGCTTACCTTATCCTAAGCTTGAGCTTAGGAGAACTGGCCTCATAATATATATAGGATAAAGAAAAATAAAAAACAAAGCAGGCAACAGATTCCCAATACTGAAGACACCCTTAATGTCTGAAGGGTGTCTAGAAGCAAGTTTTTCAATACTGACCTCATTGGCATTCATGTTACTTTGAGTTCCACTGCCAGTCTGCCATATGACAAGAGGGAAATGTTCATTCAATTTTCCCTCTGATACTTCCTGGGCAGCTTGCATTATTGCTTTCCCAATAGATGGATCGAGACCATACTCCATGTTCACCTGCAACCAGATGTGTTAAACACGTGCCTTGGTCAGCAGAGGACAAAAACTGATGAAGAAAAATAAGTTATTTTATGACATTTATTAAAAGTTGAAAAACTTCAAAAGGTCTAACTGAGATGGCAATGATAATCATAATGTGTTTTTTGTGCTGAATATAGGTATATTTTTCATGAGAAACTAAACCAAAAAAAAAAAACTAACAAGAAATTGCAACTATTTGCAAGGTAAAGCACTATAGGTTGCTGTTTAAGATACAAATTAACAATACTAATACCAATTAAAAAATACAAATTAACAACAAATGGCATTACAATCCTGAATGAAAGCTGCGTTATCCATGCAGACCACACTGGAAACATATAATTGACGCAGGCTCAAAGAGACAGAAGCCAGATCGAGGTACAACCTCAAATAAGCCCAGTTAGGAGCTGGCTTAAGGTGGTCCACAGGCCCACAGATCAACTGTAAAATCAAGCGGGTCCAGTGGTCAAGTAAGATCAAGAGAGAAGCCTCTGTACATCTAAGCCAATAATAACCATGTCTTATTTTTAAGATACAAAATCTTCCAAAGTGTAAATGCAGGACTCAACTGTGCAGATTCGAGGTAAACTTCCCAATCCACTTCGTATAATCAACAATTCATTTGAGGGAGGACATTATCATGGCCACACAAATGCAAGTTGAACGGCAGAAGAAGAAAAAAAAATCATAAGTGCATCCATGTATACTTGTATAGGTTTATTAAGGAAAACTGTGACAAAAGCTTCAAGCCTTCAACCATTCGAAGTAGTCAAGCATTAGGCTGGAAGAGTAACATCTCATTTACAAGGATGATTCACAAAATTCTTATGTCATGTGTCAGATGATTTTGGTATATAAATAGGCTCCAACTAAAGAGAGAGAAAACTGCACCAATAGAAAATCAACCATGGGTTATAACAGATCAATAGTGCCAGATATTTTACACAAAAACACATTAAATCTTCTTGTAGGGTCGATATCAACAAGCTAGATCTAGAAAATAAAAGAAGTTAATAACTAAAAACAGTTAAACATTTACAGCTATGAAGAAAGAGAAACACAAAAGTTAATAACCCAAGGAGTATAAGATAAGCTTTTTGGACAAAGATAAAGCTGAAAACAACCTTTGCAGCGCATTTCTTGAGAACTCCAAAGGCACGGATGATAGGTTCAGGCATCACCTCATGCTCTCCTCCAATATCGAAGTTCTGCAGTGACCTTTGAGTCTGAGCACCCCACAATCTGAATGAGGAAGTGGAATGTTGTTGGGGTCAATTATACATGAAGACGGGTGCGACAGAAGAGAACTTTACTTTTTTTTCATCAAGATTACAAAGATAAACAAAAGTAAGAGAGAAGCAAAGATAATCAAAATGAAAAATAAATACTCAAGGATGCTTGCACAAAGGCAGAACAACCACACAACATCTCATCAATCATAGGCCATAAACAGAACATTTACTGACTAGATAAGATCTACACTATAGGTTGAATCAGTATGAACAAATACTAATAAAATTCAGAACTGCATAATATGTAGGAATAGAATAAGGTTAATAAGATTGTATTCCGTCTGATATACTAAAAAGGAACAGATAATAGTCTTAACTATTCCTTCACCCTTACTCTGATCCTGATTGAAGCATCCACATACCCTTATCAGACACTCCATTGTTTCTGAAGGGTCCGAAATTATAATTTGGAGCACTGTGGTTAATTGGAAGCACATTTTGCAGGTTTTTTTTTCCACCCTAAGTCAAGAATGTTAGGGCAACACCTTTTTTAATCAATTAAGATAGATATACTGATTGCCAAAGGGCCAAAATTACACTGGAGAAAATCGTCAGATAAGAAACAACATTTCGAGATACACCCCCTTTTGCAAGTGTGTCCATTAAGGCGTTGATGGAACACGACAAACTGCATTCCAAAGCCAGGACACTGTTGACTCTTCCAAACAGCTAATCTCCAAGGTTGGCAATTGGCATTCCTCAAGGCCATGGAGTAAAGCTACAATATCAGCATCATTTGTAAATATCAGTTGGACCTGAGTAACACGATTACATCTGTGAATTCTCAAAAGACCACCAAAGCCCGCACGTCTCAGATTTCCAATTGAGCAGTCATCAAAATTCAATTTTGAACAACCCACAGGCAGGGTTTGTCACTCCCTTGCTACTTCTCAATCACGCTTCATTTCACCTCTATTGTCCATCTCTCAAAATAAATTTGATTTTGAATCCTTTGTATCCTTAACCAATGTTGCTAATATGTCAGCTGACTCAGCTCTTCACTTTGCCTTCTAAGAAATGTTTTGTCTTGAGAAGATTTGCAACACTCATGTTTTATAATTCAGTAAAAAAAAAAAAACATTCCTATCCATCATTCTGAAAATCGAAATCGCATCGCAAATCACTAAGGGTATGACTCAAATCGTATCATGAATTGTCTAGCAAATCATTGGATTTTTTATTTTTCTTGAAAAAAAAAAAGAAAAGAAAAAAGTAGTTATCCATAATACATCCAGTTTTGAACTCATTGCTGCATAATTACAATAACAAATTAGGCTAGGAAACAATCATATTCAGAACAAAATGACATCATGGATAGTTAACTATGTTTTGAGATATTAAAGTTGCTAGGATGGTTGAGATGCCTCTTGACATGGTGTTCTCATTAATCAAAACAATAAAAATAAAATCCAAATAATCAACCTTACATGGCTAGGATGCCTCTTGAAATCAAAAACTATATATGTTAATGAAGAAAAATGAAAAAAAAAAAAAGATTAAAAATAAATAATGCTGGACAAAGTCTAATATACACAATTGAATGCTCGTCACATACCCATACAGTTGAATGCTCTACTCACATGCTCTATTCCCTATTAACCTCTAAAACCTCCTAAAATCGCAAAAGTTCTTAAGGGATTTCACTAATCATTATATAATTATTTAAAATTAGAAATTTTAACAAAAAAGAAAAAAATGTAAAAGAAGATACTATATTAGCCTCTCAACTATGGCTCGTAAGATTCACTTGTAAATGAGATTCGTGCCACAATGTGAACCTTTTTTTCTTAGGATTCAATAGGAATCGTAGGATTCAAGATACGAGTTGTAGGATTCTAACAACAAGGTTCCAGCCCCTTGAAAAGTCAAGACATCCAAATGCAATCTACCATAAGAGGAACTCCTTTGGAACATCAGCGAAAATAACTAAATTAATTGAGTTGCAACAATGCATTTAATAGAAGAAAAAAAATCAGATTATTGCATATCAAATACAGGCCTCAATAAATAATTTAAAATAGTGAAACCTTTGTGCATTTAAAAGCAGCATCAAGTTGTGAAGGGGAAACTACAAAGAGAGTACAAACTTGTCTGAAGGAACTTGAATGGGCCCAAACGTGTCTTTCTCCTCCCTAAATGATGTCAGCAACCGAATGTAAGTCGAACGCACCATAGTTGATACACAAGAAATACGGCGTGAGGCAATAAACATTGCCATAATTAATCTTGCAAAGAAAAAAAAAAGATCATGTATAAGGTCTCAAGCAATCCATAGCAGTGACTTGTAACTATACAACGCTTGATCTGAGAAATCACATTTTTTAATGAGTTGTAATACAGCCCTTGATCAGGTAGACACCACATCTTAGAATATACTCTCCGTCTATTTCCCTATCAGAGGTTCCCATCATTAAATAAAATGGGAAAATAAATAAATGCCCTGTATTTAGTGGGGACCAATCATATGGTTATGATAGACAGACGTCATGAAATATAGGAGTATCTCCATCCACTATGGTTCACAATATGAAATATTTAAATAGCAAAAAGGTGCCCCAATCCCCATATATCCAATTTATTGAACATTGTATGCATCAAAGCAAGCACACAGAAACACATGCAGGAAAGGAAAGAGATGCAAAATCCTTATTTCAACAAAGCAGTGATGTGGAGCTTTTTAAGGTGCAGTTGGGTATACCCCAGACTGCAAGAAGGTGAGATGTGATGCCACTGGAAGAAAAGAACTAAAGTTTGATACTGAGAGATAGGGAAACAGACCAAAAGCAGTATCCAGCTAATGCAGTTTGAGGTATCCAAACGCAACCTTAAGTTTGATGCTAAGAAGGTGGAAGAAAATTACATAAACAAAATGGTTTTTTTATGTATATCAACTTGCAGGGCTTTTAAGTCATTATCATGATTTCTGAAATGGCAATGGTAAGTTGGTAACTTTACTGCATAACCAAAATTACAAAGCCACATACATCCAAACATTCAAACATACCATCCAAAAAAAAAGGATTCAAACACCATATAAGAATGTCAATCAGTTGGCTTCATGTTTTGCCAACCAATATGAACCAAACCGTACGATTAGATATATAATGGGCCAATTAAATTACCTTCATGCACTGCAGCGTGAAACAATCAGGTCAACCAACCTCCAAGGAAATTCGTAGTTAGTATAAACCCATTGAATATCGCAGAAGAGTCACCTCTGCTATATCGCAACTCCTCTTTACAACTCACTAACATATCCTAGCTCCAGCCTACTGAAATTATGGCCATGTAAAGGGCCCAAAAAATTATAAAAATGACCACCTCATCTCAGATCACCCCGCCACTGGCGCAGCCCCGGACCTTCGATCGAATAGACCAATCTCTTAGATGAGATTTATCGAATCTAACAAAGGGATTCCACACACAAAAGCACTCACAGCCATGAACACATGGAAAAAAAACTCACGTTGGTTATTTGATTGAATAATGCATCACAGATAATAAGAGGTTCTTCTTTATATATAGAAGACAATTCCTAAACTAATCAAAACTCTAACAATAGGAAGTTACTTAATCCTACCCTAAATAGAATGTAGAAAGCAAATCATATTAGCAACTACTTAATATTACTAATTTAAATAGGATAGGGATCTCTGCCAATTTAGAGATCATGTGGATCCCATCAAGTGGGTCCATCAGGAGGGCCTGCGGGCCCTAGTCTTCTGTCGGGCTGCATCAACTCTCCCCGGCTTGAAAGAACTCGACTCCGGCGAGTTAATTGCTTGATAGCGCTCATAAAGATCTGGATTCAAGCGTTGAAAATCTGTTGCAGTGATCCATGAAGCATCAGAGAGAGGACGATTCTTCCAGCGGACATAGAACTTTTGAAAACCTCCTTGACGAGTAGAAACAATTTGATCATCAAGCACATCAACAATCTCATCAACAGGTGGAAGATTCGAAGGGAGAGCAATAGTCTGCTCTTCAGTGTCACCATCATTGTCATGACCATGGTAGAGTGTAAGATCCTCTACGTTGAAAGTAGAATTGACACCGAAATCAGATGGAAGATCAAGCACATAAGCATTGGAACCAATCTTTTTGAGAATCTTGTATGGACCAGCATTCCGTGGATGCAACTTTTTATAAGCTCCTGGAGGCATACGTTCGGGACGGATCCGGACCATGACCATATCTCCTTCAGCAAATTCAATAAATCGACGATGCTTGTCTGCTTGCTGTTTATAAGTGGCATTACTGGCAGATATATGGCGGCGGACCTCATCATGTACTTGTTGCATATGGTGAAAGAAGTTTTCAGCATCAGCACTTACTCTGGCATCTACCGGCAAAGAGACAAGATCAACAGGTAGTCGTGGTCGAACTCCTGTAACAGCTTCAAATGGAGAAGTACCAGTAGACCGATTGACCGAATTATTGTATGCAAATTCAGCCATAGGCAATGCTTGATCCCAAGATGTGATGTGATCACGAACAAGGCATCGCAATAACTGTCCAAGACTTCTGTTTACCACTTCCGTTTGGCCATCAGTCTGAGGATGGTAAGCAGTAGAGAACTTGAGCTTAGTATTGGACAGCATCCATAAAGTCTTCCAAAAGTAACTCATGAATTTGGTGTCTCGGTCCGAAACAATAGTCTTTGGAAGGCCATGTAGACGCACAACTTCTTTGAAAAAGAGCTTGGCAACCTTGTAGGCATCACTGGTAGAAGTACATGGAATAAAATGTGCCATCTTTGAAAAGCGATCAACAACCACAAAAACAGAATCAACTTTTCGTTGTGTCATTGGCAAACCTAGCACAAAATCCATGCTTATGTCTTCCCAAGGAGTATGAGGAACCGGTAAAGGCTGATAAAGTCCAGTGTTCTTCTTATTACCTTTGGCTAGCTGACATGTCCGACAACGTTCGCAAATGCGAATAATGGTAGTCTTCATTCGGGGCCAATAATATCTATCGCTGACAAGAGCAAGAGTTTTATCACGTCCCAAATGACCACTACATCCTCCCGAATGCAACTCTTGGACAACATATTCACGAATAGATGTGGCAGGGAGGCAGAGTTGTGTACCTTTGAACAAGAAGTCATCATGAATGCTATAATGAGGATGCTTACCAAGATCACCATTGCTGATGTCTGCATAGATAGAACCAAAATCTGGATCTTCCGCATAAGCTAGCTTGAGTTGATCAAAACCTGGTACACTAATAGTCATGGTTGTCAACAAATGCTTTCGTCGACTAAGTGCATCAGCTATCAAATTATCTTTTCCTGCCGTGTGGCGAATACTGAAACTGAACTCCTGTATATATGCGCTCCACTTGGCACGGTTGGCACTGATCTTCTGCTGTGAATGTAGGTGTCGCAAAGCATCATTATCTGAATAAAGAACAAACTCGTTGCCAATCAAGTAATGTCTCCAATGACGAAGTGATTGTACCAAGGCATAGAATTCCAAATCATAAGAGGAGTACTTTTTCTTGGCATCAGAAAGTTTTTCGCTGAAAAATGCAATCGGGTGTCTCTCCTGACTTAGAACACCCCCAATGCCGACATTCGAAGCATCACAAGCAATTTCGAAGACTTTGTCAAAACTTGGAATTTGTAAAACTGGTGCCTCTGTGATTTTTCGCTTGATTTCTTGAAAGGCTCTAGTAGCAGAACTAGGCCACTTAAATTCACCCTTTTTCATGCACTCTGTGACAGGAGCCATAATGCTGCTGAAGTTTCGAATGAACCTCTTATAAAAGTTTGCAAGACCATGAAAGCTTCGAACTTCAGTGAGTGTAGTAGGAATTGGCCAATCCAAAATTGCTTTGACCTTCTCAGGGTCCATTTTAATTCCTTGTGCCGTCACAACATAACCCAAGAAGACAACAGATTCACTCATAAAAGTGCACTTCTTGAGATTAATATAAAAACACTCCCGGCGAAGGAGTTGGCAAATTGTGTCCAGATGGTGAAGATGTTCTGCTTTTGTCCTGCTATAGATTAGTATATCATCGAAGTAAACGACGACAAACTTTCCAATATAAGGCTGCAGTAATTGTATCATGACCCGCATAAAAGTACTGGGTGCATTGGTTAACCCGAAGGGCATAACCATCCATTCATAAAGACCATCTTTGATCTTAAAAGCAGTTTTCCACTCATCTCCTGGCCTTATACGGATTTGATGATAACCACTTCGCAGATCAAGTTTTGAGAAAATACATGCACCAGTCATCAAATCTAGCATATCATCTAATCTGGGGATTGGGAAGCGGTACTTTACCGTGATTTTATTGATGGCACGACTATCCACGCACATACGCCAACTTCCGTCTTTCTTTGGAGTGAGAAGTGCAGGTACTCCACAGGGACTGAGGCTTTCCCTGATATATCCCTTTTGTAAAAGATCATCAACTTGTCTTCTTAATTCTGTGTGCTCCATAGGACTCATCCGGTATGCAGGTAAATTTGGCAAGGAAGCACCTGGGACAAGGTCAATGGCATGTTGGATGTCACGTAATGGAGGAAGCTCATTTGGCAGTTCATCTGGAACTAGATCAGCGAATTTCTTCAAAAGTGGTTTTACTTCTTGTGGGACAGATGTAGCAGGAGATTCTTTTAGAACTTGTCTAGCAATCAGTGCATACATGACACCCTGTTCTTTGCTTTCATCTTCAAACTTCCTCATGGTCAATATAGGAAGTGCTGGAGCTATATCAGATGTGGAGGAAGATTTAGCGGGCAATGGAAGTAACCTAATCTTACTTCCTTTCCAGTTGAAAGAATAAGTATTGTGCTCATGATCTGTGATGACCTTCAGTTTCTTTAACCATGGTCGTCCAAAGAGGATATGTGTAACGTTCATTGGAATGACGTCACAACGAATTGTATCTTCATAATTACCGACTCTGACAGGGACGACACATTGCTTCCGAACAGGAATGGAATAATTATTGACCCATGCAACTTTATAAGGTCTTGGATGCTTCTCAGTTGGCAGCTTGAGTTTCTCGACTGCCTCTTGAGAAATAACATTTATCGCGCTGCCACCATCAATGATCATGTTACAAGACTTGCCCTTGCAATTGACTCGTGACCGGAAAATAGATGCATGATTCCAGTCGTCATTTTCTTCTATTGAATCAGCTACTAGGAGACGACGATCAAGGAAAAGCAGTGGGGTACCGTCATCAGCTTCTGTATCTTGGAATTGATCTATTGCAATTTCATTTTGAGGCTCTGCATTGAACAACTCTGCTTCTATTTCCTCATCATATTGTTCATCATCTTCTGGCTCATTAGTAGCATATAAATTTCTATGAGGACACTCGGCTGCATAATGTCCCTTTTGTTTACAAGCATAACAAACGATTTCTCTTTTATCTAACCTTCCGCGGCCACAATTATCATTCTGATTCTGCTGCACCCGCTGATTTGG
Source organism: Camphora micrantha (assembly GCA_003546025.1). NCBI lineage: Eukaryota > Viridiplantae > Streptophyta > Magnoliopsida > Laurales > Lauraceae > Camphora > Camphora micrantha. The sequence continues at coordinate 2,676,526 of QPKB01000011.1, read as the reverse complement.
CTGTGGCAAAGCTTGCCTCTGCTGGATGGCTTGCTGTGGCCTCGGTGGTGCTTGCTGGAATGGTCTAGGAGGAGGGGGAGGAGGAGGACGAAAACCTTGTGTCTGAGTACGGTTAAAAGTAGGTTCAGGTCCTCTTCTAGTGGAAGACTCCCCGACTTGAAAAGTGTTGCGTCTCCGCAACTGGAGTTCATGCTGAGCTTTCCTGGCTTTACAAAATAGCTCATCAACTCTGGTGTAATCAAACATAGCAACTTCCCGTCTGACATCATTGCGCAATCCATCTCTATATCGAGTGATAGTGAGGCGATCATCTGTTTTCAAATTACAACGAACAATATATTCTCGAAATTTGTTTGTATATTCTTCCACAGATAGATTGCCTTGCTGGAGAGTAAGATATTCTTGGTGCAGTGTATCAATGTAATCAGAAGGAAGGAAATTGTTCTTGAGCCTTTCTTTCATGTTGATCCATCTAATAATGGGCTGTCCCAAAGCAAGTTCATTATTTTCAACACCACACCACCAGATTCTAGCAGGACCCTTAAGTTTAACCTTCGTAAAGGCTATCCGCTGCTCATCATTCATGTTATACCAAGTAAAATAATCTTCAAGGGAATTAAGCCAATCAACAAAAACTTTTGGACTGACATCTCCAGAGAAATCAGCAACATCAATTCTGACTTTCTTCGTGATATCATCAGTGCGTTGTGCAACCATGGGACCCTGGGTGTCTCGTTCAGCAATGAGACGCTGTACAAAGTCACGCATGGACTCACGCGGCTCAATCCTTTCTGTTTGGATGGGTGTGACTATTTGTGTGGAAGTGGATGACCCTTCCTTTGCAACCGACTTGGTATTTTGCAATTCAATAAGTGCAGTCTCTACGGTGTGTAGACGATCCATTACTTCGTCCATATCTTGGCCCAGTTTGAATAACTGTTCATCACGTTCTTTGTCCGTGAGCCAATGACTGAGATTGTCACCTCTTCTAGGCATGGCTGGAATTTTAATTTTTTTTTTTTTTTTTTTTTTTTTAATGGACTGGGTCGGATCCGGACTCAAATTGGGCCCAGATTAAAAGAAGGCCCAAAACTCAGGCCCAGTTCACAGAACACGTGTGAGAAGTAAAAGAGTCCTCCTCGGGCTCCGTGCGCAGGAGAAAAAAATAAGAGAGGGCTTACTGTATCAATGAAACGAAGAAGGGGAGACCTTGCGATGGCGCTGGTGGAGACGAGGCTGGGGGACGGCTGCTGCGGCTGCTGCGACTGGCTGCTGGAGACGACGACGGTGCTGGAGTTCTCGTCGGTGCCAGGTACGCCCTTTTTTTTTTTTTTCGATGTCGTCTTTCTGCAGCAACTTCTCTCTCTCTCGACAGCTGCTGCTGCTTCTTTTTTTTTTTTTTTTTTTTTTTTTTTTCACTTCTGGGAGGGCTTTCGAAAGGTTGGAAGGACGAAGGCAGAGCGTGGGGTTGTTTGGGTTTAGGGCTTGGGACGTGAGAGGGAGATGGGTTTTGGGCGTCAGGTGAAGGGTTGGGTTCGGCTTGGGTTCGGCTGGGGTTGTCGGGCTTCGGTTTGGGATTGGGGTTAGGGTGGAGGTTTGTGGGTGAAAGGGGTTTGGGATGGAGATGAAGAACGGTGATGCTGGGAGATGGAAGAGAGTGCGTTGGGGTTTTTTTGTTTCGGGAGATGGCCGGAAGTGGGGATGGGTTGGGGTTTTGGTTTCGGGAGATGGCCGGAAGGGTTTTCTGGGTTCTGGGTTCGGGGTGGTGCTGGGGTCTTCGGCAGTGGCTAGGTTGTAGAAGGTTGGATCGGCAGGGAGGGGAGTTGGGTTGGATGGCGTGGGATGATGTCGATGGGTGGACGATGATGAACCAGAGAAGACAGTTGTTTCTCCGGCGACCGGATCTGGGCTCTGATACCAATTTGGCGCAGCCCCGGACCTTCGATCGAATAGACCAATCTCTTAGATGAGATTTATCGAATCTAACAAAGGGATTCCACACACAAAAGCACTCACAGCCATGAACACATGGAAAAAAAACTCACGTTGGTTATTTGATTGAATAATGCATCACAGATAATAAGAGGTTCTTCTTTATATATAGAAGACAATTCCTAAACTAATCAAAACTCTAACAATAGGAAGTTACTTAATCCTACCCTAAATAGAATGTAGAAAGCAAATCATATTAGCAACTACTTAATATTACTAATTTAAATAGGATAGGGATCTCTGCCAATTTAGAGATCATGTGGATCCCATCAAGTGGGTCCATCAGGAGGGCCTGCGGGCCCTAGTCTTCTGTCGGGCTGCATCAGCCACATTCCTTATAAGTTCCCCAGGAGCATTCCCATTAAATAAACTTTCTTCACACTCATCAATGGATAAGTCCATGACATAGGGGAATCGCAGAGTGTCGCTGTGGCATGCACACTCGCTCCCAAAGCACCACGCAGGGATCAATCCCTGGGTGGGCAGGTTATTTCCCCTCTTCCTTGGCCATTGGGCCAACTAGCCAAAAAAAAAAGAGGTCCAAGACATAGTTTACCTAATATTAAATCATAATCTTCTTTTCAATAAGCATGCTTTTCATCTTCCTGTTGCAGTAGCACAACAGACATCTAGTCTCTCCCATTCCCATCTACTAAAAGAGATCCCTCAATCTCGTTCTCTCTTCTTTGAAGCATTACAACAAACACCTATAACCCATTCCAATAAGTCAAGAAAACTTCCAATTTCCATATCTGAAAATGCACCCACTGCTTCCTCCACACAACATACACCCACCTATCTAAATCCATACCATTGATGTGTTGGGAATCATCATGGCTAGATCACCCAACTCAGGGCATGGTCTATCGAAGGTGGGGCCCATTGGATCCACGGTTTGGATCAATAAATCATGAGATTTGCAGAGAAAGACAGTGAAAAAAAACAGGTAACCCATCACCCAGTGCTCAGCTGATAATCCAATTGAGCAGGGGATGGTTAGGATCAAAAGAGGATTTGGGTTGGACTTCTACCTGTTGCATTGATCATACAAAAGAGAGAGAAGGAACGGTGATGATACCTGATCTGGGTGGGTCGTGTTGGTGTTGGAGGGTGAGCTGAGAGATCTGAATAGAGGAGAGGAATGTGAAGAAGATTGATTGCAGGGAAGAGGATGATCTCGCGGGCACAGAATATGCTGCTGCAGCCCACAATCGCCTTAATAAAAGAGGGTTTCCTGCTCTTGGGGAGAGTGCACCTGCTCAGTGGTCAAGCCGCCAGTGCTTTGCCTTATGTGGCTTTTCTTCTTTTTATTTTATTTTTTTTATTTTTTCATATGGTTTACTCTTTTTTCTTTCTTTTTTTTATTATAGCAGCCTGCCCCGAGCCCTCTGGTGAGAGGAGTAAATCTCAGGTGATATAGGACCCCTCTGAGTTAAAGTTCATGAGCGATGTTCGCTCGAATTATAAGTTAAAGTTCAAAAAATCTCCAACAGAATTGTTCGTGTAATATCTTAAAACTATTATATTTTAGATTATTTGATATTTTTATGGTTTATAAAAAAAAAAATTATTCCCATTTTATAATGATCATTGTGAAACAATAACGGCATATGTCGTTATGTTATTTTTAATATAACTGTCAATATGTTAAAAAAGTTATAAAAAAAAATAGTGCATAGCGATCATAATGACCGGTATTTTTAAGATCAATGGTTAAAATATCAGTTGATGAGGATTTTTTTTTCTTTTTACTTTCTTGTTTTAACCATCTTTGGAGCTTCAATAGACTGTGCTTGAGTGTTTCTAACCTCCTTTTTCGCCAAAACTCAACTGATTTATAAGATTTTAGTGGATTCTCTTGTAAGACTTCTTCTATTCTCAACCACAATATCTCTATGTTAATATGCTAAAATTTTATTAACTAATTCATCTTGATATAATATTAAATGTTACTTGAAAGTTGAGATTCTCTATCAACTTACTTGGAAGTTGAGTAATTAAATATTGTACTACTACTAGTTTACTGACTTTAAATGTTTAACACTAATGTTTAGTTTAAATTTATGGTTGCAATGGACATAGTAAAAACTGTGATGTTTCAACTTTAATATATACATGTAATTTTATTTAATTCATAATAGACTTACAGGTTTTATATATGACAACGATACCGGATGTTATGTGTTAGGGGACCGATATTTTGCTTTGAAGTGTTTGTTAATGAAAAAATATTGTATTCTAGCATTTTATAATATTTTAAGTATTTTGGATTTTTTTAAAAAAAATTTGTGTTGGTAAAATAAAAATTCGCACCGTGATGGATCGTGACAATAGCGAACTGCTACATGATGTCGCGTCATAATGATTTTCAGTGTCGACCACAATTGCAATTTTAAACCGTTGATATCTTACACTCATATGATATTGGACAATTTCCCCTTCATTCGTAACTCTTTAGTCCCAGTTTTTGAACAAACAATTATGTAATAATTTCTTAAACTTCAATCATCGACTGCCAAATGTCAAGTCTTAGGGCTAACCATACATTCGAACCCATTTGTTAAAGTAAGTTGATGGCACACTAAAGAAAAAGAGTGTTTCAAAAGAAGAAAGGGAGATTGATACTACAACTATCCTAAGACATGACTTCTGCTTATGGTTGAGAGTTTAAAACATGCCTGTTGAACTAATCCTACACTAAAGGATGTGCAAAAATTACGACCGTGGCCTTAAATTGTGCGATATCCTACAAATGACTTATCTCATACGGGTAATTTGTGTCATGGGTTTTCTACGACTTATCCATCTAGCAAAAAATATAACAAATAAAATAAGGATATATCTAAAGAAGTGTAAACTATTAGCATTTAAATAGGAAAAAACAAGCCTTTTGATGATTAGATTTGTTATATTTATTAAATGAAACGGAAAAATTAAAGTCCAAGTTGTGTGTCCCTGAGATTTTGTCTTTAGAGCTTATTTGTGTAACACCGTGAAAACCTCTCTAGCGAAAACAATGGGTCAAATTCCGCTTTCCTCTCCCATAATAAAATATATATATACAAGAAAATTTTGATTTTTCACAAAGAATCATAAACAACTAAGCCACGAACAAAGCAAAAATAGGAGTTTTGTTTCTGGCAGAAACTATGCTGCATGATGCATGAACATGCTCTCGGAGAGGTAACGTTTTCATTAACGAAAAGGAGACATTATTCTGCAAAAGATATGTTTACCCCATTCTATTACAACACACACTGGTAAGTGAACTATGCCAAGCATATAGCAAACTGCAAAGGGCTGAAAACTGCATTAGACTAGCCATCCATTTTGATTTCATTTCATCATCTTAATGATCGATCATATGCTGAAGTGGAGCTTATGCCATGAATTTGCGGATTGAATCTCTCAAAACTGTCATTATAGTAGATGTTGAAGTAAAGGCCATAAAGCCCCTGATTTGTTAAATATGTAGTTTTATTTTATTTTATTTTATTTTATGAAACGGGATGGATAAGAAGAAATATTATGATTATTAACGGCTTTATTAAAAAAAAAGTAAAGATTAATCATCGATTCAATGGTCTAGCCCATTCGGATTCATGCAAATCCATAGGATCGGTCATGGCCCATGTTATTCTTGTTGGTGTAAACTCGGGTCAGATTAAGGCCAGTTACCCATACAACCAGGTTGACCTACACCCTTCCCTTCCGTGGCGGAACCAAAATATACGCCTTGAGGGGCCAATAGGAACCTACCTTAGGCGACTGTCAGCCCATCAATAGTTCCGCCCTGCTTCTTCAGTAATGTAGCCAACTTACTCGCAACTCACAAAACGCGCATCCCTTGAATCGAACACCCGACCTACCAAGCTCTGATACCACTTGTAAGATTTTACACCCCATTGAGCTACCATTTATCCCAAAACCAATTGGTGATAAGAAACGGCACAACAATGGTTTTATGGTGAGGGCGAGGGCTCAACCACAATTATAACCACTCAAAAGCGATGGTGGATGTTAACCTCAACAAATGCAAAGACTCTTTGGAATCTATATATTTCTCAAAGATAATCCCAGAAACACCAGATTTTTTCTATCATTTTTTTTTTTAACTTCAATTGGGCTTGGTGGGATCATAGAGAACTTAAGTGAGTCTCTCAAGACCATGCCATGTCCCATAATGCAACAGGGAAAGCTGTTGTCAAATCTGATGACCCTGGTAGGAATAGGAATATAGGATGAAAGACACCACAAGGATGTGTATCAAGCAAAGATACATGCATTTGAAATACATCACAGTGCATCAAGTACCAAGTCAAAGACGGAATCAGAGTCCTCTAAGCAAGCAAAGAAAGATAAGATGAAGGATGTGTTCTAGATATAAGGTGATAAACTCAACTAAATAATCAGTGGTCAGTCGTTCATGTGAAGAAAAAAGAAGAATTTTTTCATAATATCTGTATTCTAGTTTGATATTATCTTGTAATTGATTTTACAAGTAAGGTAGAAAGCAAGTGAAAAGACACCTTCTGGAATCTTCAAGATTACCAAAACTTCATTTTGTCCACAAAACACAGAACTATGAGGTGGAAGACTCACTCTAGTCAAAATTCATCTATCACATAGAAGTATTTCATCCTAAGAATTCATATAATTCCTTATCAAATAAAATTAAAGAATCTTTGGAAGATTAGTTCAAGGTTGATATCTGAATTCTTGTATGTTCTATTAAAGGATCAAGATTCAAAACCTACTATGTGCACATAATAGATAGATTTATGAGTTGAGTCCAGGTCAGGGGGAGGTAAATGGATACTAATTGCCACTTGTAGTCTACAAAGCTTTCATAATGGTACAACTTGGGTTGGGCCAAAATTGAATTTGCATGGCCGACCCAACCAACAAGTGAAACTTGGGATTGGGCTTGTTCCGGTTTGGGTCGGGTTCAAGTTGGAATTTTGAAACCCACACTGAATTCAGGTTTGGCTTGGGTTAGGGTTTTTGTGCCCAAATAATAAACAAATCTTGGTACATCCATAAATTTATGTATATATAATTTGGGCACAAAAACTCTCCGTCTATATGTTTATAATAAATCTTGGACTGTACAAGGACTGTAATATATGAAGTTGACACATTTCTTAAGTATTAAAAAGGAAATATGGGTGCCTCATAAGGTTATAAACGGGTCGGTTTCTGTCCGGGTCCATCGTTAAGGAGAAGGTGGAACCGGATCCTGACCCGGAACCATTTTGGAACCGGTTTCTTGGCTCCAGAACCAGAACCAAAACTATATATGGGACGGGTCTGGATCTGAGTTTAAATGATATTTAAAAAAAAAAAAAAAAAAAACATGGTTTTTAGGAGAAATTTTTTAAAATTGAAGTAATATGTCGGGGGTCCAAACCAAGGTTGAACCAGACTCTGACTCATTTACTTGTCAGGGCCTAACTAGGGCCCAAACCCGGTTTTTAATGGGTCGTAACCTCCGGGTAATCGAAGAATCGATGACCCATTTACATCCCTAGTGCCTCACCCTACCGAAGTCAAATGTGGCTCAAACTAAATTGAATTGGGGTAGGAAATTTATAAATTGGATTGGCAAATATTCAAGCTTTGTTTACAGAGTTTGGGTTTGGGTTTTACCCACATACAATTTGGGTCGACATTGGATTTTGACTACAGGTAGCAAAAACTGACCTGACCGGCTAATTCAATTAAACCTGACTAGCATAACCCGACCTACAATACATACAGGTCAGAAAACTTGACCCGATTTTAAACAGGTCGGGTTGGGGTCAACCTACTCAACCTAGCTAACCCGCCTAACTTAAATGGGTTGAGTTAGGGTCAACTGAAATTTTAAACTCACTTAAACATTTTGGTGGTTTAATATGTTAATAGTTAGAATAGTCTATTTTATATGGAATGAGCTGATCTTGTGCTGGGCTTTTATTTGGCCTGCAACTTAATTAAATTATTATCTTAATATTTGAAATGTGTTGGGTTTGGGCCAAGTAACAACTGGTTGGGCCAATTGAAAAGGGTTGACTCGCATTAGTCGTTTAATAGAACTATGAGTCATAATCAGGTTTATTAGCAGCCTAGATTCAGGGTAGACCCACATGGTTTTGGTCTGGGCCTGAATCTAAGTCAAACAAGAACATTGGACCCAAAATTCAAGCTTGCCTGATTCTGATTACAAAGGCTCAAGTGCAGCCATATGAATCTCTCATTCCATAATAAAGAAATAAAATAAGCAAACAAAGTGCTTAACTAAAACCCAATATCCTATCATAAACTTCATTATCAAGGAAATGAAATGTGCACTTTACATTGTTAAAAAACTTCTTCAAGCGATAAGAGTTCTAGCATGGATTGATCCTTTTGGTATGCCACGCTTGTCGCATTTGTGGGTTCCTCTTCCCACATGTGTGGGCTACTTTGGATTCCTACTAGGGGCGGACCTATGTATGGTGTCTTGGGGCCTTCAGTCCCCCCACAAACTTGAAAAAAGCCCATAGGGCTATATGGGCTTGCTGGCCTAACCCCTATGGAACAAGACCCATTAGCCCCCATAAAATATCTCTCTCTCTCTCTCTCTCTCTCTCCAATTTTTCTACATGACAAATTAGACACTTGATTTAAAAAATGAAGAGAAATAGATGTAAACTGTACTTTGGCACGTCTTATAATAAAATTGCTACTCATATAATTTGATTCAGAAATAAAAAAGTATTGAATATCGTTTTATCCTGTGGCAGATGCTCAACATGAGTTAATTAACAAGTGAGGTTTCATCGTCTAGGAATTTTCAACCTCTAAGTTTGTCTTGCTTTTAATTAGAAGGGATTTTCCACTTATCCCTCATATCATTGGAATGAACACAATTACAATTGACTGGCTTTCATTTTTGCCATTGATAATGTGAAGAAAGTATAATAAAATAATGGTTAACATTTTTAGTTGACGATCGTTAGCCCCCCTTAAACAAAAATTCTGAGTCCGCCACTAATTTCAACCCCCTTGGGTAGGCCCCAGAATATAAATATTGGATGGTTAGGATTGCGTACTCAACCAGGATACCAGATGTCCATTTGTTTAGCGCAATCCAATAACTAGGATTGTATTTTTTATTTTTAGTTTTTTTGTAAGTCATTAAAAACAAAGAATCAAAAGTGAATGAACATTCCAAGGTCTGTTGGGTCATGGTGGGGGTGTCCTTTTATTTCTCCTTTTGGTTATTTCTGTAACTTATATGGTGGGGCTTCTAGTATATTTCTCCTGTTGTATGTTTCTGTATTATGTAGTGGCTTTAATGAATTCCCCCTTATGTCTAGTGATAAAAAGCGAATATCCCAAAATGGCCGTCATGAATAAGGAAAGGGAGAATTTAAAATAAATCCTTAAGTTTCAGCTTTATTTCAAAAAAAGAACATAAGTTTCAAAACTTTTCATATTAGTCCCTAAGTTTTTTATGAAGTTTTCAATTAAGGACATCCATCTATTTAAAGTTATTTTTCAACAACTTTTTTCCTGTGTTTTTTAAAAATAAAAATACATAAATTATCCTTCATTGTAATAAAACTCTCATTCACTTCCTCTACATTCTTCTTATTTCCCTTGCTAGTGTCCTTACGATAATCAAGGACACCTAGTATTCCTACAGCGATTGGCTGCATGTAGTGGCTGCCGAAACCATATCATGGCTTAAAACGAAGGATAATTTGGGTATTTTCAAAATATTGAGGAAAAAAGTCACCAGAAAATACATTTAAATTGTCGCATGTCCTTAATTGAAAATTTATTGAAAAGCTTAGGGACTAATTTGAAAAGTTTCAAAATTTGTGTCCTTTTTTGAAATCAGGCAAAAATTTAAGGCCATATTTGAAATTTTCCCACAAGGAAAAGATGGGAAATGGGCAGTCCACCATCATCCTTATAAATCAATACCATCTCATCTATATCTCAACCTCATATCATTTGCCGCTCACAACTTGCACCTCTTTATTAATTCTCGAAGCTCATTTCAACATGAATTTATGTAAATTTCATTTCCATGTGTTGCATGCAAACAAATACAGCCTAAATGGAGGGATAGAGGTACCAAAACTATGCTTCTACCTACATATATGGACATAAGGGCTTGATGACCAACTTTCCTTATTTATTAAGTGCTTGATGACTAACTTTTCTTCTCTATAGCTAACATATGATGTGAAGGTCTAGCATTGTAGCCTCATAAAAAAAGAGTGCTCTTTTCTTACGTCTATGATCAAATCGGGCTAATCTCCTAGTGGCGCCTGCTAAACCCATACAAACGCACACTTCACAAATCTAAGGTGGTTTTGAGAAAAAGACACGGGAGCAAACCCACCAGCTCACAGTTTTTTTTATTTTTTTTATTTTTTTAGAATAAATGTAGTTTTAAATTTTCAAATAGCAATAGATTACATGATTGAAACCCTATTACCCAAATTAGATACATAGGATTTCAAAGGGCATACTCCACTAGGAAAAAAGAGATTGAAATAACAATAATTATGCCCACAGCCGGTAACAAGCTGCAAATAGTGTGAATGGTAGAGGACCTCCATTTCACATTAATTCGACTAGGACCCATTCTGCTCACAGTTGGATTCCTCTATAAATATTTAAAAAGTTAATCAGAAAGAAAAACCATTCCCTTTTCATACATGGCTAATTAATGAGAATCCCACATCACAATGCCTAATTTCCTCTTTCCCAATTGTCACCATGTTAATTAACAATCAATCTAGCAGATCTCTTCCAATTTTTCATCCAACCACAAGAAAACAAAAGAAACGGAAAGGATAACTGTCCGTTGCAGGCCGGACACTTGCGTCTAGATCCAACTTTAATTTGACCTATGCATCTCAAAATCTGAATCATCTCATCATCCGAGCAGTAATTAGACGAAATCGACGGTCACAAATCCATCTCGACAATGCACGCTTTATTGGAGGCCGATTATTACGACTTTGAACGGTGGCTTGTTGAATCGAACCAATCACCGAAGTCTCCGTCGTTGCACGCAGGCCTCTCATCTTTGAAACTCTCGTTCACACTCATCGTATTCGAATCGGGTACGGGACAAAACAAAAGAACCAAAAGAAAGGGAGTCATTAAACTAATAATCTCAGAGAGGGACTTGGAAGTGGGTCCCACAATCATGACATCTTCTTCTCTTCCTGGACTTTACAATTCCTCACCTGTTACTGAAGACTTTATTAGGCAGGGAGAAAGAAAACGCACTTGAAAAGCTCTCACCTCATGTGGTGGGGTCACATTTTGATGCCTCACTGCACAAATTAATGGGAGGATCGATAGATGTAAACGTGGATAAGGAGTGTGTGGAAAACGATCCAAGCAAAATATTCACCTAGGAGAACATTGCATGTATAGTTAATTCTATGGAGCCCATTTAAGTGTAGCTTTAGTCATTGTGTTGAGTTCAACGTCTATCCTCCCTCCCGAGCGATTATAATTATGGTCGAGTCCTCGCCTTCACCATAAAACTATTGTTGTGTCGTTAGGATAAGTAGTGGATCAATGAGGTATAAAATTCTACAAGTGATATCGGAGTCTGATAGGTCGAGTGTTCAAGTCAGCGGACACGCGTTTGAGCGGTCATAATAGTAATTCATAATCGATCGTTTCATTGGATTGAATCTACAGTTGAAGACACCATTAAACTTTAAGGCTGTCGAATCAAGGCTAAGATGGTTTGGTGGGGCTATTTTTATGGCTTTCCTCTATTCATAATGGGATATGTCCTATACCCATTCATAGACATGCATCTAAGTAGGCCCCATGAGCTAGACTGTATATTAGGGGCAGACCTAAACACAAATATATGGGTACGGTCACATCCGTCAAACCACGATGCACTTCCAAACCTTATATGAAAATATTATATTAATTCCAAAAGTACTAATAAAGATTGTGAATTTACCCTTAAAATCCATATGAAAACTCTCGAATTCCCCTATAACCAAACTAACTATTAGGGCTAGTAGCCCTCCAATAAAAATTTTGGGTCTGCCACTGACGTATGATTGTAGTTGGATATTTATTAAATTTAGATGAGTGCTAAAGGATGTTGGATATTTATTAAATTTAGATGAGTGCTAAAGGATGTGTGGTTGGTGTTTGATTTATCATTGGTGGGCCCATATTTGAAAATAGAAAAAGGTTCGGTGAGGTGGAGTTATAGATGGCTGGAAGAATTTGCCGTGTATCGGACAACAGTACTTTATTTCTTCAAAAGCGCGCTATCACTAATTCTATATCTCATCGCATCTCGCTCAAAAGTATCGTACTCGTGCTGTTAAATGAGATTTGACATTTCTCGTCCACTAGCGGACAAGAAAACCAACAATTCAATCTCTCACGATATCGACTTTATTCTCGTCTCACGTGACAGTGACGTGGAGTTCGTGATCACTCGTCCGCAAGTCACAGTCCTTGTATTAAACAAGGCACCGGTGGGCTGAAGTGAAGAACGGGCAGGTTTTTTTCCACCTCTTGTGTGGGCCCACTCAGATGGATAGAATTGAAAGTTAATAGAGGTGGGCTGAATATTAATCCACAGTCAAATGACTTTTGGTCTTTAATTTTGAAGGACCACTTTTGATGATTTTATACGAGATAATGACCCTGCTCGATATGAGTGGCAGAGTTTGGATTGAAATGAGGGATTTGTAAAACAAAAGAAGTGGGGTAGAGGTTACGAGCGGTTTTGATAATGAGATAAAACGGGGAGAGGAGATTTGAAAAAAATTTAACATACTGTCAACATCTCAACTAACTGTAAAAATTAAAGAGGCTTTTATATATATATATATATATATATATTTATATACCTCCTGAAGTTTGTAGGATATGTATATAGGCATGTGAGGTTTTAGTATTTGTTAATAGACCCCTGCCTTTTATTTTAAATACCTTTCATGTCCTCAAAATCAATATTCCTAACAAGAAAGGGCAGCACCATGAGATTTGTCTTTTATTTTTATATAAATGATAGCTTTGCTCTTATATTCATTAAACAAAATGAGTATATTATTATTTTATCTCAAGTCGCCATGATTCTTCCCAATAACTATCTTTTGCACATGACTAGGAGTGAACCCATGTACAAAGGGTTGGGGACTTCATATCTGAGAAAATTTTAAAATATTCTTGTCCCCCCTCAAATCCTAAGAATTAATATATTTGTTTAACATTTGCCTCTTTCTCGAATATTTCTTTTACATAGAGCCATACACCACCCACCCCGCAAATTCTAAAAATTAATGAATTTATTTTTACATGTGCCCATTCTCCCAATATAGCATAAAGCAGAATCTTATATTTTAAAACTTTCATCAATCAAATGGTGGGTCTTATATGGATTGGGTAAATCATAACCAATTATAAGTACAAGTGTTGATTGTCGTCATAATCAATTTAGATTTAATGAAATAAGCCATGTATTGATAAAAAAAATAAATTTATGTAGGCATTGTTTTCTCCCACTAAGTGCAATTGTTAATGTTACACACTTTATAAAAAAAATTGAGTCTAAGCTTTTAAAATTATACATATTAGGATAAAAGAGATGGACAAAAATATCATTTCCCCATTAATAAATGTTATATATATGCAAATGTTACACATGTGAAACAAATCACTTTGTTTCTTCACCATTTTCACAAGGGTAAATGAGTACATTCAATTGAGCTATCTTGTTATTTTCTTTCTCATTTTGAATATCATGCCTCAATATTGATTATCTTAAATCTTAGCTAATATCTTGATATATTCTGGTTACATGCACGTAGGTTTACTTCTATATCAAACTAAGACATCGTTCGTATGTTGTTACAATGTTCTTGATCATTTGCTGAGATCGGGTTGTGCCAAGACCATAGTGTGCATAACTTGTTTGGTAATTAATATTAGAGCCAATAGGAATTGCCCGTGTTTTCGTCAATATATCACTAAATATTTATATGAGATAATGAATATAAATAAAGGCTAGCTGACATAAAAAAAATCTTATGGCCTGCGTTTTATAACAAAAAACACGGGCATTTTGATAATTCAGGAGTCATTTAATTTCTCATTCGAGAAGATTGCATATGATTTATAAGTGAACTTTTAACTAAAGTATATTTAAAAAAGGTATAAGGTAAAAGAATCTCAGGTTAATTTCTGCACTCACATATTGTTGAAATGCTATATATGGATTTTGGGGTTTTATGAAAAAAAGAATCCCATTAAAATTAGATACGACAACTACGACGGTGGACTCAAACTTTGAGTAACAACGATAAAGGACCTCCCTCTCATTTTTTATTTTTTTTGGGCATTTTTACCCTATTCAGTGAATAATATCGGTGTTCGCAACCCCCCCCCCCCCCCCCAAAAAAAAAAAAAAAAAAAAAAAAAAAAAAAAAAACCCCAATCAATCTACTTCTCTCTTGACCTTCTTATCTGCTTCCTCAACTCCCACCATTTCTCTATTTCCATCTTTGACGCCCTCTTTTTTTTCTCCACCTTTTCTTAAAAAAGATGATGATGATGAACTAAATCAAAGAGGAAATACAGAGGAGAAGTAGAGAAGGAAGGAAGTAGGAAAAAACTTATATTCATAGATATCAACGAATGTCAACATTATTCATTGATGTCAATGAATAAGAGCAAAAAAAGTCCGAAAAAATGGGTGGAGTTCTTCTGTTGTCATTACTCAAAGTTTGGGTCCCTAGTCGTTGTATCCAATTTTAAGCTTTTTTTTTTTTTTTTTTTTTTGTAAACCGCACTTTTTTCAATTAATTATATTATAATATGATTTTGAATTTTAATGGTTGCATAAATGGGTTATCATGCAAGGAAAAAGTTCTCCTACGAGCAACTGCAAGTAGAGTCAAACATTGTAGCGCCTCACTTAGCCCAACTTTCATTAGTATTGCCCCTGTGATAGCTTTTTAATCTTATCATCTGGCATCAAGCTCGATTTTTAAAGTTATTGAATCTTCACTCACTATTTGATTGAATCTAAAAAAAATATATGGTTAAGATGCCATTAAATTATATACTTGTTGAATCAAAGGGTAAGATAATCTGGTAGGACTGATGTTTTGTATCCTCCTCCATGAATAGACTTTTCAATCTGTCCTCCTCCCATAAGTAAATTTGCATCTAAGTGGGCCCCACTTATATGCAGTCTACTTATGGGTGAACATTTCTATTCATTCAATCAATTCATATATTTTCTATTAGGGATAACTTAATTTAAATATTAATTTAAATTTGTTATTTAATATACAACAAAATGCACATGCTTTATTATAGATCCACCTTGTATTACAATCAAATCTCTCCATACCTTGTCACATTCACGGTCTTCATTTTAAGATGGAAAAAAAAAAAAAATCAAAAGATGTTAACATCGTCCACAAATGCATGTGATCAACACATCTAAGGTCCAAGGGCAAACCCAATAAATTTTCCTTGGGGAGGCTCAATGTAAAGTAAAGAAACAAAAGAGAAAATCTTAGGAGAGTGGGCAAATGCAAAAAAAAAAAAAAAAAAGAAAAAAAAAAAGAAAAAGAAAATAATAATAATAATTTTCAAATTTTGAAGGGGTTTTGGGGCCTTTTTAGGTCTTTGTGGGAGCTAAAACATCGAAGCATGTTTGCTTGGATCCGCCCCTATCGGCCATCAGGATTTAAACTCCTCTAGCATTTACAAAATATTACACCATTTAAAAGGAATGAGATGTCACTCTGCTTAGAAGGGCTACTATCATCATAAGGAATCAGTTCATGTGAAAATTTTGAAACAAATTGAGAAAATTTCGTGCTATCATTATTCTAAGATGATATTATCTTGTAATTGATTTTACAGATACGACAGAAAGAAAGTGAAAAGACACCTTTTGGAATCTACAAGATTACCAAAACTTCATTTGTCCACTAAACATAGTATTCTGAGGTGGAAAATTCACCTAAGCACTAGTTCAAAATTTGTCATCACATGGACGTATTCCATTCTATGAATTCACATATGATCGAAAATATGGGTAACGCATTAGAGGAATCTTTGGGTGATTCACTGTCATAATTGCCCAACCATGAACAGGGACTGTGTCTCTCCACTATGCCAACTAGTTGTTTTTGGATTAGAGAGAAATTTGGACCCAAATCCATATATAGAAGATTATAAAGGTTCAAGATTTAGATCTGAATTCTTGTATGTTCTATTATTAGGACCAGGGTGGAGCTAGCGGGCTTGTGGGCCCATGTCTTTCCATGAAATTGGAAAAAGAAAAAGGAAAAACCATCATAGGTAAAGATTTTAGGAAGTTTTTAAATTTGGCCTCTCCACCAATTCTTTTTCCCACAGCAGCCTCTCCAAGGTGTATTTTTTAGTTCCGCCCCTGATTAGGACCGAGAGCCAAAACTTACTATGGGTACATATTAGAAAAGTCTTACGAGCTGCGTCCCCACCAGACTTTAGAAACATTGGCTCTGGCCCGAAACGGACAGTAAAAGTTAGGCCCGAGCCCTGCCCCCTCTCAGTTAATCAATCGGCCAGGCCGAAGAGGGTTTTTTTTTTAAATTTTACGGGCATTCAAGAAATAGTTTGGATTAATTAAATAAAATTATATGCATTCCTCACACAGGCAGGGCTTTGGGCTTTCTATCACTTAGTCCAAGTCCGGCCCAATTATTAAACGAGCCATAATTAGTTATCCAAGCCCGGGCCATGAACACCCCTATGGTCTACACAGGTAACAAAAGCTTAATATTGGTGCAACTTGGGTAGGGCAAAAACCTGAACCTGCATGCCCAACCCAACAATAAGTGAAACTTGGGTTGGGTTTATTTAGGTTTGGGTGAGGCTCAAGTCAAAATTTTGAAAACTGCCTAAAGTTCAGGTAGTGCCCAAATTATACCCAGTTCTTTGTCCGCATAGATAGGGGAGGGCTCTCCTCAACTGCAGTTGAGGAGAGCCTCAGCTGGACACGAGTGGTTAGAACGTGTGGATTAAAATAAAGGTCGCTGGTTCCGCCAAAATTTCAGTTTCCCTTTCATTTTCCGCCCAATCGCTCCTCTTCCCTGCAGTCTCTCCCGTCTGCACGGCCATCTCGTCAATGTTTGATCTCTCTCTCCCGGCGATCGTTTCTCGCCCGCCTGCTTTGGTCATTTCCCACTTTCTTCTTTCCCACTTTCATCTTCTGTAGACCTAATCGATCAGAGAAGGCAGCAGCGTCCAGATTTGAATCGAGCTATCCTCTGTCTTCCCTCATCCTCTCCTTCCGTCCATAGTGCGCCGCCCATCTTCCCCCTCCTTCGCCCTTTCCGTCTTCTCCACTCTCCCTCTCTCGATCTGCTCTCTCCCTCTCTCATTGCGCCCATCGTCCCCTTCTCCGTTGCGAGTGCTCTGCACCCAACCCAGCCCCAAGAGACGATGGATGGGCTCCCTAAAGATTGGTTCTCTCCCAACTTTTTCTCCCGGTCCTTGCCAAGCAGATTCGGGAAAGGGTCTTCACTGCTCTGGCTCGCATGCTCTTCTTTCCATTTCCCATTTTAATTGTGTTATGAGAAGAAAGTTCTGTATTCACCCCATGTCTCAGCATGTGTTTGTTAAAATTAAATCCCATCAAGATTTGGTGATCTGATGGTGGGATTCTATATATAAGAAAGGATTACGTTTTTGGTTGATTCATTAAAGTTCTAGAGTACCTATCTCGGATGCTCCTCTAATTAGATCAAACACTGCAATTGTTCTACACCCATGATAATCATCCAGTCAGTAACTTTCAACACCGACATTAAGCTCAAGAAAGCGCGAGATACACAACTCTCCAATAAAACTGGTTGAACCAAAAATCTTGAGTCTATTTTTATAAGATTTTTTTAATCATTATTTTTATAAGAAATTAGCACTTTGCCTACCTTGTTTTGCCATAAGAAAAGGTTACAGGTGTTGGCTTAAGCGAAAGCTCGCAATCGAACCCACACACAACACAAAACAGTAAAGCCAATCAAGCACGCACGCAAGAGAAAATGGCTATGCCATCCTGAAGTGGGTCCTCTAATTGTATGATCAGAAGGAATAGACCAGAAAGCATATTGTGCAATCTGGTCAATTTCAGCAAGCTGCTGCTGATAGAGGCACTACACAGTCCCCTCAGCGGTTTTGAGCGGACCAATTTTCATAAGTAGACTGGCTTGGACAAGTTTGAACAGTTTTTCTCATAGTCTGGAGCCCTCAACAGGTGGTTGATGTTATAAGACTGCACTGAGATACATAAAACTGTTCTGTTAAACAGTCTAAAGGAATGAAAAAAGTTGGCCTTGTTACCATAACTATAGTTTGAGTGCATGACAATTGTCAATGTAGAAGAAGGTTTGGTAGATCATCTATCTATCTTGAAAGATCAGCCTGACTGAATGTTCTTTATAAGCTTACAATCAAGGCAATGATCTGAATGTTCTTTATAAGCTTCCAATCAAGGCAATGATCTTAAAAACTCTTCACTGCTTCTCAACATCCACTTTAATGGAGAGTGATGTGGCTTTGTAAAGGCGTTCAGATTCCAATTACATTAGAACTAACACAGCAAAATCCTCAAAAAGATCCTGTTACTATTAACTTTCTCTATCAATTACACTGCAAGAAATCCTTTTTACATTACCCCATTTGGAATCACGCCAAGATACAAACAAATAAAAAACCCAACACTTTATATTTCAATTTTTCACACATTGCAAACCAACCAAGCCATGGAAATGAATAAGCTTTACATTTTTTTCTTTTTCTCTCTCCTCTTCCTTCAAAACCCATCTTGTGAGGCAAATCTCATCCAAGACATATGCAAGAAATTCTCATCAGTAAACAACAACATCGGCTACAAATTCTGCATGATAGCTTTCCAATCCAACCCCAGAAGCAGAACGGCAGATCTTGAAGGATTGGGGACCATCTCAATGCAACTGACCATCGCCCTGGTGAAAAAAACAGAGGCCCACATAAAATGATTGGTGGAATCAGGACGGTTCAATGGTTATGACAGGGACTGCTTGGATGTCTGTTTGGAACTGTACAAGGATTTAAAATCTACTCTCAGAAATACCCTCAAAGCGTTGGAGGAGAAGGGCTACCGCGATGCCAATGTATGGGTGAGTGCTGTTATGGATGTTGTTGTCACATGCGAAGATGGGTTCAGGGAGAGGGGTGACTACGACTCTCCTTTAACGAAAGCAAATGACTATCCTTTAACCAAAGAGACTATCCTTTAAAGAGCACGTGGAAACAAGCCGAGAACCAATCTTTAGGGATCCTTTAACGAGCACATGGAAGCTAGCTGAGAACCGATCTTTAGGAGAGCCCATCCATTGTCTCTTGGGGCTGGGCTGGGTGCAGAGCACTCGCAACGGAGATGGGGACGATGGGCGGCGCAGTGAGAGAGGGAGAGAGCAGATCGAGAGAGGGAGAATGGAGAAGACGGAAAGGGCAAAGGAGGAGGGAGATGGGCGGCACACTATGGACAGAAGGAGAGGATGAGGGAAGGCAGAGGATAGCTCGATCCAAATCTGGAGCCTGCTGCCTTCTTTGATCGATTAGGTCTGCAGAAGATGAAAGTGGGAACTGGCGGGCTAGAAACGATCGTTTGGAGAGAGTGATCAAACACTGGCGAGATGGGAGAGAGTGCAGGCCAGACGGGAGAGAACGCAAGGAAAAAGGAGCGATTGGGGGGAAATGAAAGGGGAAATTGAAATTTTGGCGGACGCAGTGAAACTCCCTTTATTTTGATCCACACGTTCCAACTGCTCGTGTCCAGCTGAGGCTCTCCTCAACTGCAGTTGAGGAGAGCCCTCCCCTTATATATATATATATATATATATATATAATATTATTAAGATAGGCCAGCTCTTTTTAGCTGCAGCTTAGGATAAGATAAGCTGAGGTAAGCTCAAGTGTATAGTGGGACCCACCTAGGGACCACATAAGGGTGAGATGGGGGGATTTCAAGGACTCCATGGGACTCTCCTTTGTGCAAAAAAACAGCCTCAACCGTGGTATCCATCATTTTCATATGAGTCCAAAAAGTTTAATGGTCAACAATCCATTTTGATCGGTACACAGTTCATCAAACGGTCCAATAAATTTGAATTTGACCGAAATTTGGCGGACATGTGCAATTCAGGAGGGTCGTATGTTTGGTCCATTTAGATGGACCAAGGATAGGCCCTACAAGCTTGAGATTATAAGATTTTATCATAAACTTCAGCTTAGGGGAGCCTTGTCCTATTAAGATAAAATATATAAACTATGTTATACATGAATTTTGCACATTTCCTGCGCATAGTATATACTCTGAAAAGCAAATTTCGGTGCCTGACCCACCGATCCAAGCTAAAGCTTGGTCGACCTGAATTGAACTCTGGTAGGAAATTATAAACTACTCTTTCAATTTTATCCACGTACAATTTGTTTTGACTTTGGATTTTGACTAGGGGTAGAAAAATCTGACCCGACCAGCTAATCTTGTTGAACTCAACTTGCGTATCCAAATCCACAATTATTTATATAGTTACAAAAAGCTTCTTTCAAGAGTTTTAGGGCCAAAATTAACTCCTCAACCCTGCTTTTCATGCCCTCCAAATAGTATACCCCATCCTTGGATTGATCATGCAAAAAATATGTGATAAATTAAAAAAATTATAGATACAAGCAATCAAATCACTTTTTTTTCATACAATATCAATACGGTGGTGAGCCCAATTAAAACACAATACACCCATAAAATAATAAATTCAAATAATGTGTAATGTACTCAAAATAGTTAGCTAACATAAAATTCATAATAATAACAATCTATAAATTAATTTTCTGGCCTGTTTTTTTGCTAGAATTCAGGAATTTTAGTCAAAGTGGAATTCCTGAATGCAACTTTGGGGCCTATTTCTTTACTATAATTCCTTACTAGAATTCTAGTGATTGGGATTTTTGAGACATGATGTCCCTTGGCATTTCCAAATCCCTTGTTTCTTGACAATAATTTATGAATTCCAGCACATGATAAGTCTCAATTGGCCTTTAGGAATTCAGGAATTTCACTTTCTTTACATTTTGGTGGAATCCTGAATGCTCAAATCCAAAAGTGGATTCAAGAATTCTACCTTGTCTAGAAATTTAGGAATTTCCCAAACAAAAATTTCTGGAATTCTAATAAATGAACATGCTCGTGGGGCTTGAACATCCAAAAATTTCACTAAAATATATAAGGAGTGGAATTCCTGAATTCTCAAAAATCAAAATAAACCATTCATGTGATTGAAGTCAGATATTTCAGGGACAGACTGTCATGTTATTTTCAAAAATTCCCTATAAAATTCCACCAAATAACTTATACTTGAAAGTAAAGTCACCCGACATTTTCCCGAGAAGATAAAATCATGACAACGATGTTTGTGACAGTGGTATGGATAGCTGACACGTGGGCCCCAACACCATACGTAGACGTCGGGACGAAAAATCTCTAGGTTTCGTGAGCCTCGTGACGCTTTGAATCGGATGGAATTTCAAAACCCTTCGTCTTCGTCCTACTTTCCAAAATCACGACCAGACCGCGTGAAGTACATTTTCTCGCGCTTTTCGTTGAGACGGACGGTTATCGCTAAATTCCGATATTTTGAATTCATTTATACGGAACGTGTTAGCCTCTCTTTGCGAGATGAAGTACATATCACGATATTTTGGTATCGCGGACTTTGTGGGGAAAGAATAAATAATGCATGCATGACAGGCTTGTATTGGCTGATCCGGACCATTGAATTGACACCAACTTCATCCCCACTCCATAGTGGAGGATTAATTGATGCCATGAGTATCTTTTTACCTATGGGGCCTTTTGTTGGAGAACATTATTGATTGGAATTTCTATCGGGTGGGATTTCATTTTGTTTGTGAAACACATTTTTCGGAGAAGCGAATAGTTTTTTTTATTTTTAAGGCATTTGGTGTGGAATAATTTTATGGTAATATTTTTCTTCTTCGTCAGCATTCTCTTTGATAATGGTGGAAATGGATTTTCTATGGGAGTATGGAAAATAGATTTCCTTTTAAAAACTTCTCCATTTTTTCCTCATTATTGTCCATCTCAACCCAAACCCACAATTCTTTCATTTTTTTATTTATTTAAATCAATTATAATTTGATGTTGAATAAATAGTATACATGTTATGTTATTTTTCTTTAAAAAATTATTTTACCAAATAAGAAAAATTGATTTTCTATAAAAAAATCCATAGCCGAACCAAACAACATCAGCACCAATTTAACGAAAATCATTTTCTGAGGTTTTCATTTTTATGAAATTTATAGACGTGGCACAAAATTCTCATTTTTATTGGGTTTAAGTTGTTGGAATTTGATGATAGTAAAGTAAAAGCTGCTTTTGGCCAGGTGATTTCTTTGAATTCTAAAATTTAGAATGCTTTTTTGCTATTAATATTTTAAAATTCTACTTTTTGGGGATTGACATTTAGAATTTTCTAAATTCCCCATACATCATATCCGAAAATGATTGTAACAACAAAGTGGTGTATTGATAGATTCCTTCTCTAAGCTTTGGGCTTGGCCAATTCATCCTTGTAATTACATTATTGTAGTTCAAAATCTTAAACGGAAACCACTCAAAATCAAATATACCTTTTACTTTAATTGGAGGTAGCCTAACATTAAAATGATTATCAATGGAGTTTATTCCAAATTTTAAATATATATTTTTATTTGCGAAAGATTAGACAATGCTTTAATTAAATAAGAGAGAAGTTTGGGTGAGTGATAAAAATTAGAAATGATAGTTGTTTTTTCTATTATAAGTACATAATTCACTGCCTCATATATATATATATGTCCAAAAGGACCAACCTTGCACTTGGCTTTTCTCCCTCCATAGATTTTTTAGGGTGATCCTTGTAGGTAAGCATGAAAAGGCAAAATAAGGAATTGAATGGCCTTTATGGCCTGCTTGTGCATAAAGGGCCAAGAAACGTCCAACTAAATAAAAGTCCATTCATGATTTCTCCTTGCGACTAACAACTTTTTCTTTGAAATAATCTTAATGAGAAAATTACTCTTGTTAAAGGCAAAAAAAAAATAGTTTTTCTCCCTTTTTTTTCCTTCCCCTTTTCCTCTCCAAACTCACTTGCAACCCCAACAAAATACAACACCCATCAAAACTTTAGTTGATGAACACAAACAAATTCAAATGCTAAATTGCTTCAACCTCCCAAACCTAAATTCTTGTGACCTAACTCATGGTAGGTCAAAATTCATGGTTTGGCCCTTTTGTCTATAGCGTAGAATAAAATAAAAAGAGATAGAGTGTCCAATCAATAATAATAATAAAAAAAAAAAAGCTAGGGGAGGGAGTTTGTTGTAAGAGCATAAAATGACAGAAAAAAATTAAAAACTACTTTCAGTTGCACAAAATTACAAAAAAGATGCTCTAAAATGCACAAAATGATAAAAAAAAATGGTGCTTTTACTCTAAACTCTCTCTACTTTTTTTTTATTTGACATTCAATTCTATTTTATTTTACTCCACTCAACAAACAAACAAATAACCAAACAAAGGGACTATTTGGTGATTTCATTTAATTAGTGAAGTGAGGCAAATAGTCAATTTAATAGATGAGAAAAGAAAAAGAGTTTCAATCAAAAGGTGCAACATGACTTTTAGTCGTTTAGAAACATGAGAAACTAGTTATTGAACTTTTTTTTGGTAAAAAGATGAAGTGTTTTTTGAAATTTGGTATTTTTTAATTTAACCCATCTTTTCTTCTTCTCTCTTGAATTGACCTCCACCATTATCATTAGTAAAGTGAAGTTACCAAAATATGCCATAAAGTATATCATCAGTTACCATTAGAAGAAACCTTATATACATTGAATCGAGATCGTTTGGGTGAGTCGACGCATGGTGACTGTAAATGGACTCCTCAGGATCCGCTATGTCATAGCGAGCAGCCCTGCCTGAATGCATAACAGGCTGCCCGTAGTGATGTGGTGGACTATGAAATGATTCACTCACGGTCACTATGGGATTTTACCTCATCAAATCTGGACTCCATATACATTTTATGAGTTAGGCTTTCATATTTTAGCTTGCATCCTTATGTGATTAAGACTGTATATGTTGAGTTGAGTTGAATTAGTTTCGTGCATCTAAAACCAGGATGCATGTTTCATGAAAATGTTCTATCATGATCAATACCCATAACTCATTATGTCTGTGCTCTGCAGCCCTTCTTCATCACTCTCTACGCCCATTTCAAACATGCACCTTCACCCTTAAAAACATCCTTTTCGCTATGACGCGCTTAAAACATTCGATGTTGACTATTTCATGAAAAAATCATAATGTCATCAAATTGTAAAAAATCTCAATAATACAATAAACATATATGAAGTCAAATTTTAAACTAAAGTACTTTATGAGATGTGGGTTAGAAGATTTATCTAATTATAGTGTTTTGATTCTAATTTTCAAAGTTTTTGGATTTATTTATGAGTTAGGGAGAGGAAGAGGAGAAAGAAACTGATTACAAAAAGAAACTGATTACAACTTTATTTTGTTTTTGAATGAGGGTATTTTGTCATTTTATTTTTTTTAAAGAGATAAAAACTCTATTGTATTATGGAGAAATGAGAATTGGTCATGACCAATCCAACGGTTAAAATCACTTTGACCAGACGACTAATCTAGTTAGGGATATAAATGGGTACCCGATTTTTCTATTATCCGGAGGTTCCAACTCGTTAAAAATCGGGTTTGGGTCCTTATTGAGGCTTCGATAAGTAAATAAGTTTGGGTTTGGTTCTACCTTTGTTTGAATCCATGGACGCGAGATCCGATATTTTACCTCAATTTTTAAAATTTTTTTCTAAAAACCATGTTTTTTTAATATCATTCTCTACCTAATTCTGGACCCGGATTTAGACCCGTCCCATATATGATTTTGGTTCCGGTTCCAGAACTAAGAAATCGGTTCCGAAAAGGTTCCGAATTTGGATCTGGTTTCACATTCTCTTTAACGGTTCCGGTTCCACCATGGATCTGAACCGGAACCGACCCGTTCGCAACCTTAAATCCGGTAGCATATCCATTAATGAATGGATCAAGAAATAGTGGGTCCCACCAAAGTTTAATACTCTTCCACGCTCCCATCAACATCACACTCACACACTGACCGCTCGATAAATAAAATCCCACACGGAAACTTCTCGTGTCGCGAGAAATAAAACGGATGTTCAAATTCTAGAAACGATATCTTATCCCCCAACTACTTCCAACACACGAGAAACCGACACGTCATCTTCCGACACCGTGACCGATGTGGTGGACGTTAATATGAATATCCATTGGATTTGAGTTTCTACTTGGAATCCGTTCAGTGCTCTTATCACTTATAGCCGATATGACTTATCACAACCCATAGTACTTATCACTGATAGGTCGGTGGAAAGTAGAAAAGGAAGGGAAGACCG
The DNA here is from genome assembly GCA_003546025.1 of Camphora micrantha. NCBI lineage: Eukaryota > Viridiplantae > Streptophyta > Magnoliopsida > Laurales > Lauraceae > Camphora > Camphora micrantha. The sequence continues at coordinate 2,650,957 of QPKB01000011.1, read as the reverse complement.
CTGCAGAACGCATCGAAGAAAGCGAGACGAAGTCATCTTTTTGTTGCTGCCCTCTCTCTATCGTTCTTTCTTCAGCTTTTTTTTTTTTTTGGGTGCTAAGATGGGAAATGAAACCCTAGAAATCTCTCCCTAGAAGTCGAATTTCCGTTTCTCATCGTAGAAAGCCCCAAACTTGAGCTCTAAATCCCTATTTTTTGCGCTCAATTTCCTCAATCCTGTCTCAAAAGCCCTCATTTTTTTGTCCATTTCTCTCTGCTTCCTTTCGTTTTCGTTTTGTTAGATCGGGGGGAAAAGTAGCGCGTGGAGGGGAATAAGATGTCGTCGTTGAGCAGAGAACTGGTGTTTCTCATCCTCCAATTCCTCGATGAGGAGAAGTTCAAGGAGTCTGTTCACAAGTGAGTTTGGAATTTCTTTGTTTCTTTTATGGTTGTTTTTTTTTTGGTGAGTGTTTTGTTTTTATTTGGTTTGGTTATGAGTTTGAATGGTATGGAAACAGGCTTGAGCAGGAATCTGGTTTTTTCTTCAACATGAAGTACTTTGAGGAGAAAGCTCAGGCTGGTGAGTGGGATGAGGTGGAGAAGTACCTCTCTGGATTTACTAAGGTGGATGATAATAGATATTCTATGAAGATTTTTTTCGAAATAAGGAAGCAAAAGTATCTCGAAGCGCTCGACAGGTTTTTGCTCATTTTTCTTTGGTTTTTTTTTTTCTTAATTATTTTTTTCTCATATTTCCTTGTTTAGTTATTGATGTATATTTTGGTGAGTTTTTGGTGAATGATATATATTTCCTCTGTTTTTGTTGTTTTTAGGCATGACAGGGCGAAAGCAGTTGAGATATTAGTTAAGGATTTGAAAGTATTTTCGACTTTCAATGAAGAGCTCTACAAAGAAATCACGCAGCTCTTGACTCTTGAAAACTTCAGGTATATATTGATATGATTTACATATTGAATTGGACATAGAGAAGAAGTGATTACAGTTTTTTATATATTGTGATTTGTGTTATTATAACTCATTACAAGACTTTGGTATCGCATTTGGTGGGCATATTAAGGAGCCATTTCGGAACTCTAAAAACAAGCTCTTTACCAAAGAAAATAATCTCTTAATTTGCGATTTAGAGTTTACTATTTACATATTAGAGTGTTTGGTAAGCATCTGATTGTATTTTAGAGATTAGAGCTTTTGCCACTTAAAAAATTAAGCCAAGGGGATGCCTTTTTTCTAACGCTTTTAAAGCTAAAGTGGATGAATGTGGATGATGCAAAATTTACGTGTTTTGGATGAAAGTAACCTCATAAGATTTTCAAAATGCTGCAAATGGCGGATTCTACCTTTTAGTTTTTTAAAAGTTGGGCCCTAATTACGACAATGCCTAAAGGTGGCCCCCAATTACCCCCATGAAATGAGAGTTTTTTTTTTTAATAATTTTTTATTATCAAACACACTAATTGAAGATTAGAACTTAAAGACTAGGTATTTTATCTTAGACCTTAATCTAATTAGCTCTTATTAATTGGATTAGAGTTTCCAAACGGGTCCTAAGTTTTACCGAGTTGAAATTTCTAGTTGGCTAAAAGTGTTAGTTATCTTTGATCTCCATATCAATTTGTTTAATGGATGCTGGATGATGCCCACCCTTGCCTTTAAGCAGTAGATGCCTCAAGTTTATATGGTTGGACATGAATATTCCTATTTAACTTTGGATGAAAACCGCAATGGTGTTATAATGGGGAAAATAATTCATTTACTTTGAGTGAAGTTACAATTTTTTTTTTGATTGATATGAAGTTTTGCAACTAAATCGCATCTGGTGTGGCCTCAAGGTAAGCAATGCAATCATGAGATTCCTCATAAGATGATCATAATATCTCAATGTGAGTCTTTGATCCTTTAGTCCCCAAAAGTGCCACTGTTTCTTTATCCCTAAGTTTTACTTGTCAGCAGAACATACTCCTGCTTGTCTTGAGGCATATACACTGCTTCGCTTTGTTTTCCCTAAAATTTAGTAAAACCTAGTTATTTCACTAGTAATCATAGGAAGGAATGGTAGGGACTCGGGGCTAAACATATATGATTTAAAGACTTTATGTGGACAAGTCATCATTTAGGGCCTGTTTGTTTAGCAAAAGGAGTAATAAAGATACATTAAAAGTAGGCACATGGTATTACAATTTTTTTTTTTAACTAAGAATTCGACAAAGCACTTGGGAAAACATACATGCTAAAAATTTAGAAAAAGCCAGTAGCATGGTTGGAAGGTGTTCATGTTGCAGCACGAGGTTGCAATTTTAGTCATGTTACCTTAGAAAGGACAAATCAAATGAAACACCTATAAATAATTTAGGTAAGGAAAAAACAAATCCTAGTAATTGAGGAGGGCATGGATAGTTGCATCATTTACAATTTTCCAATTTCACTTTCCATTTTTCTTCTGTTCTACCTCAACAACTAGGTTCAAGATAATGCTAAACTATAGTCTTCCTATTAGGTATTCTGAAAGAAAGTTAGGCCTTGGCCAAGGCATTGAGGCCTCTAGAAATGTCTCCAATGTTGGTGTTATTCTTGTAGGATTCCTCCCTTAAATAGGATTCCTCTTTTTCAACCCTTAAACCTAGGGGCTTCTTTGGGGGTTTGTAGATTGTGATGCATATGTGGAGAGGGGTCTCATTGAACATTTTCCCTACTGGTGATGGCCTCAAATGAAGGACTTTCAGTTGGTGGATTGAGCTTCATTATTACCAATAAAGAGGTCATAAGGAGTTGGAACAATTGAATGACAATGCAAAATGAAGAAAAATAAGTATTGAGGAACTGAGCAAAGTGATTGACCATATTATCCATCTTGGATTATGTCTAAGGAAATACTCTTTATGTTGTTTCTACAGAAGGTTTGGTTTGGAGTATGCCATCTTGTTTTTTATCGTAAACTCATTCTTCTCCTTTTGATATGCCCCTCTTCTGTGCATGAACATGTAATATGGATATCCATTTGCATTGGTACTGATATGATTATCCGTGATTTTGTTTGAGAGAGTTCTTTTAATTAACTCCCACACATTTGTGTGCTGATTCCTGCCTTTATTCTTTTGCTATTGTGATTGTCAAGCTATTTTCACTACAAAACATTGATATTAGCAATTCATCGATTCTTCTTTGAATTTGAGCAACTAATCAATTGTATAACTGTGGGAGTATTGATTTTTTTCCCCTTTTGATTTGTAGGGAAAATGAACAATTGTCTAAGTATGGTGACACAAAATCAGCCCGAAGCATTATGCTGATAGAACTTAAAAAACTGATAGAAGCTAATCCATTGTTTCGAGAAAAGCTGGTGTTTCCCACTTTAAAAGCATCGAGGTTGCGAACTCTAATCAATCAAAGGTAAATTTTCTTTGGTTTGTAATTTTTCAAAGAACCTTTTGTATAAGATTTCAAACAACATCTCATACTTTATTTAATTCTATTTAAGTTTGCAAACTTTAGCATTTTAGCTTATGTAGCAGATGTCTGTTGGTAATTTGGTATCAGTTTATTTAATTCTGCTGAGTAACTGTCATATTGGGTATCATGGAAAGTACCATATTGTGTGCTGAAGTATTTACCTAATGGCCTTGGCAGTTTGAACTGGCAGCACCAACTCTGTAAGAACCCAAGGTCTAACCCAGACATCAAGACCTTATTCACAGACCATACATGTGCGCCGTCAAATGGAGCTCGTGCACCTACACCAGTCCCTGTTCCTCTTGCAGCAGCAGTCGCCAAGCCTGCCGCTTTCACGGCCCTAGGGGCTCATGGAGTATGATGATGATGCTTATCGTAGTCATTTTTACTTGTTTTCATGTTGGGGATTTACTTTGAGAAAGCTAACACGAAATACTTCAATGGTTCTATATGCAGCCTTTCCCACCCACGGCAGCTGCTGCAAACAGTGCTTTAGCAGGCTGGATGGCGAATGCTGCTGCATCCTCATCTGTTCAGTCTGCTGTGGTGGCTGCTTCATCATCGATGCCTGTTCCGCCAAGTCAAGGTTAAATTTTTTTTTTTTCAGAAGCTGAAACCCAAAAGATTCTTTCTGAGTGAAGACCAGAAGAATAGCTTTACCCTGGTCTGTCCGAATTTTCTTTATTTTATTCTATTGAAGGAGGAGAAATGAGATTTTCAACAATCAGTATTTAAAAAAGAAAATAGAAGGCTTTTTTGGTCACTCTTTATCTTCTCTCTGCTCACTTTTACAGTTTCCATTTTGAAACGTCCAAGAACTCCAAATGCTCTAGGTATGGTTGACTATCAAACTGCTGATTCCGATCAACTAATGAAACGTCTGAGATCTGCGACTCAAACAGTTGATGAGGTAATCATCCTATTATTTCAAAATTCCCACGGTGGTTTTGTTATTTATAAATTTTTAAGAATGATTTTCTGATGAGCATGCTAAAATTTATCACTGATTGTTTTTTATGATGTTCACTTGTTGATAGTTAGTAGTGCCTATAATTTGTTCTTATTTACTTTTTCCATCTTATTCAGGTTACATATCCTACTCCTCTCCCACAATCTTCATCATGGTCTCCAGATGACTTGCCAAGAGCGGTAGCTTGTAATATGAACCAGGGATCCAACGTCACAAGCATGGATTTCCATCCTTCTCATCAGACTTTACTTCTGGGTAGGAAATTCTGCTTCTCATATGACAATGACTAAATAAAGCATGTGCTGCTGTCATGGTATGTAGAGAGAAGTTGGGACTTCTATGTTTTAACTTGGAACTTATCTTGAATAGTTGGTTCTGGCAATGGTGAAGTTTCACTCTGGGAAATTGCATTAAGAGAGAGGTTGGTGTCAAAGCCGTTCAAGATCTGGGAGATGGCAGTTTGTACAATACCATTTCAGGTTCTAATTTCATATTTGCATTTGGAGCCAGAAAAATGTGTTGAGCATGCTCTTTCTGAAATATGCAGTTTTATTTGTTGAATTCATTTGTTTTATTCTCCATCTCTCTGGTGCAAAGTTCCGCACTCCCATGGAATGACTGATTTAAGAACTGAATTTTTGAAAACTATGATATGATTGTTGGTGATCGTTGGTTGGTTTTTTCAATGGGCCTGCCATATTGGGTGAATTTCGCTTAAAATATTCCAAGTTGCAGCACGGGATTCGTAAGCATTCATTGTAATAGAGTAGTGGGCAAATACAATACAATGCCTTTTCAATGGTGAATGTGTTCATAAATCAAGCATCGTATGTAGAGTGGACTTGCACAAAAGTTGTAGTAGAAGCGAGGATCATAGTTTTGCCTTGTAATGTATGTTAAATAGAGGCATGGACTTGTCTTTAGGATAATCACCATTGTAATTAGGAGGTAAGTATATCATACTTAGGAGATAATTATAGCCAAACAGATTGTGATTAATAGAGGATTGATTTGCATAATTTTTCTTTCCTTTTATATCAATGAGATGAACTAAAATTTCCCAATTCCCTAAGTTTTTTTTTTGGTGAAATTCTGTTAGTGTCTTCTTAGAAGTACCAACTCAAATTATATAGTGTAGATATCCGGTGCGTACCAACTCTAATTATATAGTGTAGATATCCGGTGCGGCTGGTGCGCATCGCGAGTGGGGCCCACTTGGGGTCCGTGGCAGAGATAGGATTTTCTTCTAAAGGAGGCAAGCCAGAGTCAACTAATAGCGGCGGAGCCAGATTTTTTTAAGAGGGGATTGATAATATTTTTATATTTATTGATTTTTTAAATTATCGCTTAAAAATCTCATTTATTTATTTTTTTAGAGTTTTTTAATAATATCCAAAGATAACAAAAAATCCTTAATTTGAAAATGCCTCTATATTTTTAAAGACATAATTTCTCAAGACTTTGAGGATAGCTGAAAAAAAAAAAAAAAAAAAAAAAAAAAAAAAAAAAACAAAAGTTGGGCCCATGCACCAATCCACCCATAATTAATTAATGAAATTTGTTGATCGATTAATTGAGATCATTTAATGGGCCACGATGCCTGTGATAAACATGTCAATTTTTAAAAAACCATTGATTGATTACTTGTACTCATTTGATGGGCCACAATGCCTACGGTAGCATATATGATTGGGAGCACATAATTGATAGCCATCCACCAATGCCATAAAAGATGAATAATCAAAGTGTAAGGAATGATGCCCAAATCCAATAGTTGTAGAGAAAGGATTCTCACATTGTTGCGAAGAGGATACATCTCATGGAGACTTTCATTAGAAGAGAAAAAAAAAAAAAAAGGATGGAAGGAAAGATTTTTTATTCTCCCCATATGTGAAAGGAAAAAATAGATGAGGGGCAAGATTATATAGGACCAAAGTTCCCTTAGATTTTTTGAAAATTTTCATGCAAATGAACATTAAAAAGTTGAGGTGTAATTGGCCCTCCTCCTTGACCCCCCTCCCTCCGCTCCTAGGTCCAAACGAGTGGAAACCCCAAAACCCCACTCCCTAAAAAAAAAAAATAAAAAAAAACAAACGCCCCCCCGGGTTTTGATAGATTTGAATGGATTGGACCGGAATGTTGGATCGACTGCACACCCATCCGAATGGATTGTACACCTGTCAAACTTGTGGGGCCCAGATGAAGATGATAGAATGATCGGGTGGGACCCAAACTTGGTAGGAAGATAGGTACCACCCAGATCTTGAAATCCCAAACCTGGTCGGAAGATAGGTCCCACTTGGATCTTGAAATCCCTCCCCTCCCCTGCGTTCCCTACCCCATGTGGGCCATAACCCTGTGCATACAAATGGGGATGCAAACTAGGTCGGGCTGCCCAGGAACGATGCGGTCTAGTAGGAAAAAAACCGTGCTTGGGCTGTCCCCAGTCTATTTACCGTGTTGACTGAGCCGGCCTAGCACGACACGACCCAAAGGATGGGCCATGCTAGGCCAGGGAGCCCTTGGACGTGGCATGACATGGCCTAGCACGGCAATTAAATGTAAAAAATTAGTTTTTAATATAAATAAAATATAGAACTTAAAATAGTTAAAGATTTGTTTTTCATTTGCAAATGTTTGTGCATTATTTTAATAGTTTCAACCTTATTTCAAGTTGAGAACCCCCAAAAGTCCATAAAGTCTATTTCAACTTATCTAAAAAAAAAAAAGTAGTGGCATGTGGGCCGGCCTGTGGGTGGCCATATGAGGCACGGTCCAGCACGGCACGATCGAAGCCGTGCCTTGGGCCATGCTGGGCTGAGCCTAGTTGACTTGGGCACACGGGCATGGCTGGGCCAGCCCGGTATGGCCCAGTTTTCATCCCTACGTACAGAGCCCCAGTGTGCGATGCGCACAGAAGAAGCTCTCATATAGTGGTGTTATACACACAATTATTCTCTTTGGCGCCTTTTTTTTTGGGCTATGTTGGGCTATTGGTCCAGAAGTGGTATTTTAATTTGAGAACCGAGGGGTCGATCCCTGAGCATGTGCGTTGTGTGTGAAACCAAGGTGCCAACATCACTTTTCTTTGGTAAACTCTCACGCATGCACCCATACACACTACATAAGTCCCTACCCAACAGGGAAACAATTGAGGACTTATCCCTTTCCCATTGGAACCCTGGTCCTTGAATCATCTGTAGATTGACAACTCTTAACCATATTTTTCCCTTTTAATGTTCTTTGAATGGTGAATATGGTTCCAGTTCCTGGTTGCTTCTTAAATATTGGACGGCAAATATTATGATGTATTTGTGACATCTTAATTAGTGTCTTCTTATAGGAGCTAGCTCTAGGGTTGCAACCCAGACCTGTTTGCAACCTGGATCTAAACAAACACCATCAATTTACATATGTTAAAACACAAAGGGAAGCAGCATCAGAACAGATATGAAGGCTCAACCAACTTAAAATTTGCACCTAACTAAGATCAAATAGAGATAAGAAGAGATCAGAAGAATCACGGACATTCAAAAATCCAGAGGAGGAGAAAGGCACCTTACCCGACCTGCAATGATAGGTTTTGAAACCACCATTTCTTCTATGGAATCAATGAAAGGGAGATGAAAGATAGGGATCAAATCAGAATCTGTGAAATTGACAACAATTCCCTGAAGAGAAAAGTGACTGCTGGAAAGTGCCCATGGAGAAAAGATCAATGGACCTAAGTTTTTTTTTTTTTTGGGGGGGGGGGGGGGGGGGGGGGGGCGGGGGAATTTTCATGAAGAGGAGGATAAAATGGATCTAAGACATGAAAAGGAAAGGGGTTTATTTCTGGAGCAGTTGAAGGGTATTGCTTGCCTTGGATTGTGGGAAATGTGTTATATCTGAACAGATGTTTCTCTCTATATGAGTCTCTCTTGATCTTGATCTCTGAGAGCAGTTGTTGATGTTATAGATATTGTTGTGGCTGGTGTTGTGCATTGTGTTGGAGGGAGACATGGAAACTCAAAGCATCTGGACTCCATATATATATATATATATATATATATAGAGAGAGAGAGAGAGAGAGAGAGAGAGAGAGAGAGAGAGAGGAGTTCAAGATCCAAACAGTAAACCCCAGTGCTTTGGGCCGAACTGAATTGATATGAATTCGATGTGTTTTCCTAACATACACAAAATCTTGCAAAATTCCACCATTTCTAAGGTATCTAAGGTTTGACCCCGAACATGCAACCATTAATTCAATCACATAATCAATTATCTAACCAATTAACATGTAATTAACTCAAAAACACATGAAGAGCTTGAATTGGGTAATCTAGAGTAGATCAAACATCAAAATCAATGAAAACTAGCATGCATGTTATATAATTATAGATGTTTACTTGCCTCGATAGGGTTTCTAGACAAATCTCTTCAAAACAGGCTGATCTACATTTGATCTCACTCTACAAGCCAAATCCCCCAAATCTACCAACTCAAAAGGGGGAATCTTTCATCAACAGAAGGAAATGAGATAAGGGAGATTGCATGCACAGATCCTAGCATCTACCTGCCAGATCTCGATAAGAGAACAAGAAAATCGAAGGATACATTCCCAATTGAGAGTAAACAAGGAGAATTGCGAAGGAGGTGAGCTTGATGAAGATGAAGAGATAGATGATGATGAGATTCTTGAGCTTGATCAAACATTCAAACCCTAGCTTGGAATGATGGAGTCTTTGGGACTCTTGGAGGAAAGGAAGGAGGAGGAGAGGAGAAGAGAAGAGAGAGAATTTGACAGTGAAAGAGAGAAAGGAGATGGGAATGAAGTGAAATGAAGAGAGGGCTGGGTTTATATAGTTTAAGTGAGTTTTTGGTATTTATATGAAAGTCCTTGGCTTTTAGGAAATGGGTTCTACGAGGAAATCCATGCATCAAAATGGCTTGTCCCATACACAGAAGTTTCCCCAAATGACAACCTCAGTTCAACGTGCCAAAACCCACTATATTTCTAGAATTACAATTAACTCTTCACATTCTACTAGGTTTACAAAAAGATCTTTCTAGGTCCAAAACCCTCAGAGGCTAACCAATCTCTAATCCAGCACACATAACTAGTTAATTAACAACTAACCATTATTAATTAGCATCTAATCACACAAGGAATGGGGCCTTATAACTCATTACCTCAAAAAATATTACTTGGGCTTGTCAGCCAAGGCTTTAAACTCGCGTTTTGTTCCACTGATTAATTTAAACATACGGTATGCATGTCATGATTTAGATCTTTCTAAGTTTTTTTAAGTTGATGCCATTCAAAATTTTTTTTTTAAAACTTTATTATCATGATCTGATATGCTGACATTTCAGATCCATAACAAGACAGCGTTGAACTATTGGACAATGTTGCAACTAATGAAATATCTGTTTTATATGAATATATTGAATTCCTGTATTGGGATTTACTTATACGAATTTATTATTGAAATGAACAGGCTGCTTTTGTCAAGGACTCGTCGATATCTATTAGCCGAGTAACTTGGAGTCCAGATGGAGGTTTAATGGGTAAGTCTCTACATTGAGTGCACTAGTAGGTTTGGTGCCTCTGAATTCTTTTACATTGATTCTGTTTCATGTCACAGGGATTGCATTTACGAAGCACTTGATTCACTTATATTCATATCAAGGATCAAATGATATACGCCAACATTTGGAGGTGGGTTATCAGATTTGCTTCCTATCCATCATGGGAACAAACAATAACTGCAGTTTAACTTGTTTCTTTGGCAGATTGATGCTCATGCTGGTGGGGTCAATGACTTGGCATTCTCTCATCCCAACAAGCAACTGTGTGTTGTAACATGTGGAGATGATAAACTGATAAAGGTGTGTGTTAGAGAATGTAACTCCTGATTTTTCCTTTGCCTAACCATTTTACGTTGTTTTTTCTTTTTCTTATTTTCTTTTTAATCCAATATGTGTTTTAGGTGTGGGATTTGAATGGAAGGAAGCTTTTCACCTTTGAGGGACACGAGGCTCCTGTATACTCTATATGTCCTCACCACAAGGAGAGCATTCAGGTAAGAGAGTTTTATGTGGTTAAGTTTCACTCACGAGTAATGATCAGGTGTGCACCTCACTTACCGTAAGATAGGTTTGCACCTGATTGTGGGTCCATCTTGATGCATGGCTATCACGGGGGCAAACAAATCTTGTTATGGTCTAGGTTTGAGCAAAAAGTCAGCTCCATCAGATGACCCTAAGTTCATTGTTTTAAAAGTATCCTTTTTTTCATTAAGATGTGCTTTGTGTCATTAAGATGTTTAGGAATGTGCTTCTGTTACCTCTATATCTGGGTGTCGTTACTTTGTGTCTTTTATTGATGGTTGCACTAGATGTATGTAGGTATATTTGATGAAGTCTCGTGATGACTTTGCGCTAATGGTTTCACTCTTTCACAAAGTAGTCAAAACTAAATTTGAGCCTCAGGGTTTGAGGATTGATTATGCCAATAAAAATTTCTAAGGCTCAAATAGTTTTTGAGTCTCAAATTTCTTCTACTCTATAATAGAATGTAGAATCTGTGGGTAAAAATAAATGCTTTGCTTGAACTTAAAGCTTCTTGATTGGATGGGTGTTTCAGAGAGTAATTGGTTTGGTGTCCCATTGAAAGCGACATTTCACCAGTTGTATGTCATGTCGAGTTTGGGGGTTTACTGTAATACTGGTGTATGCTCCATTGTTTCAGATGCCACCAAAGGTGTTCGGTTGCATATGTCATATACATATTTCAATACATGAAAAAGGGCAAATTGGATGCGAAGTGCATATGGTTTTTTTTTTTTTTCAAGTGCACAAAAAGGATACAAGTGTTCCTTGCCTGGAAAAGAGAAGAAACTGTTTGTCACAATAGATGTGTCCTTCGAAAAATGTTCCCTCCTAGTCGCGTTAGAGTCAAAAGGCTAGTGAATTGGTTAAATAGGGGGTGAGTCGTCCTCTGGTTAAGTCTGCTTCTCCACTATCTTATACCTATACAGATTGGGAAGGTTTTAAGATTGACAAGAGGTCTACTACTGAGTACTGCACATTAGTTGAGGGTAATTATATCTCATGGAAGAGTAAGAACAACCATTTGTTGCTATGTCCAGTTAAGAAGTGGATATTGTGTAATGGCACATGGAACGTGTGAATTGTTGTGGTTGAAGATTCTACTAGGTAAGTTGGTTTTTAAAATAAAGAATCCAACAGTTTTTCTTTGTGATAATGTAACGTGTGAGTTGTTGTGGTTGAAGATTCTACCAGGTAAATTCAGTTTTAAAATACAGAATCCACCATTTTTGCCTTGTGATAATGTAACAGGCATTCATATTGCATCAAAACCCAGTGTATGCATATGAAACATATTGAAGTTGATTTTCATTTCTTTTATGAAAAAGTAGCATGAAAAGAACTACAATTAGAGTACGCAAGGTTAGAGAATCAAGTGGCTGATTTCCTTACAAAAGGTGTTTCCATGAAGCACCTAAAAGGTGTTTTCTTCAATAGATATATATGGACATGCTCGAGGGGGTGTGTTGAAGACCTACAAAAGGTTCTTTAATTTATTTTGCTGTGTAGAGACAAGATTATAATTGTAGAGTTGCAGAGGTTTTTTTGTAATTTCAGAAACTGCAGGGGGTTATCAATAAGACAGTTGGAATTTCAATTAAATATGTGCGTATATAGGGCTTGTGGCCTAGTCCGAGTGGATAACCAGCCCTGATTATTCCTCCTAAATAAATCTTTCTCCCTTCTTATTTCACAATTTCATTACTTTCGCCTCATAAACCCCCCCGCCCCCCCGCCCCGCCCCCACCAAGAACTTTCTACTTCAGCCTTTCCAATTCCTATCCCCGCCAATTGGCATGTATCTGATCGCCCCCCTAATGCGGAGCGGGTAGGGGAAGAGTCGTGAGGCTTCACGCCGGATGTTGCTAGTCTTTATGTCCAATGGCATCACACCAGTCCTTTCACAAGAGAGAACAGCTGAAAGGACTCAAAATCTTTGGTCATTGATAATTAGGTCTAACAAGAGACATTGCATAACTTTACATAAGCAAAGAAATAACCCTAGAACTAATCCTGACCATCTAAACACATTTAACAGCCAAGATTACAAGATTCAACTTAAATAACCTAAACTAAGTATATATATCAGCAATTAACTCTAAATAGTCATATATAATAATAAATAAAGACCAACAAAATAAATGGTTGTACCATTTGGCCTACGGACTGGTCGACCCATGGATCATAGGTCTGTCCTACATCACCCCCCAACATAAATATACATGTATGTATAGATTGTGGTGTATATCTGAGAGATCTCTATTGTGGGATAGTCAATAAATACTGTTAGATCAATTAATCTATAGTGGTTGCAGATGTCCAAATCTCGTTGAGACATTTGTCACCAACTTGAGACAGTGTGATGAAATGATTTAGATGAGTGAATTAGTCACAAGTCCAATAGTGAACCTAGTTAAGAGTTATACTTGAGTGCACTTTTATGTATGGGGGGATAGTTTGATCCATTAGTTTGCCTTGAGGGAAGTGGGCTTTGGGGAAAAAAACCCATCAATGTTAGCATTAATTTGTTGATATGAATTTCATGTAAAGAAATGAAATGTCTCTGAAACATATTTATAAAACTATGTCATTTATTATGTTAGTGACAGATGAAGCTCCTTATTTACTGGTGAGTGGTGACATCCTAAATAAAGTTTGTTTATACATAATATAATCGCAGTTTGTCTTTTCGACTGCGCTTGATGGAAAAATTAAGGCATGGTTGTATGACAATATGGGATCAAGAGTCGACTACGATGCTCCAGGGAATTGGTGTACTACAATGCTTTATAGTGCTGATGGAAGTAGGTAAGATCACAAATTGCAATTTTTTGAAGGCTCATCTTATATTCTTTGTGGAATGTCTTATTTATTAGTTCATTTCTTTTTAATGTAAATTTTAGCTCACTTCAATTGATAAATAATGCATTCCTTGATTTTGTTGCTCAGGCTGTTCTCTTGTGGTACAAGTAAAGAAGGTGAATCTTTCCTCGTGGAATGGAATGAAAGTGAAGGAGCAATAAAGAGGACGTATCTTGGGTTTAGAAAGAAATCACCAGGTGTAGTGCAATTTGATACAACACAGAACCACTTTTTGGCTGCTGGTGAAGATAACCAAATCAAATTTTGGGACATGGACAATGTCAACCTTCTCACAGCCACAGATGCTGATGGAGGACTTCCGGTCAGTCAATTATTATCACTGTCATGATTTTTTATCATTTCCTACTACTTGGATTGACAAATTGATAGTCATGTTATTGACATCAACATGTTGATTTTTAGAGTCATCCTTGCTTGCGGTTCAATAAAGAAGGAAATCTTCTTGCGGTTACTACAGCGGACAATGGTTTCAAGATCCTTGCCAATGCAGATGGCCTAAGATCCCTGAGAACGATTGAAAGCCGGTCCTTTGAAGCACTGAGAGGGCCTATTGAACCTGCTCCAATTAAGGTTATTTATCTTGTCTTTATTATTTAAATATGGATTCATAAAGATCCTCTCTTGATCCTGGTGTCTGTTGATCAGGTTTCTGGTTCTGCTGCCATTCCTAACATCAGTTCGACTATTGCGCGAGTTGACCGCTTAGATAGAAGCTCTCCTGCAAAGCCTTCTGTTCTTGTATGTGATATAAATAGAACTAAATTATTATCTTCTTTCTTGTAAATATTATGCATTGCTTCTGTATTATTTTTTCATTGAAATAGAGATATACCGTTACGTGTTGAGTTTTTGATTCCTAGATGTTCTCGATTCACCGCATTGTTGTCAAAAGATATATTCACATCTTCTAGTGGAATATCTCATGGATTTCTTTTTGTACATTTTTATGTCCTATCATTATCATGGCTTATACTGTTATCTTGATTTTAGTGATTTGGCCTCATCGTCCCTCCTATATGTTTCAGAAGCTGTTATCAACCACTTTTGTATCTTGGTCGTGTCACGTGTGTGTCTATGACTTTCCTAATCTGATTGCCCAAAATAACTTTTGTAGAATGGCGTTGATCCTACTACAAGAAGCATGGAGAAACAAAGAGTTTTGGAAGATGGAGCAGAAAAAACTAAACCCTGGGAGTTGGTTGAAGTTGTGGATCCTGTTCAGTGCCGAGTCGTTTCCATGCCAGACAACAGTCACAACACAGATCCTCCTAGCAAGGTATGTTTCTGTACGTGCGTTTCATGTCTCATGATGATATATTAGTTTCTTCCAAGCTTATAGTGCTGTGACCTAATTTTATGTTCAGGTTGCAAGACTTCTTTACACCAACTCGGGGGTTGGCTTACTGGCACTTGGATCTAATGCAATTCAGAAGCTATGGAAATGGAGCCGCAGTGAACAAAATCCAAGCGGGAAGGTAATGGTTAAATAGTTCTGTGTTATTGGTTTTATTAAAATTTGTATGCAACACTTTGTTGAATAAGTGATTTCTGAATTTGGTGAGGGTTAAAGGCCACTGCCAGTGTTGTTCCACAGCATTGGCAACCAAACAGTGGTCTTGTTATGACTAATGAAGTCTCAGATAGCAACCCTGAAGAAGCAGTTCCTTGTATAGCACTCTCGAAGAATGACTCATATGTAATGTCTGCTTGTGGTGGCAAAGTTTCGCTGTTTAACATGATGACTTTCAAGGTAAAGTGGCATATCTGTATTGAAACGCAAGCAGTCTTTCTTGTCAATCTGTATGATGGGGACTTAATCCTGTTTTGCAGAAAATGACGACATTCATGGCACCACCTCCTGCTTCGACGTTCTTAGCATTTCATCCACAAGATAATAATATTATAGCAATTGGAATGGAGGATTCAACCATTCATATCTATAACGTCAGGGTGGATGAGGTACTCTCTTGCATCTACACCAGTCTCTTGTATTTTACTGTTTTGACAGTGTTTCAATTCTCTCTCAATAAGATTTTTTTCATGTATTATTTAGGTGAAAACAAAATTGAGAGGCCACCAGAAGCGTATTACTGGTCTAGCTTTTTCTAGCAGTCTAAACATCCTTGTTTCCTCAGGTGCTGATGCTCAGGTGAGTCTGGATATGCATTACATATTATGATGACATTAGTCAATGGTTAATTAGTCTTGCTGGTAAGCATAGCAGATTCCTTGGCGGAAGAGGGGGTCTATAGGCTATTACTTTAGTTGCTGTTGTATAGTTTTATGATGTTGCATAGGATACAATGCTCTTATACCCGTTCTATTTTCATTTTTTCTCTATTTGTATTGAGTTGTATAACACTTTTCTTTTTAATCTAATTTACTCATTACTAGTTAGCTAAAAAAAAAAAAAAAAAGGTTTTTATTATCAATGTCAATGGACCTTTGATTACCTGGATACCTAGGGTTTTGGCTAAAAGAATCCTGGAATGGACCCTCTTTCTGGACTCGATTGATTATCAGTCTAGGTTTGGTTCCAATGGGGTCCATTTTCCATTACTGAATTCCATTTACCCGAGTATATGCATGAAATAATATATAGAGCTTTTTACAAAAAGCCCCCTGTATTTTCACAATACCTGAAAAAAGGTCCATGTGTTTTGAGTTTTTACCAAAACCCCCCTTGAGTAACGTGCAAAAGGTACAAAAAGCAACAAACTGCCCATTTATTTATTTTTGATGGATTTATCCTTAAGTGGAGTTTCTATCCAAGTAGAGGCTGTAGAGCACAAAAACATGAGCCATTACTGAGATGGGTTTTTCTTCCTTTCTTTTTTTATTGAACAAGTGAGAAACTACTCTTTTATTAACCTCCTCACTCAATTCCCTGAATCCCTGCTTCCCAAATGTCATTCTCACTGTGAGTGGGATGGAATTTTCGTAATTGCTAGGAATTTTCAGGTCCCAACTAGACTTCTACATCTTGCCAGAGCTTCAAAAGATGAAGAAACCAGTTCATCAGATAAAACAAGACCTCTCCCTACAGATTCATTGTTCCAAGAATCCATCAGAAATATAACAAGCATCAAATTTACAGAATGCTAAGAAAACCCAGTAACCTTCTACACAAAAAGCCATCTCTTTTGCACTTCTTACTCAGAACCGGCTGAAATTCTCCAACGTCTGTAAACCCAGATGACAAGAAGAAAAACCATTAACTCCAACATCTGTAAACCTAGATGATGATAAGAAGAAAAACCCATTAAGGAACCCCCTTAGGAAAAAGACTCAGAAAGAGAAAACATCAAAATTGATAATAAAAAAATAAATCAACCAATGCCCACCTAAATTCACTAGAAAAAGGACCAAACTAAAAAAGATCATCTTTATTTTCCAGCTCAAAATGTTTCAATTTGCCACGGTTTGCAACCCAAATGAAGTTGAAAGTAAGGCTAGAATTAGCTCCGTTTGCCACTCATGAATTGGTGAAGAGGATGAGAACTACCAAATCCCTACATCTCCTATTATGCCCAATGATCTTGCTGTTGGTATAAAAGACGATAGAAACTGTGCTACAAGTGACAAGGATTACCCCACCAAATATTGAAATAGAAGTTGCACAACAAAAGATAAACTTTCACCTTAAAACACAAATGAGAGGAAAGATTATTCAATTTTTTCCTGATTTGAGATTCATCTGTTTCCATCTGCACTCTTTTAT
The DNA here is from genome assembly GCA_003546025.1 of Camphora micrantha. NCBI lineage: Eukaryota > Viridiplantae > Streptophyta > Magnoliopsida > Laurales > Lauraceae > Camphora > Camphora micrantha. The sequence continues at coordinate 2,633,844 of QPKB01000011.1, read as the reverse complement.
ACATTCAATATATATCAATATACAAATACCTCTCTCATTAATGAGAGATTAAAGACAATTATATAAGGTTTTGCACGGCATCAAACTAGTTGAGATTAGCATTCCCCAACTACACATACTAGCCCAACATCTATCATGTCTCTCCCTGCACGAACCATAACCTGTCCGTGTTTTGGGGCATAAGGAGCTCTAGGTATATTATAACTGGAGGGATGTTTGATTTTGGTTGTTCTCAGGGGTAAAATGGTCAGAAATAAGAATTGGATATCAAAATAGAAGTAGTTACTCTTTGACCTTTAGTCAAGGGGGGTTTTAGTAAAAAGTCAAAAGACAAGGGCCTTTTTGAGATTTTGTGATAACATAGGGGTTTTTGTAAAAAGCTCTAATATATAATATATAAAAAAAGCATCATCATCATCAAAGCATTTTCCTAATTATGTTGGGGTTAGCCACCTGAATTCTGTTTCAACATGGCCAAATCCGGGGATAGATTGCATTGCTTCAGATATATCCGTACTGTACTGCTTCTATCCATGCCCTCTGGGGTCTACCTCTTTCCTTTTTCTTTTTCTCGAGGGGCCATCAATCTGCATAGAGAAACTTTTCCTCACCGGCACCCTTGTGGGTTTGCCTTGGACGTGTCAAACCATCTTGAATGAGTCTCTTAATTTATCACCTATTGATACTAAACCTAAATGCTCCCAAATGCACTCTTTTCTATTCTATGTTTCCTAGTCTTACCACGTCTATCTCAACATCTGTTAGGAGTTACGACTGGCCTTAGAGAAGCAAAGCGCTTGAACCTACACAACTTAATCATTGAAGGGGACTCCTTTTTGTGCAATTCAGTTGGCCTCGTGAGCAGCTAAAGCTCCTTGGAAGGTGGCAGGTGTGGTGGGGGCAATTTTGGATCTTGTAAATAGTATTCAAGTTGGCTTTTCCCATATTGGTTGAAGTGTTAACTCAGAAGCCAATCGCCTAGCCAAGGAAGGGGCATCTCGTAATGTGTTGCGAGTTAATAGTGTATCCCCTGTAGTTTTGTTTCCCCTTTTCTATTTTTGTTTGTAGTCTTTTGAGATGGGGCGGGATCGTCAATTTTGTTTGGGTCTAGGCTTCATGCATCTTTTGTTACAGTATACTTCTCCTATACTGTATAGCTTTTCTTTTTAATAGTCACTTTTCTAAAAAAAAAAAAAAAACATTCTCATCTCTACTACTATTTTTTTGGCATGTGTTGATTCTTATTTGGCCAACATTTTATTGCACAAGTCATAGCTGGTCTAATCGCTATCTTGTAAAAGTTTTCCTTCAATCTTGCTGGTATGTGATGCTCACAAAGCAATTCGGAACCAAGTTTCTGCTTCAATTATTTAGTTTATTCTCTATTCGACATCCTTAATCTCTTCATATTTACTAATTATATATCCAATTACCAAGGGGGTTCTATTTATGTTTTCTCTTGAGCTTCAATTCTCACATGATTCACATCTCTACACATCCCCATTGAAGTTGCAATTTGCATATTCTGCCTTTGTATGACTTATTTAAAGCCCTTGGATTCTAAAGCTTCTTGCTACCTCTCAAGTTTTGCATTCACGCCATCTCTTAGTTTGCCCACCAACACTATATCATATGCAAATAACATACATCAAGACACTTTTCACTATGTGCGGTCAAGTCATCCATAATTAGTGCAAAGAGAGAGATGAGGGCTTAAGGCTGTAACACCTAATACAAAACCTATGGTCATTGGAAACTCACTTGTCTCTCCATAGGTAGTACTTACATTGTGTTTTTGGTGAAATCAATATAACCTCTTGGGAGACTGTTTTCATCTAAAATCTGCCAAATCAAATTTCCAAGTACCCTGCCAGAGGGTTTCTTTAGATTAATAGAGACCATATCAACTTTTTCCTCTTTCCTCAGCATTTTTTTTATTAATTGTCCAAGTGGGAGGATAGCTTCCACTTATACTACGAATTATAATAATATATTATATCTGCTTACTTGAGAATAACCCATAGCAGATTCAGAAGGTGCTTGTTGCAACTACCAGGTTGGGGGTTCAAGTCATGTTACCCTTAAATTTTTTATGTAGAGAATAGATATTAGTGAGCATCATGTTATTATTTTATACAAAAGTTTAGATGCAAAAGAGCATAGCGCAGTTGTTGGAGGCTTCACCGTGCAATTGAATGGTCACAGGTTCAATTTTCTTTACTGTTATTTCCTATATATAGGGTTGAATGCAGGTCTTGAATCACTTCCAGGTCCTGTGGGATCTGTTGGAGTCGGACATGGGTCCAATTACATACTCTATTGAGGTCCGGGTCCACCACAAATCTGTACCATACCCGACCCCCATTTACATTCGTAGTTGCTTTATTGCCAAAACCCATAGTTGCACTTTTAAAACTATGCTTGCATTTGTTTCCCATTTGAATCATTTCTAGGAGTAGTGAGTTCTGTCAGCATTTTTATCTATTATCCACCCGGATGTTTCTTATTTTCCAAATATTTTGTCCATTACCTCACCTGCACTATGTTTACTTGATGCTCCTCAAATTCCTTTCCTTGCTTGATTTAAACTTTCAAATTGCTTCCCTACTATTGTTAAATTGTAGAATTTACTGTTGGCCAATTTTACAACCATGTCATGCTGCATGATTTTAACTTTTCTATTATGAAAGTAACTATTATCTTTCTTCAGCTTTTTGTTTGGAACACTGATACATGGGAAAAGAGGAGATCAACTTCAATTCAACTGCCTGCTGGAAAGGCACCAGTTGGCGATACTCGAGTCCAGTTTCACTCTGACCAACTTAGGTTGCTGGTCTTCCATGAAACACAGCTGGCAATATATGATGCCTCCAAGATGGAAAGAATTAGACAGGTACGAAGTTTTTACTGTTTGAATATCCACTGCCATGTTCAATTCTAAACTGTTGTCGTGTTCTCTGGTTGCAGTGGGTGCCGCAGGATGTTCTGGCTTCACCTATATCTCATGGAGTATACTCATGCAACAGCCAGCTAGTTTATGCTGCCTTTTGTGATGGTAACATTGGCGTGTTTGATGCTGATAGCTTGAGATTAAGATGCCGAATTGCCCCATCGGCATACATGCCCCCATCAGTGACAAACAGGTTAGTGGAAGTTCAGTGTGAAGGGGTTTTATGCAGTATTGCTATTTGCAGGGTTGGTTCATTTCAAAGGATTTTCTGATCTGAAATTAGCTTGCAATTTTTTTGGGATATTTGCAATTTTATGATACTTATTCTGTGTTTTGCGTACCTCTCCATTCGAATTCTCTTTAAGAAAACTTTTGGTGTGAGACCCTTTGGTGTGAGATGAGAGGCTTGCATGGGGCCTACCTTTAGCTTTTATTATATTCTTTATCCTTTCATCCTGCTTTTGCTGCTGATTTGCTTGTTACGTATCTGTGATGATGAATTCATTTCACTTTTGAATGGTGGAATCCCTATCTTCATTCTTTTGAGACCATAGAAGATTATACTAATGTAGCCTTTTCTTGCTAGTCCTCTTTTTTTTTAATTGTTTTTTGTCTTTCAACTGGTAACAGAGAGTTGCACAAAAATTGAGTACAACAAAAAACCGAACATATCAATGGAATGGAAGGGGTAGCATAGGTATGAGTGTTACAGTAACTGCTAGCGCACAAAGAAACTCCATATGCCAAACACAAGAAAAGATTTCAGTGTGAAGGCCAACCAAAGGGAATTTTTTCCTACCCCTTGTTTATCCAATGGACCCGTTCTGCAAGTCAACCTTTGATGCAGTCCCGATTTGACACAATCTGACTGTCTTGGGCCCAAATAACCAAAACCAGAGAATATTCCCACACTACACCAATATGCAGTAAGAAAACAGAAATCCAGAAATTATTAGGGAAGGAGCAATGCTGAAAAAAACCCAAAATCTGACCTGAAAGAGCCTTCTCAATCTCCTAGCATCCACATGATACAAGAGGAAAAAAAAAAGAAGCAAAACCGTGTTTTTTGGAAAATTTTATTTTTGGGTACTGTAGCATCTACAATTGTGTCCACATCTCGTAGGTTCGATCACAAGCGTGCAATCATTGGTCTTCTTTATCCTTGTCAATTTATGGAAATTGATCTGCATCATTCTCCCCTGCTTGAAAAGAATTCGTCCTTGAATTTGGATGCCGTACCGACCATCGAGAAGAACCAACTGATGTTCCAGAAGTCTTGTGTGAGATCATTGTCCTTGGATGTTATAGTTGCACCATCCATGAATCATATCCATCCAATATGCCCAGTGTGTTTTGATCCAATAATGCATGATCAAATCATGAAGAAGTGTAGGTTGAGATCTGGTTGCATAGACATTCATGAATGGATCTTCAAACTGGTGCATCTTGATGTCCTTCTTCCTTGAATGAAAGATCTGGGTACTCTTTCAGTGTTTGATTCATGATCATTGTAGTAAGACATTGACTTGTGCACATCAGAGCTTTTTTCATTGTGGTATACATCAAAGGTTGGCATATTCTCAATTTCAGTATCTTCACATTCATCAAAGATTGGATGATCAATGACGTCACTATCTTGATCCGCACCAATGATCATTGCACGAACATTGTCTGAGTAGTCATCAAATATCGGAGGCTTAGACCAATCAGGTTTCTTTGATATCAAAGATCGGTCACCATTGCCATAGAACTCATCATCGATACCAATGTCCGATTTATCATCTTAAATTGAATCATCTTCATCATCATCATATATGGCTTCATCATTATCAAACTAATCATCCTCCGATTTGTTGATAAAATCATCACAAGGATCATTGTTTTCATAATGTTCCATATGTTGTCGTCTTCTCACCGGAGACCGTCTTATGGAACGGGCTGATAAATTCTTTGGCATCCGATTCATCGTTAAGATTCTCGCGATGATTCGGACGCTTCAGGCGTTGGGTCAGTCGTTCAACTTGCATTCTTATTTTCTGAATCTCATTTCTCTTGGATTTGGTTCATGACCTGCATCGCTCTCAACCTCTAGCCTACACCACAAACTCTTCGGGGCGGCATTATGAGGGAGACGGATTCACAACACGAATCTTAGGATCGATTTGCGCTTTGATACCAATTGACGCAGTCCCGATTTGACACAATCAGACTGTCTAGGGCCCAAGTAACCAAAACCAGAAAATATTCCCACACTCCACCATTATGCAGTAAGAACATAGAAATCCAAAAATTATTAGGGAAGGAACAATGCTGAAAAAAACCCAAAATCTGACCTTAAAGAGCTTTCTCAATCTCCTATCATCCACATGATACAAGCGAGAGCAAAAGACAAAGCAAAACTGTGCTTTTTGAAAATTTGTATTTTCGGGTACTGTAGCATCTACAATTGTGTCCGCATCATGTAGGTACGGTCACAAACGTGCAATCATTGGTTCTCTTTGTCCTTGTCAATTTATGGAAATTGATCAGCATCAACCTCCCTACATGCTTGATGAAGGCCACCAGAATGAAAGAAGAAAATGCTTTGATTTAATTTAAATGAAAATGGAACTCCATGGACCCACATCCAACGTTGTCAAGGTGGTTTTGTTGGAATTAGTTTTGGGGTTCTCCAAGGGCTTGATTGTTTGTTCACATCATGTGCTGTGCCATTTTTGTTAGGAGCTGAGCATGTGGTCATGTGATGATATGGGAGACCATTGATTGACTTGGGTGTCAAATGTCCTTCCTGAGCCCAGCTGACTTTGTATTATCATCTTCCGAGTTGGTTATTGAATGCCTGGGACCATCTGAATTGGTTGCTTCTTTCACTTCCCACAACTGTTGTTTGTGGGTGGTGTACCTTGGGTTGAGTTGGTTGTCTAAAGTCCGTCCTGTGTGTGAATTTGTAGTTTGTTTTGGTTCCTGCAATGGCTGTTCATGGGGAAGTGTATGTAGATTTGGCTTGGTTTTGTATCAAGTGAGATGCCTAGGTGAGTTTATAAAGACATCCAATGCTTGCTTGAGAGGTGTTTTAGATCTCCTTAGTTGCTAGATGGCATAGGGATTGGTTCTCAGGATATGTATCAATCCGACTGCTTTGCCATATGTGGACATGGCCTGGGGACATCATGTTGGCGCATGAGCCTAGAGGGACAAGAGGGTAAGAGTTAGGGAAAGTGGCATTTATTTGTGGGAGGACCCAACACGCTGAAATGCTGATTGAATAACAACTGACAATCCAGCGAACTTCTCTTTTGTGTGTGTGTGTTTTTGAATGATCAGTTGTGATCAACCATATAATTCCATGGATCCCATTCTCTCAATTCAATTACTTCTGCTGTGTGTTCCCAACAAAGTTATTGTTATATGTTTTATTCCCATTTTTGTGAGTGTTGAATTGATGCATTTTCTATTTCACAACAGCCAACCTGTTCATCCTCTCGTCATTGCTGCCCATCCAAGTGAGCCAAATCAACTGGCTATTGGAATGACGGATGGGACAGTTAAAGTGCTGGAGCCTACAGAGTCTGAAGGGAGGTGGGGAATGGCAGTGCCTGTTGACAATGGGGTAGCAAATGGAAGGACAGCTGCTTCATCAACCAACAGCAACCCAGCTGCAGATCAGCTTCAGAGATGATGTCTGCATGTATGTAGCTGCCATTTTTTTTTCCTCACTCTGTAATTTATGCATGTGTACAATAGTAGGTCTTTTAACCAACCACATGTGCCCCTGAAAGCTAAGCACAAGCGAAATAATTTGTGCAAGAGATATTCCTGTATCCTGTGAGTGATCAACTAATCGTATGTGTAGACATGTTTTCAAATTTCTATTCTTTGATAAGCACATTTTTAAGCTGCACTGTTTCTCAGATTGGTTAGCAGATGTATAATGGATTCATGATTTGATTTGATTTTGTTTTACATTTCTGATGTTTTGGTCACTCACTTTGTTTGCTATGTATGATAGCGGGTCTTTTTACTGTCTGCATGTGCCTTGAAAGCTTTAGCACAGAGAAAATTAGTGCAATTTATATTCATGCATCCTGTGATTGATTCAATTATTATATATGTTTAAATTTGAGTTTTGAATTTCTGTTCTTTGATAAGCACATTTTAAGCAGCACGTTGTTCTGTCTCTGAAGATGGGCTAGCAGATGATGCATTCACTATCTGATTTGATTTGTTTTAGATGTCTGAAATTTGGCAAACTGAGATTTGATGGGATGAGGCTAGGATGATCATTGGAGATGTTTTATGCTTTCAGGCTCGTGCTCCTTGAATAGCCAACTGAAAAGCAAATGGGCCAGAAAATCACCTCTCTAATTCATAACTATCTTGTTGGGACAGTCCAATTTTCAAATTTGGCCAACGTTCTCTATGATATACCTGTTTTCTCTGCCATCCTTGTACTACTAGTACCACCACCAGCACCACCACTATTACTACTAACAATGAAGTCTATAATAGCAACCACAGTATTAACATTATTCAGCATAGGCCCAACAGTCTGAGTTGCTATCACTACTTGGGGTGGTTACAAAATTTGCAACTAATTCAAACATGGGACTCGTGTTTGGCACAGTTCGTGAACTCAGGCGAATGCCATGAGGCAATAATTTTCCTTTGCAATGATGTATCATAGTGATGAGAGAGGACTCCGGGTTTTTCTGCAAGAATTCTGCACCAGTGATATCCCAGAGCTGGCAGTGAAGTACCCAATGATGGAGGCCATTTAAGCTGTGAATCCTTCTTGCTAGTTGCAGCAAACCTCTCCAGCTGATCAAGGAGTGGTGACTTTAAGAGTGCAGGCACCTCAGCTTCGTGCAGGATCTCTGTCCTGATTGCTTTCCTCTCTGCTGTGGCCGTTACCCCTCGTTTGTACTGGCCCGCCTGCGTTTCTCTTTCCAGGCTGGTCCTTGTCACAGATTGCTACTAAGCTAGTCCAGTTATGTATGTGCCAATTTATCCCAGCGAGCGGTTCTGCTTGTGCTGAATATCATATCATTGTGGGGGCGGGCTTCAGGCCATTCGACATTTGCTCAGTTCTGTGAATGAGTTTTCCAATTGCTTTACTTTGACTAGGCAGTGCTTGTCTTTACATCAGTGTGATGTGTTTTAGACTCTCTATTTTAGGCAACCTTTGGTTTGTTCAGGAAAGTTGAGCTTGACAGACTTGAGGATATTTTTTATGGCAACTCTCTTGGACTGGCTTTCTATGCCACTGGGATAGGCCTCTCTGTTTTATTTGGAGAAGTGTTACGAGGTGATTTGTGCAACACCAAGGATTCTTTTTCTGTGTTTGCCCCCTCTTTCACTGCTTGTGCAGTGTTTGTTTTATCCTGAAAGAGAGATTAATCATATTTAGGCGTAGGGGTCGTCCGAATCAGTTGACTTTGTGCTGTCGAATTCTAGCATTGAATAGAAACAGCTTTTCCTCTGGGTTGTCATTAGCATTGTTATTGTATTTGTTCTTTCATTACCATTTTGTTCCTTTGAGCCCGAACCCATTTCAAATGAAGGCAGGAATAAATAACGTGAGGCTACTTAATTCTGTAATCTGATGGATGTTTCAGAAGAATAAATGAAACATGCAGGAATAACGGTCTTAGACACCCAAGTACAGTTTGGGACTCCACATCTGTCTATAGAAATACTGATATACATGTGGGTGAGATGGAAATAGTGTCAGTTACCCATATTGCTGTGATTTTGAAAAAGGGTCTAGAATCAGTCTCTGCAGTCATTACACTTCAAAGTATCTGTTATTTGGAGAATTAGCTGCAAAATGTGTTATTTGTAACTAGATTTAGCATGAGTGGGTTCTTATGGAGTGCACCATTTTATTTTATTTATTGTTCTTTGAGGAGGTTCTAAACTGGCCATTGTCAATTTTCCTAATGAATTTAGCCTCTTAGAAACAATTCATTACCTACGCCATTCTCGCTAAACATTGTGGATTATTTACTTGTGGAGCTCTTAAAAATGTAAGTGATCTCTTGAGTGTCTACAAGTTTTAAGGGCTAGCATTTCATTTTATATAATACAATATCAATAACCTAATCATACCATAAGTTGGTAGCATGATAAATCAAGCCTGTTATCCTATATACATCATGGCACTAATTTATTATTATAGTTCTAGTTTTAACATGTACTGATTCTAATCATAACAACCTTACTAAGATTAAATGTTCTATATTATCCCTTTGTAATCACATGGTCTTTTTAGAAGAAGGGACGTATAATTGTCCCCAATAGATATTACTCTTTTGATCTCAATTGATGTCATGTCAAAATATCCGTCATGCTATGATGGTGGTTATCGTCTGCCAATATGTAATGGAAGGACTAAGTTAAATGGAGCCCAATCCATGTTGGGTGCCTGAGCCCACGGGCCCAAATTACATGGTGGTCGTCCAATGCACGTTCCCTTTATGATCTCAATTAATTTATAAACTTCCATATCAAGCAACCCAAGGAATTTTTTTTTTTTTTTTGGCTATCGGAGGGTTTCCAACCCTTAAACTCACCTATAGTCCCAGTGTGGTAGTACAGTTTTGAACGTACAACCTCTGGGTGCAAACCGTGGTCTTAAGCCAACTGAGCTACTCCTTCGGGTTGCAACCCAAGCAACTTAGTTAGAGACTCATTAAAGAATTGAAAATAGAGATTAAGGTGGAGATTTTCAGGATATAGATATCCATCCGTAGGATTCTAAGGACACTATATAGATGTCTAGCCATTGTAATTTTTTTCCCTTTTGAAAACATTTCCAATTATTCTTTGAGTAGAAAATCCTCAGTCTTGGTTCTTCAAGTTCAAGAAGGGTCTGTTATACAGGATGCTGATCCTTTTGTTGGTCAACAGTCTCCACTTGAGTCCATCAAAGAACTCATTGCCAATATTCCTCCATCTCACATTTTACAGAGCAACCTAAAAACTATAAACAGAACTACCCATTTGATAATAACCAAAACAAACCATGCACTAGTGCTAACTTTTTTTTTCTTTTTTTTCTTTTTTCTTTTGTTTGATATCAGAGTTCCCAACCCTTTGGACTTGACTAATTCCTTCGGGCCTAGAGGGAAGCCGGGTAAACTCCTCTGTAGCTCCAGTGTGGCAATGCAGTTTCGAACCTACAACCTTTCGGGTGCAAACCGTAGCCCTAGGCCAACTGAGCTATCCCTTGAGATTGATGCACTAGTGCTAAGACTAGTCTTCTTCCACCAACTTTCTTTCCTTCATGGAAAATACAGGAAGCGATTGTTTTGTCTTCCACATGAATACAAGGTGGAAGAGACCATATTGTCCCAATCCCAAATGAATGTTGAGGATGAGTAGTGTAGAACTTTACAGTAGGGTGAAGTTCGGACTCCTTTCGGATTGGTATCACATTTGGTAATGTGGTCCCCAACACTAAGTGCTGTTTGGATACAAGTGAAAAATAATACGAACATGTTTGAATATCCTTAGATTTCATTTTCACTTAATGAAATATTATTATATTGTAATATTATGCTAGTAGTGATATTTTAAAATTTTTACAAATTCCAACATAACATAAATTATAGTGTTTGGCAATTTATAAATATCTATATATATATATATATATTTTGCTGAAGGCAATTTATAAATATTTCATTAGATGTTACTCCTAAAACAATAAAAAGACAGATAAGTAGAAATGATTGCTTACAGCAGGACTCATTAAGTAATAATCACTATGGAGTCATCTAATGATGGTGGTTGAAATGGGAGTCATCTAATGTTAAAAACCAATGGGACCCATTTATTGATTCTAAAAGTTTGATGGGGCTTTGTTAAAATGGGAGTCATCTAATATTAAAAAACAATGGGACCCATTTATTGATTCTAAAGTTTGATGTGACCCATTCACTGTTGGTGATCACAGTGTGAGCCATCTAATGTTAGAAAGTTGTACCATCTAATCATGAAAATCATGAAATCCATTTGATGTTAGTTAATCATGATGGAGCCCACCAAACTTTAGTAACAATGACAACACATCAAATGATGATTGTTTTGATAGACCTCATCTGATGTTGGACATCATTGAAGGGTATGTCTAATGTTAAATCATTGTGGGACCCAATTGATGTTAGTAATTATAATTACCCACCTAATTATGATAATCACTAAGGGAGCCATCTAGTTTTGGTACATGGTGTGACCTATCAGATTTTGATTCTTACAATGGGATAATTTAATAATGCTAAATTAGTAATTATGGTCACATATTTTAATATTCACAATCACTACGGACCCACATAATGTGACAGTTGTGGGACCAATCTAATATTAGTAGCCAATAGGGGGCATGCCTAATGTTGGTAGTGATGAAAGACCTTACCAAATGTTAGTAATTAAGCTTACCAAATGTTGGTAATTATGATACAACCCACTAGTGTACGCAACCACACTATCACAGACGGACCAATATAATGTGGGAGATCACAGTGAGACCCATTTACAATCACAGTAATGACCATCAATGTTTAACTTTATAGTGGGGTTCCCTATTTATTATAGGATAATATTCAGGTGAGAACTAGTTCTCACATATTATATGAAAACTTTTTTATGGGGCCCAATTGTGGTCTCCATTTGGGGATGGGAACAGTAGGGGATTGAAAGATCTATGTGAGACCACCCCAAGTGTAAAGTTTGACCCCAAACCCATGCCCCTAACCCCTTCATCCATGACCTACAAGTTTCATGGCTTCATATTCAAAAAAATATTCAACCCTATATTAAAAAAAAATTCGACCCTCAATCCAACGATTTAGTTCATTCGGATGTGTGTCAATCCTTGAGATTAGTGACTATTAGGGGGTTCCCTATTGGTTGCTAGGTTTGGATGGGTTGCTAGTTGGTCCCCGCAAAAAAGTTCTGATATAATAGGTGAGAACTAGTTCTAACTTGCCAATGAATTCACAAGGGGATATTGGGCCAAATACTTTTTAACCCATATTTGAAGTTTTTAATAGTGGATTTAACCGGAAAAATCCCCTTAGACTTGTTAAAGGCCAAAAACACCATCAATGTATTATATAGACCATAGTAGTCTCAAATGCCCTATTTGATACTTTTTTTTTAGTTTTTCTCTGAGCAGGGATATCCCTGCTCCTTTTACCTTAAAAGGTCTCAAACCCAAAACCATTTTCCCCATTTTCGTTCTTTTGCCTATTTTATCTTAACAGAGACTCATCTTCTCTGAAGAAGGATTCATTGAAGAAAAGAGGAAGCAATTGGACTTTGCAGATCCCCTGATTGAAAAGGGCAAATCGATGAGAAGAAAAGTGCTTTACCGACGCTTCATCTCTTTACCATTCTCAGAACCAAATATTCATATCCAAGTCCAAATCCAAAACCTGTCTATCTTCTCCATACAACATATGTAACACGCACCCATTTTAGTATTTTTCATTTAAGTACTTTTCTTCATTACTGTTACTATGTCTTCTTTTTTTGTCTCTCAAAAGAGAAAAGTAGAGCAGGGGAGACTCGTCTTCTTGATAGCTAATCCTCTCCCGCCTGTGTTAGTGTTGTGGGAGGGGAACAGGGATATCCCCGCCCATCCCTGCCTGTGTTATTGCTATGAGTAGGGATATCCCCGCCCATCCGAGCCCAAATAGAGTTTCATAGGTATGGATACAGCCAGCTGGGCGGGGACAGTTCTATAGCAGACACATTAGACAATCCACATTCATACATAACTTTCACCTTCACGTCCATTTATATGTGAGCAAATGTCGATGCCCAATTCTATCATCTTCTGTTACAGTCAAAGCCAATGCACATTTGTATTACTCTTTTAAGTATGAAGGTTTGGGTTCCATTAAAGAGGTTGGTTGTCTAGATTTACTATTTTTACATTTGATTGAACCTATAACATTAATCTCCACATGTGTTTCTGTTTTACCCAAAAAGTTTATGTTTGAAACTACTTATTAAAGCTTCACACTCCTTGATGGATAATTAATATTTACTCCATTAAAGAGGTGGGTAGTCAACATTAACTTTCTTATGATAAAAAGACCATATTTTAATAATACAAATGAGCATTGGCTTTGGATGTAATAGAAGATGATAGAATTGGACATCAGCTTTTGTTTACATAGAAATGGTTGGATATGGGGATGAGCATGGGCATGGGCATTGACTAACATAGAAATTATTAAACTTTGAAAATATTGACTAACATAGAAATGATTAAACGTTGAAAATAGTTTTGGAATTCTATTAGTTACATACACATGGGCATTGGCCCAATAAGGAATGGACATTTGGTCATAATTCTTCAAAAGAGAGATATAATTCTGAGAGACAACATCCACAATACTCTAGTGGGCGGGGATATCCCCGCTCACAACACTAACACAAGCGGGGATATCCCCGTTCACATCACTAATTTGGATGGGGATATCCCCGGCTCAACTGATAACACTCTGAGAGTCAGCACTCAGGGAGGCGGGGATATCCCCGCCCACATGAAGACTGGGGTTGCAAAACCCTTTTTCCCCTTTTCGTTCTTCTCTCATCTTCTTCTCCATTCTACGACATTGAAGTTGTGATTCTTCAAATAAAAAGAACACCAAAAGACCATATCAGAAGGAGAATGCGACCGTCGCAGTTACAACTTATTCATTTTCCCTTCCATTATCCACTTCTCTCTCTCTCCCTCTAATCTAATTACCATCATCTATTTCAATAGTACATATACATTGAAGAGAAGAAAGAGGGAAAATGGTGGGGGTGGTGTACAAATTAAACCCTCCTATGGAGTACAAATTGCTAACTGGTTCACTTGGATGATGGATGCGGACCATCTTTTTAGTTGGGCACTCTGTTTTAGTGCTGGGGTTTGCTTAGGAGAAGGTTCGTTATCTTTTTCTGATGAAGCTCAGACAAGTTTCCGCCTCTTCTTCTTCATTAGTGTTGGTAATGGCAAAAGAAGGATTAAGGTTTTGATCCATAGGTGGTTGAACTTGAATGTTGTAGAAGGGAGAAGATGGGAGAAGAACGAAAAGGGGAAAAAGGGTTTTGGGACTTTTTAAAGTAAAATGAGTAGGAATATCCCCACTCAAAGGGAAAAAAAAAAAATATCAAGTAGAGCTCCTGTGATCACTATGGTCTTTATAAGACATTGATGACGTTTTTTGGCTTTGACAAGTCTAAGGGGATTTTTTTGGTTAAATCCTCTAATAAGATCATTTTCTACATTAAATCCCTGAATAATTTAATATGGAGGATTTTATAAGAAACTGTCATGTTGTATACTACATTAATTTATTTGTTTTTTCTCCATCGGAGGGTTCCCAACCCTTTGCGCTGGAGTAATCCCTTTAGACCCAGAGGGAAGCCGGGCATACTCCCTTATAGCCCCAGTGATGTTGTATACTACATTCAAAATAACCCCAAGGGGTTGACCGAGTGGTTAGGACCATAGTTCCTCTCTCTTCGGAGCTAGAGGCCTTGGTATCGACCCCGGATTCCCTCCTTCGGGAATCGAATGTTGAATCCACTAGTGCTACCACCTTGGGGCCACATAAGTATTTGCTCGGTTTCCCTTTGGGCCCGGAGGTATTAGTCCAACCTTAAGGGTTGAGAACTCTTCGATAGCAAAAAAAAAAAAAAAAAAAAAAACTACATCCAAAGTGAGCTAAACACCAATCTTTTCAAGTGAGTAGATTATATTATGATCTAGCATATAATATAACAAAATCTTTCAAATATCACATTTCCAGAATATAATTGTGCTGGGAATATCTCCAGCAACTACTATCTAATTGGGTTGTGGATCATGTACAATTTGTTAGGGTTGGCAGATTTGGATGGCAAGCTTGGTTACTACCTGAACACAACCCATTTATTTCTTTAGGTTGAAAAATATCATATTCAAGCTTGGGCTTAGACAACAGTCAAATTATCAAACTGGCAGGTTGGTCAGGAATGCTAACATAGCAGGATGAAGCTTTTATAGGTACAAGTCCAGTGGGCAACATTTTGTGGTGTGTCAAGTGCAACTTGAATTGCATCTTAGTTAAACCCAAAACCCAAACCCAGGTGGGGCTCATCCTTCTTGCATCCAAGGTCCCCCCACAAGAAAGCAGTGGGGTAATGTGCTTGTTTTGATGTGGGGAAAAGCATTTCCCTGAGAGAACCTAAAATCCACATTTGGTATGGAAAAAAGTGAGGCACACATATATGAAGAGATTGCAACCATCAAATTGTTAAGCCTGGAGGATTATTAATGTGTCATGAATAGGCTTTGCTTTTCCTAGGGAACTTGTTTTCCCAAATCCAAATGCAGCCCAAAAGTTCAGGAGTCCAAATGCAATGTAGGATTGGATATAAGATGAGAGCTGGTACAAAAGGAGGAAATTACAATAACATTAAGGTATGTACATACAAAAAATATATATTGACATTCATCGAAGAGATAAACATACATCATAACTGTAGCTTTGTAAAACTTTTCCTTTCTTTCAATCAATGAAGAGGATTGGAAAAGAAAAAAAAAAGAAGGAAAAAAACAAACAAAGAATTAGCCAATTGAATCTTGAAACTTCTCGACGATGGAAACTGCATGATGCCATGCCTCTGCTTTGTTGAAATCAACACCATATAAATATGAGCAACTGGATTGGCCATTTGGATGAATATATGTAAACACTCACTATACCAACAAAAGAATATGTAAAACACTCAACTCACTCTAAAAATAAAAATAATAAAATAAAACAACCTCAAGAACAGGGGAAAGAATTCAAATCCATGTCACCTATTATGGTGTCATTATTTCCCATTGCCAGTTTTGCGACCTGATAAAACCCTTTTCCCATCTCTGTTGTTGGAAACAGGCTGCCGCCCAGGTCTGTTTAGATGTAGGCTTCCATATGAAATTTTCTGGGAATGCGAAGGGCTATGCGCTTGACCTGCATTCCTATGTTAAAAAGGGAAAGTAGTAAGTAGGAAAGGTTTCCAATTAATTATACAGTTGGTAGAAAAAAATGATATTTTAAATCAGAAAGTAAACAAAGGAACATAAAAGGTCTCTTTGTTTCATGTAATTGAATACCTAGGATTGGTTTTTTTTTTTTTTTTTTTTTAGTTTTTTACGAGTGGTTAAAATGAGAACCAAAGGTGAATATTGAAAAATTACCATCAAATAACCTCCCCTCTAATGGAAATTGAATCAAGGGAAGATGGGAAAGTGAATACCCAGACATCATCACTCTAGTAATTTAATACCTAAGAAAGTCAAGGTCCCATTGACATCTTCATCTTATATCCTCACTCCTCACCTCATATCCTTCACCCCTTCACCCCTTTAATAACCTTTCAATGGAGCTCATTCCAAAGTATTTTATGCAAACAAACAGGCCCTTAGCATTGACTTGCTACGTTATGCCAAAAATCTCTGGTGGGCAATCATAGTTTGCGACTCTACATTGAATAGATTTAGTTGATAGGGGAAATAGTAATGTCCATATTCAAGTTAAAGATTCCAATATTGGATCATATAGGCATATAGCAATTAAAGAGCAAGGACATTAATATTCAAGTAAAAGATCCCAAATAGCAATGGCCACTCCACATAGCAATCCACATAGTATTGTCCATCCATAGTTGAGCCAATCAGATAAATTGTCTAGATCACGGAAGAATAAGCCTTGCTCTGTTTCTTACCAAACAAACAAAAAATGCCTTACCCTGGCCAAACTAAAGGGCAGAGATTCTTTTTGCTTATGCTCATGGTGAGGGCCATAAAATTCCTCCTCTACTACTATCATCAAAGATAAGACTCAGACCGTTTTCATCATTAGCAAATCAGGAGGTAAATGTTTTCCAAATTCAGTTTCAGATTAATTACCTTACGCCTGTTTTGAAAAAAAAAAAAATAATTACCTTATGTCAGGGCTCTTCACTAGCGTTATCTGAGGCTTCTTGATCCTTGATTCAAAACCACTGGCCGGTTTTGCAACTTTGGGAAGATTGAATTGCCAAAGCATGTCTGCCTCAGAAGAATCACTAGTAGCAATCTCAAGCTCATCTGAATCATCAGTTATTTCTGTCTCATACTCATGGCTATCTTTTCTGCTTTCCTGTGTATCATACTGCTGATCCGAGTAAATTCCCATATCTGGACGATAACCTGGACAGAAAATCTCAGGCAAGGGACCACTGTTTCCATTCCAGCGTCTAAATGGATTATCTCCTTCAGTAATGACTTCTTGCTTGTTCACCACGAGCTTGTCAACCCAGTCCCCAGAGCTGCTTTCTTGCTCATCGCCCTTTTGGAAATCTATTCTCGGACTGCTGTCAGGCCAGGGAGGTGAATTGGAAGAAAGTAATAGCTCTTGTAAGTCAAAGCTTGGCCTTTTTGGTCTCATTGCAGAGTCGCTTCGAACCTACAAAACCATAAGTATAAACATATTTGCTTCCCTAGTCTATTAGATGCAACTAAGGAAATAGGATTCCGTTACTATGTGTGTAGATGGACATTGAGAAAAGTAGCAGTTACAATCAGTCTTTTGAAAACTTTTGAAGGCTTGCACTTCAGGGAGGCTTGCATTGGGGCAAAGTGCCCCAATGTCACATGCTATAGTCTAAAGCATGGCTTGCATTTGGGGCATGTCTCCTTATATGAGGAATATTTGAGGTGTACTTCTCAGATAACGTGTGCATTCAGTCACACTCCATATATAGTGGAAACTTGCATATGCTGGAATGCAATGCATGTAGAACAAATGTAACATTTGTGTCATGTACCTTGCAGGTTTCATCACACAAAATCAAAAAGAAAATGTTGGAAGTATTTTAGATTTAAGCTGATTTCCTGTTTAACGTGCAGAAGATTTTAACATTTCTACTTAAACTTTTGCTGTTTGTGCATTACTACATGACTAGAAATTGCAATGTAATCCTGTCCAGAAGTGTAGCTTAAGATTCTTTTAATTTACAATAAAATAGTTGATGTCATAATAATGTAAAATGAAGCCTATTCTTGAAATTTACCACTTGCACATGAAATGTGGGTGATGGTGATTGGACATGCAAGCATATCAGTTTAAAGTTATGGTTATTTCAAGTGCCTGTACAGCCATGGTCATAGAGTGGAATAACCATGCAGCTAAAATAAAGTTGGCATCAGTATTAAGTGGTTATTTTAGTACATAATCCATTATTGAGAATATGATTACCTCTGTGTTTCCCACATACTGCATTGGCTTCCTGTGGTTACTTTGACCAACCAACACATCTCCACCTTGCTGATCTGAATGTATAGATGATGGCCCACCAGCCTTCATTCTGTGTACTTCAGGGCTCAATACTGTGTTCTGATAGTGATCTGGCTCAACCTCTTTCCGTTCTAATGCTGCTTTGAGAGTAGCAAGCTGAGATACAGACGAAACGTCATGACAATCTCTTTTTTTACAGCCAAGCATGATAGAAAGAGAAATATGATGAGGCATGTGAAAGGACCAAAGATCATGCACAAAGAGGGTTATCAGTAGAACAAAAACCTGCGCCTTGACGTCCCTGACATCTCCACTTTCTTTGTTTAACCGGGCAGCACCAAGTTCAACAGTGGCAACCCGTTCGGCGAACTTAAGTGTGCTAATTGTTTCTCCAACAGCATTCACTTCAGGACTTACGTGAACAAACATTAAGGTCTTTGCCTGTCCCCCTAAATAGCAATTGGAACAAAAGAATAAAAAAGAATGACATTGAAAAAGAATAAAAATGAATAACATTCTATAACATCCAAAGGAATGGAAAATATATACCAAGGGAGTCTTGGAGCAACTGTGTGAGTTTACTGTTCCTATAAGGAACATGGGAATTCTTCTGGGCGAGAGCGGCAATTACGTCACCTAAAGCTGAAAGTGATTTGTTGATGTGTTGGGCCTCCTTCATTCTATCTCCCGTGACCTCAGATTTGTCAACTCTCTCACTTCCTGCTAAGTCAACCAGATGCATGCACCCACGGAGAATAGTTCCTGACGTCATGTCTCTTCCATGAACATGGACTGTCAGACAACTGCAGAGTGCAGATAATTTCATCAGTGTTTTCTCAGTAATACAGAGGTTAGCAGTATCCATGGATAATTGCTCCCAGTAAGGCACTCAGATTCATCATCAAACCTATGGGAACGACTGCTACGATCGTTCAAAGCTGTTGCACCCACTGCACGATTCCTTTGCCCAATGTTCATCAGTTCGATGACATCAGATGTGGATGCAACGGGTACCAAGCTAGCATCTGGTACATTAACTCCGTTTTGAGAATTGTTACGGATTTCTAATGTGTTCACAAGTTAAGTATTCCTTCATATGAATGAGGCAACTGTTATAACATAATAATAATGCAAATAACCAGATGTCACAAAGGATATCTTTTGTTTAAACCATCAGCAACTAGGAGATCCCTGACTTGTTCATTATAAATCTCAATCATCTGAATGGCAACATCATAACAAAAAGTGTCTCTTCTTTGCGCTGAGAGATTAAATAAGTCACGCAACGCCCTATAATTTACACCCTGGCTTTGCTCCGTAAGATCTTTAGGCCCAGTCTGAAGAAATAAATAAGATAACCAACAGAAATACATTTGCCTCATTAAATATGCAATAATGAGTGGAATATGAAAACAGAAACATCAAGGTCAGGTCAATATGAGGCAAGGACATCAACATGAATAAATAAAGTTGGTCCATGCAACAGAGTAGATTATAAACTAAACAACATCACCACAAGAAGTGTGTTTGACATAACTTACCATAGTGTAAGTTTTTCCCGAGCCTGTTTGACCATATGCAAATATACAAACATTGTAACCATCAAGGACAGACCGAATCAGAGGTCGGGTATCCGAAAACACCTCCTCTGCAATACAAGAGAAAATGAGATTAGTGTCTAAATGAAGATTAATAAGGTGTAAAGAACAAAGATAGATTACTCAGAAACCTTGACTTGCAGATGGACCAAACACTTTGTTGAAGTTGAATGATCTTCGCCCTTCTTTTCCATATTTTGACGGTGTGATAATTGTAATACTACCATCATCCAAACAATCTAAAGTACTTATACGATTGGGTTGCCCAGGCAAGAAGGGTCTCACTCGACAATATACCCTTATATTTCCTAGTCCAAAGAAGGAAAAAAAAAAATCACTTGAAGATACAAACTTTTTATGCAAAGATCATTATATGAACTAGTGGTTCTCCACCTCTAAGGTCTTGAACTTGATTGTATAGCTTCCGATTTTCCTCAAGAACTCTATGGTATCCGGAAGCAGCATAAGCTAGGCTATGCAAATGCCTACCTGTTAAGAAAGTAAATTTTATAAGGTGACAAATGTTTAATGATTGATAATAATCAAGTGCAATGACACAGAACTAGTCAAAATATTACCAAGATTGCAGAGTTCCTCAGAATACTTCATTTGTATAAACTGCATACCAGCTTTGGTCGTTTGGAGAGTATGCTTCAATTCCTACAACAGTGACATAAAATTGACTCACCTACGTTACATAACTAACAAGAATCTGAGGGGGGAAAGTTCAGAATTACTGACATAACTTAACTCATCTAAGTTATATACCTTTACAAGATTTAAGGGAACAATTCTAGTGATAATAATACCTGGATGTCTCTCTGCTGTTGGTCAAAGAGCATCTGCTGCTTCAAAAGTTGGCGTCTTGACTCATCGTTAAATGGTTTTAGACAAGAGTTTGGGTTGCTCTTCACCCAATTGTCATCATGTTCCATGACCATCTATACATCAACAACAAAAGATGTCAGATGCCTGTCATATAGGCTGTCAAAGGGCTGGGCCCAGGCAGGCCCAGGGTTTTCCTTACCCTACCATTAATATATGCAGGCCGGGCACACCAGGCCAAAGCCCTCGGATGGCCTGCACTACCTAGGCCTTTATCCTACCTTCGAGGGCCAAGGCTGGTCTAGGGCAGGGCTCACCTAGTATCTGAGTGTCGGCCGAACATTATCTTGTCTAATCTCTATTGCGAAGGGACCACTAAGAAAACATTTGGAGAGTAGAAGATGCCTTTAAAAACTTTCTTTTATTAGACAAAGTTATACGTGCTTTGGTGACTTGGGTTCTAGATCTCAAAGAAGGAAAATGGTTAAAGAGTTTGTTCTATCTTACATCTTCCACACAAATTTTCACGTACAAAATCATTCTAGGGTGGAAGATGTAAGATAGAACAGACTCTTTAACCATTTTCACGTACCATTTATGAATCGGTTGGCACTTGGCATCCCAAGTCACTCAATAGAGGAAAAAGTGTATCCTTATTGACACAAGTAAACCCCCTTTTATACTAACAAGAACATATTAAAATAATATAAAAAGCCTAAATTAGAAGCAATAAAACTAGAAGAAATGAATGGGAAGCAACCGTGCAACACTTATTGCTTATGCATTAAGTATATACATAACTTAAATAATTAAATAGAGATGAAATGAACCATGTATGGGCTTTTAGGGCATTTTGTAATGGGTATGGGATGTGAAATTGCCTTCATATCACTATTTTGTTATCGCCAAGTGATTGTTATAAGAGCATTTTAGTATATATTTACATATATAAATATATATTATATAAAATAAAGAAAAGTAGGAGGGCAAGGGCAAGGGCAGGGCTGGTATCGTCCAAGCCCAACACTAGGGCTTTTCCTTAAAAATAGAAGCCTTCATTTTAAGGGCCTTTTCAGGGCCAGGATAGGATAGGCTGGGCCCCTTGTCTCAAGGCCGGATTGACAAGCCTATTGTCAAATAATAAATTGTCAAAGAACCACAAAATACTTTTGTTCTAAATTTGCTTTGAGAAGTTATAATAGATTTTTCTAGAGTTTTACACAACTTAACCTTAAGGCACATGAACAACCATGTATTCCACGCTTAGTTGTCAATTCCGTTTAGTTCCGGCTGAAATTGGTTGGAAGTTCCAGATTTAGCCATGGGCATAACGGAATGGCCCCATAAATGACATTTTAGGCATGGACTCAACAAGACTTGCAATCCACAATTTTTGTTTCATGGGGTGAAAAAAGAGAAGTACACAAATCCACGGAAAATATCATGGGTCAAACCCCTTCACCCTCACCCTAAGACCTCAAGATTTTCAAAAGAGCATGGATTTGGCCAGTGCTCTGCCGCAACATATCTATGGGAAATTTCTGCATCAAACATCGGACTTGAACATATCCACAACTTCTTCCTTATTTTGGCAGAAAATTTGTTGCACAGACATACTATCAAAGACATTCATCTGGAAGAAAATGTCTACATACCCCCACATCATTGGAACCCTTGGTTTTCGGAAGAAACTTGTTTCCATCAGATGTAGACAGATCCTTCAAAGCCGTGTTCACCTGTTTGAAATATAACAAACAACTTAAAAACCACATCAATGGAGATATAATGGAAGTACAGTACTACACCCATATGCAATAATCCACATTGAGATTCTAAAATTCAGTTCGTATGATGAATTGCTAGAAAAAAGGGGTATGATCATGATTCATGAAGTTAGAAACTTAAGAAGTGATTCAGAACATTCAGGTATCTGATGTCAGGGAACCTTAAAATGAAAGGTAACAAAAAAAAAAAAAAGCATAAAACATAAAAGAGATTACATGAACACAAAATGAAAAAGTTGATTTCTCTTGCTCTTAGGATGATTGTCATATTCAGGAAGAAAGGAGAACAAAACGTAAACAGGAAGCCTACCTTCTCATTTTGGGTTGCAAGCCTGCGCTCTAACTCTTCCATAATTTTACTTAGCACGGATTCTACCAACTGTACAAGCAGAGGAATCATCTATCTCACTGAGAAGTCAATTTTGCTTAAATTTAAGAGAGGCTATAATAAATTTATTAACAGGTTCAGATATGCAAACAACAAAAGACCTACAGTTGGAACTTCTTCAGGCTTCTTATCTGATAGAACTGCACGGATGAGTGTGTTCAAAGAATGAGATGAAGTCTGCAGGCCATAATTTTCAATCTCGTTAGCAGTTTCTAACTTAGCTGAACATGATCAAACAAGTCCAACAATGTATAAAATAAAGCTTAACCATTTCTGAGGATTCGTGGTAAAGGTCCCCATTCATGTTCTGTTCAATGGATAAACCATCCAAACATTTCTCATTCATGGAAAGGTTCCTTGACATGAAAGGTTCCGGATTTTTGCGGACAAAACATTTTCCCAAGCTGGTGGGTTTCAAGTTCCCACCATATCTCCATGAACCATTTCCACCCATCTGTTTCCATTCGCTGTAGGATTTAAGTGCAAGAACGCAGTTAACGACCCTTGCACCTTTCCCTCCCTGAAATATAAAAAACAAAGGAAAAAAGAATGAAAATATCATTAGGTAAATGTATAAGAAATTTGTAAAAAATTGGAATAACCATTCTACACTTTGCACAGAATTCTTGCAATGTGATCAGCCATCTTATGTCCTCTGCATTTCAAAACCCCACATTTTTAGCTATAGAAAAAGCCCATGGCATAAATACAAATTAATTTTTCATATGTATCAATATAAATTCATGTTTGGGTTGTGACAAAATTTTAGAAAAACTCATTTGAGATGGTTTGGGCATGTCGAACGCAGGCTGGCAACGGTGCCAATAAGGAAAAGTTTGGCTATGCAGGTTGATGGCTCACCAAGGGGAAGGGGTAGGCCGAAGAGGACGTGGATGGAGGTGGTAAAAATGGATATGAAGAAGTGCAACTTATTTGAGGATTTGGCTTAGGATAGATCGGAATGGAGAAACAGAATTCATATAGCTGACTCCAACATAGTTGGGGCAAGGCTTTGATGACGATGATGATGATATATCGATATAAAATTTCCATGACAGATCTAAAACAAAATTTGTTATTGGAATCTAACTTTTTCCAAATGATTAGAGATAGGCCATAGGTAACAAGACTCCAATATTAAACTAATGAGCATATTTTTTCAATAGATTGGTAAAACAGAGAAATATTTCACAATTCTTTCCTTTTTTTCTGGAAAACTAAATCCTAACCTGTTCAAGGTCAGATGCTTCAAATGTTGGAAGGCCCATCTCCTGCACAGCGACGAGGAAGTTCCTCACATTCTCAAAATATTGAAATGCTGATAGTGCTGCTCCATCGGGAAGATGAACCGAATCAACCGGAGCTTCCACCACCTGAAACAATTTGGAAGAATAATCCACAAAAATACACAAAACATCTAATGGATTTTTTTTTTTTTCAACTCAAATAATAGAAACACAACAAAAGTTTTCCATTTTGGCAGCACCTTTGTTACAGCACCAGGGTGAATCTTATTTAGAACATTGCAAAGGACAATTCCATTCCTCAACCCAAGCCTAAATTCTTCTTCAGAAGGCTCCGCTGGTAAATCCTTAGCTCCAACAACTCCAATCATCTTTCTCAGCCATCCTGCAGCTTCGTACCTCCTCCACGCTGCATAATTGTAATCAAAAGATCAGAAAGAAATAAAAAAAAAAAAAAAAATCTATTCTTTCATTTTTTTTTTTTTCTATGTGAATTCTGTTCTGTTAAGGTGATCAGAACTGAAACAAATTACAGAAAATATAACTAAGAAATGATGAATTCATGATAGAAAACACACTTTAAATAAATCTCCTCAAAACAAGACAGGACAATAAACATGTTTAGAAAACTCAGAAACTACCACTGATCAGCATGGAATAAAAAAAAAAAAAAAAACCCTCTCCTTCAACACAGAAACACTGAAAGAAAAAAAAATAATTCTTGAAACTCTATATATTCATCAGTAGATTCATAATTGCCTAAAAAGATAAAAGAAACTAGTCCCCAAAAAATCTCAAAAAATGGCATGATTACAGTAATAACTAAGAGAAGATTTTCAATGATCATCATAGAAACTTCTAAAATATAAAGAAATAATTTTTTTCTCTTCCAATGCCTCAAAACAAAACAGAAAGAACTCTAGATTCATCACTAACAAGTTGATAAAGAAGATAAAATTCAAATAAGGTTTTAGATAGTGTAGATTTTCAATGATCATCATAGAAACTTCTAAAACATAAAGAAATGATTTTTCTTCTCTTCATCCAATGCCTCAAAACAAAACAGAAAGAACTCTAGATTCATCACTGACAAGTTGAAAAAGAAGATAAAATTCAAATAAGGTTTCAGGTAGTGTAGATTTTCAATGATCATCATAGAAACTTCTAAACATAAAGAAATGATTTTTTTTCCTTCTTCTAATGCCTCAAACAAAACAGAGAGAACTCTAGAATCATCACCAATAAGTTGAAAAAGAAGATAAAATTCAAATAAGGTTTTAGATAGTGTAGATTTTCAATGATCATCATAGAAACTTCTAAAACATAAAGAAATGATGAAAGAAGTCTAGATTCATCACTAATAAGTTGAAAAAGAAGATAAGATTCAAATAAGGTTTCAGATAGTGTAGATTTTTCTTCAATGATCATCATAGAAACATCTAAAACATAAAGAAATGATGAAAGAAGTCTAGATTCATCACTAATAAGTTGAAAAAGAAGATAAGATTCAAATAAGGTTTCAGATAGTCTAGATTTCAGTTCCAATATCAATCTGGAAACCTGTTTCTTCTGCCTTTCTGGATGCCAAATCGCTGTCGCTCAACCTCGTACGGTGCTGCTGAAGCACGTCTTCCACTACAGAAGCCATTGAAATAGAAAAGATTGCTGCTTCAGGAGCCATTTGAGAGTTGAAAAAGGAGGAGGAGGAATCGTTCTGCAGCTAAATCAGACTTGGATTCTCGCCATTAAAGGATCGATCCAAGCAAGCATTCGAAGGGCAAAAGATGTCTCAGGAGGATCGACGAAAGTTAGGGTTTTTGAGAACGAGATCGAAAAGAAAGTGGAGTTTGGGATTTTTGCAGTTTCTCTCTCTCTCTCTTGTGTCGTTGGTTCTTGCAGACTTCACTTCACTTGGGCCTGCTCCTGCTGCTGCTGCTGCTGCTGCTTTCTTTCCAAAGGCTTTTTGTAGCTCTCTGCGATGCGAATGTTGTAATATTGCACTCCGAAGGAACCGAAGCAAGTTCCGTACCTGTTGCTTCGGGAGCCGAAGCTTCACTTAAAAAGATGTAATTTCGACGTATCTATTAAAGGACGGTATGAAAACAATAATTTTAATTTTATTAGTGTGATTTGCGATATCATGTAAGTATCATAGGATATCTCGAGAAAACTTTCACCATTTTTCTTTCTACCAAATTAAAATAGAAAAATGGAGAAAAGCGAGATAAAAATCCTGAGTTCTTCATCTTCGATTCATTAGAGTGTTCCTCCATTTTCATCTTACTATTTTGCTTTGGATATGATAGGAATACAACACTAACAATCGGGTGCAATCAAGATGCGGCCCAGTATGATCAAGATCAGGCCAACCAGTCATACATTTCACTTGTGGGAGAGTTGCTTTCACAATTGCTCAAGATATTTTTTTTTATGCAACAAGCTTATGAATTTGTTGAGTGTCCATGAAAACATGACAATCATGTGAGATAAGGGTTCCAAGTGCTTCTGTCTCCTACAGGTGGGAAGAGAGAAATCGAAGACAAGTGTAGTACTATGTTTTCAATCTTCACCATCCCATAGACGGAAGGAACCCCGTAATTGAATGTTGCCCCTTTCGAAATTCTGCACAAGTATCACATGAGAGTCCCCAAGGGGGGAAACTTGGGGTTCCAAAGTTCTCTAACGTTGGATGGGTGCAAAACTTGCATGATCAATTGAGGGCTTACAAAACTTCGGTGTGTGACAATTTTAATTAATGCTAATTGACAAAAGAAGTTATTAGACTATTGGATAGATCATAAATATATATATATATATATATATATGAGTTTATTTTAAAAAAATAACAATGTAATGGTTAAAATAACTTGAGTTGAAGTGAAATTTGGGTCAGGGTCTATTCATGGTGATTGGCCATGCATGTAATTTGGATGGATTGGATTAATTAATTGAGTCTAGATCCTTTGAGGCTTTGATGCATAGAAGTCTTGAGTTGAAATGACTGGAACTCTACTGTGGGGCCATCTATTGAAAACCCAATATGCTCAAAATGACTATCTTCTAGTATATAGAAGGTATCTTCAGATTTTACTCTACTAATAGTTGGTTCCATTGTAAGATTGATTGTTTGGTTAAAATATGCTTAAAACACACATTTGATTGAAAACATCATTAACACACATTTTATTCAAACAATTAATGCACGTATAGGCCAACTCTATGTTGCCCACTTGGTCTCATCTTTGATCAATGTCACACTCGTATCCGCCAGATCTACAATCATGCCTAATTTCATGATATTAAATGACTGAAAATCTTTTAGCAAAAAAGAAAAGATCATCAAACTTCTAGGCACTTAAATCGAAGGATAGGACAACTTGATGGGGCTGTGTTTTTGCATGACCCTTATCCCAACTCTAGTGAAATGAGTGCCTCCAAATGGGCCCTATGAGTAAGACTGCATACACACAATGTAGTTTGTTTGTAGGTGAACATCTTCTTTCATGGTGCAATCAACTTCTATTGAGTTGAGAATGGCCGCATATCAGTGGTAGTTTTCACCTGGCTATCCAGGGTTCAAACTCTGGATACGCCATTTCTTCTCACTTGTGCGGGCTGTCTTTGTGTTTGTGTACGGGCTGCTCTCTTTTGAGTCCCAGCCCCCTTTACTGAGTTACAAAAAAAAAAAACTTTTGGGTCAGAATTTGGGAATACCCCTGCACAGAAGGGCTTTTATTTTAACAGAATGGATTTCTTTTAACAAAAAAAAGGGAAAAAAGAATGGATTTTAATTAAGAGGACTCCACTATAGAGATCCGACCCGGATTGCTAGGATCCGGAGGCCTTAACATGGCCATGTTTTAGGGACAGCCCATTCTGTGGGTCTTTCATTTTGTTGCCCCAAAAAAAAAGTAGCATTTCCCATTCACTCCTAATTATTTGAGACCCCAAACCTTTACTTTTTTCTTGCCTTTATTGATGGCTACTACTCATGCAGTCAAGATCACTCCCTTCTTTAATTTTATTGTCTCCCCCTACTTCACTAATTGCCGTGACTCTAATTGGGCCTATATCCAGGTCCACAACTATATTTTGCATCCAGATTATGTATACACTTTCCTCCTGTTTTTGGATAATTATTCTTGAGTGGGCAAAGCTAGGGAAAGTCAAATGAAAGCTTATTTGGCAAGTTTGATCTATCTGAAATAGAGCATTTTTTTTGCTAGAGAAATAGAACTCAATCAATTTGGCTCTTTGATTGTGTCAAAAAAAAAAGGGACAATTACCGTACAGAAGGTGTTAAAGCTGACAATAGTCCCATAACAACCGGAAAATGTATATTTACCACAGAATTGTTCAATCTGTAGGATATCGCAATCTAAGGATGTAGGATATCCCACAGTCCATTTTTAATTTTTTTTTTCTTTGACTGTGGGACTACTAAACCACCATCCAAAAAAACTATCACGGTTATCAAGAAATTCACAAAAAAAAAAAAAAGTGGCTTATAATTTGCAAAAAGTGATTTTTTTTTACAAATTTCTCGATAACCGTGATAGATCAACGGTTCAAATTTGTTGCAATATTAGTTCTTACACTCATACAGCTATTCAACGGTTTGGATGGTAGTTTGGTGATCCCACAGTCAAGGAAAAAAAAAAACAAAAAATGGACTGTTTAAGTCTTCTGCTTCTGATTGTGGGATATCCTACATCCATAGAATATCGCAGTTTGTGATATCCTACAGATCGAATAGTTCTGTGGTAAATATACATTTTTCGGCTGTTATGGGCCTATTGTCAACTTTAATACCTTCTGTATGGTAATTGTCCCCCAAAAAAAAAAAAAAAAAAAAAAACCAAACCCATCAGCTTAACTAAACCCAAAGGGTAACACCGTTGGTTATGACCACGGGCTCATGAACTAGTTGAATATTTGGCACTCATTAGAAAAATAATACTTTCTGCACTGTCACAACCAATGCCCAATATTTAAAAGCATGGGTTGAGCCAGACGGCTAAAGCATTGATCAAACCACGTACGTACCTAGTAAAAAATGGTTTTGAGAGGTGTCTTTTTTCATTTTAAAGTCTCAAGGGTCTAATTTGCAATTTCCCAAAAACCAGAGGGGCGTTTTGAATAAATATGGCTTTCACTTCAACGTTCGACAGGATTCAAATTGGTTGGTTCGGAAACCGAACCTAACAGCTTCGGAAAGGCCAAAAGAGAATGATCCACGTGGCAGTCCCTCTTTAGGACGCGTGTCGTGACGAGGGAGCATCCCGTAAGGTTGCGTGTCGCATGTGTGTGGGACCCGCAATTTATCAAGTGGGACCCACCGCCGCTTAGATTGGTAGTGTACACCTTCGTGACCAGTCGAAACTGTACTCCCTCTGGACTCAACACATCCACTGATATTCATATCAATGATATATATATATATATATATATTTTTTAATTTTTTTTCATATTCTCTCCTCTAGGTCACTAAAATAAATATATATATATATATATATTTCTCTCATAGCAAAAAATTATGGTGTTTGTTTTAATTCTTCAATCTTAATGATTTTTAAGGAGTTTTGAAGGCGAATATATTCTTAAATTTTTATTTATTTTTTTTAAATGAGGTTTAGAATTTCAATGGCATTGAAGAAGGTTTTTTTTTTTTTTTTTTTTTAAAGAGAAAAAGGATACTAAAATTCTAAGCATAGTATTGTTTAGCGATTCATGAATAGATATAAAATAATCTCTTCTTCAATAGAAAATAAAGCATCCAGCAATTCTTTATAAAAATTCTATGAAAAAGTCAAGTTCATATCAATATCTTCACCTTATATCCTCCACCCCCGACTTTTTTTGGAATGTATTTTTTCATAAAGTCCTACCAATTCAATTTCATACAAACAAACAGCCCCTAAATCAATTTAGGGTCTTTGTTTTTGTTTTGGATCATGCATTGGGGTTGTTAAGTTTATTTTATCTTCTTTTGTATGGATGTTTGTATTGTTGTAAAGGAGACTATTATTCTCCTCACAAACCTCTGTATGTAGTATCATTATTAATGAATTTCCTCTTATTTTAGAAAAAAAAAAAACCTTTTATCTTAATATATGAATCTATCCTTCCCTAGAAAAAAAAAAGAGGCAAAACTATCATGTAATGGCAGTTATCTTAAACTATAGTGCAAGGCCCCATGCATGCAAAAATGGTCATTGTCTAGATGGATAAAGAAAAAAGCCAAGTCCCTAGATTGATTATTAGCAACATTAAATTATACTTCTTTGATCATTAGACATGGAATAATATAGAGGATTAATGCACCTAATTAATTTCCACTCATAGTTAATTGATTTTCACAGCTAAAAAGGAAGACCATCATCATATGTTGTTGCAAGTGGGTTTGTTGCAAATTCCCAAAAAATCATGAAAGGCTTAACCCTTTCTTTTGGGATTCCTTTCTTTGATTGTTTTGGGCTGACCAAACAAAAGGAAAGCAATATTGTGAAAGAAGCCATTGCCCATGTCACCTTTTCTTTTTACCTAGCCAAGAAAAGATGCCCATATATGGTTAAGGAAAAACCAAAAGCATTTTTGTTAATCTGTCTAATCATCTAAGTTCATCACCCTAAAATCTAAGATAAGGAATTAAGAAAAAGAAACATTGCATGGAGTCAAGTGGGGCAGATGGCAAGACTTGACACTTTGGAAGATTTATGTGTCGTTATTGGGGACATCCATCCTTATGGGTCACCCACCATCCAGGCATTAGAGTCCATTGAGTGTAACAACAATACTTTTATATTTAACAATGATGGAAGTAGCATGGATGGGAGTAAAAGTGATAAGAGAATTTTTCATCATAAAAAGAGAATTTGTTAGATTGACTATTTATAAAAACATCACCTTAAAATGAAGATAAATGAAAGTGGATAGTATATATAGAAGTACTAAACGATCCAAAATCATCGCCTTTAATTGAAGCGCAGAAAATATTAAATGATGACGTTCTTTTGTACATGGCAAACCCATCATGCTGTTAAGGGGTTATACCTCATATCCATATCCATGTCCATGTCCATGTCCATGTGTCTTTTGTTTCACTATCAGCACAATAACAATAGAGTACTTTCATTGCGCAAGCAATGGTTGTGCCATAGATATCATGTCCACAAATATAAGTGAGGTAAAAAACCATTTTCAGTCATCTCGAGGAAAAGGTACAAACATATATCACCATGGCAATTTTTCGCCTCACCAAATAATTAACTGAAACCTCATTAGTAAAATAAATGTAATTTTAAATTAAAAATAAGTCCTATTTTCATATATGCATTTATGAAAAATGCATGTACCATGAAAGTACGCACACTTAAATTGTTTTTGTGGTTAGAAAGTCCAGTAATGAGTTAGAGATCTTGGCTTCGAACCGTTTGGGGCCTTACCCGAAATACGGTGCTAGTGGGTGGTGCTGTGTATCCGGGGTTCTACCAATTATCAACAGAAGCGAGGTCGACGGGTTCCTCGTCATAAAAAAAAAAAAAAAAAAAGAAAAAAATGTAGGAAGATATCTTTTAGTAGCAAAGAAGTCCTGTTTTCATTTAGTAGGGGTCCAACTAAAAGGAAAAGATAAACCAAAATCAAGTCATAGCATGGTCCTAAACCTAAATCTAGTAATAGTATGGTCCTAAAGGTGAGGCTTGTCAGTGGGGTTGCTCTTCTTTTGGGGGCACATATATTTGATCAACTTTTTTTGAAGATAATGATCATCCAAATTGAAGATAATGCTGCGACAATTTTAGTAATTAGGCATGTCTTGTCCACTTCAAAGTCATTTGAGTTGGACAACCCAACTCACTTACAGCTCTGTGTTCCAAAAGAAGAGTAATGAGTTGTCTGTGAAGAGGGAGAGATGTCTTTAACTTTAAACACATCATGTCTCCCTCCCATCTTTGATAATTTTTCTATACATATGTTATAAAAAACCATATAAGATACATATGAGAAAGAGAGAGGGAGGAATGTAAATTATTAAGCAAATGTTTTGGGATTAGCTCTAATTATAGCCTGCACCAACCTAGGTGATCTTTTGGGCTAAAGAGTTGATATTTAATATAATGGTGAGAACTGACTTGGTTGGATGTGAGTTGTGAGGAAATCATTTACACGATTCATCTGTTAGTACTTGCAAGTCATTACTTAAATGATAAATGGCCCATTTTATTTAATCACTATTTCCCTCTCTCTCTCTCTCTCTCTCTCTCTCTCTCGCGCGCGCGCACTTAGAAAATTAGAGACTACATCGGGTTAAAGTAAAAATAGTTAATGTCTATTTATAAGAATACAATAACTCAAAATAAAAGTTATAATCTCACTCAAATTAGGAAATTTAATCAAATGTATGGTATGAGACCCAATCACATAATAACAGGAAATCTATTCTGACAATAGCTTTAATATAACACAAATCTAATCTAATACTGTGAACTCATCCTTGTCTTAACATATCTAACATCGTTTAGAATATTCTCTATTTGCTCTGACTCATTATATTTTTCATTTTATAATAATTGTGATAAATGCATCCTCTATACATTTTTTTTGCTTTAAAGCTTGAGAATGTGCTTCTTGAAGTATAAATCCCATTCCTTTACACACAAAAAAACAGAAGGTATAAACCTTACCTTTTAGTTTCCATATGAAAATTGAAATAGAAACTAGCTCATGAGTGCTGTTTAGAAAAGAACCCCCAATGTGTGACAACCATTGAAAAACTAAAATGAAATAAGAATGATAATGACCCCCAATGTGTGACAACCATTGAAAAACTTAAATGAAATAAGAATGATAATGACCTAGCTAAACTTTCTCTCTCTCTCTCTCTCTCTCTCTCTCTCTCTCTGATGTGGACAAGAAAGATTTTATGCATTTAAGGTCATTAGGATGAAGAGATGGACATATTCTATCCCATCTGGGTTAGGCTAGAATGTGTGAATCACTAACAACATCCATTAGATTGACAGTTTCTATCCCATTTAGCAACTTGGTTGGCAAGATACATTCTCTTGAAAGTTGAAAGACAGAAAATCTGAAATATGGGTGAATGTTGCAAATATAGCAAGTATTTGAAAATCCTGCAGTAAAAACACATTTTTATTCCAAAATATTAAGATTTTCTAAGTTATTTAAATTTTACAGAATTATATACTTGTTTAGTATTTTAAATATAATTTATCACCTTATTTATTTATTTTTTGTTTCCTGTCTTATTTTGTTGTTATAATTTGAGAAAATTCAAGATTTTGAATCTCCTGTTTTCAACTCGGGTATTTGTAACCTGTTGCAATATTTGTAATAATGATAGGGACATAGCAAGATTGTCATAGAACAACGTTGTTGGTGTAAAGTCTACAATGGTTCATCTCAGATATGGCAACCAAACCTTCAGGTGGAGATTCATATTCTTTAGTTTTTGATAGGTAAGATCTATTGGACATTGTCAATCATCCAATCTAAGAGAAATGTATGATCAATGCCCGAACTTTTTGAAAATATAAACTCCCCAAAATAAGTACCCTCTTGCACAAGCTCTCGCAAAATCTCACTTGATCGTAGATGTGCTCACCGTCAAATTGATCATGTATAAAATTCAAATTATTGTAATATTGTGTTCAAGTATATTATTATACATAATAAAGCTTACGGGAGACCCGAAGCACATTACGTTCAAAATCTTCATATCATCATCATAAAAGCCTTGTCCATGTAAGTCACACTTCTTCGTATCAATTTTTACCACCTTCATCCACGTTCTCTTTGGCGTACCTCTTCCCTTTGGTGGGCCATCAACCTTCATGATCAAACTTTTCCTTACTGGTATTGTTACCGGCCTACATTGGATATGCCCAAACAATTTCAATCGGATTTCTCTAATTTTATCCCCTATTATTGCTATCCCTAATGCTCTCGAAAACTCTCATTTCTAATTTTATTCTTCCTAGTTTTATCATACATTCACCTCAACATTCTCATCTTTGCTATATCCATTTTGTTCATATGTTGTTTCTTGATTGGCCAACATTCTGCTCCATAGGTCATAATTGGTCTAATTAATGTCCTGTAAAATTTTTATATCTCATTAAAAGTAGAGGCATTCTTGTATGAGCAGTTTAGATTTTAAATTTGTGACCCTAATCCTCATAAAATTGGAATGCCTTCCTGGTAAAAAAAAAAAAAAAAAGAGGAGGGAAATGAGTTGTGAATTTCATGAAATGCATCATGTTTTTTCTCACTATTAGAAGTCCATGGTACAATTAAAGACAGTGATATTAAAAACAAGCCGTGGATGTCATTCTGCCATTGGGTCACTCACTGAATGGCCGACCTCATTTATATAAATTGGCTGCAATCGTCTGCATGATTGACCCTTGGAGTTTATGAATGAAGAAGCCCTGTGGACCTACCTCAGGGCAGGTACTAGTACCAACAGATTGATGCAAGTAAAATAGGGATGGTGCTTTTTTCAGATTCAGCAGGTTAATCATAATTGAGATATGGATCATGCAAAATCACCAATCAAAAACCTTAGATTTTCTTCTTTTTTTTTTGATAACTGATAACCCAGGGTATCTCCCGCACCGGGTAAAACTATGGGAGGTAGCCAACAAAGTTAGGTGTCAAATATAAGACCTCTCCGCTTTCTGAAGTACAGAGTCCTTGGCCAACTGAGCTAACTATCACTCGTTGGTTACCTTAGCTGGACAGATTGATAGATGCTAAAATTACAAGGTCATAATTATGAAATTCGGTTCATATCCCATTTCAATTTCGCCGATAATTAAATGGGCCAATCTGTTTTGGGCTGAACCTTTACTTTTTGACAGCCTGGTCGAAACTAAACCCTTGATTTCAACAAAAGCCTGTTGAATCAGATTGGTTTTGAAATATTTTGATATTACTTTTGTATGTATTTGTTTGTTCTATTACTTTCTAAAGTTTTGATATCACCACTGCACCTAGTGGAACCAAGAGTCGAGTCTGTCTGCACCACACTGTCCACTCAGGCAGCTGAATGGCTGATTTTCCCAAAATAGATGGAGGCCTCATCACTGTCCACTCAGGTAGCTGAATGGCTGATTTTCCCAAAATAGATGGAAGCCTCATCACTGTCTACTCAGGTAGCTGAATGGCTGATTCTTCCCAAAATAGATGGAAGCCTCATCACCAAAGCTAATTGGTAATAGCAAATGACCCATCAACTCAAGAACAAGACCCAATAGTTATATAAAAAAAAAGCATTCTAAACTCACCAGTGTCAACTCGGACTGGGCTAGTTCAAATCATTCAGACAAAGTACTCGTCCAATCTAACCTCATTACTGGGATGAAAATGGTTCGGTTTTTTTTTTTTTTTTTTTGAAAGTTAGGAGTTTGTATTTCCAAAGAGAAAATACAAAGAACAAAAGAATGTGAGGCAGCTCCAAGATCGCTTACCTACACCTACTCTTGACAAAGAAATGGAAGAGAGAGAATCCAAGCCGGCTGTGAGAACACCCACAAGCCCGCCTACTAAAAACAGGAAGAAAAGCTCAACCCAATGTGCAACCATACAAGTTGGCAAAGGGAGAGGGCAAAAATATAAGAAAGACCAAAGAAACACAGCAACAATGCGAGGGAAATGGGCAGAACATAGCAAGCTTAATCAGCAAATCCAGTTGATTGGCCATTACTTGTGTCCGGTCCTTATTGCACCCTATCCTTACCCAAATTGGGTCCATGTTAGAGGAACCACACTTGTACCTGAATTCAAATTTAGACATGAAATTGAAACTTGACCCAGACTTTTAAGGGGTTGGTCAGCCCCAATTCAAGGCCCTGCTTCCTATATACTTCTATTATAATACGCCTATTTGAACTTATTATACATAAATGCAGTAGAACAGAACCTGGCACTGAACCAAAAATAGGTGACATAGGCTCAAAACCAGACTTTTCATCTTGAGTCCCTCGGGCATCCCAAGGTCAGATAAAAGAGTTCTACCACCAAACAGAAAGCTTGTTATCATAAAGATATTGATTACATAAACGGCCAAAAAAAGGCATATTTGTGTCTTCCCAACCTAATTTCTGCATAAAGATTAAAGGAGAAAAATGCTTTGATGAAGGATAGGTCAAAGATGGAGATACTTCTAAGATGGCTGTCAATTTCATACCTTTCATCAGAGATCACTGGATCAAAAGACACCTTTGGCTGTCGAGCTGTTCTTTATCCGGGTTTGTGACCAGCAATAAAAACTGGCGAAGCTAATAGGGTAAAAAGGCAAGCGCAAAATATTAAAGGCTTTTACCTTGCTACCAACAAATCCCCTGCGTTGGACAAATGTGTCCTAAAAGTGGCTAAAATAGAAAAAACAATGTTGAAGATCCATAAATGGTCACCAAAGAATCTCCCCCCTTCATGGGAAATGAATTTTAAGGACAGACAGAGAAAGTGAGGGGCCCATCTACCTCTTTAATGATCCTTTGGGGAACCATTTACCCTGAATTCCTAGGAATCCAATTCCATGAAAATAAAGAGGCCCCTAGATTAGATAAATTACAATAGTAACAGATGAGCTTCACCCCCAAACGAGCATACCTGTATCACAGATCACAGTGCATGGATGGCACACCTGATATGCTTGCCAACCTATTCGACAACTCAACTGATGAATGCTTGGAGATATCAGTTCATACATGCCAAATTCACACAATGCTGCTAAGCAGTTTCACCATCTCAGCATCTTATTTTATGTCCTCCATGTGACTACCAAGCACATATAAAAATTAAAAAAAAAAAACACACTTGGATAAATGAATGGAAAAATGAATGTTGCATCATTAATAATCTGAATGTCAAATTGGATAAATGGACCTTGCATCATGAATAAACTATACTAATTTGTTAGAACCACAAGTGACCAAGACATTCGTCATTGAATGTAATACTCTCCAATGCAGTCCATCACTGCCTTTGTCATCATCATCACCAGCACCACCACTAATATTACAAAATGATCATGTTATGTTCTCCGCACAACAAATATCACTTCTACCTTGCTCCTCATGCCGCAACAAATTGCAAAATGCATTTTCCACACTTTTCGGTAACATGAGGCACTGAATTTCACATCCAGTTTCTGTAAATCACCTTGGCATTTAAGATTTACATATCCAATCATGAATCTCAGTCAGCAGTAGAATACATGAGGGCTGATGAGGCTTGGCTACAGTACCTTGCCTCCCCCAGATGAATGTGCAGAGGAGTACATCATATACCTCGCAAAACAGCTGTGAAATGAATTCTTCCTCGTCAAGACTCCAGTTCCAAAGTCGAGATCAACGCTACAATGTGTGAGGCTGTGTCCCGGGAGGAAATGAAGCAACTAGAAATCTATGAACCATCTCAAAACTGGTGAATGTAATTACAGCAGCAGGAGTGGTCCTGAGCAGGTTTGTTGCACAGCCACGATAAAATCCAGTTATACCTTCTTTTTGGAATACTTTACTAATACAGTCCATGACACCGGCATACCGCTTCTCGGAATGGTGCCCTTGTTCTTGAAGCCTCGATCTTACCACCTGCAAATAAAGCAATATTTAAGGTAGATGAAGCCATTTGGTCAAGATGCTTTTTGTACCCTATAGCTTGATATATATATATATATATATATATATAGAGAGAGAGAGAGAGAGAGAGAGAGAGATCTTGCAGGTTTCTTGATGTAGCACATAAGACGATTATACTAAACGAACAATTGGGCCACATTCATATGATGTGGTGGGGTCATGTCGATGTGACATGGCAAAAGCACATGGATGGAAAAAATATGAATTAAAGGGGTTGCCGAAGTAGTTTTGTTGGCCAAAAAAGTTGAATGATTTTTTTTTTTTAATTTGTAAATTGTAAATGTAATATTACTGCAGTAAGAAGAAAAACAAACAAAACAAAAATTAAGCACCTAAATAAAAAAAAAATCCCCTAAAAAACAACTACCAATACAAAGCAAATCAAAACTTAATCCTCAATCTAAAAGAAAGTAGAATCAAGAAACAACCACCACTCTATCCATGCGATCATAAATAACTGGGCTTTGCAAATTCATTAACTCCCCATTTCCTTTTCTTTTCTTATTCTCACAATCATTCAATCGAATTTTATTTTAAAAGCAAAAAAAAAAAAAAAAAAAAAAAAAGAACTTGAAGAAAACTTTGGTAGACATTCTCAAATAACTGCCACTACTTCTATTAGTCACTCTCAGTGATTCCCAGCATATATCATTTCATCTTCCAGCAGATTTTTTGATCAATTCCAGCAAGATCACGTCCAATCTCACCAAGTTCAGCATCATTTTCTTTGTAACGATAATGATTATCATCAAAAGTTCCATTTAGTGGGGTTGAAAACGTATGTAGAGCTATTAAAGAAAAAAAAAAATAGGGCTGTATATTATTGCTAAGAAGTGTCAATTTGTTCTCTTTTGGAAGTGGCTTTGGTGCATTTTCATTTGACAGTGAAGAGGTTGGCCATGGAGGTCTGTTTTTTTTTTTTTTCTGAATGGTGACATGGAGGTCTGTTATTATCAGTGAAAATAAATCTTGGAATGGTGGTTGGCTGATTAGAGATTGAGAGCACTTCTTTTTTATTATTTTATTATTTTTTATGTAGCACGATGAACCCACAACCTCATGATTCGAAGAACTTAATTTAATGTCAAGGTTATGGTGGTCAATATTTCTTTTTAGTGTTTGGCACAGTGATAAAAATGGGTCCCATCCCATGTTCAATTTTGAGATGACCTGTGTGCGGAGATAGAGTGATGATGCTTAAGCTCATCCCAGTTCAACCAGTGATTCATTCTGATCAAACTGTGAGATCAGTATGACATCCAGATTAAGTGATAAGTAGATTAAAAATACAAGAAATAGAAAAATATATTTTTTGAAAATTAAAATATCAGAAAATTTTGTAAAAGAAAAAGTGACTACTAAATACTCAAGTTCAAAAAATCACAGTTGAAGTGTTTACATTTTTAATTTTAAAAAATGAGAGTAATAAATTTAAAATTTTAGATTAGTTTGTAAGAATTTTTCTCAAAATTAGATTGTTGGCTACTTTTTCAAAACCCAGTCAGTTTAA
This sequence comes from Camphora micrantha, assembly GCA_003546025.1. Classification (NCBI taxonomy): domain Eukaryota; kingdom Viridiplantae; phylum Streptophyta; class Magnoliopsida; order Laurales; family Lauraceae; genus Camphora; species Camphora micrantha. Next base: position 2,594,570 of record QPKB01000011.1, on the reverse strand, counting down.
GAAGTCTGGACAGTTCGATAATTGAACCACAAGGTTCACATGGTGCAACTGAGGGTAAGTGACTTTGGTTGAATCGAACAGCTACATGTTGCCATTTTGGTTCAACCGTGTCGGACCAGCTGGTGCAGGCTGGTTTTTTAAATGCCGATTTACTCCTCTTCCCCATCTTTAAGCTCTCTTTTATAGGAGCAACTATTGTATCTCACCATATAGCTCACCAGGTGGATCAGTTGTGTGCATCTAAGTTTGATAAAATAAAAATAAAAAAAGGACTTATGAGGGTGGCAGACCTGTTATTGAGGGTCAATTAGTTTCTGTCCAAAGAGTGGGAATGGATTCTCAACTGAGGCAATGCAACTCTAGAGGTGGGTTTTTACTGAATATTAATATCTTTTTATAAGCAAATGGTCTATAGAGGGAGGCATATGATGCCTTCATCCACTTGTGCAGCATACAATAGTCACTTGATGCTTTTGTCCACTTACAGAGCATACCTAAGGTTTAAAGTTGTGGTCATAATTGACCCTAAAAAATTGATCCAGTTGTGACTCTTGGCCGCCGACTCTAAGAAGCACGGACACGGGACACGGACACGACACGATACGGACACGCCGACACGACATTTCTCAAAAAAATAGGACACGGACACGTTGGGGACACGTTAATAATTAATAATAATAATAATATATCTAATCATATACTAAAAGATACTATTTCCACAGCCAAATAATATTTCCCCCTCCTTCATTAATTTTCTCAAACTTGGTTACATATTTCCACATAGGCTTATTTATATCTTCTTCATTGGAGGGGTGTGAACTCATATTCCTAAATTCCAAATTGTCATGCAAAGGTGAAGAAGCAGAGCTGATAAATAAATAAAAAAAAAATTGATATAAAGAACAGATTTGATATATAAACAGCAAAAATAGATTTGCTAGATTCATGTAAACAGCAAAAACCCATCGCCCGGCCTCCTCAGGGCAGCAGAAGGATGGTCTCTTTGCTTTTAAGTTATGACCTTTTACAAAAAGCCCCCCTTGCTCTTCTTTTTTTACTCTAATTTTATTTTTTTTTCCAATTAAAAGAGGCAAACGTGTCCGACACGTGTCCCCAGCGTGTCCGAAATATAAAACATTAAAAAATAAACAGGACACTCTTTTTAGCATGTCCGACACGTGTCGGAGCGTGTCCGGAGAGTGTCGGTGTCCGACACGTGTCGGACACCGACACTCTGGCCCCGGAGAGGTGTCCGTGCTTCCTAGGCCGCCGTAGTCCATCCTGATGTGAAATTTTTTTTTTTTTTTTAAATATGCAAGATATAAAAAAGGCTTGGTTTGGTTTATGCAAGATATAAAAAAAAAAATCCAAACATTAGAAAATGCTAGAATCAAAGATCAAATATAGCAGTTGCAGCAGGTGTAGCGGCTAATTGCCAAAATCCTATCTAGTGGGTGATACGTAACAGCGTAGTGGTGTGAAGTTTTTAAGTGATAAAAAAAAAAATTGAATCTTACGTAGAAGCCAATCTTGTATTTTTATTTTTTTTTAATGATTTGGAACCATATAAAGGTAAAGACAACTTTAGGAAATGCTATTGAGGAAAAGAAATATTAAAAATAATATTTTAAATTAAAATTGTTTGGCTTTACTAGGTTTTAGAGTGTAGCGACGCTATTTTCAAAATAGTGTAGTGTCCTCAACTGCTATGTTTGATAATGCGGTGTAGCGGCCGCTATTTTGAACTATGGTTGGAATCCAATGGTTTACCTTTTGTTCCCATTAGTACACCTTAAAAAGCAATGCATTGGTCCTCCTAAGTCATTAACATTTTGTATTGCTGTTTAGTCCTTAATTATTAAATCTAATAAGTCTTAGTGTTTTTCATCATCCAAATGGAGCCATCATTTCAACAAGGAGTCAATGGACCACAGTCCACGCCTCCACGGACCCTACTTTTACAAACCCGATAATCTATCCCCCATAATAGCATCAACTCAGGCTGATATAGATCTGTACTCCTTGGGCCTACCTAGATGCATGCCAATCAAAAAGGATGAGAAGATGGGAATGTCTCATGATCGGTTAGAATTGGTCACAAATTCAATCTAGTTGGATTTCATTAACTCAATGCTTACCTCATGATTTCAAAGGCCTCAAAACTTATCAGTCCCTTGAGTCTTAAAGACGCATCAGGACCCACCCCTTGTGTATATCAAGCCTCTTATGAATTGTCACTCAACCCGATTCGATAATGATTTCAATATTATCAATATTTAGATTATTACAATAATTACACAAATAAAAATTTTTTAAGGCTTTAAAATAAAGAAACTCCCTTCTAAATATTTGGATCCTTCAAGGGCTATCCATGGGAATTCTTGGGGACCATCCTTATATATATATATATATAGAGAGAGAGAGAGAGAGAGAGAAAGCTTCACCTGCGGTTGTGCACTAGTTCTAGTTACATGCGATGAAGAAACACGTTCTTTTCAAAGATGATGAGCGGTTAAGATTTATCAATTTTCAAAGACTTTCCAAAAGTTTCATTTCTTAAACCCCAAATGTTTCTCTTTCCCACATTTCTCTCCATCTCTCCACCCATTACGTTCTCTATTCCTCTCTCCCTTTCTCAACTCACCCAAAGGAAGCACCCAAACTACTGCCTTCTCTCTCTTCTCACCATCTCTTTCACTCCCTCTCTCTCAACTCAATTCCTATTTCTCCTTTTCAACTCAATCTAAAGAACCTTCATTTCCACCTCTCTTCCCATCTCCTCCTCCATCTCTGTTCATCTCTTCATCATATCCGTATTATGTCTCTCTCTTCACACTACATCCCTCTATATCAACTCAACCCAACAAAACAATATCAATCTCTCTACTTTCTCTGTTCTTTAATCAGCCAAACGGACCTTATGTCTTGTCGCTTTACTAACCCATTAATCTCCTCTAAATCTCTCTTTTCTTTTTCTTTCCCAACCCGATGAAAACCTTTATTCCAAGCAATTCCACCATATCCTCAGTTGCTAAGTGCACTGGCCAATCATATCCTCGTGAGATGATGAGGATTATACAAGTCAAAAGGTTCTAATGTAAGCCATTCATTTCTGAAAAATCTGACCTAAATTTACTTAAAACAATCAAAATATAACGATCGATGTTACTCATAGAAATAGGTACAAATCCAATCTTGTTTGCAACCAAACTTCACAACTAGGCAACATAATACTTAAATAATCTATTCCTATTCCAGATTGCGTTTTACTAAAGGTTTCGTTTTCACTTTTTAAGTCTCTAAATGAAACTAAAAGCATCAAAAATAAGTTTTTTTCATGAGATCTGAAGCAATTACGTGGATGGATGTTCACAAAAATGACCCCACTGTGTTTAGCTGGATTGCTCTGTTAACAGTTTTTGTAGCCACCTAATGTGTTCTGGAACTGTGAATATAGATCTATAATTATTTTCACAGTTTTACACAATGATATCAGTCATGAGCACGACTTCTTAGCACTAGAAAAATTCAGATGTTAACGTTCTGTTGAAAGAAACCATGACAATAACCCTACTGATATACTGGGTTGTTGTCTACAATCTGAAGTGGACCAGATCAGAAATACACAGACCTGAAGCAATTAGAGAAGGAAGATGTGTGGGTTCCAAATTGTTGGTTCTTAGGGGTGGAGGTTGAAAGGAGATTCAGCCATCAATAGAGGAGGAAGAAGGAGACGGAAGGTTGACTGAAGAAGGTGACTGCATAAGTAAAGGAGAGAGAGAGATGGATTGAGGGAGATGGACGATATGCTAGAGAGGAAAGAGAGAGAATGGGTTAAGAGAAATGGATTTGCGTGGGACATAAAAAGTCCATTTGCTTCGGACATTCCAGCCTATTTAGATTCCTTTTGAGGGATTTTGATCAACTTAGCATCTGAACCGTTGAGTTTCCTCGAAGGCTAGGGGATTTGTCATCGCACGTAATAACATTTAGTGTATGAGCGTGAGAGAACATGACTCAATATATATATGTACATACATATATAATAAACCACTGTTTTTCCTCTTCTACTTTAAATCTTAAGCCATTTGTTCTGTACCATCAATCTGGCTGTGGACCCTGCCTCGTTTGGAGTGAACTTGGGCAGGGTTGATGATGGTTTTGAGCAGTTAGAATCTCAATGATGTGTCTCCACTAATGGATTTATTTGGATAGACTTAAGAGAGTTCGAAGAAAGTTGTAGTGGTTACTTGTAAAAGTAACTAATCAATTAAATTAAAACATCTGGCAAAGTTTATGGATCTCGTCACCAACCAAATACGGGACTTCTTATGATCTATTAGTTCAGAATAATCAAGTCCATCGGATGCGGCCTATTTGATCAAAGATGAGTAAATGGGAAAAAAGAAAAGAAAAGAAACTTTGCTTGTCCATTTCATAACTTAAGATGTACAAATGGAACCCACAATCTATGTCACATGTCCATTACCTTGGAGTCTAGACCTTGTAGTCTCAGACTAGTGGGAAATTTGCGAGACTCCTCACTGGGGTCCATTTATGAAAAATCTGAATTGCAAAAAATAAATGCCCCTCACGATTGGGCCCAGGACAAAATTCAATCAGTTGGCTCACCTTTAATTTATCCCTAATAAAACTCATGAATCTTGAAATTCATGAGACTTCATAGTGGGGCCCACCTATTAAAAATCTAAACCGCTCAAAATAAATGAGCCTCCTCCCCAACCACATACACACACACACACACAAAAGATGGGATCCAACCAAATTTCACTCTGATAGAATGTGAGCCGTAATTGAATTGTCCATGTATAAACATGAATTATTTTGTAATATTTTATTCATGTGTTTTATACATGACCAATCTTATGGACTACGGTAGGTCCAAAACATATTTGAGTGAAATTTTCTAGATTCTATATGAGAGGAGAGCATTTACTTTGGACGCTTTAGATTTTTAATAGGCGGGCCTCATTGTGAAGCCCGCGAGTCAAATTTCTCGAGTTCGAGCCTAAGAGGATCAAGACTCTTTTTAAAAGAAAGAAAGCCCACGAGCCAAATTTGTCTTGAGCTCGAGCTTGAGAGGATCAGGACTCTCCTTAAGGTCACATTTCACAACCCAGATCCTTGGGATTCCTCACTGATTTACCTTGAGGATTTAAAAAATCCACGTTTGCCAATTGTAAGTTGTCACCGATTTGTGCTAGTTTTAGATCCAACCATCCCCCATAGGATTTGAAAATCCTCAGTTTTGCGTATTTACGAACCAGAACCAATTTTTTCTTAGCTATACACCCCGATTCGCACCGATATTGATGTGAAATCCTCAGTGAGGAACCCTCAAATCTGTAGAGGTGAGGGATTCTCAAATCTGCAGACTCCTCACAGATTCCTCACATGTAATCATGCGAGCCCAAAAAGAACAAAAGCAAGGGTTGTTAGAAGTAAGTGTGGTTGGGAGAGAGAAGAAGAGAGAAGAGAGGAGGAGGAGAGGAGGGGTGGTGGGATGAAAAAGAAGAGAAGGGATAGGAGTGGGAAGAAAAAGAAGAGGAAGAAGAAAGCGAGAAGTAGAAGTTGACTGGCATATCTTTCTATAGAACAATGATTGGATCTTCATCTGGTAAATTCTTCAAATCATTCAATTGGTTTCTTTCAAGAAGGCATAGTAATCTCTCCCTCTGTAACATCATCTTGAGCCACCCATTCTTGGCTTTGACTGGAGTCGTCTAAACCCGTGCCAATCTACTATCTACCACCAAGTGTGGTGCGGTCCCACATCTCTGAATATGTTCTAGGTTGACAGCTCATTGCACGAGTTGATTCAATCCACGATCCCAATATCAACCCATGCATATAGACACTCTATGGCACATTGGCATGTGTCAGTCTCGTCACATTTTGATTAAGTGTATCCGTAGAATGGTTACTATTTTATGTGAGAACCTGGACATTCTGAGACAACTGTGTTGCACTTGGTGTCCAAGCATGGACCTTTGCTTGAAGTTGTTCGAACCCTTCCTATGTTGCTGCTTTTGAAGGCACACTGATATGTGTACTTGCTACCTAATAATCAAAGTCAAGGTACATTTACAATATGGCTGAGACAGAGAAGGGACTACAGGCAACTTATAGGTGTTGGATTTCAGGGCCAGTTTTAAGAAAAAATTGGATAAAGAAGGAATTTTACAGGGCTTTAAAAAAAAAAAAAAATCAACGGATGAAATTCTGCAGAAATTTCAGCTGAGTTCCGACTGGAATGGGGACTTGGAATTTTGCAAAAAGGGGAAAAAGGTAGGAAGAGGAAGATGGTTCGAAGCCTTATCATATAAATTAAATAAATGGAACAAGGTCAGCCACGGGACTTACTACCTCATATACCAATTTGATGCAATCAAAAAAACGCTGCTACTACAATCGACAGTTCTGCAGTTTCTACAGGAAAATTCAGCAGCATCGGGTCCCTTTGAAGTTTGAACACCACAGAATTACAGGAAAGGAGGAGAGAACCATTGAGTCACTACAAACCAATGAAATGTGGAAGAAAACTTATGAAATTCCACCAGTTCAAGCCCTCGAAGAGAGTTTTTTCCAAGCACAGAAAAAATTCATCCATTTCTGCCCAGACAGCTGTCCTTTACGAATCATATACTGCAGACTCTTTTCCACAAAGAAGTAAAATCCTAAAGTACATTACATGTAAGAGTTTCTATCTAACCCGACATACTAAATATAAGACTCCCAATGCAGCCAATATTATAAGAAAGAAAGTTTTAAAGGAAAGAAGTCCTAAAAATGCAATGTGGCAGCTTGTTTGTGCATAGAACTATGCATACATACAGCTGGCACGAATTGAAGTTCATGGGCTTTCTTTTGGGCGGGACCTGAATCTGATCTGGGCCCATTTTGGTATGACAAATGAAAGAAGGCAAAACCATTTGGTGTGATGGAAAATGGTTTGTTAGGCCGGTTTTGGAAGTTTGGTTAGTGACAGAGACCGGACTGGACCAGCGACAGCTATAGACCAACTCCTCAAAGGAGATGGTAAAATCCTTCATAGGTATCACAGCACAAAAGCACACACACTCAAATGAACAGAAGCAAGACAAAGGAACTGGGGAATTTTATTTCAATATTCAAGATGGTCTCTTCAGTAGAGGACTCAATTTATAGGGGTGGGTGGTGGGTTCCTACTTCCTAATTTATTACACATAACTACATAGTTGATTGAAACCCCATATTCCCTCTACTGTCATAAATTAAAAAATCCTACTTGATAAAGACTTTAATTCCCTTCCCTTTTATCTCTAGAATTCTCAGAACCAACAATAATTGCTTGCTCAACTGATTCAGTTGGATCTAAGGGATAGGTTGGTCCACAGGTCATGGGCCAAACCTGTGCTTGGCTCAGCTTAAATCACTTAGGACTCCCCTAAATTAAAGAAGTCAATTCTGCTCTCCTAGCCGAACGGTTGCCGTGGCTTGGACAGGACAATGATTCTTTATGGCAGAAAATCATTATGAATAAGGCGGAGAAGAACGGTTGGCGAGTTAATAATGTAGTTACTTCCTCGACGAAACTTTGGAAGTCTATTTCTTTTGTTTGAGAACCTTCTTTAAATGCATTTCATGCACTCTACGTGATAGATTTAGTATTCGTTCTTGGCAACATAAGTGGTTTAGTGCGTACGACTCATGGATGAAAATAGCGACGTAGCGGCCGCTATATCGGCCGTAGCGGCCGCCACCGCTACGCTACGGCCGATTTATCGGCCGCCACACCCGTAGCGGCCGCTACGGGCCCGCTACGGGGTGAGAAAATTCCTACTTTTCAAATTTTTTTAAAATGCATAATAAGACTTTTTTTTTTCTTCTCTCCAAATAACATTTGTACACAACTCTTCTACTTTTTTATGTTTAAAAGAACACCAAAAAGCACATTATCTTGCCGAATTACAGTCGATACAAAGAGTTATTCTCAATGATTCTTCTCTAAGTACATCCTATTAGACACCCCCTTTGGTAGATGTATTTTTTTCTCTAGGTATTCTTAAGTCTTGACTTCATGACATAGTTTTTTCTTTTATAAGCCTTTCATTAGTTTCTAAGTTAGCATAACTAAGGAACATGAACACATGTGAAAAAAATGATCATTACTATTATTTTCTATTTAGACAGCGATACAGGACCTTATACAGTGAGGGGACCGCTACGCCCCCTTACCTTAGTTACTTTTGCAAAAAAAATACATTTTCTCTCATTTTCCAATATTCTAGATTTTCTAGAATTTTTTCATATTTTTTTGACGATTTTTCCAAATCGCACCGCTACGTAGCGCCGCTACGCTACGTATCGCCCGCTACGTAGCGTTTTGGCGGCAGGCCGCTACGCCCGCCGCTACCGCTATTTTCATCCTTGGCGTACGTACAAGGTCATTAAGGGGAAGGGGTAGGCCGAAGAGGACATGGATGGAAGCAGCAGTAACAATAGATCTGAAAAAGTACAACCTCTCCAAAGATTTGGCTCACGATAGAACAGAATGGAGAAGCAAAGCGCCGACCCCAACATATTTGACATATTTGGGATAAGGCTTTGCTGATGATGGTGGTGGTGGTGGTAGTGGTGGTTCATATCCTTCACATATTACCATTGCATTAAATCCATGGGCAAGAGTAAAGGACTATGATCCAATTTTCTGTCACTTTTTATGTGAAAAGGAGGTTAATTCGGTCTTGGAGTTGATTGTAACCTATCCAGTTCAAGATGAGTTGCAATGATTTTCATAATTCAGAATTAGGATCCATACAACTGTGGCATGTTTTCGGAAAATCCTTTTATAAAAAGTTAATCTCTCCTTGTCAATAGTCACCTTGTTTCCCATATATTTAAGGTATTAAGGCTACTCCAAAGGTGTTGACATTCTGCTGGACAGCTGCATTGGAAAAGATTCTAACTACTAATAACTTTCTAAAAAATAGTAATAACTTATGTCATTGTAATTGCAAGCTTTGGATTGTTAATGGTTGCATTCATTATTAGCAAGATAAGGACTCTGTTTCTTATTTGCTTATTACCTGACCTCTTGCTCTTGAAAATCTGGAGGCTTCTGCAATCTTTTGGGTGTGCATTATGTGATGCCTAACATGGTTATGGCGCTTATTGAGCAATGACAAGTCAACTCCCCAAAAAGAAGTAATACTTTCTGGAAGTATTCACCAGTCGTCATTTTATGGTCCTTATGGTTGGAGTGGAACAAGATAAATTTCTTGAATGTGGCTGCTTCAGCAATGAAGCAATGACTAAAAGGTTCTAGTGAAGGACAACGATATCAAAGAAAGGTGGAGGGAATATTTTACAATACTTTTAAATGAAGACTACATAAGAGACACAAGGACAAAAGAAGATACTTCACTAGCAAATCATACTTCTTTTCGTAGAATTAGAGCGGTGGAAATGAGGAAAGCATTAAAACAAATGAAGACATGAAAGGTTATGGGTCCAGATGACATTCCGATTGAGGCTTGGAAACGCTTAGGAGAATTAGGGAGGATTTGGTTAATTAAACTCTTCAATAAGATATTAATGACAAAGAAAATGCCAAATTAATGGAGAAGAAGTGTTGAAGTACCTATATATTAGAACAAGGGAGATATACAAAATTGTACCAACTATCATGGGATTAAACTTATGAGTCATACTATAAACCTATAGGAGAAAGCAATAGAGCAAAGACTTAGACAGAAGACCAAGATATCCGATAATCAATTTGGTTTTATGCCAGGGAGGTCAGCAATGAAATCTATCTTTTCACAAAGGCAATTAAAGGAAAAATATCGAGCGAAGAGGAAAAATTTGCATATGGTCTTCAGTGATCTAGAAAAAACTTACGACTGGGTACCTTGAGATTTAATTTGGTGAGTTTTAAATAAAAGGAATGTTCCAAGAGGTTATATTGAAATTATTAAAGGCATATATAAAGGAGCAGTAATGAGTGTGAGAACTACTTGCGGAGAGACAGGTAAATTTCCAATGACCATAGGTTGCAGCAAGGGTCAACCCTAAGCCCTTATCTCTTTGTACTAATTATGAATGAGTTAAGCGCTCATATTCAAGAAGAGATACCTTGGTGTATATTATTTGCAGAGGATTTGGTGTTGGTAGATGAATCAAGAGATGGTGTGAATGCAAAACTCGAGAGATGGCAGGGCGCTTTATAATCCAAAGGCTTTATAATAAGTCGTACAAAAATAGAATATATGGATTGTAACTTCAGTGGGTATATAGAAAGAGTTGAAACTATTTTGAGAATTGAAGACCATGAGATACCACAAAGAGATTCTTTCCATTACATTGGCACTATAATTAGTAAGAAGATGAAGATGTCGAATATAGGATAAAAGCAGGATGGTTAAAGTGGAGACTTGCTTCTGGAGTGCTTTATGATTGATGAATGCCAATAAGATTGAAGGAAAATTTTTACAGGACAGCGATAAGAACAGCTGTGACCTACGGAGCAGAATGTTGGCCAATCAAGAAGCACCATATGCACAATATGGATGTAGCAGATATGAGAATGTTGTGGTGGATGTGTGGTGAAACTAGGAAGGATAAAATCAGAAATAAGCACTTTCGAGAGCATTTAGGAGTAGCAACAATAGGGGGTAAAATTAGAGAAACCCGTTTGAGAAGGTTTGGGCATGTCCAACGTAGGCTGACAACGGCGCCGATAAGAAAAAAAGTTTGGCTATGAAGGTTGATAGTGCACCAAGAGGAATGGGTAGGCCAATGAGGACGTGGATGGAGATAGAAAAAATAAATCTGAAGAAGTGCAGCTTATCTGAGGATTTGGCTCAAGATAGATTGGAATGGAGAAACGAAATTCGTGTAGCCAACCCCAACATAGTTGGGACAAGGCTGTGATGATGATGATGATGATGGCTCTTTTTACACAGAATATTGATCAACAAACACGATCTCTTTTTCTTTTCTTTTTTTTTTGCCACATTAGGAACTCAAACTCACAGGCTCTAACCCACAACCACATGTCCTTGACCAGCTAAGATGCAACAAGGGACAACCTTTGGTCATTTCATGTTCTATTACTACAAAATAGATTGTAGATTTTCCATTACTGATCTTTGGATCAAAGTCCAAAATGATGATGCCAAACTTCTTTGACTCTTTGATTGTGTGTAAGCTTTAACTTGTAATCCTTTTTTAATCAATAAAGTAAACGTTACTATATTGGAGAAACAAAATTCATGTAGCCAACCCCAACACAGTTGGGACAAGGCTTCGATGATGATGATACATACATACATACAAACAAGTCTTAGAGAAAAAGACCAAAAGAAGACAAGGGTTGGATAGCTAGGATCCAACCAAGAAGAATTGTGGACATCCCATCAGATCTATACCGGATCACATGTTAGACTTACACAATAAGAACATATTAGAACATTATAACCATTTTGAGACATTAGGAGATATGCGACAAAAAAGTGTCTTACAACATGTATGGAATAATGGTAAAAACCGCAAAAAGTACCTCATGTGGATATGTCAATGTTGAAGCAGCTATTTTAGAGACAGATGAGGCTACCGCAACATCACTTGCACTGAGGGCATCAATGGTTGTATTATCTGATATATATTCATGTAATCAACAAGAATGCAAAATCTTTGTAGCAGTTGTCAAATCAAGGGTGAAACGTGAAAGTTTACCTCGCTTGGCCAGGTACATTTTGATCGTTTCATAAGCAGGAAATTGGATAGCAACATGGCTGATTCCAGCCAATGCAGGCACCAGACCACTGTTCATGGATAATATTAGCACACAAATGGGCCATTGTTGAAAGTTCAAATTCTCGTATACCATCTGAGGCTCGGATAAATGAAACACTACCTGTATAATCCACGAATACCCTCTTCATGGGCTATTCTCCTTAAAGCAGACAGGGTATTCCTATATGGTATAATTCCCACTCGCATTCCTTGAGTCTACAAAAGAGAGGCCAAAAAACTATTTTCAAGTTTATAAATTATGGTTGTTTTGTTTAGTCAGAAAATTCCATTCACATGACTGATAAAAGGTAACAACTGACTAACAAACAAATCTTATTAACATTGCCATTAACATTAAGATTGCGTTGGTAGTTTCCAAATGGTTCCTACAAATGGGACTTCAATTGACGGAGTGAAGGGTCAAGGTGGAGTGGAGACATGTAAGTGTACCAACAAATTTTCCGCCATATCCAAGGATTAATTTTGTATGATGAGGATGAACTGATGAACCATTTTGGACTAACAAACAAATCTTATTAACATTTCCATTAACATTAAGATTGCATTGGTAGTTTACAAATGGTTCCTAAAAATGGGACTTCAATTGACGGAGAGAAGGGTCAAGATGGGAGTGGAGACATGTAAGTGGACCAACAAATTTTCCGCCATATCCAAGGATTAATTTTGTATGATGAGGATGAACTAATGAAGAACCATTTTGGACTAACAAACAAATCTTATTAACATTGCCATTAACATTAAGATTGTGTTGGTAGTTTCCAAATGGTTCCTACAAATGGGACTTCAATTGACAGAGTGAAGAGTCAAGGTGGAGTGGAGACATGTAAGTGGACCAACAAATTTTCGCCATATCCAAGGATTAATTTTGTATGATGAGGATGAACTGATGAAGAATCATTTTGCTAATAAAATTTAATTTACCATCAATGACTACATCTCTTGTCAAGATTTTCCAATACTTTTTATAAATACCTCTTTTCTATGAAAAAAATGTGAGAAGTCCAAATGTGCTATAAGACTATAACTGATCATAACAATGATATTATTATATGCAAGAAACAGAAATAGTTATTTTCCATAAAATCAATGTGTATTTTATGCTGATTAAAGCATTCAACCAGTTTATCAATGTTCATCATGCTTCACAGATCAGTTGGCTTGGTGGGTTCCATACTTCACATAGATCATGCATACTGCACATGACAACGGTGAAATGTGTGCATTTGTGTGTTTAATGCCTTTTTTTTTTTTTTTTTGTTGAAAATGGCTACTTGTATTAAAAAGAGCTAGTAGTACAAGAGAAAAGCACCAACAAGCTGAAACATGAAAACAGGAACACCCAAAACGAAAGGCCAAAGGCCAAAAACTATACAGCTAATGCCTTGCACAAAAGGCCGAGTCCTTCCAATGAAACATTATTTGATCTATAGAATATCCCCTAAAAGACTGACTATTGGACACCCACATGGCAACTAAGAACTTAGATTTCTCCAACAAGCGGCTACCACTGGATTCTACCCCTTCAAAGCATCTTCCATTTTTGTGTGTTTAATACCTTTTGGAACGCCTATTCCTTAGGAAAGCATTACGAAAATGCCAAACTTACTACACTGACATTAGAGCAACTTCCATGATAACTTCACACGAGCCTGTAGAAATAGCAGGGAGGCGCTCATGCAATTAATAAAAAAAAAAAAACATGCACTTCCATAAATCCATCCATATTTTATGCTGATTTGACCATCCAAAGGTTTTATCATTGTTCATCTCAGTTCATAGACTAATTTACTTGGTGGGTTCCAGACTTCACCATTATCATTCATATTGCATGTGAGTATATGACTATAACGGGTTTTGTTCAAAAATGTGTCCAACTCCAATCTGCAGTTATAATCTTGCGAACATGTCCTGGTAAAATGACTCGAACCCACAACCACAAGGTTGTAATAGGGAGAACCTTCTACTGTACCACAAGCTCTTGATGTCTTGTGCACATGTCCCTATTGGCACATTGGACTACAAGTGGGTTCCTCATGAGTTACCAATACCTGATTGCATTTCTCAAGTGGGAAAGCAGAGCTTTTCTTATTGCTGATTATCACCATTTTCTTCACAAAGACATCTCTCTTTTTTTTTTGAACGGCAACGAAGAATTTCATTCAAAGAAATGAAAGAAATAAAGAACAGAAAAACGGTGGGAAAAAGAAGGAAGGGGAATGTGCAGGAGAGATGCACCACCCCCAACCCCACTTGCATAATCACACCCACTTAAGGAAGCAATCTATCAACCCCTTGATTGGCTAACACATCCGCCATGGAGTTACGTGAGGAAACATTGGTGCCAAATGATAACTCCCTAATTTCATTAAGATGGAAATGAAACTTCCAAGGACTCTTCCGCTTAGACACCCATGCAATCGCATTAGAGGAATCACTTTCCATAATAAGCAGACCACCATATCAACTTGAAAATAATGGAAGACCTTCCAGAATGGCTAGCACCTCACTTCCTTGGAATCGCACACATCCACATACTTGAAAAACATAATTAATACCTCCCCATTACAATTGCGAAGCACACCTCCAATCCCCGCCGGACCCGAGTTACCCCTCGAAGCACCATCCACATTAAACTTTAAGACCCCAAAAGGAGGGGTACACCAAGGGATTGATCTCCTCTCCTTAAAAGGGTCACACCTTATGCAAGCTCCCCAACTAGAAACAATATCGTTAAAGGAAAAATTACAGAACCACTTTCTAACCAAAGCCCATTTTGCAATCCGTAAAGGTGATTTTAGAAGTCAAATATACTATCGAAGACGAAGAACCCCTAAAGATCCTATCATTCCTTTCCTTCTAAATTGATCATAAGATAGCAAATGGGATCATGCTCCATAAGATTCGGCCACACCCCACAAAGCACCCACTCAGCCAAGACTCTACCACATCCGCAATATTCTTTGGGCAGCACCATGCAAGACCGCAGCTCCCAACAAAGTTGTGCTCCAAACACTGAAAGCCACCTCACTGAATAATAAGATGACCTACAGACTACTCCTTACATCACACAAGTATTTAAAATATTGTTAGACGTCAATCCTCTCCACCTTAGATTATCAGTTGTGGAGACTTCACCTGCAACTACCAACTAACAAATAGCCTTGACCTGAGGAGCCAAACACAACCGCACAAGGGAAGAAGGGGCCCTATGTGAATGAGTTCCCTCCAAGGCCAAGTAGAAAGCTTTAGCGGAGAATTCCCCAGAAGTGGAAGACTTCCAAATCTAAAAGTCCTAAGAATCCTTGCAAAAAAAGGTGTTAACAAGAATACTCAACAACTCCTCATACCGACCCCTCCAATGGTTGGAGAGTCCTCCTAAAAGACACCCCCCACACTATGCACCCATTCCTCACCTCAAAGCAATTACTTACAAAAAATTCTTTATTGACCACTAATCTAAAAGGCCCGGGAAACAAGCCACACAAGGGTCCCATCCCCACCCAATCATCCAACCAGAACCTAACTTCTCTACCATCCCCCACGAAAAAACCCACATCCATGTACAAAGTTTCTCCCCTTACATTAGACTCATCCCAGGTTGAGGCAATAACCCTCCAAACACCTGATTTATTGTAACTAGGCCCAGGCTTAGGACACCACCCCCATTTCTCTTCACCATATTTACTGACGATCAACCTCTGCCAAAAGGGCCTCCTTTTCCTCCCAAAACCTCCACCACCATTTAGCCAACAATGCCCAATTTTTATTCTCCAAGCTACCAAGACCTCCCTTGGATCTATGCTTAATCACCTCACTCCACTTCGTTAAGTGTAATTTCTAGTTCTTCCCATGGCCCTCCCATAAGAAGTCCCTCAGGATACGTCATAACCTCTCAATTACCACCTTTGGCATTTTGAAAAGAGATATGTAGTAAACTAGAAGATTGGACATACAAGCTTTAATAAGAGTGATTTTCCCTCCCAATGACAGATAAATCTTCTTCCATGAGGCCAATTTCCTCTAAAAACTTTCAATCACGGGATCCCACGATGATTTAGATCTTGGCTTAGCCCCAATAGGCAACCCAAGATAAATGATGGAAAGCCTCCCTGGCCTACAACTAATAATATTTGTCAATGCCAGAGTGGTCTCCTCTGAGCACCCTATTCTCACCAACAAACTATTGGAGATATTAATATTCAAACCTGATACCAACTGGAAGCAACGAATGATTCTCCTAAGAGCCAGAATTTCATCCCGCCTTGAAGAACTGAAAAGAATGGTATCGTCTGCAAATTGAAGATGAGCGATAACCTCTCCACTCCAGCCCATCTCAAAGCCTCCAATCACCCCCAACTCTTTTCGCTTTCACCAAAAGTAAACTCAAGGCTTCTACCACAATTGCAAATAGAAACGGAGATAGGCGGTTCCCCTGTCGAATACCTCTTGAAGCCAGGTCATCAGTCTTCCACATGTTTCCAGTGAACTCCAAATTGCAGATTTCTTTACAAAAGGGTTACATCGGCCCCGTCATGAGTTCCTAGTTCGCAAATTGCCACTGTTTGACCAGCATCAATTTGAAGAGGCGGGGAGGGGGGGTGTTAAGACCAGGTGGCCCACAAGGCCCATGTATGATAGGCCCAGTCCATATCCATAATGATCCATTATGTAGGATACATCAGTTGACTTGCCAGCTTTGTAATATATTTCATTTCCATGTATATAGATTGAAACAGATTGTAATTGCCTTGATTAAGGCTGAGAAGATATTATAAATGGAGCAAAGGATCGACCAAGGGAACCATCTAATTTTTCCACCAAAATTCATCTTTCACTCTTGGTATCACAGCTCTGTCAAGATTTGTTGTTGAGTTTCCTTTTGGGGCCTCTTCGCATGTTTTTTGGGGCTTTGTTCCCTCTAGTTTTGCGGTTTAGTTGCTCTCCCCTGCTGTTTTTTAGGGGGATTTTTTAGTTCAGTATATATCTCTTATACTGTACGGTTTGCTTTTGAGCAATGAATTTTGTCACCATTTTCCAAACAAAAATAATAATAAAAAATCCAGGGCGAATTCCCTAGCCAAGGAGGAAGTGACAAAGCAAAGTTTGTCGATTTCTTTTATCAGAGACCGTTCCTATTGATTACCTTTTTTTTTTTTTTTTTTGTGAGTGGGGGGCCATTTGCTGGTCTCGGCTTGTATTTCGTGCGTTTGGGGCTCTTACAGTATATCTTTCCTATACTATTTCTTCTTTCTTAATAAATAAAGTTATCATTCAAAAAAAAGTTTTTGTGAAGCAATAAAGACAATGGCTTTGCTCATTGGTACATGAGGTCTCAGGATCACACTTTGATCTTCTTCCGGTACACCATGATATTGCACCACGAAGAAGATGACGTCGCTCCATGGGAAACCCTTTTTCTTCACAAAAATAGCAATAGATGGTCGTGAGAATGCCAGTATAGGCTTTTGAATGAATGAAACAATGGGATTTGATCCCTTTTTACAATAGTTGATCAACTTGGGAACTTACTAATATTAAACCCATAAAACTATGACTCTTCAAATCATAAACCAATAACAGATAAACAGATAAGACTAAACAACTTGGACTCATTTCACTGGCCACATAGACCTTAGCAACCAACAGGACTTTTTTCTCTTACCAAAGAAATAATAATAATAATTTTCTGCTAACTAGACCACAACTAATATAAAGACTAACTACAGCAAGCAAATAGCCTTTAAGATGATGTGAATGAGAAATAATGAAGGGCAGGGGCACCAACTACCTGAAATCTTGTCTTAACAACCCAGAGGGGATTTGTGGCAATGGTTGTCGCAGCACCAGCACCGGATGCGGCTATCATGTTGGCACCTATTGACAGTTGGTGGTTGCCTTCTAGCAGATTTCAATTTGAACAAATTAGAGAGAAATGTAAAGATTACAGTTTTTTTTTTTTTTTTTGTTTATTTTTTCGAAGAATTAAAGACTACAGATATAGAAACCCATGAAACAATAACTACTTAAATTCTCAAGATAAATAAGAAATAGGGAAATAAACAAAAAGAAACCAATGATTCTTTTTTACTTCATCCATGATCATAACCAATGAGTAATATGGATCAATCAAAAAATCAATACCAAATGTACTCACCATCTGAAGAAAGCAAGCATTTGAGTTGATCGTATATGGTGAAATATACCTGCACATTTAACAATACTGAATCACTCAACCAAGTTTTGCAACAAAATTCTTCTTTGGACTATACACAATATATATATATATATATGAAGGGAAGAAAGGTAAAAGCTTTAAGAAATAGCACGAATGTCAAATTAAGCCATCTCATTATACTATATAAGCCGTGGTTTTTGAAGCTAATTTTGACAGTAACTTTTGATTTTGACCAGGAGTGATATTCATTCTCTATAACTAACCCACATTCTCCACCCACTTCCAACATGTAACTACTCAAAGTCTTCTTTGCACTTTTCACCTTCTCAACAACTTCATTTCTATCCCAAATCCCATATATCTTTTCTGTACAGATTCTCTTATTGCCTTTCAATCCAACTTCTCTTAACCCATTTCTACTCCGCAAACCCCTAGATTAAGAAAAGAGGTGTTGTCATAATCTTCTTTCTTTTATTCTCTGTTTAAAATTTTATGCTCTACACTAAGTGTTGAGGATGATTTTACGTTATCTGAATTTTTTTAATTGATCTTTATATATGTTGCTACAAATTTTATTGGTAAACATGCCCTTGCTTAGCATGGGTTATTGCGCTAGTTCAATTTTAATCTTACACACAAATGATGTTCTTCATGTGCACACACAGAAAACTAAACCACAAAAGAAAATGAAACATTAAGGGCTGTGTCATGGCGTGAGCGGGTAAATTTCTTATAATAGTTTGAGGTTTTCCAAAAGTGTGGAAGGGAATTGCCTCACCACTGAGCTGCCATTGGATTGGCAGTTTTCCAAAATTTCTGGGTTGTGTTAAAGAAATTATACATCATAGTTCAAATTTATCAAAGGTACATCGTAACATAAATATATATATATATATATCCTCCTGAAAGGATGGTGAAAACAAAACTATGTCTCAATTCATTGGGAAGTCTAGGTTTGCCCAGACTACCATCCTAATAATGCAGATGGCAATAAGGTACATGATGGCATAAAAACCATAGAGAATGTAAAGAAGATGTGGTGAGTGCAAACCACAACGTGATTCTGCATCCTCCCATGAGTCCAATCACTAAAGAAAAAAGGTAGCCTAGGAGCAGGAAAGCAGGAGAAACATAAAATGGAAAGAGTCACTTTGACTTACAGGCAATATAAAATTTGTAAAGTAAAAAAAAAAAAATGAGAGAATTAGAAAGTAGTCAGATCACCTTTTACAAGAAGGGCAATAACTAATATCTGGATCCAATAACAAAATGATATAATTACAGGATAGGAGGAGACTCACAGCCCAATTCGTGAGTAATGCCAGCACAGTTGGTGAAAGCCCACGGTACATGCCACGAACACCCTCCTTCTTCAAAATTTGCTCCAAACTCCCAACAATAAGACTGCCTGGTTTCACATTGATAATGAAAATATTATCTAAGTCTGACTTGCACCAAGTCCAAGCCTATAATCATATACGCTGTTAAATTGCAAGCCAGTAGTGCAAAAATTCAAACACAAATGATGAAAATCGACACTAATGCAAACCCAGAACTATTTAACCTAGCCCTAGCCCAGACCTACAAAGGATGAAGATCTAGGGTTCTGAATACCCAAATCTGAGGAATTTTTTTTTCTACATCCAACACCACGCAATCAGACCAAAACACCTGAAAAAATCACTATATACTCTAGATTGGCGCCAACTTAACAAGTCCAATTAAATTAAAAAAGAACACCATGCATATTAAAGAATAGATTTTTCATGTTGAATCATCAACTACAGGCACTAAAGCAATCTAGGGCAAAAGAACTCGTCGAAAAGACGACTTACCAAACCCAAGTTAATTCAAACAAAAACAAAATTCATCCTTTACGAAAAGAAGATGCAGCAAGAACTCGAATTTCGAAGAAACAGAGATGCACAAAAATCCCCAAACACTTCATACCTCTGACGCTTCCGTTGCCGAGCTGTGGAAGACCGTGAACCTGAAATCTAGTCTTGATAACATCCAAAGGGCAAACAAACGTTGCAGCAATCACTCCTGTAGCCAAAAAAAAAAAAGCTTTTTTGATTGAATCCCATCAAAAGAAATCAAGATGGTAAAAATTGGGGATTGGTTCGACGAACCGGCGGCGGCGCCAGCACCAGCATTGCAGAGGAGGCCTCTTGTATTAGGGGCATGGGATTCTGCGGGCGCCATTGGAGGAATTCGATTGCAGCGAAGGAGAAGAAGAAGAAGAAGAAGAAGAAAAGATCTGGTTTTTGGAGAATTCTAGGGTTTCCTCTCTCGAGAGGAAGGTCGAAGGAGACCAGATTCGCATGGCAAGAAGAAGGTCAAGAGGAAGGAAATGATGATGTTATATGGTTCGAGATTTATTTAGAATTTGAATGAGAGCGAAGACGACATGGATGAAGATTCATGGATGTTGTGAATGGATTTTTCTCTCTCTCTCTCTCTCTCTCTCTCTCTCACTTTGGTTCGTTTGGGGACTGAAATCGTGAATGAATCGAAGAAGACGACGTCGTTTTTGACGGAATTCTAATTTATAGGCGTTTGAACGTACAGTCGAGGCTGCGGTCTAAAATACATGTGGTGCTGACATCGTTCTGATTTTTTATTTTTATTTTCTCCTTACCCTCTGGCCTCTTCCACTCTTGGTTTTGAAAGTGGGGTTTTTATTTTCTTTGATTTTTATTTTAAACGGAGGGTTTATAATTTTTTGGATTGGACTAATCTCTCTATGCCTATAGAAAAGCCGGATAAACACCCATGTGGCCCCAATGTAATAGCAGTGGTGGACTCAATCTTTGATTCTTGAAGAAGGAAGAACCGAAAGTCGATACCAAGACCTTTAGTACCGGAAAAATGAGGAACTGTAGTCCTGACCACTCGGCCAATTCAATCACTTAAGGTTTATTTTTGTATATTTGAGGGCATGGTTTGAAGATCAAATGCTCGAGAATTTCTTACCTCTATTTTTTTTTTGGGAATGTCTGTGAAAGAATCTTAAGTTTGGCTATTATAAATCTTGGGCCAGTAAAAATCTTCATTTTATTTATGCAACAATATAAATTTTTGTGGGCTATACAAAAGGGGGACTCTTCAACTTGGAATCCCTATTTCAGGCTAGTGTGGAATCCTCAAATTTGCATCTACTTGGTCCATGTCATCCATCATCTAGTCAACCTTTCCTAAAAGATCTCCAATATCTATATCAAGTGCCTCATTTTACGCAATATTTGGTCTATATTTCTTAGCCACGAATTCTTTTCTACATTGTAGCCTCTAAGGTTTGTAGTGGAGATGATCCCTTCGTTTTTTTTCTTTTCTCGTTTTTCATTTGGAGATGCATAGGGCTATCAATCCAGCCTAACTTGGCTTGGTCTGAAAGAGCCCTCAAAGTGAGGGCTTTTATTTTTATCTTAAAGTCTGAGGGTATGGTACGTAGGGTCCAATTTTGAAAATCTCAAAACCTTAAGAGTCGAGCTAGCGCTTGACTTAGCTGGCCGAAGGGGGTCCGGCCCGGCCCTTTGTCTATTAATATATAAATAAATCATACATATAATATAATATAATATATATAGGGATTTGTACAAAACTATTATAAAGAACTTCTCTAATTGTCAATTAATGATAAAGACTTAATATTTTGTCAAACAATAATAACCAAATATTAGAAGTTTTTTTTTTATAGATATCCCCACAGGTCATAATATTGCCACCTATGTTTGGTTCTACATTTTTTTTTTAACGGTAAGTTTGATTTTACATTTGGCAATAAAGACATATATTTCAATAAGAAGGAAATTCAAGTTGTCATTCATCAAACTAATTTTCCCTAATTTAAACTGCTAAAGTTTGAGACTTTAGATGGATGGCCATTAGCACCATCATTGAGTGGGGTTGAGTTTCGGCCACTAGCTACTAATTGATGCAAATTTCTATTTGTTCCCTTACTTTCATAACTGTTGTTAGTTCATTCAAGTGGACCCCACATATGAAGTTAAATTTTGGGACTCATGCATTAAGTAATCTTCGTCATTCATCTTCAGTAGTCAAAGTTTAATTGCTTTGTTATAAAACCCAATGGTGAAGTCTCAAAGAATTACAAGTTAGGGTTAATGTTAATTCAAGAGTAGTCTAATGTTTATTTGAACAACACATTTTAAATAATTTATTTGGAAAAGTTCGAATGCCTATTTGAAATAAGTCTAATTGAATTAGATGAGACTTGTCGATCATGTTTTGATGGTCCATATTACTGCTTTATAAAAAAAAATATAGTACATAAACTAGTAAAAAAGGCAATAACTAGTGGAACTTAAATTGCGACAATCTTATTAAAAACTTGACGACAAACAAAATTGGGCACATTACTTAGATAATATAACTAAGGCATTTAATAGTAGGGGTGTTAAAAAAAAAAACCGGAAAACCATCTAACCGATCGAACCGTGTTTCACGGTTCGGTTACGGTTAGTAAAATTAAAAAAACTGTGTTTTACGGTTTGGTTACGGTTTTTAGTCTTGACTCACGGTTATTAACTGAACCGAACTGTAACATACGGTTTGGTTAACCAGCATACGGTTAATCGAACCATTATACTAATAACAAAAATATAAAGGGCCTCAATATAATATTTTTATAATGACTTGAAGTGTGTATCCTTGCCAGAACGAACCCCTAAGTCCTCTTTCTCACTCTTTATCTCGACTCCAAACGCAGCAAAACCCGACCTCTCTTTCTCTCGCAGCCAAACAACAAGAAGAAGCGAAGGAGAACAAGGCGACGGGTACTGCCGTAACTGCCCTCTCTCTCTCTCTTTTCTGTGTTTTTCGATTTTTCCTCTCCCTTGCCAAGGTCTTCTTCTTCTTCTTTGTCCCTGTCCCCTCAATCTACATCGTTTCACTTGCCCTGGCTTTGTTTATAGATGAGAATGGTGACAGCATGTAGCAAGCAAGAACGGGTATTTGTGGAAATCGGGTCTTTTCAGTAAACCAAACGTTTTCTTTCAGATTTTATCAATTGGAATGTCCATTAACAATGGGGTTGTCTCAATTCTTAAAGTTGGCATTTTTTTGCTACTAATTGAGGTTGTGTTTAGCTGCTTCTAGATATGGAAGTTCTCAATTTTGTGTTTTTTTAGGGTTTTTCGCATTTGTGTATGGTAGAAATCTCTCTCAATTCATAATCATTGCTTTCCTTATGAATTGATATCACATCTCCTCTTCCCTGTTTATAAGATTTATACGTTTGTTTCATGTTGCAGGTCTCATTTGGTGTTATTAGACTAAGCCTTGGCTGCACACTTCTTCATGTGTACTAGATTCTTAAATTTTTGAGATACACATATTGGTTTTTTCTTAATGGTGTAAAACTTGAGATTTTGGGAAGAATGTTCTGATTTTCATTTCCTTTTTCCTTTTGAGAAGAGATTCTTCATCCACACGTCGAGTTGCCTCAGATTGTGTTGGAATTTCAAGATTCAATCTTTTGACATGTATCGTTTTATGCAGTTGGTCTTGGGTGTGAAATTGAGTGCTCTGCTTTTATTTGGTGGTTTGATTTAAGGTTTGTTGTGATTTTGGGGTTTTATTTGAATGATTGGTAAGATTGATTTATTTTTTTGGGTGGACTGTGTTCATCATGTGGAGATTGAAATTACAAAGAAAGAAAAAAAAAAGATTTTTCCACGGTTATTAATCGTAACCGAACCATCTAATATGGTTTTCCACGGTTTTTGTGGATACGGTTACGGTTATGGTTTTAAAAGATATAAAACCACGGTTACAGTTCGGTTAACGGTTTTCCCAAAATGACCGGTTAACCGAACCGTTACACTCCTATTTAATAGTGTCTTACATATTCTAATTTCATATCAAAATACTATCAAATTAGCTTATTTCATTTAATTATAAATAATATTTTTCATAAAAGGGCAAAGTAACTTATCTTGTGCATTCTTTTAGAATTGGTAAGAAAATATTGACTTTTGCATTGCACCTCGAATAAAGGAGAGTTAGTATCATGGTATATAAAAAAAATATTATATATATAATAATAATATTTCAAAAAATCATATCTTTCGGCCTTGGCCCGTGAGGATAAAATAAGGACTTTGATATTATAGGCTAGTATGCACCAAACAACCTATAAATAAGCTACTAGTATGCATACAATAAAAACTCACAAGCGCACAAGATCACTATGTAGTGTAGTGAATTGTAAGTACGAGGTCGATCCCACGAAGACTTGTGATAAAACAATGTCAAAAGCAACTAAAAATCATAATATTAAAAGAGACAATTGAATGATGAAAAGTTGAATTAAACTACTAAAAACAGTAAATTAAACTATCAAAAGTTAAATGGAAAATAATCTAAAGCACACAACTAGTATTAGAATTGAAAAAAAAATAGTAATAATGAATGAACTAGGGTTTCATCTACTCCCCTAACCAATCATTTGCATGTCCCTTATTATCTTTTAATAAAAAAATCAGAAATTATCAGTGACATCTATCAACTTAAACCATGGCATATGTATCTAGATTATTATTTTCCTAAACCTAATTCAGAGTCGCATACTACATGAATTGTTCATTATGATACAAAAACTAAGTATGGCATATGTCCTAGTCAAAACAATCATAATGCATAAAAACAATGGGAAAGATAAATGCATGAGTCTAAGCATGGCATATATTTAGATTATTCATGGTTTTAAACCGTAGATGCTTAATATCAAGATCAATCAAAATTAAGTTAGCTACTCTTAAAATTAATTGAACATCACATGGTTGGCATGGCATATTCACAACTCATCAATTAAAAATATGGTTTAAAATCTCAACTAATAAGACTGAAATCTGAATTAAAAGATGCCAAAAGAAAGTACATAGAACTATGCTAGGGTTTCAACTACACCATAGTCCTAAAAAGTTTATCTACTCATGTCTTTAATGAAAAATAACATAGAAAATAGAGTTATAAGAATAAAACTAGAAGATTGAAGAAGAAGAAGAGGATGGCCAGCAACTTGATTGATTTTTCCTTGCTTCAAGAGCTCTCCAAGATGCTCCAAAGAATGCTCATAATATGGCTTGTACGGCTGCTAGATGGTGTGATGGTATCTGATTTTGTGGCTGATTTGTGATGGCTGGTATTCTGATGGCTGGTTTGTGTGTTGGACGTCCACCCCCTTTACTTCTTTATATAATTATTGCAATAGCCCCTTTTAGCAAGTAGTTCTCTTGTAGAAATAGATCTCCAATTTTGTTAACAATTATGTTTCCTAGTTAGACTAAATTAGGAGTCTTCTTTCTTATTTAGCAAAACTTTCTAAATCTGATCCTACTTGTATTTTATAAAAAGTTCCTTACATGTAGCCCACAAATCTGAATTTTATTTGCAAGAAATTAAATCTAAACTTTTGACATAAAAGTGAGCTCTATTTGGTGCGTGCACATTGATTATGGGACCCCTCTTTTTTTGGACTTCTATCTTGGCTTGAATTCTTCCTTTTAACTTTCCTTCTTTTTCTCTTTGTTTTTCTCCATTCTTGAACTCCACTTTTAACTTGCATAGGATTTTCTAAATTCTGAAATTCTACTTTTGCAATAGCCGTGGGCCCCTTTTTTGGGCTTGTACTTTGATTGGGAATTTCCTCTTTTCCTTCTTTGAATTGTAAGTTCCCAAAGAATTATAAAGTAATCTTTGAACTCTGAAATAACTTGGACGGGACCCACCTCGGTCCTTCTTTAATGATTCACGCTCATCATTCTTCATGATTTCTCTCTTTTTGTTCATTTTACTTTTTCATAAAAATTAACAAAGGCTATGTAAAATCAAATAAAACAACTATAGCTTGCATAAGATAAACCAAATATTATGGCTTAGATTGTAAACAATTAAGCACCTATCATAGGCCCGCCATGGGTTCTAAGGGCTCTGACTCGACCTAGGCGCGACCCACATATATGAGGGTAGGATAAGGGTTTACCCCAAGTTAGCCTGGGGTCGGCCCTTTGATAGCTCTAGAGATGCTACCCACCCCTGACAATCAATGAATTGGCATCATTGTAGTTTTAGTGACCTAGAAGAGAGACTATGAACCCATCTGAATACACCCATAGGCCTAAGGGCATCATTGTAGTTATTCCTCTAGTTGTCCTACACTCCATTGTCCTTTGGTTGTCCTACACTCCATTAGATGCATGTCCTACACTCCATTGTCTTCAAAAGATAATGGTGGACTTGTTAGAAACCAAAATTGAGGTCCCAATCCTTACAAACATATAATTTAGCATCTAATCCAAAGCCATTAATCGAAAGAGTTATGCTACATGGACAAACTTTTTGTCCAGAATTGTGGACAAACTCCTAAGTTTCCCTTGAATATCATTATATGATATTCAAGGGAAACTTAGGAGTTTGTCCACAATTCTGGACAAAAAGTTTGTCCATGTAGACTTTTTGTAATCGAAACTTTCCACTTATCCATTTATCTTTCTTTTCATAGTTGGATATGATGGGTATATGCATCTAATTGAGATTGATTCAAATCACAAATATGTATGTGCTTTTCTAAGTGATCATTTTATGGCTTAAATTCAAATCATTTTCAATGTCTTTTTTATTTTTATTTTGGTTGGTAAAATCCAAGCTTTCTTGTCTCCAATATTCACCTAAAACTCCACCAAATGTCCTATTTGAAGAGTGGAAATAAAGCATTTTGTTACCGAAGCTATAGAGATCCAAATTTACTCCAAAACTTTTTGTTATATACAATGAACTAGCGGCCCCAAGGAACATAGATGCACTCATTTGTATAGCAGGTGATCCCCTCTATAGGGTTCACACTTATTAGCAAAATGCTCCCCTGCTTAGCACGGCAATTGAAGTCATATAAAAAAATATAATTTAATTTTATGATAGAAATAAAAAAATTTTGATTTCATACATTTATATTATAGAAAATCTAAAATAAAAATATTTCTCAAAAATAAAAAATTATACGCTTATAATTATAATCATCGATAGGGAAGATGTTATGTCTTGTGTCATAATCATGAAACACGGAATAATACGCTTTCTTATAAATCACACAAGTGAGAATTTAAATAAATAATTATTACAAAAGTTTTGAAATTTTAGTAGAAACTTGAATTGTGATATTTTTGTATGTATGATATTGAGTTTTAAAAAATTATAAGAAATTTAAAATATGATATTTTACAATTAGAAGTGGGTTTTGTAGTAAGTTAGTTGGATTCAGGGTAGCTATGGGTTTATGAACTTTGACTCAAGCCAGTCTCAAGATAGGTGGTTTTAGTTTGCTAGATTCACATTTCCATTAATAATATTGATAAAATCCTCACCACGTATCTTTTTTCATGACAAGCTTTATGATGAAAAGTGATAATAGTAATAGATCTTTAGGAAATAATATAATTAGTTAAGTTGAAAAATAAGTTATATATTTATGAATTCTAAAAACTTATTTAATTTGAAATTTTTAATAGATAGATTCAAATTTAGGAATTTTCCATTACTTGTATCTACTTTGGGCATCATAGATCTAATAGCACATCATTATTCATTGCAGCAATAAATGTCATTCAATAAATAACATTTTTTTGAATTAAATTCGATTAATGGAGAATTGTATATTGAAATTGATGTTGGTCCCTTGATCAAAATAATGTAGGATGGTCAAATTGAAATTAATCTCTTTCATTTTATATAATTAGTTATCACATAGGTCGTAAGGAAAGAGTGTAGATAGAAGGCTTTTGTAGCCTAGTCTATTAGAAATAAAGAGTAAGATTTGTTGCTAGATGTGGATCAATGAGAGAAGCAAAGAATATATTTGAGATCACATCAGATAGAGAGATTTGAATATGGAATTTAAATTATATAGCAGGGTATATGTTAGATGTGGCTTTTCGTTTGATGTTAGATGTGGCTTTTCAGATGTTGTAAAGAACCATACAACCAAAATTTAGACCTAATTTTACAACTATCATGGGCATTTCTACTTTGTATGCATCTGGGGATGTTTAGTTGGGAAAGCAGGTTCATAGATATGAGATTAAAAGTGGCCTTGAGTCTATCATATCTGTTGCAAACCTTGTTATAGATAGGTATAGAACTGATAATGGAGAAGCTGAGCAGGTTGCTATGACATATAAGAATATCATGATTTCTCCAATTCGGATGCATGGTGGATTGGTGTAGGGCATTTCTATTCTTGAGCTAAATGAAACAAGAAAGAGTTTTGCCTAACAGACAACTTTATTGTAGTATTAGCATCTTAATTGGTTGTTTTATAATTAATAACTAAGGAATCATGCTATAGATAGAACACTACTCATGCATGGC
Source organism: Camphora micrantha (assembly GCA_003546025.1). Lineage (NCBI taxonomy): Eukaryota > Viridiplantae > Streptophyta > Magnoliopsida > Laurales > Lauraceae > Camphora > Camphora micrantha. Next base: position 2,566,186 of record QPKB01000011.1, on the reverse strand, counting down.
AGACCATCTAGGTAGATCAAGGTACCTTGATGATGCATGGGAATTTATCAAAAAGATGCCAATTGAGTCAGGCATCAATGTTTTTAGGAAGCATATTTGGAGCTTGGCTATTAAATCCCGTGTTACAAAATTCGATTCATTTCGTCCAAATTTTTTGAATAATCTTGGTATGGTCCCTCAACCGAACTGAATATCCTTCATTCTAGAATTCAAATGAATTTTGAAATTCGGACTTGGGTTTTTGGGCGAGCAAGTGAATGTTGTTGTTGCAAGAGAGAAAGAAGAAGATAATGATGATGACAACAATTATGATGCTCTTTAAGTCTCTTTCGAGATTATTAATCTTTTGTTATGACTTGGGCTTTTGGGAGAACTTTTTTATTTTTGAATTTTATGGTTGACTTGCACCTTTTGATTTTTGAGAGATGTATCTCTAAACATTGTGCTTGTGATGAATATTTGAAACTTTAAACCTTATGGTTGTTGAATGTTATGATAATGGCCCATATCATACATATAACAGATTATGAGTTGATTTAGTAAAATAGACTAAATGCATAAAATAATATTTATAACTTTTAATATTAATCTTATGTTTTTCTATATGTGTGTGTATATATAATGGTTATATTTTTCTGGAATATAAATCCAAAATACTTTGCCAAAATTCCGAATTCACTGTAATATTTTGGTTTGGAGGCCAAACCATGGAGGGAACATATATGGAAAAAGATTGGAAAACTTATAAACCTTTTTGAAATATACAATTTATGAGGCCCCTTTTTTTAAGCCTAAAAAAGATTTATAAGTTTTTTTTTTTTTTTTTAAATTTCCACTATACAATAATATGAGCTTTCTTTTTTAGAAAAGTTCAGGTTACTCTAGGAAATAAGTTCAGGTTGCTCTATATTAAATCATGGCCTGAACTGAGAGGCCCACCTAAATCCTTGGGATTTAGGAATTAAGAGTTGGTGGATAGAAAAAGTAAATAATAAATGAAATTTAACTAATCAATTAAACCATTATTATATATGAAGCGAAGTGGATTTGATTTCTAATTTCACTGTCAATTTCAAATTTGATTTTGACTCTTCTCATGTTGACCTCCTACTAATATCACTCATTAATCCTCCTACTAATATTAGCCCTATTAATAACGTTTTTTTTTTACTTATTCAATGTTACATAAACTCTTTCCTCTTCTCTCTATGTTTTTATTCACATCTCTACATTCCTACCTTTAAACGCCGCAAGCCCTTTCCTCTTCTCCAACCTCTCTAATAAATAATTCATTGATTTTTTTTATTAAGGTTTCACTCTAAACTATTCCTATCGATTTTTTATTTTAGACCTTTACATTATAACTACCACTAATTACATTGCCCGTGCTCAGTACCGGGAGCTTTTCGCTAGTTCTTTTGAAGGCAATCAAGTTGAACAATTCCCATCTCTAGCCCCCATTGGACTAGAAATAGATGGACCTGATTGGAATCCAAACTGATCTTGGCCTAGTTCCAAACTCAGGTAAATATATGATTATATTCATAATCTGTATGTATATGATAATATTAAACCATTTATTAATATATATATATATATATAAGGTTCCTTTTTGTTTTTTTGGTGCTAGAATAACATATATACATAATCTGTATGTATATGATAATATATAAGGTTCAGGTTGTGCTCCAGAGCAAAAGAGAGCTAGAACAAATGAGGCCCACTAAGATGCATGAAGAAGGGGACTGAAAGTTTTTTTTTTTTTTCTCTAACGGAGGGTTGGGCCAACCCTTTGGGATGAACTAATCCCTCCGGGCATAGAGAGAAGTTGGGTAAAACCCCTGTGGCCCCTAGGCGGTAGCACAAGTGGGCTCAACCTTCGGTTCTTGAAGAGAGGGGAATCAGGGGTCAATATCAAAACCTCTAACTCTGGAAAAAGGAAGAACCTGGTCCTGATCACTTGGCCAAACCCTTGGAGTTAAGGGGGGCTGAAAGTTAGATTGTGGATAAATAAATAAATAAACATATAATCACTTTAGCATATTATTTTGAAGGTTTCAAATTTGAATTATTCCTAGCAACTAAATGGAGACTTTGCATGCATTTTACCATTGTCAATCCAAAGGTAAGCCAAATAAGGATAAGTATAAATTTTGGGTGAGTGTCCATTTAATGTGGCCAAAGACAAGACATGTGGGCTCCAACACCCACTCAGCACTCTCAGCCTTTGTCTTATATGATTAATATTATTGTTTTTTCTTCTATATCGGACAATTAGCACGCATCAATTTGCATGGTCTTATTTGTGCACACCAGGCTTGACTTCACTTGGAACCCCACAAATCATGAGACACGGAGGAATAGAAAGATCCACTCATAATTCACACACACACATAAATATACATATATATATATATATGAAAAATGAGCTCAATTTCATACCTCTAATCCGTTTTATAGATAAGTCACAAGTTTAACGACTTTATGTTAAGAAAAAAAAAATAACTATCAATCCAACAGTCAAATCCATTTAGTGGGTATAAAGCTCCAGTTTGGTGACTATCAAAGGGGGTCCTATACGTGTGAATAATTTGGATAAATCATTACGTAGGCGAGCTGAAAGTCCTTGCCCTAAGAATACACTATGAGGATGTTCTTATTTTTTTTTTATATATATATAATGCAGGGTTCCTAGTCTTTTGGATTAGAATAATTCCTACGGGCCCAGGAGAGTAAGTCGGGTAAAATTTTCCTATAACCCTAGTATGATAGTGCTGTTTCGAATCTACAATCTTCGGATGCAAGCAGTAGTCTTAGATCAACTGAGCTACCCCTCGAAATTTATACGAGGATAAACATTTAGATCCCAATTATAAGCCAGCCCCACTAAAAAAAAAAAAAAAAGAGTTAATTTCTGAAAAACTGCTAGCCAACCTTGTTAGATTTTGTGGGCATGATTGGCACAAATGTAGGGTCCCCTAGAAAAAGGTAGATTGGGAAATGGTGGCAAGTAGGGTATCTGTCCTGACAAAAGTCCTATAAATACCAGAACCAAAAAGTACAAAAAAATCTATCTCGGACACTTTTCCACCCAATCCAGGCCTCATTTTCCAGACCCTCGAATTTCTAGGGTTTTGTCCCAAATTCACATCCTGCTCTTGCTACTGATTTCAATTCAATTAATTCATCTGCATATAGCTTTCCAATTCACACCCTCTTCGATTCGATTCGATTCCTCTTCTTCTAGGGTTTGTATTTCTCTTCTTCTAGGGCTTTTGGTTTTTGATGATGGGCAGAGGAGCGAAATTCGGCTATGGAAATCGAGCTACAAAGAGAAAGGCAATTGGATCGAGAAAAAAGGACAAGGTTTCGGACGAATCTGATGAAGATTACGTGATTGGAGAAGAGGAATCATACGAGGAAGAGAGCTCGGAGGAGAAATTCGCTCGTGGAAATGGAGGTAGGAAGAGGAAGAAGGAGAGAATTCGATCGAGAGAGAAGAGGGAACGCTGTTCGGATGATTCTGATGAGGATTACGTGATTGGAGAGGACGAATCGGATGATGAGAATTCGGAGGATTACTGTGCTTCTTCTGCTCGAGATGTTTCTGAGGAGAGCTTCGATTTGACCGCCACTGGTTGCAGTGGGGATAGCTTGGACGAGGGCAGGAAGGCGGCGGCGCGGTCGAAACCCAGAAAGGGTTTTGCGGGCAGGGGGAAATTGGGGGCGAAGAGAAGGAAATGTGGGGTTTCTAGGGTTTCTGTTGATAGCGATGATTATGTTGAGGATGAGGATGAGGAATTCATGCCGGATGCGGATGATTGTTTGGATGATGAGGAGGAAGGTAGTTGGATCAGAAGGAAGAAGAAGAGTGGGGTGGTGCGAAATCGGGTGATTGGGAGAAAAGGGTCTGTTAAAAGTAGGAAAAGAAGGGAATCCGGGGGTTCTAGGGTTTTGGTTGATAGTGATGATTGGGTTGATGATGAGGATGAGGATGAAGATGAGGAATTCATACCGGATGCGGATGATTGTTTGGATGAGGAAGGTAGTCGGATTAGTAGGAAGAGAGGGATCAGAAATCGTGTAATTGGGAGAAAAGGGTCTTCTAAGAGAAGCAAAACCAAGCAGAAATTGAAGAAGAACAAGACACAGAAGAAGAAGAAGAAGATATTGCGGGGGAGACAGGGGAAATCGGGTTTGAAGAAAGTGATGAGCTCTGATGATGACTTTCTTGTTGAGGATAGTGTTGCCTTGGAGAAGAATAAGAAGAAGACAGGAAGGAAAAGAAGAAAGAAAGGAATTGTGCATTCAGATTCAGATGTTGCGGATTCTGCGTCTTCCGATTTTGAATACTATGTCTCAGAGGAAGAGAGAGATTTTATAAGAGAATTGGCAAATAATGGGGATTTGACTACTTGCTTGACTAGTTCATCGCCATCCAAGGGTAGGAAGAAGGGAAGGAGAGGAAAGAAGAGAAGGATTGTACATTCAGATTCAGATTTTGTGGTTTCTGGCTCTTCTGATTCCGAATACAGAGTCTCAGAGGAGGAGAGGGATTTTATTAGAGAACTGGCGCAAAATAAGAGTATGGATACCTGCTTAAGTTCATCTCCAAAGGGATTGCAGGTTGATGGGGCTTCTCCATGTCAGCAATGGAAAACTGTGGCAAAGAAGGGAAAAGAGAAGGTTGCTGATGTGCAGTTGGATATGGGGAAGCAAGTATGTGGGATCTGTTTGTCAGAGGAACAAAGGGGTATCATTCGCGGGACATTGAATTCTTGCCTTCACTATTTCTGCTTTGCTTGCATTATGGAGTGGTCCAAGGTGGAATCTCGGTGTCCTGTATGCAAGCAGCGGTTTATTACCATTAGCAAGCCGGATACAGGAATTGGTCTGAGGAAGACTGTGTTTAAGGTCCCAAGACGTGATCAGGTATTCCCCTTGTTATTCTCATTTCTCTTCATAGAAAAAGCAGAATCTGTTTTCTTTCATTTATGAAGATGATTGATTAAGAGAATCAATATAATGAAAATAGCTCATTTAAATAATTAGATTTCAAAATAACTCCTTCAAATGTGTGCTGGTTGACAAATCCAAGTACATTTATCCATGCAGAACATTGTGGGTGTGTAGTTTGGGATGGGGGAGCGTGGTGTGAGTCGGGGAGATTGTGTTGGACATGGAAAAAAAATTGATTCCCAATTTATTTGGTTTGACAATTGAGCAACAGGACTTTGCAATAGAATCTCAAAAAAACACCAACTTAAAGTAGAAGACTCTTATACAAGTTCGTAGAAAGTTTTGCAAGGCCTAAAACTAGGTCTCTGCACCAAGGGGAAAAAGGAGGTGTACATCTCAGATGTAGTAATGGCCCTTGGATTGATAAACTAGAAATGAATAATTTTCTAGGTGGGGGATATGGAAAAAAATAGATTCCCAAATGATTTGGTTTGACATTTGAGAAACAGGATGTTTGCAGTAGAATCTCAAAAGACAACTTTTATAGACCAAAACTCTTACACAAATTTGTAGAAAGTTTTGAAAGACCTCAAGTTAGGTCTATGCACAAAGGGGAGAAAGGAGGTGTATATCTCAGATGTTGTAGTGGCCCTTGGATTTTTAAACTATAAATTGATAATTTTCTTTATCATAAGAGTTTGCATCCTGAGTTTATGATAATTGTTTTTTATCATCTATTGATATTTCGATTTTACTTCATTTTTCTATCTTACTGAAATATGCCCTTTTGTTCCAATTGCATTGTTCAGCATGAAACAAGTAAATATGCTTCAATGACGCTGCATGCTTATTATTTGTGCAGATACTTGTATGCTTAGCATACTGAAGTAATACGATTGCAATAGTAGTAGTAGATACTCATTGGATATCATTGTTTTAACCAAACTGGTTTGGCTCTGTTCAATGTTGTAACAATTTCAGTATTTTTGTAAAAAAAAAAAAGAAAAGAAAAGAAACTAGTGGAGGGATTTTCCTACATGCCTTGTTTATTTTTTTCTTATGATTGGTCAAGGCTAAATTTTATAAATAAGAAAAGATAAGATTCATCATCATCATCAAAGCCTTGTTCCAACTCTATCGGGGTCGGCTACATGAATTCTGTTTTATTCATTCGGATCTATCCTAAATCAAACTCTCGGAGAGGTTGCACTTCTTTAGGTCTATTCTTACTACTTCCATCTATGTCCTCTTTGGCCTACCCCCTTTTGAGATTAAAAGATAGGATGCTGAAAAGAAAGCATAGGTATAAGAGTATTTTGGCATCCCTGTGTGCATTTTGCCATCTCTTCAATTTGTTATTTACTTGTTTCAAGTCAGTAAAGTACTAAAAGGTTATTCACTGACAATATATTCACCTGCATGGTGCATGGATTGATTGATGACAGTCCCTTTTTTAATGCCCTTAATACAGCTTTATTTTATTCATCTGACTGCCTTAAAACATAGGCCCTTCTTTTGATGACCTCCTCTCACCATCCTTGTTGATGGCTTCTTTGAGAAACTTTGCATTTAACATTTGAAGGATCCTTCAATGTCCTTTCTTTTTACTCATTTTGTTTTCCCTCATCGAGTTTTTCTTTTTTCTTTTTTTGCTATGTCTCCTGCCCCAGTCTATTGTTGGTCTTAACTCTTAAGCCTAGAAAAAGGAGCGTTGGCTAGATTGGCAACTTGCCCGTAGTAAAATCTTGCCAAACAAATTCCAGTGCTACTTTATAAAACTCAGCACCACAGTTTTAATGGATATGGTTTATGCTAATAAAATATTTGGTTGAAATTCAATCCCAGGGAGATGAGCGACTTATTGGGTATGGTTACCCAGCTTACACTTTTCGTAATATGTTCAATCTTTTTTGTTTGATGTCTTATGCATTGCCTATACTTTCCTGTCTTTTAATCCGAACCACATGTTCTTTGCAGGTTTATCGACCATCTGAAGAAGAATTAAGGGGCTATCAGGATCCATATGAAAATGTGGTTTGTGTGGAATGCCAACAAGGTGGGGACGATAGCCTTATGTTACTATGTGATATCTGTGATACCCCTGCACATACCTACTGTGTTGGTCTGGGGAGAGAAGTACCTGAAGGTAACTGGTACTGTGAAGGTTGCAAATCCTCAGAACCTGTATCCTCAAATTCACATGTTCAGAATTTGGTGTCCGATCTGAACACAGGCAACCATGGTTTGTGCACTGAAGAGTCTGTCAGTGGAATTGGTGCAGAAGTTTTTGAAACACATGTGCCTACATACTCAACCTCACGACATCCAGTGGCTATACCAGAACAGTTGATTTCCAGAGGACTTGATTTGCTGGCCTCTCCTAGATACCGTGGTGGAGAGGATATTCAAGCTGAATCGCCTATATCTGGACCAGGGGCAGCCACTGTCTCGGGGAGACGCAGGTTACGTCTACAGATTCACAATTTGTTGTCCACCAACAGGATGAACCAATCTACTGAAATAGCTGAGAGAAATAATGGACTGCCACATGCCAGTATAGTGAGTGGTGTTGCCACTTCTAGAATTGAGCAAGATCAGGTAACCGTTGAAAATGCAAACTCACTGGGAAGCAGGGATTCACGTTCAGTGGCTGTTGAGGGTAGGGTCCAGGGCAGTGAAAGACTATCAAATTGTTGTGGTGAAAGTCCTTCATGCTCTGTTCAAAATGTTGATGCTTTTTCTGCGAGAATAAGCCATATGAGAAAACAAGTAATTTATGACCTAAATGCTGCCCCTCCCAATGGACCTGCAGATGATAGTTTATCTGCTGAGCAAGAAGTGACCAATTCGTCGGCATTGGGTCATGAGCAGTGCAGCCAGCCTTTCACTGGGTCCATCACTCGTATTTTTCCTTGCACTTCTGGTGAAGGATGCAGTTCCCATATGGTGGAAGAGGCAAAGGAACGAGTGCGAGCCGTGGTAAAGAGACATTTGAAACACTTGTCCCGAGATACTGATTTAGGTAAAGTCTATATTTGATGCTTTGTAGTTCATCTTTATTGTCTTCTTTTCACCTGCACGAGGGTGGTGCGGGATTTTCAACCCTTGAATGAAGGTGGGGACTGAAAATCCCACACAGCTCCAGATGGAGAAATTTCCCCCATCTTTATTGACTCAAACGAGTTGTTCACCTGTGGGATCATATTTGTGAATTATTTTCTGGTTACCATTTACAGTTGTTATGTTTTGCATTGGCATATGTACATTTCCTGGAATTGCCTTTGACAAAGCCTTCATTTTTCTTTCATCAGTAGGATTATTTTCACAAACTCATTGTTTGAAAATTTTCGGATGTAGTGTCAATTTTTGGGCGTTGCTGATAAAAATGCATCGATTAATATTTTGGGCTGATATGTGATGCATATCTGCCCATATTGTCCAACACTTTTGTTTCTTGACCTTCCCCTTATATTCTCCTATCCTAAGTCAGTATTTTGAACCTCGTTAGCAATTGAAACTTAAGAAGTATATGACGCACTCGATTTCCAATGGAGGAATATAAGGGAAGCAAGAATGTAGTGAAATGGCAGGTGTCGTGACCAGCAGAAGGGTTAAGAACATCTCGATTTCCAATGGAGGAATATAAGGGAAGCAAGAATGTAGTGAAACGGCAGGTGTCGTGACCAGAAGAAGGGTTAAGAACTATGATGCATGGATACTTCAAAGTGGGCAACGTATCGTGTCGTATCATGTTTGATACTTCACTTTTTATGTGTAAAATCCGTGTCCCTACAGTATCATTGCTGTATCTGGGCATCATAGGTTTAGAACATACTTTTCTACATGACTTGTGTTTTCTTGTATCATTTTTGAACCACACGCACGTTTTGTATTTTAATTAATGTTGAAAACATTGTTTTATATTGAAGCATTGGGTCTGGATTTTTTTAAATTGGATTGTTTCTTTATTAGGAAGCTGCTTGTTGAGAAATTTTTTACAGTGTATTCCAAAGTTCCAACTGAGTTATTTCCGCCGTACATTTTAATCATCCAAGGCACTTTAAAGTAAAGCTGTTTGATTCATTTTAATTATCCAAGGCACTTTAAAGTAATGCTGTTTATTCTTTTCTCAATATGTTATCATCTGGGCTTTTTATTCTACAAGCAGCTTTCAGTTTGCTTTTCTTTTGTGAACTGCATTCTGACGTGCTTGGTAGGAGACTCTCAGGAAGTTGAAGGCTATCCACAATCCACTAGTCAGAAATGTACTTTTTTCTTTTCGGTTGTGTTAAGGGGAAATTTTAACAAGTGTGTTATTCACTGTTTTAGTTGGAAGACAAGTTATTTCTAAAGGAGGGACTAGTTTTACCAAGAAATGCATTAACTGTTAAGAGAAGGGGATGTAGGACTGTAGACCAACAGTAAGGATTCATTGATTTTGACAATCACGAATAGAACACAATAGAATATTAAGAACAACATAGTGAGGAACCAGAAGGCATAGACACACTTAAGGGCAAGTTTGTGTCACACATTTTCCTTGGAAAAGGGAAAAGTATTCCAAGTTTCTGCAGAATTCATTTTTCATCATTTGGTGCTGACAATTGTCCTCAAGGAAAAGCAATTTTTTTGGCTTGAATTTCTGCGAATCCATGGAAATGCCTTTATGATGGGGGGTATAGGAAAGGTGGAGCATTCTGACGAGAAGCGGAAGTCTGCGTGAACCATTCATTACACACACTAAATTTTATCTATGGGAGTCCCACACGTGAGTGCATAATTTTTTATTCACTCTATCCACAAAAGTGAGACCCCCTAAATTAAAGGCGCGAACCAAATAGTCTCGTAGGTGAGAAACGCCTAACACATATTATGCTATGATATCTCAGTTTTGCATCCCTCAGCCACTGAAACATGTGTTATGTTATTTTTGCTGACTAAAAGTATGCTCGTGTAAATTAAAACAAGGATCTCCCAATGCTGTGATTTCTTTGGTATGCCTATTAGCTTACAGAGTGGTAAAAAGTAAAATCTATAAACCATAAGGGAACTAACTCTTTCAACTGTTGTTTTTCTGAAGAACCTAATGCATTCAAGGACATTGCGAGACGTTCTACCCACACCATATTAGCAGCGTGTGGATTCGAGCACAGCAGTAGCAAAATTGTCTCACTGGAGCCGCCCTCTGGTTGTTTCCATGCTGAGAAAGAAGGCAGACGGACGGATCTGGTTAGGGGTTGTTGCTCATCTTGCTTTGATTCCTATGTAAGAGATGTGGTTCTGAAGCTGATGAAGATGAGGTAGCAGCTACAGTTAGGTTAGGTTTAAGCTTTTCTTTTGAAAGTTCTAATCAGATCAATTTTTTCTTTCTCGTCTTTTTTTTTTTTCCGTTAAATCCTTCTTCTCTTCTCATTTTTAATCCTGACTCCATTTTTTAAAAACATTTATTGACAATTCACCGATAAAATTAGATTATTGAGGTGAGCAGGCTTAAACTGCATTTCGGAGCTTGACCAGTGTATTAAGTTTAGCTTAGCCTCAAAGAATTTATGATGTATACAACGAGAAAATCGTCTTGTTATGGAAATTTTTTTACTGTGGTGATCTAGAGTTAAAGAGGAAATTTCATCTGCTGTCATTACTTAGAGAGGCGAGGGATAGCGTCGTTTGCAGTGGGAGGACTAAATTTTTTACAGTAAGCCAAGCTTAGTCCATGAGCCAGTGATTACTTAAAAGTACTTTTAGATGGGACCATGTTTTAATACTCTTGAACTCGGTTGGGTCTAAGTTCCCTTTATATAAAAAGTGAGTTGATTGAGTTATATTGGGAGTCCGCTGAGTCCCATTATAGAGGGCTTCTCCCCAAGATTTATGGGGCTTGGGGCCGAGACGGTCGGACTCAAGCGAGTCACGTGTGACTCAGCCAGCTCAACTCAACTTGGTGTGGACTGAGTCGCCTCCTGAATCTGAGGTTTTTAAACCTTGGTTGGGGGCACAATCTATCTTGGTGGGATCTGCATGGCCACAAATGAATGGGCGTTTCGAACTAGGCATCTGCAGTGGATGGTTGAAAGTCTTGAATGGGGAGGGAAGCTACAGTGTGTATGTTTATATCCAATGGATGAAACTCTTGTTACTTTTTTTTTTTTTCCCCACTTCCTGCATGCCACCATTCCAAGAGTAATTACCTTTTATCCTTTTGGAGTTCTATTATAAGGGATCAAGTTTGAGATTAATTTCATGTCTTTAACTCTTTCATCTATGGTCCACAAATTTAACGACTTTGTATTAAAGAATAAAATTGGCCCTTGATCAAATAGTTTAATATATTTGGATCGGTTAAAACTTGATAGATCCAGTATAATTCAGGAGGTCCCATGTGTGTGGTGGTTCAGATGGATCATAAAGTCGGCCTCGTTATATTGCCCACACTATAATATGGAGAGGGATGGATGCACGTAAATATTTCTCATGTCAAAATCTCATCCAAACCATTTAACCTCATGGGATTGCCACGGTTTCTAATGCCAACTCAGCCCACTCATGGGTTCCCGGACTCTAAGAAACCTGCATTCAACAGGAGCAGCAGGTTGGGGTAGGTCACCCTTATAAACCAACCCATTTCCTTCCGTAACTTGATGAAGCAAAGGTGGGTTTGATGTGCACCTTTTAAAGTACTATACATCTCCCTTCGGATTTGGAAACATTCTAATGAATTATACACCATCGGATCCACCCAACTTGACTATACACTAATAAACTTGTGGGGCCTAGATGTAGATGATAGGATGTGACTCAAACTTGGCATGTAGCTTGATCCCACCTGAATCTTGAAATCTTCCCGTCCCAGCCCCAGGCTGCCCCCTCATCCAGGTGTGCATTTGCACATAGTGCACGTGTTGTGCACCTAATAAGTCCTCTGTGTGGTTAAAAGACCATTACATTTTAAGACCTTTAAATTAAGGGCTAGAATAATTTGATGCAGCTGATTTTTTGTATGACCATTGTCTGTAAAGAGACCGTGCTGTACATCTTACCCAAAATGATAGAAAAGAATCCAAGTGGGCCCCACCATCACACCCGCAATGCTTTGAGGGAGGAAATCTTTCCCCTATTGTGGGGGTGAAAACCCTTTTTTTTTTTTTAGCTACATTCGAGTTCTGGTCTTAAGATTGAGCCTCTTAACTTGAGAACCATTCTAAAAGTAAATTAAATTTTGGTGGGGGTTCACCTACCAATTAACAGTACACTCGGAATAATTTTTGGTGGAGGTTGATCTACCAATTTACAGACCGTCTGACAGGACCATGCTGCTGTTGGTGGGTGGAGTTGGGGAGTAATTCTCAAGGATGAGTAGTGTGTTGTTTTGACTCGAGTTGGGGGTGGGTGTGTGTGTGTGTGTGGGGGGGGGGGGGGGGGGGGGGGGTGTGGGGGTGGTTTGTGTGTGTGTGTGTGTTGTAGAAGCTGATCATGGGTTGGGTGGGCCAGACTGCACAAGAACCATGTGGATTGTGGGCATTAGTCAGCTGAGCCCTACAACAAGCCAAGACTTGTCAGACTAGCTGGGCGCAGGGCTTAGCTTGAGCTTCTTGACTCATGAAATAATAGAGCTGAGCCTGAGCCCAACTCAAAGCTGATCGAACCGATCGAGCCCGATCAGCAGCATCTGCTTGGCTTCAAATCTCTAATTCCTAGGCAGTTTACCCCTTCTTCCTAAGACTATAGAAACATATAAAAGGGAAAGGTCAAGCAAGACTCAAGAATGGAGATCCTAAGATTGATTATTATGATTGGATTGATTGTAATTTCTTTCAATTTATTTTTAACGTGGCTAGGCTGGCTAGCACAACTGATTTCTTCATGGTTGACTTTGGCTAAAACACTCGAATCTTGTATTTCTTAACATATGACCCTTTCAAAAAAAAAATTGCATAGAAGACCAGTATATTTTTCCCCTATACACAATTACACATTATCCTTTTGTTACACAAACGTTTTCTCTCTCTCTCTCTCTCTCTCTTCTTCCTCTTCTTCATTTCTCTCAAACAATAGGACTCCAAACATAATTTAAGCAAAAGCACAGACAATGAGGATCCGAACAGGTTTCAGTGAGTCCGTTTTCTTAGAATGCATAAGAATTCATCATCTAACAAGCCCCACCGGTGAATGATATAAGGTGGTAAAGTAGATGGGGCTTTAACTGTTCCTAGATTTCAATTGCTAGAGTGATCCCTGGGTATTCATTTTCCATCTTCCCTAGATTCATCTTCCATTAAAGGGGAAGTTATTTGACTGACAGTCATTTTGGGATACTCACCTTTGATTCTTCATTTTTAACTATCATAGAAATTCAAAGTGTTAGAATTCCTAGGAATCAATTAAATGAAATCGACAGGCCCTAAATGGTTATCTGACAGAAGCTTTACGAACAATGCTATGTAAAGAAATTAGATAGTAAAAGAGATGAACTGAATCTTAATAAATATGCCCTTACATAACCCCAACTCTTAATAAATATGCCCTTACATAATCCCAACTGCTCCCTAATAACAGGATTATAAAGCAAAAGTTCTGACCTATTATCAATGCTCTTTAATCTCCTGACTGCCAATACAATGACTATGAGAACAGACATTTACAACAAAACACCCTTCTACAAGACCGTGGGGCTGCTCGCTTTCAGGTTAAACTCATTTTGCAGAGATTCCTCAATAGTTGCCCCGGCCACCAAAGCCCATCTCATAAAATGTCATCTAGGAAAGTAGACACTAAAACCTGTTGTACAAATTCACATCTTTGAGCCTTCTCCTTCTGGTCCTTATCTGAAAGAGATGGTTCGATGCTGGAACCAGATGAATACAATATCAAAAAACAAGGAAGTGAAGTAGAACTAATAAGCATAACAGATGAAAAAAAATAAAAAAATGAAATAAATAAAACACTAAGTGGAGATATGGGAATGAAAAGAAAAGAAAAGATAAATCTGTAGCCACAAGCTAAAATAAACAAGGATGATTAATAAATACAATGAAAGAAAGAGAAGCTGGGATATTTCGCAGTGGATTGTATGGCACAATTTGCTTCTAAGACAAAAGTAAATGTTTCCAAAGATTAATTTGATAGTTGTTTATATGCTGCCGCTCGATCCTCCAATGACTGCCTATTTCTCAGTTGTCAGTTGGGATCATCTTTTGGAAAAAAAATTTAGGTTGCTAGTTTTGATGATTTGACCACAGATGGGAAAATTGCTGTTAGGCATAAGAAAGAATCCGAAATGTTGTCCCCCTCCCTTCCGATATCTAAAAGCTTTAATTATGAGCTCATTTCATTAACTTGATACTCCCCAAGTACAAACCAGCTCTGACAGCGAGTACACAAATAGAGGGACAATGTGGCCTTCTCATGACAAAACAAGGAAGCTACAGAAAACAATAATAGACAACCAATTCCCACGGCAAAAATCAAGACAACTAGGGCATCAAATCAGTGAAGCAAATATATTGATTTGAAACTCCCTGTTTGACAGGTCAGTCAGCTTATCCATTTGCACTTACCCCATCTTAGGAAATGCACAAATAACACATACTATTTCATCTACATATGAAGTACAATCATACTGATAAAAAAGGGTAATCAGTGTGCTATAATTATGCATGTATATACAAAGTAGAAACTGGCCCTTTCTATTCTAAAGGTGAAGATATTGTTCAAATCGCTGACCTTAGTTATCTGCTCGAAATTGTAATCAAGTGTTACCACCACTGAGTTCTGATGGTCACTCTGCTGACTTTGGTACCAACTGATAGCATCATCCAATCCAATCACTCAACAAAGCAACAACCACTTTGACCATCATAGCCATAATGGTAGAGAAACCAAACCACTCAAGAAGTTAAAAGAAGTACTTCCAAGGACAATCTCTTCTTACATCCATCAACCTCATCTCGTTTCACAAAAGCATATAAATCTGTCGTTTAAATTTCTCTATGTAGCTCAGTTGGTTAGAGGCATCAAAAGCCCCCAAGGGCCAAGAGTGTGCAAGATCGAGTCCTTCCCAACCAAAAAAAAAAAAGAAAAGAAAAAACTGCTTCAAATACAGAAACAACCAATCCCCTTGTTGCACCTTACGCTAACCAACTCCAGATGTGAAAGGATGACAAAATTAACAAGCTACTCTAATGAAATGATAACCAAACACCCATCATCAATCATAAGTTAAACCAACTGCATGATCTTGGGCTCATTAAAAGAGGTTCATTTTTTTTTTTATCCCATGAGAACAAATATCTAAAATTGATCTAAGTTAGCCAAATAACCAACACTTCGCTTCATTGGACTATGACCTACTGGACCTGAAGATACTTACTACAGCACACCCTTGATGCCAGCTGGTCCTGGCATGCCCCATCTAAACTAAATTTAATACCTCACAATGAGGAGGCTTCCAAACGCTCTCATGACATACTTCCTCCTCCCTCCTCAAAGATTGGCCTTCTGGTTCGCTAAGAAAGAAAAAGGATTCAGCTAGCTAGATCGCCCGGGGTAAAAACTTATGACCCCACTCTGGCCACAGTAGCATCAATCAGGGCTCCCGCGCTAATGACCCCTAGGAATTGAAAATGCAATTGTCCACCTCTTTCCACAAGGACCATATAATGGCTGGGAAAGTGGCTTTCCATATAATTTTTCCATTTACCACAAAAGGACACTTCCCACCAAACTACCACACTTCTGCCAACAACCTTGGAATACACCAATTTACTCCACACTTCTGGAGGGACTGAGAGACATCTACTAATGAATCAATAGATGATCGGCCATCTCTTTCTTTACGTCATTGTCAGAAAACTTTAAAAACTTAAGCTGGATAAAATCTTCTTTATAACAAATTATCTATCATGAGATTCTTCCCAGCCACTGCCCGCCAAAAAAAGCTTCCACTCTTGGGAAGAAAGATGGTGCCACATGAGAGCTATTGGGGGGAGAGATTGGGAAGCATAGGCGTTTTTTTTTGGGGGGTCGATTCTGATGAATTGTGTTAAAGATAATAAAGGATTACAACTGGCCAAACACCCAATCTAAAAGATTGTGAGAATGCAGTGGTATAAGTGGATTGTACCAAAAAACAAATGAAACACAAATTACATGGTGAAGGCACGGTGGAGATCACCAAAGGAGGAGATCTTTCTACTCCTTGCATATTTATTTATTTATTTTGGGTCTATCTACCCCTTGCTTGGCCAAGCTGAGGAGTCCGCAAACTGTTAGCCTCTATATGCATGAACACCAACCAATCGAGGATGACAACATCTTGAACTAGTTAAAATAAAACTGAAATCTTCCAAGGGGGCATAGCAAAAGAAGACATCCAAGAAACAGCGCTCATAGTCACTCTCCACAGCCAACTTGGCTTGAAAAGAAGAAACAAAAATCTGAAGCGCTTCTAAATAGCCACCACCTCCAACTCAATAGACTCCATGCATCCCGACATGCTTAGAGAACATAATCAATGAAAGTCCCATCAATACTACGAAACACCCCTCCTATGCCTTCCAGCCACGGCTTTCCCTATCCACCTCATCAACATTAAACTTCAAAAGCCCTTCAAAAGGAGGATCCAAAGACGCCATTCAAAAAAAGAAGCAAAATCCCATCAACCCTTAGGCGATCAAACTCGTTCCTAAAAGAGACCCACATGACCATTCGCACAAACACCAAATGCACAACATCCTCCACAATCATCAAAGTCCCCTTGAAAACTCTAGCATGATTTGGCTAAAAACTCTTTGGAGTCAAACCTCCTTTGCTTGGAACGGAGCAACTATCTTTCCTACTCTCTTCAGAGCCCTGATCGCTCTCCTGACTTCTGATCTTTCTTTAAAACTGACAAAGGCAAAGAACCCTTCTGCTGTAGATCAATTTTCCCTTAGAGTAAATGCATCCACGCAGCCGCATACGTTGCCAACAATGTAAACAAGCGTATTTTTCACTTCCAAAGGAGCGCTGTACACAGAGAGTTGATTAGGTTTTCCCACCTGGTTTTCAGCTTTTGTTGTCTGGACTGTTCCTAGGATACTAGCATGAACCATCTTCGAGTTCATTGCACTATCTCTGGACTCCTTCCACAACCCCCCTCATCTTCACTTTGTTCAACCATTCCTTGACAGAGGTACATTGGCAAACCATCAACAGTGCCAATTCTGCTACGGTACAACCTAAATTGACATCAAAAGACCAGATGCAAAATAATTTGGCAAAAAAATCAAATATGCCTCTTGGAACCTACAGCACTTTTGACATCACAGTATTACACTTTCTCCCTTAGATGATAGTGCAGCAATTCTCTCAATTGAGAGAATTTTCCATCGACTTCATGGTGTTTAAAATAATGCTTTCATTTGGATGGTAACTGATATATTGGGGGTGGGGGTGGAAAAAGCTTTAGGTAATCTAGAGGCTCTGCTTCCCATAGTAAAAAGTAGCTTACCCTCACAGGAAGGGGAAAGCCACAACCAAAGCTTAAAAACCAAATTACAAAGGTAAAGTAGATACATTCCCCAAAACGACAGCTTGAAACCCTAATCCCCATTGAGCTAAAAGCCTAGAGTATTTGCCTCCCAATTTGCACCTCATCTCACACGAACAAGAACAATGGGAAACTTTACTGACTTCAACCTCATCAGCAAGCGTCCAAAGGGACAACTGCAACATGAAGCCCAACTAATTGCCAGGGTGGAGTCCCCTCAGTAATTCAGTATTTGAGAAATTAATTACAATATGGATAACAATTCAAATTGTGATTCTTGAACTAATAGCAACTATATTGCAAGTAAAGACTCAACTACGACTCACTATATTAATCACGAATTGACACTTTTGCATGCATGTTAACTTGTAGCCTCAGTTGTAGTGCTACATGGTGCACATGTTGTACTTTCCATATCATTTAGATATCTTAGTTTTATAAATTTGAACTTATACAAAACCTCAAACTTTAGCCAGTGAACTGATAAAACATAATAGATTCAGCAGTACAGGGTCATAAAGAGACACAGTGCCTGCATTCAATGTAGCAGTCTAATATCTGCTCATGCATGTAATTTTAAGCTATAAAGATAATTCAAGAACATATGAAAATGTGTTAGCTAACTTATACAGTCCTCAAAGCCACTTTCTAAAATCTTGCCTATATCAAGCTGCCTTTTGATTCAGAAGACAATACTAGCTCAATCTGGAAAATAAGTATGAAGGAACCACCTTGGGGTTTGTTGCTGAATGGAAAATATCTCATTGGACGTGTTGATTCCTCATTTACGAAGAAAATTAGCTCTAAATTCATTTTTTAAGGTCAGTGCTTTGAGATTAACATCATGTAGTCTCTTCCTCTCATATGTGGAGTTATACATTATTAAATCTTGCTTTCTTTAATAAAGCAAAGGGCTTATCCCATGACACTTAAAGAAAACCATTCTGAATAAAAGTTCATACTATTTCTATGAATAAGAAAAATTAATTTTTATGAATGAAAATGAAGAGGATTTTACTGAAAAATTCCCATTATATGGCCATTGCACGAAATAGTGCCTAGTAACTTGCGCAACACAAATGGAGTCCGTCAGACCCGTTTGGATTTTTTTTCTAGGATGAAATGAGTGACGCTAGCGTCTCTCGGTGTTGTTAATCGAGACGCTAGCGTCGCCTCTTCGATCGTCTTTTTTAATCAACATAAGCTTAATGCGTCGTTTGATGATTGCGTCTCATCCAAACAAACATCCAACCCCTTTCTCGATCTGGTCCTCAATGCCACACAAGACCCTGCAGAATCAGTGGCTTCATTCAAAATCACTGAATCAAAGCTCTCTTCTTCACCCAATTTAGTGATTTCTTCTTCATCTTCCACCCTCACACGATCCCCCATTCTTCTCTTATCAAATCCCAATTTCTCACTAGAAACCCTAACCATACCTGTTCCATCACCATCCAAACTGCCCCTCTTCCTCTTCTTCTCTCCATCAACGAAACCCAACCCAACCGATTTCGACCAGCCCGTTACAAATTCTTGACCAGATAATGCAGAATTACCAGCATTCAACAGATTGTTCTGAAGCCCTAATCTCGATCGAGTCTTCTTCGCAATGGGACCTTCAGCGGCATAAACACGCTCCTCTTTCTCCTTTTCTTCTTCATCCACGACGACAAAATCGCAGAGTTCCGATTCATGCAGCGGGACGAAATCGCCAGCGCGGACTCTTACCTCCAGCGAGTCTCTTACTGCTCCGGCGGTCGTGTAAAACTGTGTCAGTTCCGATACTGTTCGTCAAAGCCGAATCACTTGGACTTGTTGTGGGCGAGTCTTGTTCCAGTCTCCATGTGACACGGTTTGTAGAAGTTGGGGGTTTTGGAGAAGATCAATGGTCTAGATTTATTTAACTATGTGAGTTCCACGCACATGTACAAACACATGGAAATGATCTCCAGCTTAAAACTTGCCTGGCTGACACTATGTAAAGCTCACCTCAAGACCTTTCATCGTGGACTAGGATGAGAAACAGACGAGGAGCAATAGATGGGGGATGACGAGTGACGATAGCGTCACTGAATTTCATATCAAGTGACACTATCATCGCTATGGAAAACTATTAAAAAAAAAGAGAAAAATGAGGGAGGAATACTTCTGTGTTAGGCGAGTTACGAGGCACTATTTGGTGCAACAGCAATAAAATGGGAATTTTTCAGTAAAATCCTCGAAAATGAATGTTGAACTGGGTAAATTAACCTACTCTTCAGTGCTTTATTTTATTTTTTATTTACATTCCTTGGTATTCATAGTTCCAGTAATAACGTCTCGGTCAATATTTCTATTTCAAACAATTAAGTCACAATGCTTTAGAATTCATATAGACACTGATCAATAACTGAATTATCATCAATGACATGATATCAACAACTGCAAGCCTCACTTGTAAATCACAGCTAATTTTCAAAAAAATACTAAAAAGGATAGCCGCATGAGTGAAAACAGCAGTGCTACATACCTTTCTGCAGCTTTCTTTTTTAAGCTTTTACCAGCCAAGCTTCCTTCATCCAAAGGATGGGGCTCTACATTTTTTTGAGCATCAGCCAGAGAAAAACTGTGCATAAATGATGACAACAGCATATCAGGTGCTGTGTTGGAAGAGACTACACGTGAACCCCCGAAAAGAGATTGTAGATGTTCTTCCTCCAGCTCCTTTCTCAATAAAGAAAGTGTTGAATGAGAGCCTGCTGAACCTTTTCGTAATCTCCTCTGACGCTGCACGTGAACTCTTGTTAAGGAATTCAAAGCATAAAGGAAGCCTTATCATGGGCATTTATACAAATCACACCACAGAATATGACAGAAATACATGCTACATAAAAAGTTCAATATGTTCTATTATCATTTCCAGAGGTTTCATGAAAAATAGGAAATACAGAGATAGTACCAGGAACCCACCATATTCACATAAATGACAAAAACACAACTAACATTCAAATTTCCACAGGACTCCAACAAATTCAAGGGAGAAAAAAAGGATATCTTAAATAAGTAACTGTGCTGCATGGTTATGTGAAAAACCATGTCCATCCCCACTCCAGTTGCACAAACAGGGCATATCTGCAAAAACAAAAATTTGTTAGTAGCAGTTTTGTAGTAAACAAATCTACAGTCCATATGATCTCTTTGACAAAAGAATAATTCCAGCAAAGTGAACACTATGCCATAATATCTTAATAATATTGTCCCATTCACTTAGCTTATAAGAGCATTTACACATGCCCATGAATCCTAATTAAACAAAATTAAAAATAGCTATAACATTTTAAAAAAAAACACCTCACTTGAAAAAAATTATTTTATCTCTAAGTAATAAGATTTGCAACCTTGTAAACAAATACTTTCTTTTAATCGGTAATTGAACCAGTTATATTTAAAGTAAAAGGATTCGCCTATTGCAAAAGCCTTTTAAAGCCTACCACCAACCAGGCACCCACACCGGTTGTACATGTGTGTGAGATATATGCTATTCATCTTGCCCCACCATTTACAAGCCCTGACCCATTACTCATGTTTAATACCAACATGCAAGTGTAATGCAAATGACATGCAGACGCCTTTGATTTTGAGCCAGAGCAGTTTCAGTGAGATACCAGCTAATGAATAGTCAGGATCTCATTAAGGGACAAGGTAATAAACAGCCAACATCTCATACTCATCTGCAAATCTAGCAGATTTGCCTGTGAGAAGCATATGTGATTCTTCTTTTTTTTTTAATGGTAGAAACAAATGCAATTCTGTTAACAATACATGTCTGCATATTCTTCAGCCTATAGTAGGGCCATATACAAGAGATCTTCTGGTTGGGTCCAGCCAAACCTGGATCCCATCCATAAAGATGCATGTAATCAAGTCTGGATCTAGATTCACTCTGACTGGATACAATACAACCAGTATCAAACCCGGTTGGGATCATGCCTGATAAACTATTTACTTATAAAACAGAAGCAGAATATATGACACTACTGTTGTTGTCAGTCGTCTAGTCCATGACCATAGTTATCATACCATAGTTTTGGAAAGTTTGGTTCTGGAATCTGGCAATGTCTCACTGTAATAGCCAAGTCCATCACTATATCATTAGTAATAGAGAGTTCTTGGATCCCAGACCAAGACCCAACCTCCTGGCCTTCACTGAGGTCCAAATCCAGTAATTATAAAGTTAAGTCCAATAACTATTGTTGTCTCAATATCTACACAACCAGACCTTTTTGGAGCTCTAGCTTAAGGGCACTCCAACCAGACAAACATCTACATCTACCCTGTTTCTTTTAACCTTTTATTCTTTTATTCATGAGGATCACCCCTGTATCTATTGTCAACATTTAAGTATTTAACCAATATTCAGATAACTCATTTAACCTAATTGAAACTAAACCAAATCAGACTTGGTCTGGAAAGGCTTCTTTTAGCTGAGCAAAACCAATTTTTCAGAAGATCAACAAATCCAAGAATCAACTTCTCACGTGACTAGGTTTAATGCCACAGATCAATCAAGCCCAAAATTGGGTACCAAGTCCCAAAGACTACTTGCTTTAGGAGTTTAATCCAAGTCTGCAAATGTTGACTTAAGATGCTCCTAAGAATGTGAAGCGCTATCAACAACTAATGCTTTTCCACACAAATTTATTACAATTAAGCTCCAGATAGAACATGATTTATAGTGGAGATTGATCTGGAACACATAGAAAAGATGGAGAATAATGCCCCATAACCATGTAGCATGGTTTACAGTTTCCACACTGCCCCAAACTCACCATCTAAACATATGGTCATCAGCTCTACCAAGGTACCAACTCAGGTGACAAAACCCACATCCATTCCACATCAAAACATCAACTCCTCACCCAGTTCCTCACTTGTCTTAGTTTTCCAACAGTAAAGAATCTAAAGATACGAACTTTATCACATCCATGAGCAAAACCAATAACAAAGATGCTAAACTTGCAATCTCATCACTAAAATTACAATATTTTTTTCCCCACTTTTGCTATCATAAATGAAGAAAGCTTATGCAATCACTATCCAAAAGCCCTAAATCGTTTCTTTTTCTATTATTAGGTCGCAATGGTAAGGAATCAAAAGACACGAACTTTATCAAATTTATGAGCAAACCCAATCACAAAAACACAAAAAACGCTAAACCTTGCAATCACAGCACTAAAGTTACAATCTTTTACTTCTTTTCTGCATTAAAAATGAAGAAAGCTTGATGAAATCACTATCCAAAAGACCCTAATTCATACCCCATTTTTCGAATCGTCCCGGTGCTCCTCGTCGATGTGACGGCAAAGGCCGTAAATATCAAAATCCTCAGAACAGAACGGGCAAGGGAATTCCTCTCGGTCGTCGTCCTCACCATCGATTTCTTCGAATCCAAAGTACAGCTCTGCAACACAGATTTAATGCAAAGTCATCACACACACACACACACACAAAAAAAGCCCTAACTTTTCAGAATTTTATGTAGAGAGAGAAAGAGAGAGATTGAACGGACCAGATCGAGATTGGAGAGCCGACTGGAGGCGTTTGGATGCGATAAAATCGGACCACGAATCCATGGAATCTGGTGGAGGAGTTAATAACGCTGCTTTCTTGAAACCCTAGTGTGCTGCAAGGAGACGAAGAGAGAGAACCCCTAGAGAGAGAGAGAAAGCCCTGCAATTGCGATTTGTCGAAAGCAGAGAGAGAGAGAGAGAGAGAGAGAGAGAGACTGAGGTCGGTACGAAGGAAGGAAGTTATTTATAGACCGGAGATGGTTTTGGTTTTGAGCAGGCGAAGTCTAAGTCGTCTTCCGCCTTCTAAAAACGTGTCATGGAGCCCAGCCAGGCCTTACCCGTCCCTACCCTATCCTCAGTCTTGGTGTATCCATAGCACATGTGGTGTGTTTGGGAAGTGGGGAACTCCATCGTGGGCCCGCATAAAGATAATCCGGACCGTTTAAGATGAACCTCATTCGCATTATCCTTCAAGGATATTATAATCTGGTTGCACTTCAATAGAAGTGAAGCCCACTATGTGGGAAAAATACCGTGGTTTCTGGGTTGGCTGTTGGTTTGGTTCTGGGTTGATAGCAGTTAGGGCTTATTTATTTATTTAAGAATTTCTTGATGTGAATTTGCTGTATTGGGGTTTTTTTTTTTTTTACATGATGTGACATTTTGTCTCCTGACATTTAAAATGGTAAGTATCGTTTACGTGAATTTTAAATGCTAACCACCTAAAAGGGCTCAAATGACCTTTTGGAGTTTCTGGTTTTAAGAATATGGAGAATTAAATTCATGTCTACTAAATTTTGGAGAATGTGGAATGTTGAAATTTAGAATGCTGTTAATTCCTCCTGAATTCCGACTCCCTGTTTGATTTACCTAGGAAATTTTTTTTTCTAAGAATTTAATCCACTCTGTATTCTAGAAATTTTCTATTTGATATCTCATGAAGATTCTGAATATAAACTTCATCTCAAAATTTCAAATGTTGTCCCTCAAAGTAGGATTCAAAATGATTGACCTTCCTCTAGCATTTGGAATGCCGGAATTCTGAGATTTCAAGGCTAAAAGTGCCTTTTCAAGTGGCATAGAATTCCGAATCCTTGCATCAAACGGAGTATTTGGAATGCTCAGAGAACAAAATGCCACATCATGTCAGAAATTTCCAACGAGCTCAATTCCTTTTCAAAAATGCCCTTAACTAAACAGGCTCTAAGAGGCCGTTTGTTACTTTCTAATGAGATGTGAAAATGCTTTACATGTGTAAATGACTCACATGTTAATCATTTACACAAGCAAATGGGTCACATGTAAAACATAATCCCTCGCTTGTCATTTTCACACCTCATGATCCAAAAAATTGAAAAAAGGACTGCCTTTTCAACTTGTGAAATGCATTGTAGCAGTAGTGCATGCATCCAATGGTTGATATGTTTTTCGAATATATCTCAATATCCATATTGAATCAACGCCTGGAATTTTACATTGAAGCTGAAAATGTCCTTTTAAAAAAAATTAATGACTCAGATCGTGAAAATCAGGCCCACAAAATTTCAAAACTGTATATCAACGATCTAAGGTTTTTCGTAAATACTACACAATTTATGATGATCCAACGACCAAAATTTGATTCTATAACCATTTTTGGCCTTCCTTAATGATTTAGATCATGATTTAGGGGCCCACAAAAAAAAAAATTAAAAAAGGCTTGATGGGGCATAATGATTAAAACAAAAAGGAAATGAATGGATTGAGAGCAAATAGAAAAGAGGGCAAAATGCTCTTGTACCTTGCGCGTGACTCATCCCTTGAATTCATAGGTAACCGTGGGAGTTCATGGAGCTTCTTATAAGGACAAATGGATCCCTTGAAGACTGGAAATCCTTAGATGCTCGACCCTCCTTTAGCATTCTGAATCCCCCCTTTTGTTGCTTCTATAATTTTAGGGATTCAAAAAATCTCAAGATTCCTATTGTCAAACAAAGAATTTCTAATAGAATTTTCGTAAATATCATACAGACGAAAGTCCCATCAGAAATCCCCTCAAACAAACAAGCCTAATGCATTTTATTGGAATTTCAAATACTCCATTAAAAGGAGGATTTAGAATTCCACCTAAATGGACAACTTTTGGGGAATTTGAAATTCTTTATGTCCTTTGTTCAGCAGTTGCTCCAGTCGGTCTGGTTTTAGGTTGTTTTAACATTTTTAGTCCCAAGTATAGTGGAGTAGCAAGATTACATATTAGTTTATACTCTTAAAACCTTTTTTCATTACCAAGTGTGCTTTCGTAGCTCAGTTGGTTAGAGCACCCGTTTAGTAAGCGGGAGGTCTTGAGTTCAACTCTCAACGAAAGCAATTTTTTCGATGCGTTCTTGAGCCATTTTGGTCTTCACAGCGCTTTTTCTATTTTCATAGCTTTGTTTTTTTTTTTTGTCCCCACTCTCTCTTGTAAAGCATGGCGTTGATTAGAGCAGTTCATGGGCCAGGGTCAAGGTTCATGTTGTATTAAGATTTTTAACCTTTCATCTAAGAAGCCTTGGGGTGTGGATTAGGAGCTATGATGCCCGGATATGACATGGATATAATAGGGACATGACATGGATATAAAAGGGACATGAATTTTATACATAAAAAGTAAAGTATCAGATACGATGTGACATAATACGTTGCACATTTTGAAGTATCCGTGCATCATATGTTAGGAGTGTTCATGGGCTGGTTCAGGCAGGACCAAGCTTAGTAGCCCTTTGCAAACAGTAGTCCAATTAATAGGAGCTAATTAGATTAAGGCCTAATATAAAAACTTTAATTTTTAAGTTCTAATTTATGAAAATCATAAATAAAAAAAAAATCTCTTATTTCATGTGGTAATTGGAGTCCTGCCTTTAAAAAATTACATTTAACACCCATCACTTGTGTCATTTTGAAAATTTTACGAAGTCATTCATCCAAAGCACTTGTCAATTTCGCATTGTCCACCTCCATCCGCTTTGGCTAAAAAAACTCTAGAGAAAAAAAGCACCCCACTTTAGCTCTCGTGTTTGAGAGGCAAAAATATTAAAATCTCTAATTTGTAAATAGACTTTGAAGATACAAAATACAATTTGGGTTGATAAAAATATATTCTATAAGACATCACATGAAAATAAAAATTAAGACTATAAGATAGATGGTACAAATTTAAAAGAAATTAAAATTGAACATTTTTAAATTTTAGATTAAGTTTGCAAATGTTGCATATAGACCATATTGACCAGTTTAAACAGTTTTAATAGTTTATTGCATATTACACGGTTCAATTGAGGGTGGTTTTGGTTGAATCAGAGTGTCAGATGAGATGTTTTGCCTGTTCAATTGGGTCTGGTCTGGTCTTAGAACACTGCTAGTATGTGCATCTTCTTCTTTTCTTTTTTTTTTTTTTTGACCATGTTTAGGCAAGCCTATTTGACCCCTGTAGCCAGAAAGTAGGACCAAGTCCAGCCACGGGCCTTAACATCCAGCCCATGAACCTGAAAGTTGCAGATATCTTGATTTGATTAGTTTTCTTATCTTACTTACATCAAAAACCCTAAAATGGATTTAAAGACAAAAGATTTGAAATTTCTATTTTCTAGATATTTCAGAAACTTGGCCCCTGACAAACCCTTATAAGCCAATGCATAAAGGTCGCTCTGGATTTGGTTATGAATTTGCATTTTGAAACAATGGTCCAGACCTTAGTGCCCGGAACCTCCTCTCAACTCCGAAAAAGAGGATGGGTGCTTTCGGAGCAGATCCGTCTTTAGAGCGCGGTTTGATTGAATATGGAGTGAACCGTGCAGAATTTTGGTTTTTTGTGCATTTTCTTTTTCTGTAAGTTTGATATTTATCTTTTGAATGAAGAAAATTCTTTTGACTTATTAATTATTGTCTATTTTATGTGATCAAATTGCAAAGTTAATTTTTTTTCTCTATTTTTGATAGTTGAATATACGGATAAGATATATTTGTGCCAATTAGTTAATTGTTTATAAAGCCACAAGCACTATGTTGTATAAGCGCTCTAAAGGCGCTTCGGATATATAATTATTTTAAAACTTAGCGTTTCGGCTCTCCCGCCCCCGGCTCTGCGCTCTGGGCACTTGGGTCAAGACACATTCATTTGGTTATTAAGGAGTGAAAGCTATTAAATTTCACCCAGTAACTAACCCTACCTCAAACCTCGGCGTTAATAGAGGTAGTGGAAATACTTTTCAACACTCCTCCTTGGGCGGACTTGGTCAGTGCACATCTCGTGACACCACATTTCAGTGCCGAGTTGTTCCTCTTTAGATTTGAACTCACAAGCTGGCTCTAATAGCATATTAAATTTCTTATACTAACCAATCCTACCAAAACCTTGATGTGTTAGTGGAGGCTGTGAAAATAATTTCCAACAAGAGCCACATGACGGGAAAGCAAGGGAACATCTCTGTGGTATAGAGTTTGCAATGTTATGTAGACTGCATAATGTTGGAAATGTGTTTGGACATGTCCAATGCAGACCAACAATGGCAACAGTGAGTAAAAGTTGCTCCATGAAGGTTGATGGATCTCAAGAAAAGGGGCAGGCAAAAGAGGATATGGATGGAAGTACTATGGTATGGATAGATTTGAAGCAGTGCAACCATTTTGCGGATTGGCCCGAGATTCTGGAATGACGAAATGTAATCCATGTAGCTAACCTCAACATAGTTGAGACAATGTTTTGATGATGACGATGTATGGAGTTGATGGGAGTCCCACACACTGGAAGAATTAATCCTATCAAGGGTTACATGCCCATTCAAAAAAACACAAAACAAAACAAAACAAAACAAACTAAGAACAAAAATGTCTAATGTAGTGTGAAATTAGGGAGTGTCATTGCTATGGGAGGAAACAAGAGAGGAAAATAAAATTCTTATAGTAGCGATAAGATCGATGAGATACTTCTACGACTGGTTTTAACTTTCTTGCCACAGTTCTGTAAAAAATATTTTTTTGTGAAAGAACAAGCTGATCACATCAATCTAGCACTTCTCAAATTGGATATAGCTGGAAAAGTTCATTTGAGGGATTTTTGTTTGTAGTGTTGCCATGAAAGGCAAACTGAAGGAGCAGTTTAATCTCTGATAGACAGATTTGTTAAATAAATTTTTACCAATCATTAAGTATGAAGAATGCAAGAGAAATATAGAAACAAAAACACACTGCAAACACTGAAATGCAAATGCTTTGACATATTGTAAGTTTATAGATTCAAAATGAAATCCAATCTATTACACGTAAGTTTATAGGCTCAAGATGATGAAATTCAATATATTACACCCTTTCTATAACTATGATAAGGTAGCAAATAAAAAAGCCAACCCTTTTCATAATTATTGTAAGGCAGTAGATCAAAAGTAACATACCCAAGTGTTCTTCCCCCAAAATCTCACCTTAGTCCAGAAGTCCACTGGTAGCCAAACAAACTTTCAAAGCTCTCTGATCAATGCAATTGCTAGAAATGGGTTTTGCTGAAAAAATGCCAAAACTCATACTTGCAAGAATTCATCAGACTCAATCTTCCAAGCAATAAAAGAATCTGCAACAACAACTAGCATCCATGCCTTTCATAGTGCTATAGCTCCATGAACAATAGCTAGAAGAACCAAAGAGACGAAACTACTAGCTGCCTTGGCTCTGTATGCATGCCCTGTGGGAATTGATAATGGAAGTGAACACTCCTCCCCATTAAAGAACACCTTACTCGGAAACCCATCCCCTCCAGCCACATCAATTCCTGGTGTCAATTTCTTTGTAAATGAAATAACCGTCTGCTGCTTTCCAGGAACCCCGGGATCTCTAGATGGGTTGGCACCATTGGTCTCTGCCACAAGATAGTTCAGTCCTGGGAGACCTTGCATGAATATAGTATCATTTACGCCTTGTAATGTGCTTCCATTGAAAGAGTACATTGTTTCATAGCCAGCAAATGCCTTGTCCAACTGAACTGCAGCAAACCAATCGCCAAAGCTGGTGTCTTCCCAATTGAAGAGTGTTATTCTTGCACTCCAACCACGTCTGTAGTCTGTGTATAGATGCCAATGAACACTGACGCCGCAGTAGTCACCACAGGGCAATGGGCTTGGCACCTGAAAGTGTTTGAGATCGGCCCATGCAAGAGCTTTGTCGGTTCTATTGGCAAAAGGGATGAGAAGACCTTCAGAAGGAAGAAAAAGGGCGGATGCATTCGTACTACAGGCAGGCTTAATATTAGATGGACAACCACAAGCACAAGTACTGCAGGGGATGATGGATTCGTTATAAAATGCAGAGAATGAGACACAGCATCGTGGCTTCGAACCCTTCCGCTGTGTGATGTTGCATACTACTTGCCAGCTGGCAATTGCCAACGTAGTTGATTCCAATCCACTTGTGTCAGGGAACTGGGCTGGGCTAACGCGAACAGGAGGTCCGCATTGGTAATCTGGGTTGAGCTTGCCACTGATCTTCCAATTCTGTGGTGCGTAAAGGACCGTCCTGTTGAGATCCGGTGGCATTTTAAAGACTTGGAGCTGGAATGCTGAAGTGGACTTCCTTGGATCCATGGATGGTGGCAAGATAGTACCGTTCCTGCAACAAAAAGGTATCAATCCAACAGAGGTGTCGTTGGCCTTGGTTGGAGGAAGGTCCAAGATTGTTGGTGATTTCTGGCAATTCAAGATCTTGCTGAAATCAAAGTCGGCATAATATGCGCCTTGCTTGCCATAGATACAGTCTGTTGGATCGATGGCCGTCGTATAAGCACCCTTCATGCTGAAGATGAATTCTCCCCTCATCCATTCCCATGCCAGATTCCAGTTATCAAGACGGCCGAGGGGGCTATGATTTGAAATTGTGACCTGTGCCAAGTAATTGGATCCATATGTTTGAAGCACGTCATAAGCGATTGTGAGATCGCCTACTTCACGGGGCAGAAACTTTTCTTCGGTCATGTTTGGTTTCAATTTAGCGTCTTTAGTGCAACATACATGCATAAAAGTCCCTCCTGTAAGACGAAAAATATAGAGCATATAAACAAGCTTTAAAAGGATAAAAGACAAAAAGTAACAGTTTCGTTATTAATTCTTTTCTTCTCAGGAATTATACAATCCTCAGCCGGGCGATAAGTGGAGCCTCCTCAAACCTTGCTTCAGACAGGCATTTATCTTGGTCTGATAGTATGAAGTCAATAAGAATCCATAGTGTTGGTGTTGCAGACTTGCAGGCCTCACAGCAGGTGGGCCATGACTTACAAATCTACCCGAGTAAATGATTTCCACTATCTTTTGTTTCTCTTCAGGTCTAGTAGGTTATATAGAAGCTAATGAGTCTAAAATTATGGTTCCAGCCCAATAGAAAAGATTTCAAAGAAAGATTTGAAATGTTAAGATGGTCAAAGAAAGAATTGGAATGGGAACTAACTGTGGAAGGAGATTAAAAAATACGATGATTTGGACTTTAAGAAAGAGAAGTGCCCAAGGCTGTTGAAATTCATTTTGAGAGAAATATGAGATCTATGAACCCTTTCACATGCTTGTTTCAATTTGTAGATAGAACATAGAAGTGCAAAGGTGTGGTAGACATCTTGGTGAAACAGGACATGGAAAACAATTTTATGATTATCACGACTTCTTTTGATTTTCCTTTTTGAATACCTTCTTTACGAATCTCCCTTGATGGGGCATTACTGTTAAAAGAAAATGATCCTCTTATTCATACAGTTAATGGAGCTTATGTTGTATTGTTATGTTTTCACTAATTTCCTATGTAAAACCTGAACCCCAAAGGGCCTTTATCCTCAAAAGCCCATTCACCTCAAATTTCTGAATCCTTGAACCTTTGTGAGATGGAGAGGATTGTTAGATAAAAAGAAGTGCCACTCAAACAAGGAAGAGGATAAAAGAGGCCTTAAGGGTAACCGGAGAAAAGAGGGCTAAAAACCCCCGCGATATCAAAAGAAGATAACAAAAATATTAATCCAAAGAATCTAAGTTGCAAAATGACAATCAATTCTTAAAGCAAGATCTGAAAACAATAAGAAATTTACTGTTGTACATGATATAGATAAAATGGAAAAACCCTCAATAATTTCTATTAATCAAATTCCTATATGGAAATTGGAGTTATATTAAGAATGGCCGTTTGGCACTATATAGTAGTCATGCAGCCACTTTGACATCTAATTATATTATGCATGGAAAATCCTCAAGGGAACACCATCCATGAGCACCTATTTTTCAAACTTCTAAAACCATTAAATTTGAGGGCCGAAAATCAAACCGTTGGGATGATCTAATAGGGTTGATATTTTTGTATACTCTAGGTCTCATTTAGGTCATTCCATCCCCCCACCTCCCATGCTTGGTATGCCTGAAGTGGGCCTCACAATAGGATAGGGTTTTCACGAAAGGTGGTTAGGGTGGGGGTGGCTACATTGATTAGACCAGCTATGCCCTATGGGGAAGAGTATTGAACAGTCAAGAAGCAATACATACAAAATGAGTATCTGCATATCAGAGATGCAGATGTTGAGATGGATGTATGGCAAAATTAAAAAAGGTAGAATTAGAAATGAGCACATTTAGGGGTAGCATTAATAGGTGATAAATTAAACTAGAGACTTGGTTTAGATGGTTTGGACATGTCCATAGGACAGCTATAGTGCTGGTGAGCAAAAGTCTTTCTATGCAAGTTGATGGCTCACCAAGCAAAAAGGGTAGGCCGAAGGGGGATAAATGGAACAAGGTTAGATCTAAAGACGTGCACCCTATCCGAGGATTTAGCCCATGGTAGACTAGAGTAGAGAAACAAAATTCATGTAGATGACCTCAACACAGTTGGAACTTGGAACAATAGGACAAGGCATTGATGATTTTATATATATATGAGAAAATATGGAAACCCCTCTGTGAGAAATGAATTTGCTTGATGTTCACTTGATTCATGATGGATTTATTTATTTATCTATTGAGAATCGTAAACTTATCAATAGCTAAGAAGATATACACAAGTATCATATAAACTGAAAAGCAACAACCCTAGAGCCATAGCTCTGGATCAAAAAACAAAACCTATAAAACACTGAAGACTAGTAAAAGGAAAACAACTTGGTTGACATGGTTGAAAGAAACATGGATGTGCCGAGCTAGATCCACCGCTTCTTCCACCACATATGCTATACACCCAATTTAGGCTTGAAAAGGCCGGATGCCAAATTAATGGCGCACAATGATTCTGCTTCCACAATAATCTGATTAATTTTTTTAATTTAAAATGGTGCAGGTTTTCTTTTTATTAAGGTAGGATTTCTTTGTAGATTTCTAGATAGGATAAGTTTTAGGTTAGATTGTAGGGTGGATTGGGGTTTATTTATTGGTGCAGGTTTTCTTTTTATTAAGGTAGGATTTCTTTGTAGATTTCTAGATAGGATAAGTTTTAGGTTAGATTGTAGGGTGGATTGGGGTTTATTTATTGGAGAAAGAATGGTTGAATATAAGAAACTGGATCTTAAATTATGCCTGAGAAATCAGAACCTGCACCAACTCCAAATTTGGTCTAAACCCTAAATCCAAAGGGCCTTTATCCTTAAACCCCTTTCTCTTCAAACCCCTTAATCCTGAAGCCTTGAAGAGGACGAGATGAGACAAAGGTTTTGTCAGATACAGCACATCATCAGGTTAAAAGAGGTGTAAACTTAAACAAGGAAAGAGATGAGGCCTTAAGGATATAAGTTAAAAGAGGCCCATAGCATCAAAGGAAGATTACAAAAACACTAACCCAAATTACCTCAGTGAATCAAAGCCGTAAAGATTATTGGATGGAAATATAAGTAAAAGAACCACAATCAATTCTTGAAGCAAGATCTTCAACCAAAAGGTAATAGACAAGTCCACACAGGAAAGATAAAGAGAGATGCTCTAAACAACTTTTATGAATAAATTTCTGAACGTAAATTGGATTTACATAATGGCTGACTGCCCCAATATAATACACTTGTATAGCCTCTTTGATTCCTGAATAGATGGAAAAAGAAATAAAGGAAAATACTAAATCAGCATAGTGTTCAGCTACCACAAGTCCTAATAAAAAAAAAAAATGAAAATCTGGAATTTTGATGGGTTGTTGGGTCTTGTGAACCCCCATCCCCCACACTGGCTGAATGGACCCGGAGACAGCTGGGGCCGCTGCAGGTCCGACTGGATGCTGGTTCATCTTATTTTCTCTCTTTAATGAATCTACTCATGTTACTGATAAAGAAAAAAAAAAAGTTACTTATATCAATAAGCTTTTAGTTTTACCAGTAAAACATACACCCTAATTAAAGAAAAGGGATCAGAAGTAAGAAAACTTTGCTGGTTTTGTGATCATTGAAATATGTTGTGTGATTGCGACATTCAAATTTCAGATTCCCACAGTCATCCATACTATGGATTTTCAAACCCAGCTCAAGTTGATGTCTAGCAAGGTCAGATCAACAAAAAAACAGTTTTTTTTTTTTTTTTTCACACTTTATTTGGTTAATTAAGTCCAGGAAGAAGCATTAAAAAAAAGTCCAGGACGTGGCTTAGACAAAAAGTTATCTAGACTTGGAATTCAACTTAGTCACTTTTGACTCAATCACCCCAGTAAGGACTTTCATTTGACATCATCAGGTGTTGATAGTGCAAAAGGATCTGATGAGACTTCTTGATTTAGTCATGTGGATATTAAGTGAAAGTTGGTCATGATGATACAATGATGCCAGCTAATAAAATTAGTAAATTGAATCACAGAAATGACCAAAGCCCCAAGGTGGCTGACAGTTGACAGTACTATCATGAGTTCATGACTGTTAAAATTAGTGAAGTAGCTGTTCAATAATCATTTTTTTTTTCTTCTGGAAATATTAATGCTGTATTGCAACAACAATTCAGTTGAAAAGACAACATCATTCATCATCGTTATATACCCTTGTCAAAACACAAGTTCTATAGTTCATATTGAACAACTTGTATATAGCCAATCAAAGAACCATTCTTAGAAGCAAATTTGATGCCCCTGCTATCCAAGTGGCATTCAAATGGGTCCTAGAACAAGAAGACTAAAACAGGTTTGCTTGAATATTACATGGAGCTGGCTAAAATCACAGTAGGCAATTCTAATACATAGAAACTGTGTTCTTGAAAGAATGAGATGGCTAGTGACCAACATCAATGAACTGTTTCCCAAAGCAACTAGGACACCCTGCTATACATAAGGGGCATCCAAATGGGTCCTAAAACAGGACGAAAATGGGTTTTGATTGAATACCATTGGAGTTAGCGAAAACCACAGTAGGAAATTTTAATAGAATGAAACTGGCTGTGTTCTTGGAAGAGTGAAATAGCTAATGGCCCATATCAATTAACTGTTCTTCGAAGCAATTGGGACACCCTGCTATCCAAGGGTCATCCAAATGGGTCCCTGAACAGGAAGCCGGGAACAGGTTTCCATCAAATAAGACTTCAAGTCAGCTGAAACAGCAGAAGCTAGTTCTAACTCAAGGAAACCTATTGTATTCATGTTAAACAGGTCTTAGAGGCAATCTGGATGCTCCTGCTATCCAAGGGGCATCCAAGTGGGTCCTCAAACAAGAAGACTGAATTGGGTTCTAATTGAATATGACTTGCACTTGGCTGAAATAGCACTAACTCTAATCAAAACCATAATTCTAAACAACTATAACCAAATCAGAAAACGACCCATCAAACCAAAAATCAAAGTCAGTCAGAAGAATACCTTCAACAGTAGGGGAAGAGCAGTTATACCCCTTATTGCCAAGACTGATATTCCCCGGCATCGGAACCCCGGGCGGCAAAACGCCGAACTGGGTCCCAATCAATTCAATCTCTACCTGAATCTGTGCCAAGTCCCCGGCGGTCTCAATAGCCGTCTTCAAATCAGTATTGGGGGACCCTGAAAAGAAAGTCCCATTACCCACACTCGCCGGCAGGGATGACCCATCAGACAAAACAGCCGGATTGGCAGAAACAAGGATTTCTTGGTGCTTGAAGCCGATAAAAATGTTCCAGGACTTGAGCTCCTCGACGCCGGTGTTGAGAATGGTGGCGGTGGATCGGAAGGAGTAGGGCTGGAGAGATGGGTCGGAGATATATGGGTGGATGCGGGTGCGTTGTTGGAAGGTGTAGGAGAGGAAGATGCCATTGCATGCATCTGCGGCAGGGGAAGGAGCTTGAGTTTGAGACAGAGTTGAAGGGATGAAGAAGGAGGAAGAGATGAAGAGGAAATACAAGGGTAGGATATTGAAAGACATGGTTTTTTGGGTATGGGAAGAGAAGCAGAGAAATGGGTATGTTTCTAATCAGCAGGAAAGAAAAAAAAAAGATATGGCTTTTCGGATATGGGAAGAGAAGCAGAGAAATGGGTATGTTTATGTTTCTAATCAGCAGGAAAGAAAAAAAAGATATGGCTTTTCGGATATGGGAAGAGAAGCAGAGAAATGGGTATGTTTGTAATCATCAGAACAAAAAAAAAAAAAAGATATGGCCTTTCGGATATGGGAAGAGAAGCAGAGAAATGGGTTATGTTTCTGATGAGCAGAAGAAAAGACAGGACCTTTGGGTACAGGAAGAGAAGCAGAGAAATGGGTTATGTTTCTGATCAGCAGAAGAAAACACAGGACCGTTGGGTACAGGAAGAGAAGAAGAGAAATGCGTTATGTTTCTGATGAGCAGAAGAAAAGATATGGCCTTTTGGGTACAGGAAGAGAAGCAGAGAAATGGGTTATATTTCTGATAAGCAGAAGAAAAGACAAGACCTTTGCGTACAGGAAGAGAAGCAGAGAAATGGGTTATATTTCTGATGAGCAGAATAAAAGACAGGACCTTTGGGTATTAGAAGAGAAGCAGAGAAATGGGATATGTTTCTGACGAGCATAAGAAAAGACAGGGCTTTTGGGTATGGGAAGAGAAGCAGAAAAGTGGGCTTGTTTCTGATTTGTGGAAGATGAATACTGGAGTATATGAGAGAGACAGACAAAGAGAGAGAGAGAGAGAGAGAGAGAGGAGCTTTTTAAGGAAGTTGTGATCTTCGGTTTTTCCTTCCCCTTCTGTCTGGTATGGATTTGGGCGGCTTTGGACTGGAGTGGGGGAAAGATCAGATTCGAGAGGGATTTTGGCTTTCAGTTTAAAACGGTCCTATTTTTGTCGGGTCGTTCGGACATCACCAGATAACCTGACTATTCTTTAGCCAGCGGGCCCAGCACTAGTGTGGACTGACTATACTTTTGGATTATATATATCTATTAAATTTGTGGGCCACGGACAAAGAGATTAACGTATCAGATTGATTAAAAATCTTGATAGTTGAGGTAGTCATATTTTGATATTTCAATCTCCCTATCTCATTGTTTGTGGAATCCCAAGTCGGCCTGACAATTGAAATGTACCGTAAGGATGAATGGGACCCTGCCTTATAAATAATAATAATAATAATATATTATATAAAATACGAGATATATTTATATGCATCCATCACTTACATGGCTTTTCTTATTTGCAAATGAACATTCTTATTCTACAAGTGATTATATAAGGCTTTTCTATTTTTACACAAAAATATCTTCAATTATATATACGTGCCTCACCTTATAGTAAGGGATGCTGTATATGAATATTCCTCTATAAAATATATATCTGTTTTATAATATACATTACTTCTATATAAACATCGTATTGAGTACTCAAATATTTGGATATGGACCCAATTGGATGTGGGCTCAGCCCAATTAGCAAATGACTTTGAAAAGAGAGTCTATTCGCAAAATCTCTTGTTGGGTGATGTAGATAATTGAGCAAAATCTCTTGTTGTTCCATTGAGATAAGCATCTAAGTAGATAATCACTTTAGACCAAACTTTCACTCTAAATATATTTGAATTTGTCCTAAGGTTGGTCCCATGTAAAGTATCTAGAATAATTACATAGCATGCAGATAATTACATGTTATTAATTTTATGGTGGGCATGCACAACTTTGACTCGGAATGAATCCGGTGATACATACAAGGGAGTGTAGGTTCAATTTAGAGGCATAGCCCCACCCTCTGAATTTCTAATTAGAATTAGGGAAAGATAGTTGATTAGGGAAGTAAGAAAAAAAAAATGATAATGCAGGTTTTTAGCCCGTTGGGCCAGAACAATTCCTACGGGCCAGGATAAAAAGACGGATAAAATCCCTCTGTGCCTGTGTGGTAATTTAATTTTAGCAAAAGGAAAGTCTTATCAGTAGTGAGAAAGATGCTGGTTGGCCATCTTTCTGTTAAACGGTTTCATGTTTGAAATTCAAATGCAAAAGCTAAAATTGGGCCCACAATCAACTTCCTTAGCAGGTGAGGTGGACCAGGCCCTGTCAATTTTCTCTCTTCCATTTCTGAATTTGGACTGCACGCGCGAGACACACATTAGAATCTGAGGGATAATTACTTGCCGTGGACTTATATGCTAATGAATGGTTCCTACCATCCAATTGAAACCTCTTTTGATGAACCATCATCCAAAATAAAACATTCCTCCAAAGACTAACATGTATCTAATACGTCTCTCCGTAGCTCTATCAAATTTAAACTACCGTGAATTTATGTTTGTTTGTTGCTGGATTGGACATATAGGAATAACTAAGGTACCAAATAGGACGGTTTTAAATCGGAACCATAGTGGATCCGGATCTATACCCATTTCTAAATAACGGTTTTAGTTCTGGATCCGGATCCAGTTTTGGCTTAAAATCTGTTTTATTGGTTCCAGACCAATTCCGATAAGAAAATCCGAATCTGGTTTCGGAACCAGGTTAACCTAGAGGACTGGAATCTAGTTCCAAAATTGATTCTAATTTCTTTTCATTCTTCATTTTTTTTTAAAATAAGCATCATTCAACTTATAACAGTGCATAAAGTCTACTACCTTAAGCATTATACATAAAAATGCCAAAAAAGAAAGTTGATTTTGAGGTACAAGTTACAATATCAAAGGCTCATATACCGGGTATCGGATCCACGGGTTGGAACCTATATGGACCCAAAAACTGGACTCATTTATCAATCGGAACCTAAATTGGGTTCCGGACCGAGACCCATTTATGAATTGAAACCTAAAATAGGTTCCCGATCCGTTTTTTTGTAGGTCGGAACTTTCGAGTAATCTGAGAATCAGATACCCGTTTGCCACCTTAGAACTAAGTAATGTTTTTTATGTATTCGATTTTACTCTAATTGAACTAAGATTTTGATGTATGTACAACGTTTTGAGAAAAATAGGGCAAATCACTTAAAAACGCATCTCCCCTCTAGGGCTTCGTTTCGCTGAGGAGAGAATTGTTCTTCAACCGACGCTCGGCTCATCGCTCCTCTGCGCATTTCTTCTTCGACAAAAAAGGAAAATCAACATCTCATCTGTCTCTTCTTCTCCACCCTCTCCTCAGATCGTCCTCAACGCCTCAGCATCTGCCCCGCCTCAAATCTGCTCCATCTTCTCTTCCCCTCCATCTGCTCCACCGCGGCCTAGATTCTCCCCACCTCAAATCTTTTCAAATGGACGTAGAAGACCCAGCTCGAACCCAGTGTTTAAGGATCCTCCTTGGCGTCCAACCATTCTGTCCCTAAATGGACGCAGAAGGCCTAGCTCTCCAACTGCGCCTCCAGGTCTGGACCACCACGCAGCAGCCATCCCCATCTTAGTTTCATGGCACATGGCCGTCATGAACGTCCATCCCCGTCAATGTCACAACCCTCTCACAAGAACCATTTCCATGTGAGGCGTCCATCCCAAGCGAACTTTTGCAGGTTTTCCCTCTCTCCCCATCCATGTGATTTGGTACTTTTTTTTCATGTCATGTGATTTTTTCCTATGATGCGCTGCCTGGCTTATGGTCGAAGGTGATTTCAACTTGATGAAGCAATGATATTGGTATTAATCAGTTATCTTTATTTGTTTTCCCTTTGAGGAGAAACTAGTGGTTAATTAAATGGCCTTTAGTAAATGAAAAGAAGAGGTCTAGAATGCGAATGCTTGGCTACTTGTACATGGCTAGAGCACTTCATATTAAATAGGCAATTGTTCTATCATTTTATTGACTCAAGATTTAAGAGGCAGTTTTCATTAAACCACTTCCCTTCACCTACCCATAAATCCATGTTTGAAAATCACCCAAAAGAATTGAAACTTGACCAAGTCAACTCAGCTGGAACCCAAGTCCCGAATCAAATCAACAATCAGTGCTCTCCACTGACTCGGCTGGGTCAACTCAGATAACCTTCTTCCAACTGGGCTCAATTCCCACAAATAAAGAGATTCCACCAACTCTTGAAATTGTAACTTTACTTTTCACTCTAGTTGCTTTTGCTCAATGACTGAATTCCTTGAAATTATATCTTTTCACTCTAGTTGCTTTTACTCAATCAAAATGACTGAACTGGAAATGCTTTGTAAAACTCCTTTTTTGGGTTCTGAAAAGATTTTAGTACAGGGCCACTTTGTAGTTTTTTCCCTAACATTATGCAGTGGCCACCCCTACCAGGTTGGTTCCACCACGATCCCAACACCCAGTTAGATTAGAGGACACTGTTGTTGGCAATGTTTGGAACATAATTGTTGATTTAAAAAGCGGCCAAAGCATCATTCTTATTACTTTTATTTTGTTTCGTTTTGCAAGTATTTTCATAGCGTGGTTCTATTGTTGTCATTAAACCGTCCAAAAGAATAAAGCAGGCCCATCTTTACCAATTAAGACATTTATACCACAGGTTGAGGAGGAGAAAATACCCAAAGTTGGATTTATTTTTTATAACATAGAGGAGGCTTACGACACTTATAACATTTATGCAAAATTGGCGGGTTTTAGTATCTGATGAAGCTCTGAGACAAGGGTGAATAATAATGTTGTGAAGGAAGAAATTTGTTTGCTCCAAAGAAGATTCTAGGAAAGAAAAATTAGGCAATGACTCTATATAGCAGAGATGGAACTCAGATACGCGGGAAAATTGTGAGGCACACCTTCAAATTAAATAAATAAGAAAGAAAAAACAAAGGAGGGGCAATGGGTGGTGTTTAAAATTATTGTGGAACATACTCATTTATTAAGTACCCCTAGAAAGACTCATATGCTACAATCACACCATACGTATAGTCAGTACTCCCAAAAAAAAAATGATCTATACTTATGGGGCTGCTAATTTACAGCCAAGGAATCAAATGGCACTTCTAGAGTTATAGGCGGGTGGGAGGGATAAAGTTGGTTTTACTGAGACAAATTTTTGAAATCAAATTAGAAACAAAAGGGAAGAAATAAAAGATGAAGATGGTGAAATGTTCTTTGAATACTTTGAACAAATGAAAGAGAGAAGCCCAAGATGTTATTTTGTTATTGAGAAAGATGATGATGATCACATTAAACATGTGTTTTGGGCTTATGACTATTTTCAGAAGTTACTATTTTCAGAATTTGGAGATGTTGTTTCATTTGATATAACATACAATACAAATAGATATGGTTTTGTTTTTGGTACGTTCACGGGAATTAATCACCATGATTAATCAATATTATTTGGATGTTGTTTAATATCAAATGAAACTTTTGATACATTCGTGTGGGTTTTTAAAGAATGGATTGAAGCAATGCGAGGGGACCCGCCAAAGGTGATCTTAACGGACCAAGATTCTGTAATAACAAAAGCGATCAAGTTCGTTTTTCCCACCACATGCCACCGTTATTACTTGTGGCACATTATGCAGAATTTACAAAAGAATTTGGGTGGAATTGCGATTCATAATCCGAACTTCATCAAAACATTTAAGAAGATTGCATACAATTCTATCACAATAGAACATTTGAGATGGCTTGGAAGAATAAACAATGAATGGCTGCATTTGATGTACGGTATTCATGAGATGTGGGTGCCAACGTACTTGAGAGACATTTTTTGGAGGGATGTCCACAACTTCAATAAGTAAGAGTAACAATGCATTCCTTAAGCAATACGTGACACAGAAGAATGGTTTGTATACTTTTATGTTCGATATGAGGAAGGCATTGCAACTCAAAAGTATCATCAGTTGAAGGCTGATCATGACACTATGTATGGAAGACCAAAATTGATGACATATTTGCCAATGCAAAAGAGGATGTCCGAAATATATACGAAGAAGATGTTCTACAAGTTTCAAGAACAATTACGTTACATAACATGCGGCATTGTTGAGCTCATATATGATGACATCGAGTAACGTGTTTACAATGTTTCTTCATTAAAAAATAATCACGAAATTGAACGAACCGTCCTTTTCAAGAAGGACGATAAAGAAGCAAAATGTTCGTATCAATTATTTGAGATTCGAGGAATTCCATGTGGACATATCATTTGTGTTTTCAAATAAGAGAAAATTTATGAATTGTGTCAACAATATATTTTAAAAAGATGGACAACGTTCACAAGAATAGACGATGAATCTGACAACAGAGCATGCTTTTCATGTGATGGTTCATTGCTTGAACGACATGAAGATTTATCATATGATGCTACAGTAGTCGTT
This sequence comes from Camphora micrantha, assembly GCA_003546025.1. Taxonomy (NCBI): domain Eukaryota; kingdom Viridiplantae; phylum Streptophyta; class Magnoliopsida; order Laurales; family Lauraceae; genus Camphora; species Camphora micrantha. Next base: position 2,524,570 of record QPKB01000011.1, on the reverse strand, counting down.
GATGAGGCATCCATGTATAAAACAACATATCAATATGTGAAAAAGGTTTTACAAGAGTTAAAGAAGAGTATTCGTGAGATAAATGAAAATGAAGTAACGGCAAAAGATGACAGTAAGAGAAGAGACAAGGGGACTTTTCATGAAGGGAGATATCTTGCGCCAAAGAATGAGAAGACAAAAGGTCATCCAAAGAGATTGAAGTCTTTTAAGGAAAAAGCAATGAGAAAACCCCGACTTTGTTGTGGATGTGGCAGGTGTGACATTGCACATGACATGTGCGCAATTGTCTTATGCTCGTCAAGAGGTATAATTTGTTTTTAACATTAGAATTTTTATATATGATTTTTAATTTTATCATCAAATAGATTGTGCTTTGTATTCTTCTTCAGTCCTATATTTCATGTTTTTGGAAACAATGGGAGTATTTTAGAAGACGAGGACGAGGATCTTATTGATTGTGAGGCATCGAAAAGGGCTATTCCCGATGATGGTACTTTGACATAGATTTAGGTATGCAGTTACGTTGTAGAAAGAGATATTTTGTTTATGCAGTTCATTGACACATATTTCAGTTTATATGAATGCTAATGACTTTTACAATTTTATTTTGTAGGCTTCAAATGAAGATGTGCACCACAGGTTTATGTTGTTGCAACTAGTAGTGGTTCAATTGTTGGAGATTTTATCTTATGAATGCTAATATGACTTTTACATTTTTATTTTGTAGGCTTTAAATGAAGAAGTGCTCCAGATAATATTTTTGTTGTTGCAGCTGGCAGTGGTTCAATTGGTGGCATCATATTTCATTTGTGTTTTTTTTTTTTTTTTTTTTTTTTGTGGTGGTTGTTACTACATTTTGATTTGTAATTAGTTGAGGTGCTCCACAGGTTGTTTTGATGTTGTTAATGTTGGACTTCTATAGTTTCATATGAATACTAATGTTATTTTGATGATGGACTATATAATGTATTATGCTCATTTGTTTCGAATGAAAGAGGTGCTCCATAGGTTTTGACTGAGCATGTTGGTTGTTGGTTTTGATGTTGTCTCTTGCTGGAAATACCTCATGTTTTTATAGGTTCTTGAATATGCTATCTTCTTCATTAAATAGTACAATTTTGGGTGCATCAATTCTGGCAACATGGTCTCTAGATAATTAGCATATGGTGAGGAATGAAGAAATGTCTTTTAGATTGTGCAGTTTGTCTGTGTGTTCTTTCAGGCTTTTGCCCCTATGATGGTTATGCAATGCTTTACTTATCTTCCAAAAAGGTTTCATAGCTGGTGAGGAGGAGGGTTGTGTACTTATCACATCCAAATCATGAATTCTGAAAAACTGTTCCTAGTGGATTTACAGGTTATTAACCTTTTGTGGAATGAGTGTTAGCTACCGGTTATTAGCCTTTTTAAGGGTATGTTCAGCACAAGGAAATTGAAAGAAGCAAAGAGAAAAAATGGGACATTGATGATAGTTTTCCTCCATTTTTTTCATTAAATTTATCTTGATCTTAATAGAGGGTCATATTTTGACTCCTAATTGGAGACAGTCCTTTCATTTAAAATGGTGAAAGGCAGCTGGGCAGAATGTTTGAAATAAAAGATCTCCAACTTCTCAAAAGTTTTCTCATAATAGAAGTTGTCAGAACAAAGAAAGGAATTGTTCTTTCCTAGCAGAAGTATACTCTAGACTTGGTGAAAACTACTGTAAAGCTTGGAGCTGAACTAATTAATAGTCCAATTGAAACAAACCATCATTTGAGCTCAGGAAGTAGTGAATTTCTGGGTGATCCACAATAGTAATGCCTCGTAAGAAAGTTAATTTATATCACAATCACTCATCCAGACATAGCCTATGCAGTTAGTGTGGTCAACCAGTTCATGCACTCCCAAACCCACAAGGCTTATTCTTTTCTTCCAGCGGTCTTCTGGATATCAATGGCTATGCTGATGCAGATAGGATAAGATCGCCAACAAACATTTGATCTACTATGGGATATTGTGTTTTTCTCAGAGGGCAATCTTGTTACTTGGCAGAGTAAAACAGAGTGGTGGCAAGATCAAGTGTAGAGCTATCTCATAGATTTAGCGAACTCATGTGGCTAAACAAACTCTTAAAAGATACTAGAGAACCAGTTCAAAAGAATATGACCCTTTATTCTTTTTAATACTAAATGGCTCAGTTAACAGAGTCTTCAGATTGTAGAACTGCTAACTTACTAATCAACAAACAAATGCTCAACTTACCACCATTCTGAAACTACAGTGTCACCCAACAAAAAAAAGAACATTTGAGATAAGTTCATTCTACTCATTCAAAATATATTATATCAATCAAAAACCCCTTTCCAATAGTTCTTCAACACATTTTTTAACATACCATTTTGAGCACACAATTCACACTTGTAAGACAACACAAAAACATCATTATACAACTTAATTTATTTGGTTTTTTCCTTTCTTCATATGCATGTTTCATCTCTTCAACTGCTGCCCATAATATCTCGTTCTGCCTATCCATCAGCCCATCCAACATCTTTTTCATATTTTTGATTAGTGATGCTAAATTCTTTTCATTGCCAAAAGCAAAAAATTGTTGTATGTAAAACAACAAAAAATAAAAAATAAAAAATCAATACATCATATATAGCATATAAAATGCTTACTTTCCAATTAGCACATCTCCAAAACTTTCTATTTGGATTAGTCTTTGTATGAGGGGTTAGACAAATCATCTCTCCACATGAGCATTTTGGCACCCATTCATTGGAATTAGAATTGGACGACGACGTGGCTGCAATAAATTTAGTTGCAACTTCATTCATGAACCATTAATCCCAAATAAAGCCGCATTACTAGGAAAAATGCCAAACATTAATGTAGCATTAAAATTAAAAATGTTAAAAAGGCAAATGAAAAATAAATAATAATAATCCAATAGAGATAACTAACCTTTACTGAAAATATTTTCTGTTTATTTACATTCAAGAGTTTAGAAATACGCTAGTAAAGTAAGAATAAAATAAAAATTATATTAGTCTTTAATGATAAAAAAACCAACCTTGTGCAACTTGAGTGCCTTTTGAAACTCAATCAAACATGCCAGATCCAACTTCATCTACCAAAAGTTTAAAAAAAGAAAGAAGTGTTGGATATAGATCTTAAACAATAAACAACTATCAAAAGACACCTCTACCAAACTACAAGCATGAAAAAAATATCAATCAAGAACAAAATCTAAGAGAATGAAAAACGTGGCTGCTCTCAATTTGAAGGTAAGCCATGAAAGACAAAGGAAGTGATCTTCCATCAGTTGTGTGAGCAGCTATATTCCCTCTTGGCACTATGCAAAAGGTGGCTTGTCATTGATCAAACAAAACCCCGTGTCTAAACCCTCTATAGTCATTCACATTTTGAGAAAAAAAGATCTATGGGCTGTTCTTCCATCCTCATTAGTCCTTGGAGGTACTGAAAGGCACAACTCTATCAGTGTTAAGGCTATCGCCAAATCATCAATACTCTTGATGGTTTCGGCTGTAACAAAGATTACAAGAACCATCGTGGAGCCCTTATTTTGTCTTTTTAAGAGATGCATTATTAGAAGAACGAGGTAAAGCAAATCAAATCCTCGACTTAAGATCTAGGTCAAATCGGATTTCTGAGGGGAAAGAAGCCTATCGTCGAAGATGATCGGAGGACAAGGGGAAGCGATTCAAGCGAGACGGCATAAGACTTCTCCTTTTTTGTCGCCCCTTTTTCGTTGAATAAGAGATGTTTCATCCCTTTTCGTCGAAGAACGAACGCGAAGATGAAGAGTTGGATGATAAAGATTTTTCTGTGTACTGGAGGAGAGGGGGGAGAAGAAGAAGAAAAGGAGACAGATGAGATGTTGATTTCCCTTTTTCATCGAAGAAGAAATGCACCGAGGAGCAATGAGCCGGGCGTCGGTTGAAGATAAGTACTCTCAGCGAAACGAAGCCCTATAGGGGGGATGTGTTTGTAAGTGATTTGCCCTATATAGCGGATGGTTGGATGGCGTTTCAAAACGGACGGCCCAGATGAGAATTCTCACGAATCAAGTGAGAACTGTTCTCACCCCCATCATTTCCCATATTGGGCCCATATTTATAAGCCTAAGTTTCTTAGGCAGTAAAGAAAAACAATGGTTGTACATTGCCTTGACTTTCTCCATCCATGTGATGATGTGGGCACTTCCAAATACTTCATAAAGTGGGCTCTTGATAGGCTCTTCTACATAATTTAAGAGAGAGAGAAAGACTCTTTGGGCCTGTTTCTTTATCTGAATTTCTTACAAGAGTTTGGAAGGTTGAGTTTTTTATTTTTTGATATGATGTGACATCTTGTCTCCTATCATTTAAATGCCGTATTTATTTCATTAGAATTTCAAATTCCAACTACCTAAAAGACCTTTTGAAATTCTTGAAATTTTATTTTCTATACTATTTGTTGGAATTATTTAAATTTCAAATCCTCCATAAAAAGAGGAATTTGAAATTTCATAAAAAAAAAAAAAAAAAAAAACAACTTTCTAAAAATTTAAAATACTTCCACGTAAAATTTTAAAAAAAAGGGCCCCAAAATTCTCTCTAGAATGTTTGGAACACACTGTCCAAAGCAGCATCATGCACTGTGACCGTTTGACTAAGGAGGTCATGGAGTTATCCACAAACTGAAGAGGACTCTTTCTACAGACCAGGAGAGGGTGAAAAAACATTTATGTCATTGTTTGACTAACACTTCCCTCTTCCATTATATGACAATGACCCCTTCCATTCTCATTGTCTTCTTGTTTCGCTAACACTTCCCTCTTCCATTATATGACAATGACCCCTGCCATTCTCATTGTCGTCTTGTTTCCCTTCTTTCTTTGCCCTTTCCAACGTAAGGTTCTCTCTCTCTCTCTCTCTGCATGCTCTCTTTCTCTTCTATTTGAAATCCTACGGACAGGATCGATCTTACTAGGGGAACAGTGACCGAGTTATGCAGGCAGATCAGAAGGTCCTGAGCTTGCGTCCTGGTGGTGGAGCAATCGAGGCAGTCGGCTTATCGCTCCTCGCTTCGGAAGCTCCGGTCCCGGCGCTGGTGCCGGTGGTTGTGGCTTTTCCTCCGATGTCCAGCTCCTCCGTCTGCATGGCCCAGATCCCGTCGCCTCCTTCAAGGTAACTGATCCATAACCCCTAGCCGCTCGTACGGATCTAGGGGTTTGTATTTTCCTTCTTGGCTTCAAAGTAAAGTTGATGTCTTTTTCACTCTGTTTGAATGCAAATCGGATCGCGGGTAAGTTAATATTGTTTTTTTTTTTTTTTGGGGGGGGGGGGGGGGGGGGGAGGAGTTGATGGCTATCAAATCCAATGTGTATTCTTTCTGCCACTTCTGCTTTAGAATCTTCTTGATTTTGGGGGTGGAATAGGGATGGAAGAAAAGTGGATCAGTGACCATCTTTTCTCCTGAAGACAAGGAATAAATAAAAACCCAGGTGTGATTTTTGGGGTACATTACATCCTCTAAATTCTATAAAAGAATTGATTTTTCCAAGGCATTGGCTTTTGTTTTCTCTTTCACTCAGTTATTTCTGGTCTCTCTCTTTGCAGATGTCTATGGTTGTTGAAAGCTGTTGACAGTGTGCTTTAATTGCTAAGATTTTTTTAATAACATTAACTTTGTTAAAGTTGTCTGGAGAACTGGTCATTCTAATTAAACTTTCTTTGAGCTTTGTGTATGTATAAACTTTCATACACTGCTCTATTTAGATATGCAATTTGCCAGTTAGACCTACTATTCTGGCATGTAATCACCCAGACTGTTTGGTTAGCATTTTCAAGTCCAAGTATAGATGGCCTCTCTAGTTTAAAAGTGATGCTTACATGTCTTAAAGTCTCAACTATGTCTATTTGACCCGTTTTTTTCTTGATATTGAGCATCTCTTAACGCTCAAGTTTTTCCTTTTTTTTTTTTTTTTTTAACATCCATGATTCTGGATCTTCTAGATGAATAGGTGTGCTAATATGTGGATATGGTGGGATCGAAGGGACAGGGTGGGTTTATAGCATGCATGATGTGTATCTATGGAGCAATAGGAATTTGGGGATGCCTGGCTCTTTCTAATAGTTCTGTTTTTTTTTTATAGGCTGGAGATGAGGGTCATGAACGTGTTCAGTACACGCGAGACCAGCTCTTGCAACTTAGACCGGTATGCTATATTGCTCCTCTTTATTTTGTGACTGATTTCTGTACCTCTTCCCCAGTATTTAAAGATCAAATCCATCTTTGCCCTGGTCATTCTGGATTACTTATAAGAAAGTACATATTTGATTGCTTGTATTGCATCCAACATTACTTTTGATGAGGTTGGCTGGGATGTTTAATGTCATTATATTGGAAAGTGACTGGCTGAACGTGCAATTCAGAATGTCTCATCTCACTTTCCTCGCTTATTCTACAACTCCCATGTAGGGGGGAAAACTGAATCGCTTTCTTTCATGTACATTGGATACTGTTTCTTTCTTTTCTTTTCTTTTCTTTTCCTTTTTCCCGGCGCACTTCTTAATTCTTAGAGGTCCATCTGTGCTAATTCAGCATTAGTTGGTCTCTATCTTTATAACTATTGCCATTAAAATAAGTCTTTATAACCATTCCTTACTTGCTCCTAATTGGCTTGTTTTAATGGCTTATTTCCTCCGTAGGTTATTGATGCTCGCGAAGATATCCTGAAAATCAAAGAAGAAATTGCAGTCGAACTTTTTGTTGAAGATCAAAGTTGGGGGTGTGGAGATGCTAATGTGAGATCCTCTCTTTTCCCCCCACTTGCGTGTGTAACATGTGAAGGTTAATTGCCTCAGAAATCATAGGTGTTTTTTAGTGTTTTGTCTCCCAATTGGATTCTTTGAACTTTTTTTTTTTTTTTTTTGGGGTGGTTGAACAGTTGTATTGGAGATTAGTTTCATTATTTACCATTAAAAAAGTTTGATTATTTGTTTTACTTTTTTATAGTTCTCTTATAATTGAAACTTCCTACTGCTAGGTTTTTTGGGCTGTTGAGTGTGTAGCAGTTGTCTTGTTTCGCTCTCCTTTTTCCCTTATTCCTTATTTCTCTTTAGCGGCAGCAGGGTCAATCTCAAAGTCGCTATGCTGAGCCAGACAATCGAGACTGGCGTGGTGGACGGTCCGGACAATTGCTTGCTTATGGAGAGGAAAGGTCTTGGGAAAACATTCGTGATAATAGAGACTTTTCCAATCGGTCAGAGTCAGTGTCTCTTAACTCAAGACCGGAAGCCAACCAATTTAATCGTCAGGACCAACTTGGGTCTCAAATGTCTAGAGTTCAAATATCTTCCTCACAAGGGGTAATGAATGCATAACCAAATCATCTAATTGTTATTTTATGTTCAGTTCTACATTCTTGCAACTAGATGCTTGCCCTGTTGGAGGTAATTGCATGTTTTTCAATCTGGGAGTTTTGCATTTAGTGATTGAGTTGCATACATACTTGTTCATGCTAATAGATTCCAATTCTTTCTATACTTCAGCTTCACATGTTTGAAGAAGTGGTATTGCTAAACTCAAGTTAATCTTCTTTCAGCGAAGATCTGTTGGTGAGTCAAAGATGATAATAATTGATAGAATTTGTTGCACTGGCTTCAATTACACTTCCTAAAACAAATCAGTAAGATTTATAAGGAAAAGGTTTACAAATTTTCACTGGTCTCGTTCAAAGATTGTCAGTTGAAGTTAAAACTTGTCCTCCTTTTTTTCTTATAGAGAAAGGATTGTTAGCCAATGGAAATCTTTCACTCTTGGTTTGGCTTCACATTGGTTTGACCAGTTAAAGTTTACATCTGTTTTTGACAATGTTGCTAAGTGAACAATACAATGCATGGTATATCCTGCTCAACCGTTACTTATTTATCGTCGTCGTCGTCGTCATCCTTGTCCTAACTATGTTGAGGTCAGCACATAAATTCTCTTTCTCCATTCTAGTATATCTTAGGCCAAGTCTTTGGGCGTGTTGCACTTCTTCACAGTGGGACCTAGGAAGTTTTAATTGAGGGGGTCACTATTAAATAAAAGTTAAAAAATAAATAAATTCTTACTATGGAGAGGAGGAGGAGGAGGAGGAGGGGGTTGCACATATAAAAATGCAATTAAGTTATAAAAAATATAGGGCTGTTTTTGAAAATTTTAGGTCCTCTAGGTCTCCTCTTTCTCCTTCAGATCTATCCTTACTATTACCATTTATATTCTCTTTGGCCCGTTACTTTCCATTGACGGGTCGTCATCTTGTATACAAAAACATGCCCTCACTGGTGTCGCTACTGGAGGTGGAAGACCCTAACCAGTCAAAAGAGAAGCTAATGCCGGAGTTGGAGGTGGAGAACATTGGTGCCGTGAGCTATCAACGGTGGATAATGTAGGATCATTCACCCCACCGAGCTACCACTTATCCCAAAACCTTAAGGTGATAGGAAGGGTATAATCAATGGTTTTATGGTCCTTTTGGTTGTGTTAGAAAGGCATTCGAGTTGTACTGGTCTTTGCCTCAACACAGGCCCACAAGGGTGCAAGGGACCTAACAATCCCCACTCACTAGTTACACACTCTAGCGGGGACTCGAACCCTCAACCTCACCATGCTTTGATACTGCTTGTAGGATCTTAGACCTCATTGAGCTACCACTTATCCTAAAACCTTAAGGTGATAGGAAGGGTAGAATCAATGGTTTTATGATTGTGTTAGGAAGGCATTCGAGTTGTACCGGTCTTTGCCCCAACACGGGCCCACGAGGGTTGTACCAAGGACCTAACAGAGAAGATCTTGGAAGGCTGTTCGAAAACTCTGCTTTAGTTGCTTGCTGGCTCCAATCTTTGGTAGAATCTTTGACAAGATTTTGGAGAGAATCAGTTGCTCCATTGGGCTGAGAAAGGGAGAAATAATTGTGTTTCCCTGCACTTGAAAGTTTCAAAATGGAAAATGACCACTGAAATCTTGGATGAGGAGCCCACCTTGGTGAATGCAGAGAATATGCATCCTCCATCTCTGAGACAAAAGAGCACGGTCACAGAGCTGCTTTGTAATTAGGAATGCTTTATTTTATTTTACTTTAAAATAGGAGATTATAATTGATTATCAATTGACATATATAACCCTTCGTCGATATAGTTCATGTAGCCGACTCCAACCTAGTTAGGACGAGGCTTTGATGATGATGATGAACCCTTCGTCAGGGTTCGCAGGTGGAAAATGCTGAATACTTTAATGTTGGCTCATGCCTGTACCATTAATGAGCTCCGAAAGAGACTAGTTGATGTTGAAGTTGAAATCCCATGACTACTGGCTTGTACCCATCTGGTGAAGTGGTAACTCCATTGCACGGGTTTTCCCCCTGGCATAAAGTGGGTTGACCATGTTTCTAAAGATGAAGCCACTGATTACAACCAGCGTGGGTAGTGAGGTCCGGTTGGAGATAACCTAGTTGCTCGGGACTTGTGGTCCTGTGGATATCAGATTCTGATTTTCGTAAGGTTGAGGATGATTTTGTGGAAATTGTTGAAATATTGAAGGAACTTCTTGCTTTGTCACTTTTCAAGGCAAAAAGCATCTCTTTGTTCCTTGATGATTAGTTTCACCATCAAATAGCCCATATTATTTTTGCATTAAACTTCTGAGTTCTGACCTCTGTATTTTGTGGTGAAATGTTGCCCATAGCACTTATCTCTTGTTTTATGTAAGAATTTCTGGTATAATTGAGCTTTCATCCTGTGAAATTCTCATGTAATTTGACAGCCGAAATTGAGCAACGAATAACATTTGACACATCTGTGTGCAGCTCTCATGTTCTTGTTGATTATATTGATGCTTATTCAAAAAAAGGCTCTTTAAACTTCATAGTGCACAGTAGTTTTGCTGACTATGTTGTATGAGGATTGACCACTGCTAAAAGAAAATTTTCTATTAAATGTGTCCAATAGTCTCTTTACTGGTATATATGGCCTGAAATTGTTTCATTTCTGGAAGCTCGTACTATTGAAGTTCCAGGAACTTGTTCGGACCTACTGTAATGGAAGGAACACATGAGTTTGTTGCTAGATATTTGACTGGCTAGCATTGTTCAGTTCCTGAAGAGCCTGTCATTTAAATACCCTTAGAAGGGGATAAGGCTAAGTGAAGTGGAAAGTGTTTTTCCATGAGAACTATTAGCCCCACACGTGATATGTGAATAAGTAATTATTTGATAATGAGCAAGTAATATACTTCTATTTGGTTGGGCATTTAAAGTTACATAAGCTCTTTGTGTATGCATGATTTCTATTTCAATGGTACTCTTGATCTTCTGACTGTTGATATGCTTAATTGAATCAGGGACGACCTGCTCCAGCTCTCATCAAGGCTGAAGTGCCATGGTCTGCCCGGAGAAGCAACCTCTCTGAAAAGGAACATGTTTTGAAGACTGTGAAAGGGTAATGAAGTTTAGATGTGTTTGTACTTTAATGGTTGACTTCAGACATGTCTTTTTTTCATGTATATAATTCTTGAAGATTGGAAAACTATGTTGCATGGAGTCTTTAAAATTAGTGACCTACCTGTTTGTTAATGATTTCTTTCATTAGATGAAGTTTAGATGTGTTTGTACTTTAATGGTTAACTTCAGACATGTCTTAAGTGCCATGATCTGGCTGGAGAAGCAACCTCTCTGAAAAGGAACGTGTTTTGAAGACTGTGAAAGGGTAATGAAGTTTAGATGTGTTTGTACTTTAATGGTTAGCTTCAGACATGTCTTTTTTTCATGTATATAATTCTTGAAGATTGGAAAACTATGTTGCATGGAGTCCCTAAAATTAGCAACCCACCTGTGTAGGTCACATCTAGGACATGAAACTATGTGTCAATGATTTCTTTCATTATTAACGTTAACATCATCCATAGCTGATAAAATGTTATTATTATTATTTTTTAAGTTCAAGTGATATTTCTTACTCGATTAATTAGAGTTAGGTTTGGGCACATATTTTTATGGGATAACGATAAATAAGTCTTATACTTCAAATTGAATGCAGTGTATGTGTGTCTTTATGTTTTACTGTTTGTTTAAAGCAAAGTGGGCATCATATTTCATAAATATGATGTGTGCGCGCGCGCCCGTTTTACTTTCAGTTGAGGCTCTAGTTTCCATACATACGTTTTCCTTTTCTAAACTGCTCCCGCTTCAGGAGCCCTGCAACTACCTTTTTCTTGCCTGATTCTCACACCTTGAATTCATGCTTTTAGCTGAAAAAGCAAAGTGGGCATCATATTTCATAGTGTGTGCGCGTGCGCGTGTGCGCCCGTTTTACTTTCTCTTTGAGGCTCTAGTTTCCATACATACCTTTTCCTTTTCTAAACTGCTCCCGGTTTAGGGAGCCCTGCAACTACCTTTTTCTTGCCTTATTCTCATACCTTGTATTCATGCATTTAGCTGAAAAGGCAAAGTGGGCATCATATTTCATAAATAATGACCTTTGAATTATCATTGCTGTTGGATGATGAAACTGTTCGTTCTATTTACTTGTCAATAACTTGTCTGCCTAAATCACAATTTTTTCTTCGTTTTTACTATTTGTTTTTTTTTTTTTTTTTTTTTCAATTTTTGCAGTATCTCGAACAAGTTGACCCTGGAGAAATTCGATCCACCGAAGGGACAACTGATTGATTCTGGAATCACCACTCCAGATATTTTGAAGGTCTCCATTGTTTCAGATGATTTACATGTTCTTTTCACTGAGGCACTCTTAAGAGTTCTAACAACTGATTTGAGTCTTGTATTTCACTTGCAATGCAGGGTGCTGTGCGGGAACCCACATTTTGTCCCATGTATGCTCTTCCGTGCGAAAAAACCACCAATAAAGAATCCCATTATCATCTTAATGGTGAGCTCCAAATTATCCCTCTAGATACTTTTCTTGCGGGCCTTCCTGTCGACCAAATAGCCTCTAAAATCTTTCTCCCAAATATGCATTTCTCACCTAAAGCAGCCTCTCTTACCCTTAGTTTCTATGAAGCCATACTCGAACAAACCAATAGTGCGCTTTTCACCCATAATACAAAAGATGGCGAAGTTGCCTTCTCTAAACTCCAAATTCTCCATATCCTCTCTCCAGAGGAATGGCAGGACAATTGGTCCAATACCCAAATGGTTCGAAGCATCAATAAGAAACAATGGCTATACAATTACTGGGACTACATGAATGCTTGGAAATATATCCTTCTCCGCCAAAACTCTAAGCACTCTCATTCCTGGTTAATCAGTTTTCAAAAAACCTGCGATATTCAGATTCCTGAATGGTTTTGGATAAATTGGTGGTCGTTCTATGGCCCACCTTCGTCCCTTTTACCAGAATCTCTATCAAGCCATTTTGAAAATTTTGCTACTAATAATACCTCTTTCAAATACAGCAAGCCCTCCTACATTTTTCTGGTTTATTCCATTACACATGGTATTCCTTGGATCCTCAAATGGGATTACAATAAAACATCAAATCCTCCATTTTTATTGCGAAGAACCTTTGTGAAACTTTGGGACAAGTTTGACGTTCAACCTGTTCTTCAAAACCAGCTTTGTCTTTCAACCTCCAATATTCAACAATTTCCCCTATTACGTCAAGCTGACCCGTATAAATCCTTCAAAGCAGCAGTTACTGAAGTTATTAAAAATCCTGCAGTCAGCCCCTTCAAAACTGCCCCAATAGCAACTTCAAATTGCAATTCTCAAGATTTTCTCAATTCTCAAGAATACCTCATCAGTAAAGTACAAGCTCTCCATAAAGAAATGAAATCTCTCAGAAAACTTCTTTCTCAACTTCACAAGACGGTTCAGTTAGCAGCAGCCTCCATCAAGGAAGATTCTGATGCTACCAAATCTCTTGGAGACGAGGTATTCTAACACAATACTATCCAGCACAAATACGTCATACGCCAAATACATAATACAGTAGTAAGGCACTACACAATACTAGTATACAGCCAACATTATACAAAATCGCCTGGAGACGAGGTATGCTAACACAATACTATCCAGCACAAATACGTCAGACGCCAAATACAGAATACAGCAATAAGGCACTACATAGTACAAGTATACAGCCAACACAAAAGGCAGCGCAATAATTCACGGCTTCAAGCAGCTTCAAGTCTGCAATCACTCTTGTAAATTTGTTTATAAAATGGGAATGCTAGCCCTCTTGTCTAGCAGAAGCAAAAACTAAGAGAACCAATACTCTAGTTTTGCCCAATCAAGTAGTTGGTTCAGGAGGTTTTAGTTTCGTGTGTTTTAGTAGCTACCCCTGGGTGCTCATTTGGTATTAGAGCCATCTGCTCAGCCATACTGCCCTCCAGAACCTACTCCCCTCTGGAAGCCCTTGTTTTGTTTTAACGTCTTGTAATCAGTCTTGTTAAGCTGTTTTGTTTTTAGTTTTCAATTTTTATATGTTTATGTTTTGTCTAACACATGCATCATCTGTTACTCTGCTCGTCTTCTTTTAAGCGTTTAAATTCTTAGTAGTGCTTTAAATAGTTGTTGTGTATTAAGAAGGAAGAAGTTAGGTTAGAGGCCTCTTGTCGCGACGAGTTTGATTGCACTCCGTTCGCCACAGTGGGCGTTTGGGAGCTTATACCTCATTTGTTGTTGCAGGCCACTAGTAATTCCAACTTAATATTTCAATATCTATTTAAAAATATCTAGGTTCTTCAAATTTTTGAAAAAAAGATTTATTTTTGTTTTTTATCAAATTCTTCGTCTTTTTCTTCTTCAAGCTATTCTTTATCATCATATGCATCTAATATTAGTTCACATATTAATAAAATGTCAATACAAAATTTGGAAGAGATTACCTATGGTAATCTTGAACAATCAATCAATAATTTATTATTCCAATGGTCCCAATAAAAGAAATCTATAATTAGTGTTCATTCCATAGGATTTTACCGGAAAAATCCCCTAAAACTTATTATAAGCCAAAAACGCCCTCAATGTCTTATAAAGTCTATAGTGGTCTCAGGGGCTTGCTTTGGTTTTTGTTTTCTTTTCTTCTTTGAGTGGGGATATCCTTGCTCTTTTTACTTTAAAAAGTCTCAAAATCCTTTTTTCCTTTTTTTTTTCTTCTCCCATCTTATTGTTGCAAAATTTTAGTTCATCAGATATGTTTTTCATTATGTATTTTGCTTCTTTAAATCAGCAATGGAGATCAAACTCAAGCTCGAGAAAGAGTTCTCTTGAACTAGATAAGAACCGCTGGGGATGGAGCTGGTTAGAAAGATGGATGGTTGCGAAGCCATGGGAGAGCAGGTTGATGGAACAAACCCACATGGATCCTTGTAAAACGCCTTGTTCTAAATTTTTTGATGATTTCAGTAAATCTGCCCAAAATCCTCTGAACCCAGCTCGGTAAAAATTAAGAAGAACAATGTGACAACCAGGATTTCGGCAAAACCTCTAGTTGGGCATCTTGCCAATAATTTTAGCTCTCATTCACCGTCAACACCAAGACCTGAATTTCGCTACGATGAGAGCACCACGTCCTCATCAATTGGGACATCAACTCCTATTTTGGGACATCAACTCCTATTTCGGGCAATACCTCACTGTCCTAGGGCTGCTTCAAGATGATACCACTCTAAGAGACAATAGCACCCACAGTACTCTAGTGGGCGGGGATATCCCTGCTCATAGCACTAACACAGGTAGGGATATCCCTGTTCACAGTATTAATTTGGATGGAGATATTCTCGTCTCAACTGAAACCACTCTGAGAGATAACACCCACGGTACTCTAGTGGGTGGGGATATCTCCGCTCACAACACTTAACACATACAGGGATATTCTTGTTCATAGCACTAATTTGGGTGGGGTATCCCCATCCCAACTGAACCACTTTGAGAGACATCACCTACAATACTCTAATGGGTAGGGATATCTCCGTTCACAGTACTAACACAGGCAGTGATATCCCCTTTCAAACACTATTATGGGCTAGGATACCCCTTCTAAAATACTGTCATTGGCGGGGATATCCCCGCCCACAAGACAATGTATGCGTATCCATCCCTGTCTAGTCTATAAGAGAAATGCATCTCTACAGCCCATGAAGACATAAAAAAAAAATATATATATATATATATATATATATATGTATCAAAGGTAGACATGCAGCTTTACATTCACATCAATCAACAAGTTCCTTGACAATCACACACTCGTCCATCAAAGGTAGACCCAAACATTCACATTCACATCCGCCAATTAACATTTAACAGTAAATTCCCTGCCAATTACATGCATATTCTGACAATCAAATTAACAACTGTCTACACAAATATATTGTCTCTGACTAGAAACCTTATGCACATCTAATTCTCCAAAAGCATGTCCTATTGTATCAACTGAATATACAAGCAAACTGACCATACAAAAAAAAACTAGTCATTTACACAAAAAGATCAAGGTCGGTTTTTTAGTCTAAAGCACTTAAATCCAATTTATAGGAGTTTAGCACCTAAGTCCTTTTGAATATCTCCAGAACTATTTTGCTTTGATAAAATGGAATGTTAGCTTGTGTGAACTTGAGTGGTTTTCGGAGAATGCAGTGTTTAGCAAAAGCATATGCGAAGACCCCATAGTCGTTTCCATTGTCTTGGTGGGGGATGCCTATCTTTTCTTTGAAGGTTAAGACGAAATGGTCATTCCAACTATAAACCGTAAATTTTTTGGTGAGCCAACCAACCTAGGGAGTATCAAAGTAGAAGTTTAGTTTGCAAGTAGTTAGAGAATAATTTGTATAAAGATAGTACAATGCATACTCACAAATTCCTTGCAAGTAGTCAGAGAATAATGATCACTTATTGAGCTATTGTAAAATTTCCACACTGCCTCATCTGGGTAATCGACATGTAAACTGAAGTAATCAATGTGATGCAGCAAAAAGACTAATGTTTTACTTTCCTTCATATCCATCACATTTGTACCATTAAGACCAAAAGCAAGGGGTTCGTTTGTGTTTATTATGAAAAGTTCATCACTAACCCACTTAAATGAGTTTTCATAAAACAAAAAAAAAAAAAGTATATTTTGTTGGCATTGCTCTAATAATCCCTTCAGCCATTCACAGCCATGCACTAAATAGCACATCAATGCAATGAAATCAAAAGAAAAACAATAGGATTCTCTGCAGAATTTTAACAAACAGTTAATGTGCACATCAGATCATCCATACTCGAACACAAATTTGGAGATGATTATGCATTATAAGATATCAACAACCATAATGAAATCAAAACCATAAAGTAAAACACTCAAGCTCGTGAATCCTATTCCAAGCATGAGGAACACAACTTTAGCCCCTTGTAAAAAAGTAAAATCAAGTAACTCAACTAGGCTAACATTTCTACAAGGACTTTCATCGAATAACTAGTTGTCAAAACACTACAAATGTATAGAACCAGCTTAGAAAGAAAGAGTAAGTAATAATCTTGAAACCAGTACCAAGAGAGATGGGACTGATGAAGGAGAAAGAAGTTGGAGAAATTTGTCAATAGGAGATTGACTTTCCTCTTCTAAGGTACACTTGAGCAGCAACATTTCCAAAGAAAATCTTAACTTCCCAATGGATGCATTGATCAATGTTAGGTGCAAAACCTTTTCATATAAAAGTTTATCCACAATTTTGAGAGTCTTGAAGTCTAGAGGAGAGGTCAGACACTAGGCTTCTTATTTCCAAAAGAAAAAAAAAGGTGCACTATATCCCTCTTCTCTCCCTCATTCCACCCAAGTAAAGTTGGGTACACAGGCCATGTTTCCAAAAATGCATTCCCTAGCATTAAGAATCCATAATACTTTTCCATAGACATTTGTATTGACTAAGCACTGATAGAATTTGCAAATTGTGTGGAGTGATGGTGAAGAAAGAGAGCACATTTTATGTAGAAAATGTCCCAAGTCCTTCATATTGTGGATTTTGCCAAAACCTTTACATATAAAAGAAAACATCCACAACAAAAAATTGAATAAGCCTGTATTTTTCACCTATGGCGCTCCTACACAAGTGCTTTGCGTGATTTTCAAGTTCTTGCCATCCCATGAAATGAACTTTCACTTGAATGAAGAGGACAATAAAAAAAAACCCCCAAAATTCCTGTGAGGGATCTCAATTCCCATAGGGTTAAAAAAAAAACAAAAAACCACCTTGGATTGGCAACCAATATCATTGGGAACATCACACGTCTCAGACAAAATCAGCCAACATAGAGAAAACATCAAATGGCACAAAATAAAACCAATAAATAATCTGAGATTCCAATGCAACTAAAAAATCAAAATCAAAATGGATAAAGAAAAAAAATATGAAAACAAGAAGAGAAGTTAGGGATTGGTACCGGTGGTGAGGAAGAAATGCACGTGGGGAGGAGAGGAGAGGAGAGGAAGAACGGCAGTTGAGTCGATCTCTGCTGCTGTTGCCGACCGATTGGGAGAGAAAGGAAGATAGATGGAGGGACAGAGAAGAAGGCGAATAGGAGAATAAGAGAAAAGGGTTTTTGGGTATGGGGATATCCCTGCTTAGAGAAAAAATTAAAAAAAAAAAAAATTCCAAATAGCCTTTGGGACTACTGTGGTTTTTATAAGATATTGATGGTGTTATTGGCCTATTACGAGTCTTTAAGGGAATTTTTGGGTAAAATCCTCTTCATTCAAATTAAAAACTGATTATATAATAAAAAATGTTGAAGAGACAACATCAATAATTAATAAAGAAGAACGCCTTTCTCTTATTGCTAAAGAAACAATAGAAAAACTCGGCATCCAATACAAGTATCTCTATATCGGACCAGTACAAGTAGCCATTAAACCTCTCACTCAAACTGATTTAAATAGCTCTTGTCTATCTTATATTCGAGACCAAAGACGTGTGAAGTTTAAATAGTCAATAATAGGATTAGTCGAAGCTAGTCTTCACAATGGCTCAGCCTTTGTGAAGATCCCAGTAAGCGACATAAGCATTGCGCCAATGCACAAGAGGGATGTTGTGAGGGCTAGTGTTATGCTTGAGAGGAAAAAGGAATACGGCACAATACTGGCATTCGATGTTAAAGTGACGCCCGAGGCTCGATAACTTGCAGATGAGACTGGAGGGAAGATATTCATTGCAGATATAATATATCACTTGTTCGATCAGTTCAAATCTTACATTGATAATCTAAAGGAAGAAAAGAAGAAAGAAACTGCAGAAAAAGCAGTACTCCCTAGTGTTCTGAAGATAATGCCAGACTGCATTTTTAACAAGAAGGATCCAATTGATGTGGGTGTTGATATTCTAGAAGGCATTGCGAAGGTTTTACTTTGCTCTTATTTTCTCTATTTTAGTTCACTTTCTATTTTACAGAATGTTCATTGATGTGTGGTAAGTGAGAATGGTACGATTCTTGTTTGGTATCGGTTGAGAAGGCTGGGCCTTTGTGAAGACTAGCTTCCACTAATCCTATTATTGAGTACGTGTCTTTGGTCTCGGACATTAGACAAAAGGGATTTAAACCAGTTTGAGTGAGAGGGTTAATGGCTACTTGTATTGGTCGATATAGAGATACATGTATTGGAGGCGGAATTTTTCGATTGTTTCTTTAGCAATAAGTGAAAGGTTTTCTTCTTTATTAATTATTGATGTTGTCTCTTTGACAGTTTTGATTATATAATCAGTTTTTAATTTGGGTGGACCCTGATTATAGATTTTTTTTATTGGGACCATTGGAATAGTCCAATTATTGATTGATTGTTCAAGATTACCATTGGTAATCTCTTTTAAATTTTTTATTGACATTTTATTAATATGTGAACTAATATTAGATGCATAAGATGATGAAGAAGAGTGTGAAGCAGAAAGAAGCAGACGAATTTGATAAAATTTTTTTTTTCAAAGATTTGAATAACCTAGATACTTTTAAACAGAGATTGAAATATTAGGTTGGAATTACTAGTGGCCTGCCTGTCAACAACAAATGAGGGATAAGCTCCTAAACGCCCACTGTGGCTAACGGAGTGCAATCAAACTCGTCACGACAAGAGCCCTCGAACTTAGCTTCTTCCTTCTTAATACACAACAACTATTTAAAGCACTACTAAGAATTTAAGAAGACGAGCAGAGTAACAGATGATGCATGTGTTTGACAAAACATAAACATATATGAAAACTAAAAACAAAACAGATTAATAAGACTGATTACAAGACGGAATAACAAAACAAGAGCTTACAGCGGGAGTAGGTTCTGGAGGGCAGTATGGATGAGCAGATGGCTCTGATACCAAATGAGCACCCAAGGGTCGCTACTCAAACACACTAAACTAAAATCTACTGAACTAACTACTTGATTGGGCAAAACTAGAGTATTAGTTCTCTTAGTCCTTGAAGCAGACAAAAATTGAAAGTAATAATCTTCTACTTTATTGTGGCCTCCATCAGAGTGGAGGCCTACCATGGAGCCTTATTCATTTGTGGATGCAGATTCTGAATGATCTGTAGGAGATGGATTACTAGGAAGCTCGATTTTGCTGTTAATCAGCAGACCAATTTGCAGAAGTGCCAGCAAAGCTTATTCCACACTATCCTACCTTGTTCAAAGACTCACTGCCATCCTTCGTTTATGATCCATTTAGCATTTAGATGTAACATGCGATTCAGAAGCCACAATTAATCTTTTAATCTCAGTTTTCTTGTGTCCATACAAAAGCTTTTTGGTCGATGAACGCAATTTTCTCTTTCAAGCAAAAACAAAGTCTACACACGCACCCACATACCACACCTCATGGTCATGAGATATTACCGTATTTGTGGGCTTCCTTCCCGCTTGTGTGGCCTATGATGGGTCCCGGCCCCTATTTGTGGGCTTCCTTCCTGCTTGTGTGGCCTATGATGGGTCCCGGCCCCTAGAGTGGGGTAAAAAAAAAAAAAAAAAACTCAATTGATCCCACTTGGTTCATCATACCCAAGGCCATGTGCTTATCTTGAAAGTTAAAAATTAGGATTGAATCTTGGTCTGGGCCATAGAGGTGGCAATCGGGTCGGGTTGTGCTAAATGGGTTGGACCCATTTATTGAACGGGTTAGACAAGCCTAACCTGTATAATAAACGGGTCGGAAACCCCTAACCCACACCCACCACGGGTCGACCCGACCCGACCCGACCCATTTAAACCCACATAACCAATTCGGCTTATACAGGTCAGGTCGACCCGCATAACCTACATCCACTAGTGAATCAATCGACTCAACCATGGTGCCCTACCTGACCAAAATTGACTTTTAACTCAAATTTGGTTTAATCTCATTTCAACAATCATTTGATATGCATTACCTTGCTTTTCATTAATAAAAAGGGTGTGGTTGAATTGGCTAAGGTTCATTCGTTCTTTTTTAGCATATGCATTAAAAATAATCAAATTCAATTTTAGGTTAAATAAGCGAGTTCTGCGGGTGAAGCGGGTCAACCCGAACCCGACCCGCTTAATTGCGGGTCATGAGTACTTTTGACCCGTGACCGACCCGCCTATCAAACGGGTTGGGTTAAGCTGGTAATACGCGGGTCGGGTCGGGTCGGGTCATGTTTTGCCACCTCTAGTCTGGGGACTACTTGGATAAAATCAATATTAAGCCTTGCTGCAATTCAAGCATTTGTTGAATCTGGACATCTCTGTCTGTGGTCCAAATACAAATTCATATTTGGGCCTTTATATCATTATATCTATAGATTATGTGAAATTCCTTATACACCTTCTCGTGCATTATGTTTGTTGTCCTTAATAATTTCCACCTAATAGTTTTTTTCTGCCTAAAGTTGAGCCCAACTAGGTTTTAACCAACCCAGCTGATTGACCCACTGAGTTTGCTGTTATCATCCCAGAAGGCTCAACTGGGGTTTAGTGACCAAGATGGACCCATTAGTATAGATTACAAAGCTGTTTAATTATCACAGTATGACTGTCGCGCCGACTTCATGACCCAATTAACTGGGCCCTTAAGGCCTGTTTTACCATAGAACTGAATCTGATATTGACCATAAAAGCCTAAATCTGATATGGAACCCAACTGGGTCCTTAACTTATTTTTATGGGCTTTTGTATACCAAGGCCTGTTTTTGCCTTAGAACTGAATCTGATATTGACCATAAAAGCCAAAATCAGATTCATTTTTTATCTGTTTTGGATGCCCAGATTGTTGTCCATGTACCAAAGGTCCAAAGAATAATGTTTACTTCCAGAACCTAAGCTGGGCCTGTATTTCTTTTTGTGTCAATATGAGTATAATATGGGCCAAATCAAGGGTTCAGGCAAATGTCGGCTGAATCCTGATCTTAATCAGTTTAAGCCCATTATAAATCTGCACATCAACTGTATACTTTGGTTGATTTTGGGCCTTTCCCAATATATTTGAAAGTAGGTCCAGTGATTACTGGTTTTGCATAAGATTAGAGGCTCATTATTGTGTTCATCTACACATTTATTCAGTAACTGATTTTTGTCTAATTGAAAAGAGTTTGACCTGTATACAGATAGGGGTGGCAAATCTCTGTCGGATTAATGTTAACATTTTTTATCTGACTAGTAAATGGGTCGGATTGAGGTTGAGTCTATTCTTACTATTTGGCCTGCTAACCTGACCTAAACCCTACCCAACTCGACAAACTGCACTACGACCCATTAACTCAACCCAAACGGGCCTGTTAGATAATGGTATGGGTCGATTATTTTAGCTTCCAAGTTGGGTTCATGTTGACATTTTTAGTCCCATTAATACGCAGCTCGGGCTTCTATTGATTCTCTACGTATAACCCATTGTGCTAAACCTGGCCCATTGCTAGGCCTATTGGCCTTGGCCTATATGCAGCCTATGTTTATGCCAGGCCCAAAAGACATTATGCCTCTACATCTACATAGGAAATACAAATGGGGCCTTCTTCTAATCTTTTATCTGAGACATCTGATGGCCTACTATTCCTGTTTATCCAGTAAATCTGATCAATTCAGCCATTGGCAGTGAAATCAACTATTGAGTGGCAAAGATCCTAAAAAACAAATAGATTGAACTCAAAACATTTTTAGGGAGCCAAAAAATTTAGTATGTAAATGTTGAACTTAGGTACAAGTTGACACTGGGTACCAATGAGTAGGGACTGATGTCTACATAACCTGTAGCTTTTCCATACAATTCAGCCATTGGCACTTGGCAGTGTAATCAACTGCTGAGTAAGAAAGATCCTGAAAACAAAGGGATTGACAAACTTTTATAGGGTGCCAAAACAGTTAGTATGTAAATGTTGAAAAGTATTTCTAGTACCTCTACTACTGCTTTGAGGTTTTAGCAGAACATTATTTAGTAGAGAAAATTTAATATAATATTAGAGTCAGCTGGTTGCGAATTCGAATCATAAGAAGAATGACTCGGTGCTAAAAGGCGCATATCGCACAATGTGCAACGACCGGGTTCCACATGAGGGAGAGTGTTGAAATGTATTTCTACTTCTTCTACTATTACATCAATGTTTTCGTAGGATTGATTAGCAGAGGAAATTTAATAGTTAAAATCTCAATGTCGCACCTGTACTTTAACATAGCATGCAGAGTGATTACTAGTTCAAATTCGAATTTGTGATTGTCACTTGAGAGAAGAACAATCACAATGTCTTACCTAATACAATTATGTAAATCCAAAGACTCCCTATGCACACAAGAAGAATAAAGCAAATGTGACATTTTTTCTTGTGATAGGCATCTCACTGACTGGCGCAGTTGTCTTCAATGTAATGATCAATGCTCGAACCCAGCTTCCCAGTTGGACCTCAAATCTCAATGCTCATCAATGCTTGAAGCGAATGATGAAGAAATTGGAGAAACTATATCTTCATAGAATTTATCATGTTTGTTTCATAAATGATCATCCTTACTCATACACAAGAAAATGAGATAATTAAGGAACCCTAATCTGACAATAATTAATATTCAAAATCTAATTCAAATTTATTCAGAATTCTAATTCTAATATTTTAAATAAATGTCATTATTTAATACTTCTTAAGTGAGACTTACTACCATCCAACATACAATATTCACTCTAAGAACTCCAAGGGCCTACGTATTTCATGTAATTGGATTCCTAGGAAACTTAAGATTTGTATATCTCTATGAAAGTAGTTAAATTAAAATGAGGAAATAAAAGTGAATAATAAAAAATGACCCAAAAAAGATCTCCCCTTTAAAAAAAAAAAAAAAAAAGAATGAATGAGAGATGGGAAATGAATACCAATCATCACCTTATCCATCTATATTTCTATCTTATATTCTTTACCCCTCGACTCTTTAATATCCTTTATTGAAGCCCTTTTGGCCATGAACTCGTATGTATTCAATTCCTAAGAGAAAATACGTTGCCTTCTAATTTTATTATTGATGGGTGAATGATCTAGGCAACCCTATCTGGACCCGGAAGGTGGGTAGTCTACTTGTGAAACTTATAGGCAAGCTTGAGACTCTTGAGGGAGTACTCTCATTTGGATTGGCTCATACTCCTTTTATCTCATCTAACTTAATAACCAGAGTTCCAGTTAACTCACCTGCACTTCAGAAAGAAGTCAAAACAGGTTTTAAAACTATGTTTGAACTTGTCCATGTGATGTGACACAGATGAAACCCCTCAGGGCGCACAGGCATGTTCCTTAAGCATGTTTGCATGCCCTATTTTTGGCTTTTTATTCCATTCATGCATTCATTGAATACTTGCAACACATTCTCCTTATATTTTAGAATAAGTTGTGAATCATGATGGTGAGAGTTCCATAGTTTTTAAAGCTTGGAAGGAATTTTTATGAGAGAAGCATAATATAATAACTCTTCCCTCCTAATTATGTCAATCAATGAGTGGATCCCACTTCTAAATTCCAATTGCTCAAGAAGTACTTGCATGCTTGGTATCAGCACTGTCCTCGATTTGGATTTGATTAGGCATGTAGCTTATGGTTGCATTAATTTTGTGTTTTACATGTGATAAGCTATATTAACTTTCCCCAAAAACCGTTGATTTTTCTCTACTTATTGAAAGGACTTTTTGTTGTTTACTCCCCCACAGACCTACATACCCAAGTCTCCCATAACAGTGTTGCAACAGGCATTCATCCCTAGTTGTTTTTATAGAAGGGAGGTCATCCTACACTTGTTAGATAGCAATTGTTTAAGCAATATGGGTGAAAAGGTGAGTGCCACTCAAAGTTAATAATACCCTTTAAAAAAAAATCAAATAATAGAGGAGCTCAAGGTCAAAATAGCATATCAAGTTATTATAGGTGTGGATGCAAATCTCTGATGTTTTAGCAATATTAAAATATTGCTGTTGATGAGGTCATTGTACTCTACAAGCTAGCACATGATCCTTTGGTCTAATACAAAATTCTAGTTGTAAACTGCTTTTCGAAGTGTTCTTTGCACTATAATTGAGTATTTAAT
The DNA here is from genome assembly GCA_003546025.1 of Camphora micrantha. Lineage (NCBI taxonomy): Eukaryota > Viridiplantae > Streptophyta > Magnoliopsida > Laurales > Lauraceae > Camphora > Camphora micrantha. The sequence goes on along the minus strand of QPKB01000011.1, from coordinate 2,500,050 downwards.
ATATAAGTCGTTTTACCAAGTAATCAATGTAGCTTTTGATTAAGAGATATGATACAATGTTGCATGTTACAATGGGGCTCACAAGGGAGTTGATAATATGTATTTGACATTTTTAGATCAACCGCTGATTCCCTCCCATTTTTTTTAGTACGCTAGTCAAAGGGGCTGGGACCTAAGAGAGAGCTTGTATATACACGGGAAGATAGCCCACTCAAGTGGGAAGGAGGCCCGCACAAGAAAGAAGAAAGCTCACACAAGTGGGAAAGTAGTCTACGCAAACGGGAAGGGGTGACGTTCAAACCCTGGGCAGTCAGGTAAAAAATGACGCTCTTTACCACTCGGGTAAGGAGCTGTTCTTTATTCCCTTCCATTTGGGTATCTGACAATCTCCTTATTCACAGCCCATATGCCTAATTCTTATTCAGTGTTCTTTGAGAATCAGGCAAAGAGTGAATAATCTAAAGTTGGGGCCTACTTTGGTTGGGCCCGATCCATGCCTGATTTAAAGAAGGCCCATTTAGTAAATGGCCCAGACTCAGGCCTAGGACATAATAGTGCATATATAATGATTTAATACTCTTAATCTTGATAATTTATAAGAGCATACATAAAGATTAAATGTTGGAGCTCTTAATCAAGTTGGCACAATTATTGGATCATGCAAATTTTCGATACAATGCATACATTGTGCCTTCTCAATCCCACCCATCCATGTGATTGGCATTTTTTGTTGGTACCTAGCGAAAAAGGCCTAGACTCGAGAAACCCTACATGTAGGAAAGAGAGCCCACACAAGTAGAAAATGTGACATATCCAAGAATCGAACCACGGCAGCTAAGTGAGATGCGGGGTTGCCAACCACTGAGCAACCCCTTTGTTCTCATGTGACTGGCATCTTGTTGAGCCCTAAAGCAAGATTAGATAGTTGAAACTCGTCGGTGGCTGGTTCTTATCCAGATTTTCCATGCTTCAATAAACCATTGAGATTAAAGGATTGGTTGCAATACAAGAGATAAGTCATTTGATAAACTAATCATTTCTTTTAATTATTATGTTAGGTACACATAACATGTATTCTATAGTATTTCTTCTCTCTCTCTCTCTCTCTCTCTCTCTCTCTCTCTTCACACTACTTGCTATGATTAGAGGATATGCAATGCCCTGTACAGAAGCAACCAGAAGAGGAGAGGGAGAGAGCAACGTGTGTACTTTCTATGATTAGAGGATATGCAATGTCCTGTACAGAAGCAACCAGAGGAGGAGAGGGAGAGAGCAAGGTGTATTGCATCATTCATTCCTAGTCATTTCTCCTTTTTAAGTAAGTCGAAAGTCTGTCTAAACCTCTTATAATTAACATAGTTTGCCAACTCCACAAGTCAACTTAGTGACTAAGCCAAGTAAGTTTGACTAACTTTACAATTTGATTGGTACCATCTAAGGTAGTTGAAGCCATGAGAGACTTCAACGGAGTAAACCCCACAAAGGAGAAGATTCAAGATCGAACTCTGGATAGTTGGGTGCGCATGAGACTCCCAACCAAGGGCCTATACCTTTGTTCTCTAGGCAACTGTGAAACTTGAGCATGACAAGGAAGTAGCTTTTGCGGCTCGCTTGAATCTCAAAGTTGGAAAAAAACCCTTTTTTTTTTTTTTGGAAAAACCGATCAACACCATAAAAATAAATACACCCAACAAAACATAACTATAAAGGATTGAACATCCCAAACATACACCCCAGAAAATTGTTTGTTTTTTTTTTTTTTTTTTTTTTCCTTTTTACACTAGCCCCAAAATAGCCCCCACACATGGCAAGAGAAGCCCACACACTCGTTACCATTGTTAATGGCATTTTTCACTTCCAAGAGAATTCGAGTAAACATGAATTTTAGAAAAAGGCTCTGTTTCCACTATTATAGGTTTGAACATGGGCATAACATGCTGAACATTAAGTCTCTATCAACCAAATATTATTAATTTGTATGATGCTTCAATGAAGTTTGGATTGAGCATCGAGAGAATTTGTGGGAGGAAACATTTTGAACTTTTATCCCCGTTGTTATTGGAAATTTTATGGTGTGTAGAAGCTTAAAAGATGAAAAATAAAAACGTTATAAATCTATAAGGGGATATCGCCATGAGACTTAATATGCGGTTGAAATGTAAGTATCTTCCAAAGAGTTGTTTGCGTGCGATATCGCACTGTTATTATACGGATAATTCTGCAGAAAGTATTTAAACTTTCATCATTTTTGGGCAAATTACAGGTCTAATGACAGTCATACGATCAAAATCCCATATATAAATGCACCTTTTGTCATTGGTCTTGACCGAAAGACCAAGAAAAGGCATCCTTTTTTGTTGGTGTAAAATTTTCTTGTAACAGGTGAAATTTTGGATGATTCTCATCAAATGGAGATGTTGTATGATTAAGTTAAATCAAGCAAAGGTGGATTCCACAATCACTATTAATTATAGAGAGCAAACTTGAACACACTACTAATAAATGCATAAGAATGAGTGGGAGCAAGCAAAGGTAGGAGTACTAGTAATTAAAATCTGACCTGAGTTGCTTATCTAATTTGAATCCGACTTGCATTTGACCTCCACGATTCTAAAAAAAAACACTTGACTTGCATTTAAATGAGTCAGGTTAGGATCAACCCACTCACACTACATAAGCCACCAAACCTATTAAATGATTGGGTGGTTTATTTTATGTACGTAGGATAAGCTGAACTTGTATTGAGCCCTTTCTTCTGCCCTACAGCTTAACTTAAACATAGCTTTAATGTTTGGGATCGATTCGGTTTTGTTCAAGACCCTATAGGTTAGGTTAGGTTCATGACCCACATTGAATTAGGGCTTGAGGGTTATGTCAATAGGGTTGCAAACGGGTATTCGATTCTTCGATTATCCGGAAGTTCCGACCTGCAAAAAACCGGGTTTGGAACATATTTTAGATTCCGATTCATAAACGGGTCCGGGTTCGGAACCCAATTTATGTTCCGATTGATAAACAGCTCCAATTCCGGGTTCATATAGGTTTTGACCCATGGACCCAGCATATGAGCCTTTTATGTTGCAAATTGTACCTCAAAATCAACTTTTTCCTTGACATTTTTATGTATAATATTGGAGGTAGTAGACTTAATGCACTGTTATAAAGTTGAATGATATGCTTATTCTAAGAAAAATGAAGAATAAAGTAAAATTAGAATTGATTTTGGAATTAGATTCCAATCCTCTAAGTGGACCCGATTCCGGGAACAGATCCGGGTTTGGAACCAACAAAAAATGTTCTTAGTTAAAACCGGATTCGAAACCGAAACCTTATTTAGAAACAAGTCTGGGTCCACTATGATTCCGATCCAGAACTGTCCCGTTTGCAACCCTACACGTCAAGTTCACCTATATTGGAAATGAGTTGAAATTACTTGACCCCTTTTAAGAACGAGTCAAGCACATGTTGAACTTCAACTCATAAATAACTTTAAAGGCGGAAGCGAGGGCGGCCCTCCTTGCTTTGAACTCTCTCAACATCAGCGGTCAGCCTGCAGTAATTTTGTGTTTAGGTACCTTAGAGGTTGTTAATTAGCGCGATCATGGTCGAATCTGATTGGCTTATTGATCCTATAATCATCGATATTCAAGCAAGAGGTAGATGTTTTGAATCTTTTCACAGAGTTGTGCGAAGTACTGAAATAGAACATCAGACGGAATACCTACCATATACAATCCTAAGTCCTAATGTTTATTTATGTATATAGAATTCTTTATGTCATTGATATGACAATGACAACAGGTCAACACTTAAAGTAGCTTAATTAATTATGTATTATCCAAACCTAACGTGCAAGGCAAGAAATCTTTCACATTCAGCCCCTTTATTTCAGCTTATATATCATGCTATAAAGTGATATCTTTCACATTCAGTCCCTTTTCCGATGAACTTATGTCTTTCACAATCATTTTTAGATGTATACATATTTGTAATAAGGGTTTTCTCACTTGCCAATGTCTTAGAATAAACATGATTGTGAAAGATGTATACATTCAGCCCCTTCTTACGACCTCCCTTGTGGGCTCCCTTAGGGCCACACCAATCACGAGCAAGGTGAGGAATTGAAAGATCGAAATGGGACTTACATGCGTGCAAAACTTCAACTATGTTAGATCATTCTAACCTCTTGAGCATTGGTCCTCAAGTTCAACATTTTTAGATGGCGCTAGCGCTAAGTTTTAGAATTTCAATTCAATGATGAGTAACAATTGGATGGATTTCCAATCTGTGCTTGTGCCTTGAGTAGGGGGGTGTTTAGGATTGGTCAGTGAGTGTGATGTAATTGAAATGATCATAAAAGGCCCCACATGCTCAAAACCAAAAAGGACATAGGGTGTGCACAATGTCCCCCATTAGAGATGTCCTTAAATGAGCCTGGCCCATTGTAATAATATCAGGAGCAAGACAGTGAACTTGGAAGCAACATAAATTGTGGTCCCAAGGGCAGATGGGCTCATCCTTCATGCAGGAGTTGGAATCATTTAGAAAAGAATGGGTACAATGGTGGTGCCTACCTTTGTCCTCCAACCAATATTGGTTAAAAGGCAGGGCCCCATCTTAGGGGTTTGTCTTCAGAAAGTGCAATGCATTGCTGCAGAAGCATTGGCAGTTTTATTAGGGCTATATTTTTTTTTTTTTTTTTTTTTTTTCAGCTTTTGGTTCTCCAGGCAACAAACTACATACTCCCTGTCTGGGCTTTCCACTGCTCCACAACATACAAGTTTTCATTTTATCATGAAATCTCTTATTTTGAAATTTTATAACATGTTTGTATGCATGAATATAATTCATAAAAAATCAAAGAAACCCACTTTACCGTGAATTCCTTATCTTAAAAATATAATTGGATTTTTTTTTGTGTGTTTTCATTGAATTGAATTCCTAGGAAATTAAAAAAATATTGAAACAAAATCATAAATTTATTGACCATTTCTTTGATTTGAAAATCAAGGTTAATATTGAATTTAGCGTTTATTGTAGTATGGGACAACTTCTAAAAAACTTAGTTCAAAATCTATTGAATGTTTTGAAAACTTCCAAACAACAATACTATTGTAATATTATAAAATCAAATAATTTTATTATATAATGTTTTATTTTGCTAGTGTTTAAATCTAGAAATACTTTATTTTGTACATTTCCAAACATTCTCTAAGATCTAGAAGTATATGAGAAAATGCATATTAGATTACCACTTCTTAATTACATAATAAAGTTATATATTTTCATCCAAACCCATTTACACCCTTGCATTTTCGGCCCACAAATGAAATAATACAAGTTTGAATGTTTTCATTGACCAAAATTCTAAACACATCTTCAAGAATGCGGTTTTTTATGCTATAGCCTACACTATAGGTATTTTAATTCCAAAGTGGTGTAATTTTAGCTGTAGGAAAATATTCAAACTTTGGAAATGGTAGAGAAAAGTCATCTTTAGAGATAAGCTACAGAGAAAGACCTCAATGAAATTCATTAAGAGAATATAACACAACAAACATACCCAAAACCATCCACAAACCATCACATCAAAGAAACCCCATCCCCTTAGCCCTCTAGATTCCTATTCTAAGAAACATTGTGGTTAAAGGAGTAGCTAATTTTTACCAACAAACGAGCAACCCAATTCAAAGACATAGGGATAAATTTAAAGCTAATATGCTCAAAACTAGAGCTACAGATTCAATATAAAAAGAGTTCATAGTCCAATCATAACCTCCAATAATAGCTTGAACCACCTCTTTGGCATATGAAAGAAATGCAAGACTTGAAAAAGCCTCTTCCATTACCCTTTATCAAAGTAAGGAGGATTGTGGACCCTCGCTTCGGCCTCCTTTGAAGAGAAGTCCTTCCGTTCTTGAATAGCTTATGCAAACACAATATTTCTTTTGGAGTTGAAAATGAAACCAAAGATCCCTTGCCATCATTTGTGGTGGTTAAAGAAATGAAGAGCACTGACATCCCAATGTGTGTGAAACTTACATTCATTTTTTTTAATAAAGCTTACTTTCGTTTTTTAAATTTGAAAGTCATGTAAAACCCATATTTTTCTATTATTGACCATCACTACCACTATGTTAGGTCACACGCTCATAGCCATACAGGCGAACGGTCTAGAAATGTTTGCTCTGTCTTATTTCCAAATCCATTCAACTTATTTTAAAACACAACACATTTACATAATTTACAATGTCACCCTTAGAAACTACGAATGGTGGGCTAGTGGAATCACACCAGTTCTCTATATTGATTGGACAAGAAAAAAACAATTGATGGGTTTTTAATAGTATAATAGTACGGACGTCCTAAGACCTGACTTTTGCCTAATAGACTTTGACAGTTTAAACATTCATACAGAACGGTTAGCCCATGTTTGGCATCTCTATTTCATGCCTCTATTTTTCTATATGTCTAAATCGTTCAAAGGTTTGAACAATTAGAGCGTTTGGCACAAGATTTTAGACTCTTTCCGCTTTAGACATTTAGAGTCAAATCCTCTAAAATCCAAATGCTCCAAAAGTAGGCAGATGAGAAATAGAGCTTTGGGGTCTTAAAATATAGAGGCGATGTATTTAAAATAAATTCGTGCGTTACCGAACGCGTTTTTTTTTATTCTAGCCTCTTTTTTTTTAATGGATCTATTTTAGATGGATCTATCAAAAAAAGAGTAGAGATACCAAACAAGCCCATTAGTATATCAAATGAGGGTGGAGAAACATCTTATTTGTAGTGTTTGAAATCCTATGTTGTATGATATCGCACATATTCACCTTTTTTCCGAACTCAAAAAACTTTATTCTCGTTGGATTGTCGGGTAAGTAGGATTTTATGCGATATCATGATAAGAAATCACACAATATAGAGGCAAACTTATCAATTTGGTATTGTCCATTGTTATATAAACAACTCTATAAGAATTTTTTAAATGTCAACACCTATAAGAACAAACTCATGCCAACACTTAAGAGACAAATTCAAATTTATGGGCACCTGTACGGTTAAAATCTCAAAAATAATAGTTTTTTTTTATACAACATGTTTTTGATAATATTTAGAAATGGTGGAAATACTAGGGAGCATGATTTTCCGTGGGGTCTCAGGACTGCTAATTATTCTCCATTCAAAGTTTCAAACCCTATTTAACTTTTTTCAAAATGGTAATAACAAAGAAAGTTATCCGTTGCCACCAACGGCAGGCAACAAGAAAGTCTCACAAATCCTAACGTCCATTAGTTGGAAAAAGGATTAAAAAACACAAACGTCCATTGGTTGCAAGAAGCATATTTTTAAAATGGATTGACAGAGTGTTTGATATTTTATTGAGTGGGATATCATGTACATAGATGGGTGGTAAGTTGGAAATGTTAGATGTGGTGAGTACCAGGTAAGGTAGAATGAATGGGTTGAATTCTTTAACCCCAGGGATAGTTAAGTTGGCATTGGCCTCGGATAACGGTTTATATTCAGAGGCTGTGGGTTTGAAACTGTATTATCGTACTGGGGCTATATGAGAGTTTACCTTGCTTCCCTCTGGATTCGAAGGGATTAGTTCAGCCCAAGGGGTTAAGAACCCTCTGATAGCACACAAAAAAAAAAAAAAAAAAAAAAAAAAAAAAAAAAAAAAGCAGAAGAAAAAAAAAAGGGTTGAATTCTTCATCTTGTGGGTCCCATGTAAATGAGCATGTGGGGATAGGGTTGGATATTCTTTTATCTAGTGGGTCCTATATTTTATTGGTGATTGGGTTGGATTTTGTTGGTCTCTGTAGATTCCACAAAGATAAGACAGGATGGAGGGGATGAAGGTTTAACCAAGATTATTAATCCATGTCATTTATTTGTACTTTACTGTCATTGAAACTATTGTTTAAATCATATTAGATTATAGTTGGATTGGAAACAATAGTTATACATTGTGTTTCTGAATAAAAAGGCACAATATGAGAAAAGACATCTTATCAGTTTTTATCGAGTTGACCAAGTTTCTAACCCTAGCGATTCCCACCTGTTGCATGCGTGTGTTTCTATTATTTCGTATGTGCTAGTTATTCTCTACATTGTGTTTCTTAATAAAAATGCATAGTATGAGAACCGTGTACGTCTTATTAGTTTTTATCAGGGTGACCAAGTTTCGAATTACCTCGCCACCCCCGCCCCTTGCATGTGTGTATTTCTATTACATTGCATCTGCAGGTTATTATTCTTTGCATGACCGAGTTTCTATTGCATCGCATGTGCAAGCTATTATCTTTTGTATGTGAATTCCTATTATCTCATATGAATAAAACATTTAATTGGAGTGATGATGAAGTACTTGTGTATGCAATTATTGACACAATGTTTAGGCAAAGTCATCATCATCGTCATTCCTCCTCCTCCTCATTATCATCAAATTGGAATTGTCTGAGTTCCCTATCTTAGTATTAACTCAAAATATGATTAGGAAAGTTTTTGACAACCAATCTAATACACGACAGAGGAAAAACTGAAATGCATCTTCAAAACAATTTGGAAGGGCCATCACTATGTATGTATCCAGAAAAGAATAAGCAACTGGTGAAAGAACATGAAAAATGTTCTCTCTTTAATGTAGTCAAATGGATGGCACGCCTGATTCTAAACCTAAATTGAGATGTAAATCTACAATACTTATAAACAATCTGATCATGCTACCACAAGTAGGTAGCTGATGACAACTCCCACTGAGCATGGTACCTGACCTTTGCATTATTCAAGCTGACTACATCAAAGCATCCTTATTCATGTGAGTCGTGATCCCCTCTATCGTTGAAACATGTAAATACTATTTCAGTCAATCCACATTCGCCACCTTGGTACTTTATACAAGTGGCTAATGTAGATTCGCTCAAACGGTGTTTCCCTATTTCAACGAAACAGGGGATCCGGACTCTATTTAATAATGTGTATGACCCGAATTTCAGTCATTAGACTTATTCATCATACACCATTAGATTGATCGCATAGAGCATAATGTTATATTGCTACATAATGTACAACCACCATTGTCGTCATCTCTCATCATCTTCATCTAACTATGGTCGGCTAACTGCCTTATTATGCTATTAATTCAAAACATGATAAGAGAAGATTTTATAGCAGCTAACCAATCTAAGTCAAGCTTCATTTTTTTCTACAATTGAGATCAATACATGACAAACAAAGGGATATGACGAAGGAAGAAATAAGCCATCAAAACGAAATGGAGGGCTGATCACAATGAAACTGAAAAAAGGAAAGAAGTAATTGGTCAAAGAACATATAATAGTTTCATTTTTTAGGGCTGATCACAATGTAACTGAAAAAGGGAAAAAAGTAATTGGTCAAAGAACATATAATAGTTTCATTTTGAGCGTTTTGTATATACCCCTTAAGGTTTGTAGGATTTGTAAATAGGCCCCTGGAGTTTTAGTATTTACAAATAGGCCCCTGCATTTTTATTTTAATACCTTATGTGTCCCCAAAATCAATAGTCATCCAAACTCCATAGGCTTGTAGAGCGAAATGACACTTTTGTTCATCTCTTTTATCTTTATATGCTTAATTTCAAAAGCTTGTACTCAATTTTTTTATTATTAAAAAGCATATAACATTAACAATTGTACTTAATGGAAGAGAATAACCCAATATAATTTTTTTTTTTTATCAATACATGGCTCATTTCATTAAATCCAAATTGATCATGAGCACAATCAATACTTGCACTTAAAACCGGTTATGATTTATCCAATCCATACATGACCCACCACTGGATTGATGAAACTTTCAATATACATGATTATGCTTCATGTGTACGGGGTAAGAAATATTAGGGGTGTACAAGAAATATTGGGGGATGGGCAAATGAAAAAAAAAATTATTATTTTTTAGAATTTGCTAGGGGGGTGTTTGGCTCTATGTAAAAGAAACATTGGGGAATGGGCAAATGAAAAAAAAAAAAAAAAAAAAATAGAAACTTCTCAGTGGGGGCTTTAGTCCTTAAGCCCTTATACTTGGATCCACCCCTGGTTATGTGTATGCGAAAGTTATTGAAAGAAACCATTGGGACTTGAGATAAAATAATGATATTTTTGTAAATAATAGTATACTTATTTTTGTTTAGTGGATGTAAGGGCAAATCTGTCATTTATATAAAAATTTTATACAAATTTTATGGTGGCTGTCCATTCTTGTTAGGAATATTGATTTTGGGGGCATAAAAGGTATTAAAAAGAAAAGGCATGGGCCTATTTATAAATACAAAAACTTTAGGGGCTTATTTATAAATCATACAAACCTTAGGGGGTACATACAAAAAGCCCTTTCAGTTTTTAGGAAGCTAAATGGATGAAGTGTTTTGATAGGAAAGGAAATCATCAATCCATAAAAAAAAGGTTCATGATTTTAAGCAGTCAAATGGATGTATTGTTTATACTAAGAAAGGGCATCATGAAGCCATTCCCCTGTTTGTACTGTGTCAGCTATGAGAAGTAGCACATAGAACATCAAAATCATCTGTGACCTTTTTTTAGTTTTTCTCTCCATCCCCAATTGATTGTCCCACTTAATCAAGTAATTGTATGGCCCTATCTTTGACGGAATAAAGGTAGACCCATCTAAATAAAAAAAAAATATCATAGAATTGTGTAATTATGTAATGATGAGTGGACATTACAAATAAAGTGTTGGAAAATTGTGAGGCCCGACTACCATGCCCATGCCAGATCGAGCCCGGCGGTTTGTCGTGAATGAATTCCCAACAAGTCTTGATATGGTTGAGTCAGATAAGGATCAAACTCTTGGTGGTAGAGTTTGGATTGAGTTCAGACTCCCGGTTTGGTAGATTTCCCACGCTAGTCAAGAGATGTGGAATTTCAGGAGAGGTAGGAGATGTAACTCCAAAGAATTGCTCTATTTATGGGAGATGTGAACTCTTGCTTCTGATCATCCAGAGATATGAGAGTATTCGCAGCGAGTTCGTAGGTCTGACCGGAACACACAAGGTTCTCGACGAGTTTGGTTCCGACACCCATCTGGGATCAGCAACTTCTTTCATAAAGTCCATCTACATGTCTGTGGGACCTAATAAATCTATCCATCTACATAAGACCCACTAAGCCTTATCAACATCACCAGGCGGTTTGGGTGGCATCATAACCAGCTTTATGGTTGATGCGTTGCTTGGTTCATTGCCATCAACAATAGTAGTTTGGTAAATTGTGTAATCTTCAGGGAATGCTAACATGCTTGTTGTTCTTGGGTGAAGGTTATGCCTCTTCGACATTCACTCAGTTGGAAAAAAAAAACTTGCTTAGAAAGGAAGGGAGAGAAGACTCAATGTAGTTACTCAATAGCTTTCAGATGGTGGTAAGATGAAGTAGTAGAGTGTGTCTATTTATACACATAGGATAGTGATTATGATTATGAAAATGGTATTGATCTGCTAAGGAATTTGAAGAATGCCATACAATAAGTACTCAAATGCCCTTTTTGAATACTCAAATGCCCTGTTTGAAAGGTGGAGTTGAATCACCTTACTAATGGACTGAGCTGACCCGATTATTTCATGCTCTATAGGTTAGATCTATAGTTCTAAGAAGTAAGAACTTGCTTGCTCTAACTCATCTTGACTCAGTTATCCTCTTGGCTATGCAGCTCTTTGAGTGAGATAACTCAGCTTGGTGAGTTTGAATTGAGCAGAGTTTTTATGCTCTTATATGTATTTGGATCAAGGTCTAAAATGATAGCTCCATCCGTTTGGGTCTGGTTAAGATTTTGTCATCTTAGTCTTTTCCCATCTTATGGAACAACAAACGTCGTCATTTATGTTGAGTCATGTGTTGGGATTCATATCTCATTAATTGTGTCGTGTTTGAGCATCATAAGTTTTGCTGCCGATATGACAGAATCAATTTCGTCAAGTAGGTTTGATTTCTAATTTTGGTTTAATATTCTTGTTAGGCTACGTTTAGTGAACCTTCCCCGATTCATTCCAACCCATTTACATCCTTAGTAATCTGCTTGTGTTGTGTATAAGTTCCCGTTGTTTTGGTCATACAACTTTCTTATGTTGGCTTCCTTACAATTAGGACAGTGGAAGGTTTTAGAGCCGTTGACACCATTAGATACCGAAGGTTATCTCATTTAATTATTAAGGGAAGATCAAATTGGTCGAATGTTAATAAATCTTTCAATAAAAAACCATAAAATAGGCAATTAAAATAAAACGTCCCAATTACTAATTATCGATCCGTTTTATATACTTTATACAGACTCCTGACAATATCTAAGAGATTTGAGTGCTTTGTATAATTATATATTAAATCCATCTTGTATTTGATAAGGCTAATGGGTAGGCGCGTGTCTCAATAAATATACTATTTGAGGAGACTTCCAATCCTCAAACACTCAAAACTCACAAGATGGATGAAGGATTTGTATGAAACTCCACGATAGAGCCATCTATTAAAAATCTAAACCACCCACATTAAATGCCCTTCTCTTATTTGACAAATAGCAAGGTCTCAATTTAAAGGCTGTAGGGTAGTTTACCCGGCTTCCCTCTGGGCCTAGAGGGAATAGTCCAACCTAAAGGGTTGAGAACCCTCCTATAGCAAAAATAAAATAGAATAAAATAAAATAAATAATAAAATCAAGTTCATGAATCTTTGGGTGAAAGATGGACAGTTTATAGTGGGGCCTACCTAATAGCATCTCAAAAATAAATGCCATGACTTACATTGGACTGGCATCCTCAAATTTTACTCTAAAATTTTGAGACATTCTTTAAGATAATTATTTTGAGTGGCTCAGATTTTCAATAACTCATTTCATTAAAGGGAATTCTGACCATGAAACATCTACAATTTTTTTTTTCTTTTATAAGAGGTTAGGATTCAGACCCATTTCTATTAAATGGAGCTTTAGCCCGAAGTAATTGAGGTTTGTTAAGGATAAGAAGCAATTAAAAGAAAGAAGACTCAATAAATGAATGGTCTTATCCGTCCAACTGCACTATAATTCACACTAGGGGTGTTTTCATGGAGTTTTGTAAGAGCTTTCATGTGATCCCTATCCTCATAAATCATAAACGTTCTATTAAATCACCCTAGCGAAACTGAAAGGATCCCATCATCAAGTCAATTGGTCAGATGGACACATGCATCTACCAATCTTACTCATCTATGTTTGACATTCCAAAATACTTGAAAAAAAATTACTGGTCCGGTGGTAAATCTTGGTCGTGACCAGGGGTGTGACCCGGATCAACATAATCGGAATGAAGCACAAATGACAAGTGATTATGTTGAAACTCGGAGAATGTTCTCCTACGAGCGGACTGCACATAACATAAATACAACTCAACTCGTGGAACTCATTTAGATGCAAGTTTATTATTTGGAAGAGTGAGTCCAGATCACCTATCGTATTTGTTATACCTTTACTGTTGGTGGACTAATTTCACTCCGCCACGTCATTCAAAAGGGATGTAAACATCTCCTACTATACAAGAGAGATGCAAATAATTAGCTCCACCATATTATTCAAGCATTAATATAATAGCCTTAAAGTTTAACATCATCCCCATTATAAATTTTCTTGAGATTCAATCCAATGGTGAGTCTAATGAGTATAAATTGGGTATGATGCCAAATCATGTGATGAAAAGAGTATTAAAGGGGTTACATTGATGAAAGGTAGGCCCAAGCGAGCTCCACGGTGCTACACTTGCAATTGCTCATATGAGAGCATTTTCCATTGAAGCACAAGATTAACTCACTTTTGAATTTGTGGTTAATGGGTTTGATAATGTATTAAGCCATGCTTATTATCAATGTGCAAACTTAATCTTTTTAGAAGCGCATATGCAAAAAATACAGCTAAAAACTATTTCATCTTTTTTTTTTTTTTTTTTTTTTTTTTTTTTTTTTTTTTTTTATGATGTGGGTATAATTCTTGATGACTTTGACCCAACATGACTAATAATCCCTTGGGTGGCACCCACTGAACCTACACAAACGCATATTGCGCAAATTTGGAGCAGATTTGGAACATAATACGTACTACCCATGCCTTATGCCACTCCACCAAGTCTTAGGTGGGTATTACTAGTTAAAAATCTTATGGTGAAAAAAAAAAAATCAGAAGCCATATAATTAATCTTTGTGATTAAAGGGTAGTTCTAATATGAACATAATTAAATATAGTTTTTTAAACTTTTGAAAATTTACTTGAACTTATGTTATTATCTTAATGATAGTAGATGCTTTGATTTGGCTATGTAAAATTTGCCCCTATTTTAACCTTAATTGTGCATTTATGGGCTCCCATTAATAAAAGCCACAACTGATTATTTGGGTTGGACTGATCCCTGGGCCTCAAAAGTATGCGTGGCCTCTCAACCCTTCTACTTAATGGCCAATTTTTAGAATTGCTGGCAGAGTATAGGGCCATAGGCTCGTTGGTCCAGCCCATGTATAAAACTCGCAAACAACCAAAAATTCACATTTTACAAGACCCACAATTTGGATACTTTGAGCTGTTTCTGTATAAAAATTCATAGATTTCTTTAGTAGGAAATTTTAATTTCTTCAAAATTTGTTCCTTGAGGTGGAATTTCCACATTCTCCTCTTGCTTGGGTCATTAGAAATTCAAGAAAAGTGCATAGAGCTTAAATTTTCAGAAGTTCCAAAAGGTTAGATTAAATCTTGGATTATTCCTACTGCTTTAAACCATATTACCTCTTTAAATCAAAACTAGCAGCAAAGCCCCGTACTAAGTCCAGGCTAGGAAAATAAAAATACGTTCAAATTTAATGTTTTCTTTATGATATTATTATAAAAATAAATTAAGAATAAATCACTATTTGTTTTAAAAGAGAAAACCCCAATAATAGGATCTCACAACTAAACTAATTTATTTATAAAAGTTAGATTGTAACACTAGCACTATCTAGCTTTGGAATTAGAATAAAAGAATTATAAAAAAAGATAGTAAGGATAATGATAATTGGAAATTTTATTCAAGTAAAAAACCCTAAGCGTGCTTAGATTAAATGTTCTAAAAAGAAAATTCCTACTTCCAGAAGCCCCAAATTCCAGCATAGGCATTTAGCTACCTATTTAAAAAGATACAAAGGGATTCTAAATATATAAAAACTGAAAGTATACAAAGCCGAGTAAACTTCCTTATAGTCCAAGTGTGGTAGTGCAGTTTTGAATCTACAACTTCTGGGTGCAAACCGTGGTCCTAGGCCAACAGAGCTACCCCTTAGGGTTTGACTTGAAAGCATACTCAAAGTAATTAGGTTGCTATTTGGTGTGGCAGCTCTTTTGATACGAGAAGATTGTATAGAGATTTATATTGGAGTTCGATTATATAAAGATGGATAGGAACGTGGTTAGTTTGGAAAAATCGGAAATGGTGTGTAAAAAGAGAGGAATTGGCATGTAATTAGAAGAAATCTTAGGGTAGATATGTAGGGCATGATTGGAATTGGGAGGGCAGAAATGTAGGGTGTGATTAGGAATCCTTGGGCATAATGGAAGATAGTGATTAGTTTTAATAGAAATCATTCAGCAGAATAAAAATAGGATGATTTTGTTTGAATTTGAATAACTTTCCAGTATAGCAGGTTGGGGGAAAATGGAAAGATTTTGTTTGAATTTGAATAGCTTTCAAGTTTAGCAGTTTAGGGATGGGCCCAAAAGTGATGTAGGAAACTTATACATATGTGAAAACTTTCAATATTACGAGAGAAATGAAATGGAAGTCCAGAAAAGATTTCACGAAGCTGACATGGCATCTCGAAAATGCCTGGGCAATTGACATGGCACCCCCCACTGTAGGGCTCCTTATTGCTTTAATATATATATATATATATATATATATATATATATATATATATATGTATGTATGTATGCATGCATGCATATATATAAAATGGCTTTGATCTTTATGACAGACTTGAGGTGGCTTGATTGTTATGATAGAGAGGGAGCGCCTCGTGTGTGTGATCGGGATTGATGGGCTTGTGATGAAGGCACTGATCCATTTTTTATGCATCCCGTTGCTCGTAGGAGAATATGTTTCTCAAAATATGATTTTTCACATAATATTTTCCTTTAATAGAAAATGAATAGTGGGAGATGGAAATAAATGCACATTCTAGAAATTCAACATCTCATCTAAATTTACACGTATCCTTCTAAAGGCAAACCCAGAAAATTTAACTTGAGGGTTTTATGTACAAGAGATATTGGGTGAAGGGGCAAATGTTAAAAAATACATATAAATTATTAGGTTTTGCAGGGGGTTCTTTGACATTTTTAACTTTTTTGCGCTTGTATCCTTCACCCCTCACCTCTTTAAAGTCTTAAATTTTTTTTTTTTTTTGTACAACAAGAAAATTCTCTCACAAGAGAGAAGAATTTGGATTCCTAGTTCCTACTCTCATAGGGAGTAGAAGTCCTCTTTATAGAGGAAAAGGAGTTCATCTTTTTCTTTTTTTTGTGTGAGAATTTGGTTGTGTGCATGCCTGGTGGAGGCTGTGGTTGTCTTGTGGAGGTCGGTCTCTTTTGCTATCTTATAGTCCATTTGATAGGAAAATGAAGAATAGGACTTTTTAAGGCTCTGATATGATTTTTATGGGTTCTTTTTCCTTGGTAGTAGATTTGATTTTTTTGGGTTCTTTTACATTAATGATATCCTTTTAAATTGGGAGGTTTGCATGGGATGTGACCCGATTAAAGTGAGGAGAGTTGTTCCTTGGTCTCCCTCTTCTTTTGAGGTTTTAAAGTTTAATATGGAAGGTGCTTTGAAGGGTAAACTAGGGTGGGCAGGAGTCAAGGGTGTGCTTCACAATAGTAAATGTGATGCATTATTTATATTCTCTAAAAATGTGGGTGTTTGCGATTCCAATAAAGCAAATGTGTTAGCCATTTTGGAAAGCTCTTAGGATGTTTTCTTGAAGGTATCATGGAGTGACTCTTCTAACGCAATCGCTTTGGTGTCTAACTAGAAAAAAAAAATCATTGAAAATTTTATTTTCACTTCAATAAAACCAAAGAGTTGTCTTCTAGTATCTCGGTTTCTTTCCCAGATCCGCCAAATAGGGACAGAGGCGGGTTGGGTCAAGGAGTGGCAATTGTCCCTCTTCAACTTCTTCTTTGTTTCGCTTTTAATGGAGAGATCTTAGGAACTCAAATGAGCATTTTAATTTTATACTTTCTCCCACTCCTAAACATTATTTGCTCTCTACAAGTAAGAGAAAACTTAGGAAATAATATGTACATTCTTGTATTTTGAACTATCTTAAAAATATAAAAGTAACAACCATTTATCATCCCCTATCTTTAGTCAAAATGTTCTCCTTGTCATCTTCCTTACAATGGGAAAGTGGGCATTTCAAATCCAAACCGTTCTGTTTGTATTTCAATTAAAGTTTACAAAGCTCTTCAGTGGAGCTCACTTAAGAAAAACGAAAATAGAATCCAAGTGAAAATCAGGGCTGATCTTTAAAGTGGGCCATTAAAAAATATCAAAACCTTACGAAAAAAACTGTCCTATTATCTGCAAAAATTAACTAAATGTGATATGGGCCCAATGTTAGGTTAATTTATATGAAATCTTCGAGTTATTTATGTTGTTTTACTTGACTCTTCATAAGTTATTAATTTGAAGATTGGTCATTTGAGTAAAATCCGAGGAGGGTTATACATCACATGAAAATAATATTTTTAAATAAATTGGATGTTTATAAGTGGGCTTACTTAATGTCAAATGAACCTTTCCGTGAATCAATTTTCATATCTTTTTGCTGCGTAAATAAACTTGACGAGCTTTGAATGAGAAATTTTACTCCAACATGATGTAAGCTCGTCAAAATATCTCTACAAGATATTTATATTTTTTAAATATTTTATCTAAATATTCTTAATGTTATATTTCTGACTATGATCTATTTAAGTGAAAATCTTATAAATATTATCTTTGGGGAAGGACATTTTTAGATTTTCCACAAGTAGGACCGTTGATATTTTTGATCGATCATCCTTATCCTCTTAGAGTAAAACCTTGGCTCCATCACTGCTGCCAACCTACGGCGGAAGCCAAATGAGGAGTTGAAAGGTTGTCTCATTAGGTGGGAATGATTATGTAATTGGGTGTGGGTGGTACATTGCCCTTGTACCTTATCCCTTTTTTTGGGTATTGCTCTTTGTATGTTGCATTCTTTTTATTGAAATTGTGTTATGATTCTTTTTGGGCACCCTTATTGTTACTTTGTTGAGCCCACTTAAGAATGAATAGTTAGCAATTCAACTCTATCCAAACATATGGCCCTAATTGGTTGGATTCATAGTAATCAAAGGTGGCCATCAAGTTGAGAACAAAAAAAAGGGTTAAGCCAGCTTCTCATAATCCAAGGTTCGAACTCTAGCTCCTTGTTGAAGCAGTTGTCATATTATATCTTCTTAGAGGGACCTTCTTTTTTTTTTTTCGCCTTAATGCTTTTGTTTTACCACCGTGGGAGATTATCTCCATGGGATTTGTTCTCTTGGGTCTATTGGCTGCTACAAAATAACAATATAAAAGTGGCCCATGAATCATGATGTTTTCACAAGAAAGACCAGTAAATTTTTACCTAGTAATTTCAGTCTGGTGGTAGGTGAGTAGTGGGCAAATAGCATTGGATGCTCAGAGTCACCACTTAGATATTCACCCCATTGACCCAACCTCTGGTGGAAACTAAAACATGGGTCCAGCATTGGATGCTCACTTCTCAGATACTGAACCCCAATACATACCACAGACCCCAACCTCAGCTGCAGAAAGAGACTAAAAGGAAAGCTCCAAATGTAGGACCCCCAAACTGAGTCCCCACCTAGATCATGAGATCATATTCACACACTTCATCAATCCATCCACACCAATATCGAGAGAATGACCAAACTACCCCTGTATCATATCAATATCAACAGCAACACACCAACCACCGTACCCCAAAACAAACCCGTATAAAAAAGGACGGTTTTGTCATTTTCCCCTCTGCTTTCGAAAAGACAGCACAGCTGGCACCCTCGAAAGCTCCCTGGCATTTTATGCCCCGTTTGGGAGCTTATTGCAAGATTTTTGAGTTTCTCTCTCATTTAATTTCATCTCTTTCTCTACATTCAATACACCATCTCTCGTTAATACCCCACAGGCAATCTCTATGCTCCAGAAAGAAACACAAGAAGAAGAAGAAAAAGGTAAAACAGCTAGCCACAGAAAGACACACAGAGAGAAAGAAAGCACGGAAATCTGCTAATGTGAGAAAGAAGAGAGGCTCAGTGAAGACTACTGCTCCCGCGGCGCACAATAACAGCTCTTTCCTTCTCTCCTCTCGATTTCCCGTTTTCCCTCTTTTTTTTTTTCTTCTTCCTTCCGCTCCAAGCGATCCGAATCCCGAAATCCGAAACCTGGTATTTGAATCGATTTTCTCTCTCTCTCTCTCCCTCTCTCTCTCTCCTTCGACTTGAACACGAGAGAGAGAATGCTTTGGATTGTAAGATTTTCGGGGTTTTTCTCTGCGGCGATGGTGGTGATCGTTCTATCGCCATCGCTGCAGTCGTTTCCGCCGGCAGAGGCCATCAGACACTCGTCTCAAATGGACGGAGATCCGCGATTCCTGACCCGAATCGGGCAGATCGGACAAAGCTCAGCCGTTGATTATCCGAGGCGCTTCGCGTTCAGGAAATCCCAGCCATTCCGCAATGCAGACGAATGTAGGCGGTCTGAGATGGGAGAATCGTCAATCTGCGATCCTTCCATGGTCCACATCGCCATCACGCTCGATCGGGAGTATCTGCGTGGATCGATCGCTGCCGTTCATTCGATTCTGCAGCACTCGCTCTGCCCTGAGAACATCTTCTTGCATTTCCTCGTCTCGGATACTGACTTTGAGAAAATGGTGAGGTCGACGTTCCCGGAGCTGAAATTCAAGGTGTACTTCTTCGATCCGGCGATCGTCCGGCCGCTGATCTCGACGTCCGTGCGTCAGGCGCTAGAGCAGCCGCTGAATTACGCGAGGAACTACCTCGCCGACATCCTCGAGCCGTGCGTCCGGCGAGTGATCTACCTCGACTCCGACCTCGTCGTCGTTGACGACGTCGCCAAGCTCTGGAACACCAGCCTCGGGCGGCGGACTGTCGGCGCGCCGGTATACTGCCACGCGAACTTCACCAAGTACTTCACGGGCAGGTTCTGGTCGGACGAGCGGTATTCCGGGACGTTTTCCGGGCGGAATCCGTGCTATTTCAACACGGGCGTGATGGTGATGGATCTGGCGAGATGGAGGAGGGCGGGGATCAAGAAGCGGATCGAACGGTGGATGGAGATCCAGAAGATCGAACGGATCTACGAGCTCGGATCACTTCCGCCGTTGCTTCTGGTCTTTGCTGGACACGTGGCGCCCATCGAGCACAGGTGGAACCAGCATGGGCTGGGAGGCGATAACGTTAAGGGCAGCTGTCGGGATCTCCACCCCGGGCCGGTCAGCCTCCTCCACTGGAGCGGCAGCGGGAAGCCCTGGCTCAGGCTCGACTCGAACCGAGCCTGCCCCCTCGACTCGCTGTGGGCCCCTTACGACCTGTACGGTCCATCACTCTGACCGGTTGGTGACGGTAACTTCTCACCTCCATCTCCTCCTCCTCTTCTGTATTTTCATTTCGGTCCCGTATTATATGATCTCTCTCTCTCTCTCTCTCTCTCTCTCTCTAACTGTTTTGTTTTTTTTTTTTTTTTTTTTGGGGGGTTGGGGGCGATTTGTATTTTATTCTATTTTTGGGGGTGCCCTTGGAAATAAGGAAAAAAAAGGATATTCATTTTGTGGATGATTATTGGAGTTAGTTCCATTCCACAATCAGGTAGGTGGGCCATTTGTGAGTAATCGACCGTTCAGATCTTTTCATTAATTAAAAGTTTGAAACTTTAATGGGCCACACCTTTTTTTTTTTTTTTTTTGGAGGGAAGTGTTGGTGGTTTTCTGTGGGTTGATGACAGTTTGACCGGGAGAAAGTTTGACTGGTGTCAGTGGGTTGCTTAGAGTATTTAATCTGTGGCCATTAATCGGGCGTTGAATAGGTGGGCCATTAATTGGGCGGTGGGGATTGGTTCTGCATTTTCATTGGATTCTCTGTCTGGAGATAGATTTTGGACCCAGCTCGAGGATTCCGAAGCAGGTGTTTGGATGCTTGCTAGGGATGAAACCAGGCATTGTTTTTGTATTTGCTGAGTTGGCTGACTGACGACTTGATGTGTGAGCTGCCCCTAGTGCCCAGTAGTAAGTACCTCACTGTTTCTGTTTCATAGCTGGATTTTGATGGAGTCCGTATTCTCTCAGGCTTCCACTCAGGATAAATTCGTGTGGCTCTCGGTGGGCCCCTAGTTCTGATAAATTCAGACGCTTTAAACTATGCATGTGTTTGTGCGGCTCCGTTTGGGGAAAATGCATAGAATATGTAGCCAGCACTGACATCTTTTCCAAGGGACAAAAAAAAAGATGAGCTAAGGGCAAGGTTGTGTAGATGCAACTTTGATGAAAAGATGAAATTGCCGGATGAGCAAATTCTATAGATTTTAATACCTTAGAAAATTATAGATTTTAATACCTTAGAAAATTATATTTGATGCAAAAAGTTTTTCTTTGATGAATTGGTGTTAATATTGTTTAGTGCAGCAGTGGATTTTCTTTTGGTGAAAATTACTGTTTAGTAAAAACTACTGGGTACTACTAGGTGGGTGGGGTTGGGACGGAAGGGAGAAGAAAGATGGGGAGGGGAGGTGGGGACGGGAGGTGGGGGTTTATTTGTTGTGGAAATGGACTTTTCGTACCCTCCCATAGGACGTCAATTTCCATACTTAAGAAGGAAAAAACTGACGTTGCGAAAAAGCCGTTCTCTATAAAATTGCCGCACCGAACACATGAATAATGAGTTTTTCATAAAAAAAACCTCATCCTTTTAAGTGGAAATGGGGAGAAGAAAGATGGTGGCGGGGTGGGGGTGGGGAAATGAGGGTTCTCTTTTTCGTGGAAATGGATTTCTCATAAACCCCCCTCCCCCAGGAAGTCAATCTTCATACTTTAAAAGGAAAAAACTGACGTGGCGAAAAAGCAATTCTGCAGAAAATCATCGCACCGAATACATGAAAAATGAGTTTTTTATAAAAAAAAACCACATCATTTTAAGTTGGAAATGGGCGTGCCCTAAGTTTTTTGCATTTTATTTGAAAAGCTAATTTTATCGATTTTCAATTTGCAGCGCTACCAAGGAGCCTCACGAATTTCCCTGAGTGGGTATTCCACCTTTCTCATCAGCCATCACTATACATCCTTCCACTTTGTGTAAATATATTTTTTTTTTTTGGTGTAGTTGGAGTTGCATTACAGGTCAATTGGCTCTTGGGCCCTACACCTTTCACTGCACATACAAAGAGACGAAAGTATAGGGTAGGGAACATATTCCCTCCACTCTGTGAGCACTTGTTTGTGAGTAATTGGGCTTGCTTGTGTAAGGGCCCACTCAAACATGCTTGATTGAAATTTTTTTGTGTGGGTTTTCTTCCTTTTTCTATAGAAGTGGGGGCAGGAGGGGTAGGGTAGATTTTCAGTGAGGGAGACAGCCCATCTTTTTGGTTTAGTTATGGTCTTGTTTTCCTTCATTCATTCATACTATAATAATTCTCATTAAACTTTAGCATAAACGTCTTTCTAGCAGCCACAGTGAAGAGAGGTGGTGTGGGAAGAAATGTATGCACGTTTTCTTTATTAGAAAAGGATGTGTGGGAAGAGGATGTCACACCTGAACAGCTTGGAACTTCTTGTTGCTTGTTGTTGGATGCCAATTATACTATCTACTTGTCTAATTATAAAATAAATCTTGTGAGGTCACCCCACACTTGTCTCTAGAATCTCCACATTACATGTGGTGCTCATCTCTGGCTGTTGCAGCCGACAGTCCTGTGTGGACCACCGGTTTGATCTAGGGACTATAATATCAATTTATATTGTAAATTTGCTGACTAAACTTGTCTCTTGCGTGTCATTTTTTTCTTAAAATTCATCTTACTTTGATCAATTAGAGTTCTATGTTAATGGAAATCTTCGGTTTCTCTCGCTATGATTGCTATCATTGTCGCATAAATACATGGTTGCATTCTAGTATTGACATTCATCCCAACTCAAATCTATATGCATTTCGGGCATTGGAAAGCTTCGAGGGTCTCTTTCCTTTTTGTCTTTCCTATAAAAATGGTGTGTATCGAACCCTAAGGCTCCTTTATTCTTATATAGATAAGTCTCAAAGAGTCACATTTTCGGTGAGACATTTTCGGTAAAAAATCTATATCCACTAATCTCATTAGAATTTTACTTCAAATGGGATTGTATTCTATGTTACGCTCTACCCAACTTGATCTGACATGGGAAATATGACATGTGGGCCATACGATTTTCTATGATTTATTTATGCAGTATTATAATATCTATCCAACTTAGTCTCGTATCCGATGGATATTAATCATTTGTTTAGGACCATATGTTGCAGCCAAGATTTTTTATATGTAAATATATAAACTCTTGTTAAGGCATCGGGAACATGGCAGAGATGGATTGGACTTAGTTCCCAACTACATTATTCTATTATTCTATGTGCAACTTGCGTTTCTTTTCAGTCTTTTTCTCTTTTCGCCCAAGTGCCTTGGGCAGGCAGGCTAGACGAGGATTCTCTGAGTCTCATTTTAATTCCAATATGGGTAATATTGACGTAGAAACTTACCTTTTTTGTAGGGCCAATTGTGGGCCTCATTTGGGGATGAGATTAGGGGGGATGGAAAGATCTATGTGAGATCACCCCAAGTTACTCCAAATTCATGCCCCTAACCCCTTCATCCGTGACCCATAGGTTTTAGGGTTTTATATTCAAAAAAATGTGCAGCTCTCGATCCAACGGGTCAGTTCATTCGGATGTGTGCCAATTCTTGGGATTAGTGACTGTCAGAGGGTTTTCTATTGGTTGCTAGGTTTGGATGGGTTGCTAGTTGGGCACCGTAAAAAAATTCCCATCTAATAGGTGAGAATTAGTTTTCACTTAAATATTTCCCTTCTAATATAAATATACTGTTCGATGTCTGGATACATGAAATTTTAAAAATTGTGGAGTGCAGGGTGAAAAAAAAATGTTACTAAAGTGCTTGTAAGATCCTCTCTCATCATTGAATGTGATAATGATTTTACATACTGTATATGGGAGGAGGTATTAACTATCCCACTATCTAAACAGAACTCTTCAAGAGTTTTGAGTTCTCCAGGGAAAAATTCAACAGGTATCCAAGCTTAAGACAGTTTTTCTATAGGGTTTTGGGTTCTATGCTGATGTATATAGATTACATTGTTTCATTCATCCTTGACATTGAACGCCCAATAAAATCCTTGTATGGAATTGACCTTATGTTTGTTACTTTGGAACTGTGCTGAGACTGCATTTAGGGATGTAAATGGATATCCGATTCTCCGATTACTCAGAGGTTCTGACTCATTAGAAATCGGGTTTGGGTCGTTATTTAGGCCCCGATAAGTAATAGGGTCCAGGTTCGGATCCGGTTTCACCTTGATTCAGACCTGTGGACTTTTAGATCCGACATATTACCTCAATTTTTGAAAATCTCTCTTAAAAATCATGTTTTTTTAAATATCATTCTTTAGCTAAACTGGACTCAGATCCAAACCCGTCCTATATATGGTTTTGGTTATGGTTCCAGAACTATGAAATTGGTTCCGAAACGGTTTTGGGTTCGGAACGGGTTCCACCTTCTCCATGGATATAGACCGGAACTGACCGGTTTACAATCCTAGCTGTATTGCAAATAGCAGTACTTGTATGGGAATCATCCATTTTCTATAGATATCTTAGTTCGAATGCTGGACTTCTTGACCTCTTTTGGGTCATTTTTAGGAACAATCAAGATTAGTTAGGGGAAATGGTTCACCCATATAGAGTTTTTTTCAAATGAGGTTTTTCTTCTGGGGGAGATGCTCCTATGAGAGCACCTCTCACCTTACTATGAGAGATATAAGTGGGGGCCATCACATTTAAGTTGTTGGCATTAAATATAGATGTGATGGCCCCTCACCTTATCTCTCATAGTAAGGTGAAAGTATCTCTCATAGGAGCACTTTCCTTTCTTCTAGTTAACTGCCGTTGTAACTAATTCCCTTGTGGGGGTGCAGATCTATTAGTACCTCCTCTGGAACTTTACAATGGGCTCACCTATTGAAAACTGAAGTCTACATATTAATAATTATATGCATTAATTACGTTCTAAATCATATACTTAATTTCGGTGGGATCAACTCTTTATTTTTAAAATTTCAAAGATATAATGGACTTGGGGTGGTGGGGGTTCATTTTCAATAACATAGATTTTCTATGGGTGGGCTCCTCTGTGATGTTCTACTTTTTCCATGGAATCCCCTGTTTGGACCAATCATAGGGTGGTGGCACATGAGCTGATTGAGTTTAAAAACCGTGTCACACCCTGATTGGTCCAAAACAGGCGATTCGGATCCTTCTTCCATCAGTCTAGCTGGCAAACAGCATGCAGATATTATATCAGATGCTGTTAGGTTGCAACTTGCAGCTCCTTGTGTAGACGTGTACATACTACATGGCATCTTCATCCGAGGGATTACCACTTCCAGGCTGCTAAACTTCCATTTGCATTTCACAATTTGGATTAGTTTTACAAATTTTATGAACATATTGGGGCTTTTATTGTCATTTGGGCTCCTCACTAAAAAAAAAAAAAAAAAAATCATGTGGGCTCATTGGTCCTTATTTGTATTATGGGCTAAACATCTGGCGGAAAATTAAATTGGACCCTATGATAATTTTTGCTCTGGTCCCATGTAGTTCACCTATATGGACTAACTATGTTGACCTGGGGCATAATAGAAAGATCTCTCTCTCTCTCTCTCTCTCTCTCTCTCTCTCACAGTTTCAAATTCTAACCAAACTTAGACGATAGCCTTAGGGATGTAAATAGGTTCCTGATTCTCCGATTACCTGAAGTTCCGACCAGTTAAAAATCGAGTCTGGATCCTTATTTAGGCCCCGATAAGTAAATGGGTCTGGGTCCGATATATTACTTCAATTTTCAAAAATCTATCCTAAAATTCATATGTTTTTAATATCATTCTCTACCTAGACCTGGATCTGGATCCAGATCTGTCCCATATATGATTCTGGTTTCGGAGCTAAAAACCTGGTTCCAAAATGGATCTGGGTCCGGATTCAGCTCCATCTTCTCCTTAACGGTTCCGGTTTCGGGTTCTTCATGGACCCAGACGGAACCCGAAACCGGAACCGACCCATTTACAACCCTACCTACCCCGACGACCATATGGGGCTGGGTTTAGAATTCACCTCATATCCAACTTGGGTAAGATCTTGAAATCTATAACCATCCGAAACCCGACAAACCCACCCATAACTAGAGTGGGCCCACACCGTTCCTTTTTACGCCCGACCCATTGCTATTTCTAGTGTCCAGTCATGCTCTACGATTTGCCTTTCATCTGTGTGCTTCTCATGGCCCTATTACACTTTTTTTTTTTTTTTTTTTGTCCTTTGACAAATGGTCCTGAAATCCGTGAGAGTACACATTGATTCTGTGTTTCACATGGTGATCCAAACTTTTAAAAGAGAAAAGGTGTGGGCCCTTTGGGCATTTTTGTGGGAGAGTGGCCTTTTCAGGTGTGATTCACAAGTTCCATCGGCCAACTTTTACTGCATGAGTTCGTGGGTGTCCACTGTCGGCAAGGATGTCAGTGGGCCTGAATGTGACCCAGGGCAGATCTGATTCTGCTTAGGTGCCCTTGGATATTTACTTTGGTCTTATGGGCTTCTATGGACTCATGTTCATGTTCAGGGTCCAGAACTAGGGATGTAAATAGGTACCCGATTCTCTGAATACCCGGAGGTTTTGACCCATTAAAAACCGGGTCTGAGTCTTTATTTACGGCCCGATAGGTAAATGGGTCCGGGTCCGGTTCTACCTTGCTTCGGATCCGTGGACCCGAGACCCGACATATTACCTTAATTTTCGAAAATCTTTCCTAAATATATATATATATATATATATATATATTAATATCATTCTCTACCTAAACCCGGATCGGGATCCAGGCCTGTCCCATATATGGTTCTGGTTCCGGTTTTGGAGCCGAGAAACCGATTCCACCTTCTCCTTAACGGTTCTGGGTACGGGTCCACCATGGACTTGGACCGAAACCGACCCGTTCACAACCCTATCCAAAACCCATTGACAATAGGATTCCAGCCCATATATGATCACTAGCCCATTGGACTCTTATGAGGACCGTTGTTTTTTATATGTATATACATTGTGTATACACCAAACAAATGTAGAAAGATATCATTAACTTAAAAACATAAAATTATCATGTAAAAAGGATTCTGTGCTTATCTAATAGGCTTTTTTTAAATAAATTGATCCATGGTCCTAAAGCCTGGATCCGACTCCTAATGTATTGATGGGCTATAAATGGGTGTATTTGATGCTGCCAACTTCCCAAATGGGCGGACTCAGATCTGAGCACCAATAGCCCATGACAAATCTAAGGTTTTCAAGTGGGACCAAAGATAAAAATAGCTAATGAAACGTAAAGGTTGCAGTGATATTAGTGGCATAGCGGTGTGAATTTGTAAATGATAAAAAAAAAAAAAAAAAACCCTCAAATATTAGTACTAGCTAATTTTGTGTTTTTTTTAGTGATTTAAAACTATGTAAGGGTAGAGACAACTTTATAAAAGACGATTGAAGAGAATAAATTAAAAAAAAATATATATTTTTTAAATTAAAACTATTTGGCTCTCCTAGGTTTTAGATTGTAGCACAACAATTTTTTAAAATTAGCATAACGACCTCAACCGCTTCACCTAATAATTAATGCGTAGTGGCCTCTATTTTGAGCCATGATTGGACTAATCTTCAATTGTAAATGTGCTGGGCATGGTTGAGTACCTTATAATTGTCCATCTAGGCTCACTGGCCCTCCCCACAAAGAGCAAGTGATGCTCCTGTTTGGGGTCTGTTGATGGTGATAAATTTTCAGTGATGGTTCTCTATTTATACGTGGTGAAGTATTTTTAGATGTTAATGGGCCTGGCCATCCCTAAGCCAGTTTCTGCAAGAGTTTGGAATTGCCTACCATTGCAATATCCAGGTGCAGGTTCTGGTCCATACAGTTCTTCTTGAATGTACCAGGATGATAAAAGATATTACACCCTAATCCTTCTGTCAGAGATTTTTTACCCCTCTTTCAGAGGGGTTATTTATAAGCCAGAAAGAGAGTTTCTTCCATTGGGTCCATTTTGGGGTAAAAATGGTTTTAATGGTGATCTCCAAAGTTGTTGGTGGGAGACTAAATATGGTTCTAATGAAACTTCCTCTCATTGCTTCTAATTTGATGATCAAGGTTTTGACATCTATATTTTGGTGTTTATGCTCATACAACTCTACCCTTCACATATTGCCATTCACTGGATTTAATAAACAATAGATGCTCATTATCTGAAGGTTGGAAGTTCAAGGCCCTTATCAAGGGCTAGGATGATTTAATTGGGATCCTTTTTGGTCTACCTCTAATCCACATGTAAACCATAAGGGCCCTATAGAAAAGTTAATTATTTTATAATATGGAGTCGTTCCTCTTAAGTTGTAGAATTATAATATAATTCTTCTTGTTTGTAATTTCTTACTTACAGGTTGACACTCATTAGGAGATTAAAAGCGTTGTGGGCTACCCCCTTCTCACCTAATTATCCAGAGATTGATCCTTGGTTCCCTCTATGCGTTACGTGTGTAGGCTTTCATGTGTAAATTTATTGGGAGCACCTTCAATTTTTATTTTTTATTTTTTTTTTATAGTTTAATTCTTATTCTCAAAGTCCTCTAGTTTCAAGTTGAGAAACCAAGCTCTTTTTTTTTTTTCCTAAGAATTCATTGGTTTTGTGCTCATTGAAAGAATGAAGGAGAAGAATGCAAGTCAGTCTGACTAATGGGCTGTTTGTCAGAGAAAGTCTGATGTGGCCCTTTTTTCAGGAATGGAAGGTTGAGTCTACTAGTGCTACCACATTTGGGCCACAGGGGTGTTTACCCAGCTTCTCTCTGGGCCCGAAGGAATTAATCAAGTTCAAAGGATTGGGAACCCTTCAATAGCAAACTAAACAAATAAAAAAAAACAAAGAAAAGAAAAATAAAGGGCTATGTAAATCAGTAAATGAGTGTTAAGAAATTGGGGAAGGGGTATTCATATGGACGTAAATGGGTTCTCAATTCTCTGATTACCCGGAGGTTCCGACTCGTTAAAAACCGGGTCTAAGTTCTTATTTAGGCCTCAATAAGTAAATGGGTCCGGGTCCGGTTCCACCTTAGTTTGGACCCATGGACTCAAGATCCTACATATTACCTTAATTTTCGAGAATTTCTCCTAAAAATTATATATTTTTTAATATCATTCTCTACCTCGATCTGGACCCGTCCCATATATGGTTCTGGTTTTGATTTCGGAGTCAAGAAACTGGCTTCGAAATGGTTCCGGTTCCGGGTCCGGATCCAATTCTACCTTCTCCTTAACGGTTCTGGTTCCGTGTCCACTATGGACCCGGACCGGATCCGACCCATTTACAACCCTAGGTATTCATAGCTTTATTGGTAATTTAATAACCCAAAAAACCCTAAATTTGAGGGTTTTTTTTTTTTTTTTTTCTCTCTCACTCGTGCTGGGCCGAGTGAAGACCGACCAGATAGCATTGCTCTTTACTTGCAAAAAGTCTCCATGTCCCGGGTTTTGTCCTGGGACATGGACCGAATGGTCTGGAGACCGTTGGATCCCCAGGTGAACATTCTGGAAGCTTCGAGGATTCAGGACGCGTTATGTACGCTGCTAAGCGACCTTTCCTCTTCTCCTCCTCCTCTGGCCTCTTTAACCGAGTCATTCTAGGTGTCAGTCAAAGCCCTTGCTCGTCTCCATTCCTTACTGGCTAAGGAAGACATCTGCCATATCATTGATCATTATCATCTGCTGCTCAAATTTCAACTGTAACCCATCATCCTTGAACCCTTCAAGAGTCCAACAATCATCTGCTTCTTCCTAGACCTTTCCAGGCCATCCTCAGCATCGCCGCCTCATATAAACTACAAATACACCATCCTCATCCTGTTCTCTCTCCCAAGACAAATACCAAAATCAACTATTCTTGCAGTAACAATTCACAGCCCATAAAAATCTAATCTCCAATCCATCCATCCATCCATCAAACAAGATGAGTGACAGTAGTGCAGAGGAGAAATGGGGCACCAAAATCATGGGTGCACCTGCAGCTCCATCCTCACACCCACAGAACCAAAAAGCAGCCACATGGCTCGCATCGGAGTCGAACCCATATGTGGCATATGGCCCTTCAGAGAAACCACCCTTGCTGGCATCGGAGTCGAACCCATATGTGTCATATGGCCCTTCAGAGAAACCACCCTTGGAAACCATCGTGGACACTTTCAATGAGTGGGGGAGGAAGGCAGAGTCCCTGGCTAACAACATCTGGCAGCACCTAAAGACTGGCTCGTCCGTGTCGGATGCTGCATGGGGAAAGCTGAGTTTGGGTGCCAAGGCCATGAGAGAGGGTGGGTTTGAGGCTCTGTACAAGCAGACTTTTCTTACCCTTCCGGATGAGAAGCTGAAGAAGACTTTCGCTTGCTATCTGTCCACGACTACTGGTCCTGTTGCAGGAACGCTATACCTGTCGAACCTGCATGTTGCTTTTTGCAGCGATCGGCCACTCTGCTTCACTGCTCCTTCTGGACAGAAGATTTGGACCTACTACAAGGTATGGTTTTTGTTTTAGTTTCTTACTTTAGTAGTAATCATGATACGTGTGTATTGATCATCATTCATCTGGCTGTTGAAGTTGAATTAGGCTGAATTGAATGTATTTCTTGCAACATGGTAAAAGTTTAGTTTCCCTTCAATCTAAGGGAATCTTTGGGTGCTGATGCAAAAAGATTATTGGAATTGATGAAAATTAACTAAGATTAGGTTAGATCATCCTGATGTTTTTAAGCCATGTTAGATTCATGGTTGCTTAAATCAACAGATTACTGGCTATGGTTTCTCCCCAAAAAAAGTCATGACTGGTTGTTAATAGTAGTTTTATATGATTTCTTTTCTGCCTCATATTAAACAAAGCCCGAGTTGGGGTAGTTATATAACAAGCTTGAGCAGTTGAGATCGAACTCTTTATCTCATATTATTTTTATTGCACGTATATATACCTCCCGAGCATTTTTTTAATCGACGGTTAGGTTTGGATATTCACATGTGATTCTTCATTTTTAAAGATTTATAGAAATATATACTATTTTATTACTAACACCTCAAGGTTTTAGTATTAATTAATGGTTAGCAAATTAAAGAAATTTAAGATGGTAGATTTCGAGTTCGAATTCAAGAGAAACGACTCGGCGCGGAAAAAGAAAAAAATTGATTGGTGCTAAAAGTGCGCCGACCGGTTCCATCCAAGGAGGAGTGTTGAGGAGTGAGCTTCATCCAAGTGGGAGTATTGAAAAGTATTCATGCAGCCTTTACTAACAACTCGAGATTTTAGTATAATGATTAGCTAAAGTAATTTAAGAAATTTTAGATATTAACATGTCCTATATAAGTGTTGGCTATGCTACCATCAAAGTAAGGGCTTCTTGCCAACGGCCTGTCAACTTTGCCATGGAAAAATAATCAATCACAGTAGCCCATCATATTTATTTAAAGCTGTCCTTGGGGAAACTATGTTGTTTAAATTTTATTTGAAGCACAGTATCCCTAGGTTGTTCCTTGTTTTCCCTTACTTTATTTAGAGAGTTTTATTCTTGAACATGTAATCTTTCAGCGTGTGATTCAGAAGCCGTTCTTGGGTTTTACATAGTGGCCTATCAGTGCAACCTACTACATTTTCTTCTTCTTACTGGAGCTTCATGTAGTTCTCATGTGTACTAATTCTTTAACCACACATCAATACTAACATGCATTTGATGCTGGATAATGGTTACTGCACAGTACTTAAATCTTCAAACTTTTGTTGTCCTAACTCTGCAATACTCTACTGGATTGTTACCATGCATGATCCTGAAATCAAATGCACTTTGTATGGCAGGTTTTCATACCTTTGGCAAACATGATCGCAGTCAATCCTATAATAATGAGGGAGAATCCATCCGAGAAGTACATCCAACTTGTAACAGTAGACGGTCATGAGTTTTGGTTTATGGGCTTTGTCAATTATGATAAAGCTCTTGCTCATCTTTCAGAGGCTCTCGTGCAGGTCCCTGCCTCGGAGTGAGGGGGAACATCTTCCCAATTTCCTGTGGGGTGTTTTTCTTCTCTCTCTCTCTCTCTCTCTCTCTCTCGTGTGTTCTTGTTTAAAGCTGGGAACTTTCATGTATAGAGTAGAAACTGTTGTCTAATATTGTATTTCCCACTCTAGGTTGTATTAAGTGTTTTGAGGTTATGACAGATTACTAGTTGTGTTGGGCTGTCAGGTTGTTTAAATAAGTAAGCACTTGGGTGAGGAGAATTTGATTGCATTGACTGTCAGGTTGTTGAGTAAGTAAATGGTTAGGTGAGAGGATTGAATGGAGACTGCCACTAAGCCAACAAAGAATGCTGCATGTTGGCTGTTGTTAGCCAAGGCATTGATAAAATAATAAATAAGAAAAGGATACATCATGTATAGATCATGGAATAAGAAGTCAATCAAACCAAGAAGGCAATATCAATAATCAAATGAAGTTCAAAGTCCAAGAACGTTTCATAGTAGCCATCTTAGGTTCTTCTTTGCTGTACTCCTGTGTGAAACAGGATATATATAGCCAATCCTAGGTTCTTCTTTGCCATTCGTGTGTGATGTGTAAATCTATTTATTTACTAGTAATTGCTATGACAATATGCAATATGTTGAAAATCAGCTAAAAACTGTATTGTCCCAACTATTACCTTGATGTATTTAGAATGTGGGAAAGTTGAAATATTGGATGAGAATCACTGTTATATTATGAAAAATGGAAAAATGGGGAAAATCTATGTAAGTACTTTTAACATTTATTTATTTTGACTATTTTTTAAAAAAAATTAACCTATTTGATTCGACATTTCCCACTGTTTTTCCAAGATTAATAGACCAATTTTGAAAAATATCCTGACACTGTCATTTAGATGGTAATTCAGAAAAAATGGTATGTGACCCTAGTAACCTCTCTACCTTTTACTGCTTTACTTTCATCTCTCTCACAAAGAATTATATCCGATGCAATTGAGAGCAATAGGGGCTTTTTTTTTTTTTTTTTTTTTTGGCAATCGAAGGGTTTCCAACCCTTTGAGTTGATTAATTCCTTCGGCCAAGAAGGAAGCCTGGTAAACTTCCTTATAACCCCAGTGTAGTAATGTAGTTTCGAACCTACAACCTACAGGTGCAAACCGTGATCCTACACCAACTGAGCTACCCTTTGGGATTAGAACAATAGGGGGCTTCGGCATCATGAACAAAACTCCTATCCACCCATAAAGAATTCTCACAAGACAAAAAATTATCATGACGAGTAAATCAAAACCTACAAAAATGCCAAACTCTTTCATTTTATCTTATTTTTCCTCAAGAGAAGAGGTCACCATTTAAAAAATTGCCAGCCCCAAACCCCAAGCGTTCATTACTTAAAAAAGATAAACCTTAGTTGTTTAAAATCAAATATACTTACCATATGGTTTAGAATGCATACAACTTATCAAAATAAGGTGAATAGCCGAGTTTCTCCTATGTTTAACTCGGTCCTCCAACAGAACGAGGCAACTCGGCTGAGTGAAGGGTCAAATTATCGAGTTTTTCTACCTCCCACAAGGTTTTTTCTTTGAGTTTTTGTCCTTCTTAGCCCACATACCATGAGTGATCAAATCGTCCTTATGGTGGGCCAACTCAATTTTGTTTTCCAAAATTCTAGGTCCATCCATATGCTAACCATTCTAATGTGATGGTCCATTCCCCTTGAGGCCAATATCTCTCTGCATCACAAGATTCAACCTTAATTATACTATGTCATCCTTTATGCCGTCCCACAAGGCTTGGAATTTCTGAAGATAGTTGTTTTAATTTTCTAGGGCACGTTTGGTAACAGGCAAGGAATTCATAGATCCAATGATTCTTTACTACCAGTAAAACAAAGATTCCTTGCCGGGAATTTGTATAGTCAAGGATTTCACATTGATATTGGTTTGTATCAATGCATGTAACTAAGAAAAATAGGATTAGGTGTGTAAATCCACTTAAGAGAGGATTTTCAAATCTTATGGGAAGTGGTCAGATCTCAAAATCCCAACAAATGAGGATTTTCATTTATCCAAATCCTAAGAATTTACAATTGGCAAACATGGATCTGCCACAACTTTGTGGAAATCCAAAATCTTTTCCCTAAGGATTTGGTTGCCAAACAGTACCTAAATAATTGGGAGTCTTAAGTAGGCCCTCATTTTGAACAAGCTATACCATCTTTGGAACAAAAGTTGGTAAATTGCCTCCCTTATTTCTTGAGTAACCTTTTTAGAATTCAAGCCTATGAAATATTAACTACAATGATTTTGGATATCAGCTATGTTCAATAAAAGATTCCCATTTGAACTACTAAGGAAATTAATCTAGTTTCTCCTGTGATGGATTTTGGCAATGGATTGAAAATATTTGGAATTACCATCCCTTGGAGCCCCAGCCAATTTATATGAGCTCTTTGGACCCAGAACTCATCTTCCTCTCTCAGCTTCTGAAATATTTATGCATATGATCCTGCCTGTCCCTCAGACCTGCCTGGATTCCTTCAATTCTCCTTTTGAGCTTCATCACCTCCACAATGATATTCCTATGTTCCTTTCTATTCCACTCTTTTAAGGTATTTGATCATTCATATAGCTTATCTTTGAGGGAAGGCAACTCTTTTAAACTCTCTCAATTATCTCAAATCCAACTGTGAAACGAGTGATTGATGTGCCAGAAATTTTCATATCGAAACGTATGGCCTCTGCATGCTGGGTCCTTCTTTGGATCAATTTCTTGCCATTCGCCAAATTTAGAAGTTGGATCATTCTTGCGTAGTGTTGAGGTCAACGTCCATCCTCGCTCGTGAGCGGTCATAATTGTGGTTGAGCCCTCTCCCTCACCATAAAACCATTGTTGTGCCGTTTCCCATCACCAATTGGTTTTGGGATAAGTTACAGTTCAATAGGGTAAATAAAATCCTACAAGTGGTATGAGTGGTAGGTCGGGTGTTTGAGGGAGAAAGCTTCCCTATAATGAAATCGATCTGCTAGCAATTCCAACACTAAACTACCTATTGTATTGATGTTTCCAACTTCCCCTTTCTTGCTAGCATTCATGGGTGGACGGTGGACCCAAGTGTTGGGTTTGGGAGGCAGTCGACCTTGTCGGGCCTGGAAAAAGGCTCAAAAGGGGGCATGGGCCGTCAAAATTAATTACCCCCTCCCCATAAAAAATTTCCAAAATAATGATTGGCGTTTTTAATCGACCATCATCACTCTCAGTTAAACAAAAGTTCTGGGTCCACCACTTTTAGCAATCTTTAGGAATTTTCTGGAACCCCATCATTAAAGGCTTGGGACTTGACTAGTAATACTTGCAGACGCTACTTGGGCAGGTCGAGTGGGGTATTGGCAACACAAGCACGACCTCAACTGCATGTAGGTAAACCCAAATCTGAATAAAACCACAACATGCCCAACTCAAACCTAACCCTATTTATAAATTCCATAAATTAATATAAACGTGCCAAGAATTTTCCCTGAAATGCCATGGAAAAGGAGAAAATTTTTTTTTTCAATTTTTTTATTTGGCCTGAACTCTATGAGCAAAAGTAGCAAAGGCCATGTAAATTTTCATAAATTTTAAAAAATAAGTGTATTTTTATGAAAGGAATACAAAACAAAATATTTTTGAAAATATTGAAGTTTAAGGGCTTCTATTTCTATGGAAGCGAAACAAACATATTTTAGAAAATTCTTGGGTTGTGAAATGCACAACCAGCCCATCTATTGAAAATCCGAACCATTCATTTAAACTCCATCGTCTCTAATATTTCAGCAGATTCTACTCTATTAGCAGATGGACTTACCATAAAATCGACCATATAATGAAACAATTAGTTTAGGTCCCATTCAAACAGTGGTTAGGATAAAAGAAGAGTCGAACAAAGAAGATAAAACATCAATAACAGGAAGAAACACTGCCACATCAAAACGCAAATCATGGGACCAACTCAACCAATAAATCTGGAAAAGAGTTTAACCCCTCAACAGCAAAGTTAAGAGATTGAAGAAACTGGCCATCAGATGTGCCTATGACAAATGGGAGTTGACAGGGGTGGAAAAGCCAAATGAAAGTAGTATTGTTTGAATGAGAGTGAACCTCATCACCCAATATATATCATGGATTGTGGATCCCATTGCTTGACTTCTTAGGATGTTCACTTTAGCATCATTGAAAGTAGAGCGCACTTCAATTGACTACTGATTAGGCATCCTTATCAAGTGTACCTGCATTATAGCATGGTAGCTATCAGCCTATCGCAATGTCTGTTTCAAAATTCCATCATCATTGAGAGACAGATGAAATTTCACCTCTTGATAAAGAAAAGAGAACCAGTAAAGGCATCGGCTCGGGTATGCTAGGGTTCCATTAAGCCCGAATTACATCTTGAGTACGATATCAGATCCAATCCGTGACGGGTTTATAATATGTGATTCTATATTTATCCGATAATGCTTAAGGACTAGGTCAGAAATGAGTTGTTTCTCATTGTATCATAAGAGAGATTGCAGTACAATGAGTTAGTATATCATATTATATCAATAAATATTAAAATGAGTCGTAAATGGGATGGGGTAGATTGGGACAGTCAAAAATCCGAACCCGTCTTTCAACTGAACTCACTGGTTTCTAACTCGACTCATGTTAAAATCTATAAACTCATGCCCGCCCCAAGGCCGATAAAAGAACTTCCAAACCCACCCACAAGATGGATGGTTCACCTGTTTAACTCGACTTATTGCCATACCTACTTTTCCTTTACGAGCATCCGGTAGATAATGGCATTAATGCTTTAGCCAAAAAAAAAAAAAAAAATTGGAATTAATGCAAGGAGCTTGGTAGATCTATTTCTATGCCATGGTAGAAAATTGGTTTCGATCCTCCCATAACCAAGAATTTTTAGAAGATCAAGAAAAATTAAGTCAAGTTTTTTTCTTTCCTAATAGAAAAATGTTGCACTAAGCAAATTAAAGTATTTTCCACAGCTTTATAAAATCCCGAGCACTATACAAACATGATCTAAGACAACAATGTAATAAAAAGGCATTTGGCAATATTATGAGAGCTGCAGAGTTCAATTTTTTGCCTTTAACCCATCTGAAATGTTTTAATTTTGCTTCAAATACAAAATCACACCCCCATATAAAAATTCATCCTGCTTTCTTAGGGATGTAAATGGGTCAGCGATTCTCCGATTATCCGGATGTTTCAACCAGTTAAAAACCGGATCTGAGTCCTTATTTAGGATTCAATAAGTAAATGGGTTCAGGTCTGATTCCACCTTGGTTCAGACTCGTGGAATAAAGACTTGACATATTACCTCAATTTTCGAAAATCTCTCCTAAAAATCATATAATTTTTTTAATAATATCATTCTCTATTTAGACCCGGACTCAGATCTAGACTCATCCCATATATGATTTTGGTTCTAGTTTCGGAGCCAAGAAACTAGTTCCGAAATGGTTTCGGGTCCGAATCTACCTTCTTTTTAACGGTTCCAATTCTGAGTCCACCGTGGATTCGAATAAGAACCGACCCATTTACAATCTATGCTCCTCCACCCTATGCACAACATGACCATTTCTTCATCTGAAAATGAGATGAATCTGCAAGACAGACTCCAACCACTAGAAGATTCCTTCCTTATTCCTTTCCTTTTTTGCTCGCCAACCTACCCTAGCTAGCTACACCCATAATTTAATAACAAAATCAACAAGAAAGCATCTCTAACAAACAAATACATATATAAATTAGAAAGAGGTGACATGTAGTGGAAGTATTATCCTCTGGTAGTTTTATTGATTGGGACCTGTGTCAATCAATCTAGACCGACCATCAGATAGAGCATCTCAAGAATGGGCCATTAAACTGAAAAAAGGTGATCTACTGATAATAAAATCTAATCATTCTACTTAATAGAGCTAAACTCAAATCTGATCTCAAACAACAAAAACAAATAAATAAACAAATGATACTTTAAGTAAAAAGGAGTGTAAATTATATCAAATCAATAAAAGTGAACATACCCCAAGTCTCAAACATTGGCAATGGGCCTGAGAATTACATTGATTGGGCTGATATTCAATGTTTAATTAGATGCTCATATCTTCAATCAAGGGAGATAATCAAATCTGATGGTTCATCACCATCATAGGTGGGCCACACAGCCTAAACTAATCTGGAAGGGATTCTGAAAATGAGTAGAACAGCATTTTAGACAGTTCTTATTAGCAAGGGAAAAGGAGAGAGAGAGAGAGAGAGAGAGAGAGAGAGAGAGAGAGAGAGAGATTTCTACCGACGACAGACGATCTCCCCCATCTTTGTAGCTCCATCTGGACCGTTCATCAACTGCTGCTGGTGGGCCATCAAGGACTTGTAGATCTCCACAATCACCTTTTCATCGTACTCCTTCAGTGCAGGTCTATCGAACCCGGTGGTCCTCCCTCCCCCACCATAGGAGATGCTGCCTGCAGAGCTGGCGAAGCCCAGCATCATTCGAACGTACGCGTCCCTGAGTCGGGCCAGGAGATTCTTGGGCGAGCTGACTCGGAAGAACCGGACTCTGGGGATGCTCTTGATTCGCCAGAACCGCTTCTTTCTCAGAGTTCGGCCGAGTTCGACCCGGTTCTTCTTGTGGAACCGGTTGGACCCATCTAGCCGTTCGTAGTCTTTTCTTCTCCAATACCCTTTTAAGCTTTCCATTGCCTCCTCCTCCTCCTTCTCCTTCTCCTTCTCCTTCTCCTTCTTCTTCTTCTTCTTCTTTTCTTTTGTTTTTGCTTGTGTGTTTCAATGCAGGAGGAGAGAGGATGGATGGAGAGTGTATAAATAAATGGTTTTGGAAAGGAGGAAGGAAAGGACTATACTTTCCTTTCCATAGCTCCTAACACAATGGATCATGAATTCCGGATCCTCTACTGCAAGGCCCAGTAGGTAGCTTCGCTTAGCTCTATGCTGATTTTGGAAAAATGAATGGGGATCTTCTAAGTGGGCCCACGCACAATAACCGTGAGTGGACCACTTAGGGTATGTCACGTCACCGTGGGTATGTCACGTCACCGTGGGCAGCTCCTGTCTAAATGCATGGTAGGCTACCCGCTGGAACGTGACGGACCGTGAATGGTTCACTCATAATTACCGGAAAAGTGAGTGAATCAGTTATGGTCCGCCACGTCACCGCGGGCAGCCTATCATGCGTGGCCACGCATGAGCCTCTACTCACGGTGACGTGAGGACCGTAAATGATTCACTCATAGTGCCATTTTACCTTACCAAATTCGGTCTCTTTGGAAATAGGACATGGCCCCATTAAAACAATCACCTACTTGGGGAACCCTGGACCATATTTCTAAAAGGAAACCCTAGTTTCCATAGTGACCTACCTAATGGGAATTCTAACCGTCCGAAATAAATTCCCTTTCAATGCATGAGTATCTCCAATTCTTATTATAACTACTCAAAATGAATTATCATTCTAACGTACGACTATCTATGGTTTTATTCTAACCGCTCAAAATTAAATGCCCTTTAAATGTTCGAAGAAGTATCTTCAATTTTTACTTGAATGGAAGTTGGTTTCATTCTAAACTTGAGTATTTGATTAAAACCATAATTATCACAATCTTATGCATATTTATTAAGTTTTTGGCTTTCTAGTTTCTGGATAACAATATAAAATGTCATATCAAAGCTGTTGCCTATCTACTAATATGTATTTGACATTATTCTCATGCGGAGAATGATATAGTTTTGATAATTGATAGTGGTGAGGATGATTTTATTATGAAAATGGATGTGCTAAACTTATTTGATTACATTCCAGCTGTGGGTGTAGACTTGCAGCAGATGTGAATGGGGGCAACAATAATAAATTTTTGTCATCTGTGGGTATGGACGGCAAAAGGTCTATCATCACATGTGGAGTTGCAGAATTGGGACCCACCAAGGTCATCCCTGCATATCAATTAGTGGGCCCACCATCCATACCCAAACAATATTAGTAAATTCGATCCAATCAGAGCCAAACACTTCAAAAAGTGGGATTAACTTTCCTCGGGGAGAAATCATCATTATCAATCTGATGGTGGACCCAACTCCAATTGAATAATACATTGGTCGATGGCAATACATGGGACTGTGAATAGGTCCGGCCTAAGAGAATTTGCAATTGTGGGTCTGTTTTGTTGTATGAATTACGAGGAGAGGAAGGCCCACCTTCATAGATCCAAACAGTTCAAAGCAAGTCCCCCTTGCATTGACGCTGGCCTACCTTTGGATTGATCATGGACGAATTAATTACATGATTAAAACTCAGAATCAAAGGGAAGCAATTCACATTTACTTCTAGAAATCATCATACACACACCATTGGATCAACTGTGCATCCATCCAAACGGACTGGACTCGTAAGCCGTGCATTATAGGGTTAGGATATGATCGGATGAGGTTATTTTTTGTACATGTATACGAAGGTGGGTGCCCCACCCAGATCTTTAAATCCCCCACCCCCCATCCTAAAACTGGCCCGCGGGTGGGCCCCACATCAGGCATTGCATGGAATTTGTACTAAAATGGGGCCCACTCAGTGAATTAAATGGGTGGATTTGTAAGGAAACCTTCATGCTGGCATCTCCCACCCAAAACCGACAAACAGATCCGGCCATTTAAAGCTGGTGGGGCCCACGTCCCACCTGTATTTCACACGTATGTCTGAGGCTGCATTGATTGACCGATCCATAGGAGCTCGACAAATGACAGCCGTTGAAAAGCTGAGATTTTGGAAGTGGCTGACGGTTGTGATTAATTTCTGAGCCTGGATGGCGGTTGGTATTTGATGAGATTGTGTTTGGTTGGTAAATCGGATTTTGGTTGTTCGCGGGCAATTGATGATGGCTTCACATCCATTAGTGGGGCCTACCATCAAAATCAAACGGTTGAAATTCAATGTCCCACCTTCAATCATGCAACTATGTGTGGAACGAAAATCACACTTCATGTCATGTTCAGCACTTGATTGAAATCAAAGAAGTCAAATCACATATTTTAGAGGCCATCAATATTATTAGGGTGACATAACGTTTTAACTAGGTTGATTTTTTTTATTTTTTTTTGATAAAATTAGATGGCAATGTTAATTTTGAGCGGTTTAGATTTTAAACAGCGACTTAAAATGCGGGCGGTATTTTTATAATATTATGAAATTCATAATAAAATTGAATAAATAACGGCCAAAATACTATTTTAGAATTTTTCATAAACTAAAATTACGTATCAAGGAGATTTTCTCCTACGAACGTTCCCACATATATTAGATGTACGCATGGTTTTGGTCTTTGAAATTCGGGGCGTTCGGTTAGCTAATGGGCCCCACCCCCTTTAAACTATTAAATTTTTATACCTAACAGGTGTCACATGAATGGTATTGAAAAGTAACAGTTAATAGTGAAAAGGATTAGTATACTAATAAGAATAGTCTTCACTCTTCACTAATTACATTTAAGTGGCACCAACATTTACTTCGTATTGACTCATAATAATTACACCAATACCCATATTGATGCACTCTTTATTGCATCCATGCATGGGCTCTTCATGGAATCTTTGCTATTTTTCATTTTAGAATATTTTTGCCGTGCCAATGACATCAGCATGATGCATTGCTCCATCTTTGAGGTCAAGTCATGGATCAAGTTCAGATTAGGTCAGCATGACCTAGAAACTTTAGCATAGTCTTTTATCATTATTTTTTTTATTATCCACAAAATTTGTAAAGGTTTCAATGTTTATCCAATTAAAAAACCTTCAAGTAGAAAAGATCTAAATATTTCTCTTCTCAGTAGAATAGATCGAGTTTCACAGAAGTACTTAAATTTACGTGATATGTTCAACGTTGGATGTATCAGTTTGTTTTTTTAATGTACCTGTCATGTTTTTTAGCCCAAAATCATAAGAATGAAATGAGACCCATAGCACAAAAAGCACGGCCTTTGCCGGGCATGGCCTAGTTCGTGTCGGCATGGCACGATTGACACCTCTAGCTTACTCGCCATACATCACGTATATGTAATTTCACTGTCTAGTGCACAGGCTCCTCTGTTTTTTTCTTTGTTTTTGGGGGTAAAGAGTGCACGGACCACTTATACATGTGGTCTGCCCCATCTAGAAGGGCCAGACCTAATAAGTCCACCCAGTGGGACCCACTTGTGGAACCTCAACAGGACAATTGTGGTCCCTATATTGCATGGTGTGTTAAATTTCACATGCTTTGTTATTTTCATCATGGGCTTTAGATGTGATAGAAATCATGTAATTTTTTCTAGAGTATACTCTACTCACCCAGATGATCTACTAGATCTAGTAGACTAGTGCCACATAAAACCTCATCTTGACTCCTCTGAGCCAGGGGAGTTGGCTCGATAGATCACCAATTCTAGTGGGTCAAATGGGTCTGACCGAATTCTAAAAATCTATGGTTAATTTACATGTGAAGCCAGGTTTTATATCCAAGATTTCAAGCTGTTAACATGATGGGTCATGTTTCAATCCAAATTTATTTGCAAAGGAGATATTAAATTATGAAAGGTTGGTTCCAGCTTAAAGAGGATTTCCGGTCAAGTCCATGGTGGAGCCGGAATCTAAACTGTTGAGGGAAAGGTGGAACCGGATTCGAACCTGGAACTGTTTTGGAACCGGTTTCTTGGCTCCTAAACCGGAACCGGAACTATATCTGGGATAGGTCCAGATCTAGGTAGAGAATGTTATTTAAAAAAAAAATGGTTTTTAAGAGAAATTTTTGAAAATTTAGGTAATATGCCAGGTCTCAGGTCCACGCGTCCGAACCAAGGTGAAACCAAATCCGGACTCATTTACTTATCAATGCCTACATAAGGATCCAGACCTGACTTTTAACGGGTTGGAACCTCCGGGTAATCGGAGAATCAAGGACCCATTTACATCCCTAAATCCAACCCATTGAGGAGACCATTTAGAACCTGAATCAAATAAGATCTTTTATATAAACAGCCTTCGAGGCCCTATTCAACAAGGAGAAAAGGTAGAGAAAATGGAGATGAAAAAAATTATTCATTGTTCTAACCTAAGTGCCTAGAGCGCGGAGCGGGAGCGCCGGAACGCTAAATTTTAAAATAGTTATATGTCCGGAGCATTTATACAACATAGTATTTGTGAGTTTATAAATAATTAAGTAATGGGCACAAATATATCTTATCTATATATTATTAAAATGGAGAAAAAATTAACTTCACAATTTGATAACATAAAATACACAATAATTAATAAGTCACAAGAAGTTTCTTTATTCAAAAGTAAATATCAAGCTTATAGAAAAAGAAAATGCACAAAAAACTAAAGATTCTACATGGTTCGCTCCATATTCGGTCGAACCGGGCTCCGAGGATGGACGAACCACGCTCCGAAAATGATTGAACCGCACTCCGAGGACGGATCCGCTCCGAAAACGCCAATCCACGCTTTCGGAGCGGGATCGAGATGATTGATAGGAGGTTCCGGGCACTAAGGCTCAAACGACCCATAAAAGACCCATCCCGCAATCTAGGTTCATCACAAACTATACAACGATCAAGGTAGCCTCATATAAGCTCGTGCGATGCACCGTGTAGGGATTCAGTCTCATGCAAATTGATTGACAAA
This sequence comes from Camphora micrantha, assembly GCA_003546025.1. Taxonomy (NCBI): domain Eukaryota; kingdom Viridiplantae; phylum Streptophyta; class Magnoliopsida; order Laurales; family Lauraceae; genus Camphora; species Camphora micrantha. Next base: position 2,455,854 of record QPKB01000011.1, on the reverse strand, counting down.
TTAAAATTAATATCCAAATTAAGTATTAATTAATAAACAACAATTTGATTGAATGATAAACCCATTTGTGTAATCATTTGAATATAAATTCATATTATAACATAATTAATTTAAAAACTACTATAAGTTAATTTGCAATTCTTCCGACTTAAACTACTTGTATATCTAGTTAAATGTTTATATAAGTTTAAACTTTTTAATATCTTTAATTAAATGCTCACTTAAATCTACTTGTATGAGAAAATGACTCCGAAATTATCAAAATGTCCTTCATTGAAAATCAGATCAAATATGAAGTGAAGCCTATCTAAATAACAAACTATTTGAATGTGATGGATCCCATGTGTATGGAGACAAATGATAGGTTATTTAAAGTGGATTGCTTATGGTTGATCCCATTTAGGTAAAGGAAAGAGTTGCACTATATTCATTTAGTAGGTCACAAACTTTTGAGATTGTGATTTATATAACTCTTACCATTGATGTGGCTCCCCTCACCTGCAAACTTCATCCATGTGAGTTAGTTGCATACCCCCTTGTGCAGCCAAGGTAAAGATGGAGGGATCAAAAGTTATGAATGGACCGGACCTTTGGTGCAAAAACCTGAGTCCACCATATCATTCTAATCCCCTTATCATGGCCCTCAAATTTAATGATTTTACAAGACATTATTGTTTTTTAATCACGGGTCACATTCACATCAATGTAAACCTGAACCCAATACATCAATCATAGTAGTACACAATAAAAAAATAGGTTAGGTCCGTTCCGTAATTTTACATGTAAAATAAAGTGAAGTAAAGCATCTAATAAAGACAGAATAAAATATAATAGAGCTATGATGATATTTTATTTTTAGTTGTTTGATATAAAATCCTTTTTAGTTTTTCCATAGAAAAGTGGAGTTTTTACATCTTTTAGTGGAGAAGAGAGGTTGTTTTTTTAACTTTCTTTTTTTTTTTTTTTAAGATGGAAAAAGTTTTGAATTAAAGTGCTATTGATGTGACCCCTTGTTTGAAAAATGGAGACTTTGCTTGACTTTTACTAATCTAGTAAAGTGTCAAATGGGTAATAAACAACAAACTACTCAAAAGAAGTTACAATTTATAGGGACAGCTCACTGAAGCACATTGGCACAGACCAGATTAATCAAACCAAACAAATAGACTACTAATACTACAACATCATATCTGTATACAGGAAAATTTAATCTTCATAGGAGCTAGGGCGGCAAATCCTGACCCGAACCCACCAACCCAACACGAACCCCAACACAGTAACTCCAGGTTTGGGTTAACACTTCAAACCCTATTAGTAAATGGGTCAAGTTCTAGTTGAGGCCATATATGCAATTCAACCATCTTGACCTAATCTGAGACCAGATGAACCAAACCAAACAGACTTGACTGCTAATATTACAACAGCATATACATGAAAACTTAGTCTTCAAAGAAGCTAGGGTGGCAATTCCTGACCCGAGCCCACCAACGCGGCGAACCCCAACTCTTATAACTTGGGGCTTGAGTTAACCTTTCCAACCCTATTAGCAAATGGATCGGGTTCTAGTTGAGGCCATACTTGCTACTCAACCCCCCTAACCTGACCTGTAAACTCAGGGTTTACATTGACATTTCCAACCTGATTAATAGACCTTTTGGGTTGAACCCACACGGACACAAAACAACTAATTGCCACCCACAAGTCCCCAGACCACCTTCAATCAACGTTTAAGCTTGTTCCCAGTCTTGTTTGCAAGCCTTGAAAAGCAGTAGGCAAGAAAAGCAAAGAAAGCAGCAATGTAACACATGAGCCAAGAGATGCAGAGAAGGAACCAGTCATTGAAGCTCTTCTTTGGATTGTGAGTTCGGTCAGAAAACAGCAATGCCCTGTAGATTGCTTCAGTGAGTGTGTAAGCCACAACTGGGTCAGATTCGTCAGCTAGGAATCCAGACTCAGTGAGACATACAATATCGCATGCACCATTCGACTCTGATATGCCAAGGAATTCACAGATCTTCAATCGACCTTCCAGTCTCTCATTTGTCGATAACAAGTCACCATGTGTCAGGACCAAGATGGGGTTCTCATCTGCATCCAACATCCAATATCTTCATTCATATCAGCCATTATCTAATCTTGGTAATGCAGGGTAAGTCGAGTGCTAGTTTCATGTAAAAGTATACTTTTTTTTTTCAGAAATGTAATCGTATACTTTGAAAGTTCTTTGAGAGAGTTTCTACTCAGAACAACCTGCCTTACATGGACCCCTCTTTTCTCATTATTGAGACAGTCCCACACTAAGGAGACACACATGGACCACCATCAATTTTCACATCAAAGTTGATTGTTTTCTCATGCCAGAAAAAGTAAGTTTCTCTTTTAAGAGTACTAAATTCATGAATTAGGATCTTACAGAACATGCAAAAGACTAAACAGAAAATTGAAACGCGCCTAGCCTAATTCAGCCCCTTTCATCTTTAATGAGAGAATAGACTTTTTACAAAATAAAAAACAAATCATTGTTTATAGTTTCTTTTAGGGTGTTTCAGACAATAAGAATAGTGATTATAGATTCCAATATAATTTAGTCTTCAAATTAAAAATGTTAAAATGGGTACTGACCATGAAAAAGAACATATATGCATGGTTTGGAATGACTTTGTTTGGACCCAGTTCTAGAAACTTGTATACATTATATACATACTTAAGGTACCCAAGTTTAGGGCATGCATTCTTCACCACCCACTCTCAAGATAAGCAGGCTGTTCTGGAGCCAGCCCTATAACATATCTTATCCAGGTGGGAGGATCTTTGTCCTTTCTTTCTACTTTTGGCATTCAAAAAGCTGAGATCTGGACCTTTTGCTTTCAAGCTGTGGAGTCCAGAGCTCAAGCAGTGTGTCTGGGGGTACATTCTGCACCACCCAACCCATTACTTTATCTTCTTTTCCACCATGAGAGGTCACAATCTTCCATCATCTTTTCATAGTGCTCTGCGGTAACATCTAAAGTTACCCCTCATTGGTGCTTGGCAGAATTTCGCTCAAGCCCAAGTTGGGTTATCATTGGATTCATCATTTGTAACACGCGATTTCGCTTCAATTGGGGTTTTTTTTTTCCGTTCTTAATCAGGTGTTCCAGATGTGATAAATCTAACAATAGTCTCAAGTTCTAATGCGTGAAAAACCGCTAATAGTTTTAAGTAGGATACAAAAATTCATTGATTCCAAATTGAGAGAAGTGTCGATTAGGCATATGTTGATGGATGTTACTTGCCGAATCATGAGACCTTTAGCCCATGAGACCAGGAATCACTTATCTCGCTTTCAAGCCACCAAGGCTTTCTATAATAAAAATAAATAAATAAATAAATAAATAAATAAAGAAGAAGAAGAAGAAGAAGAAGACAGGCTTGACAATTTCTTTTAATTTACACGTGGATCATGTTTTTAAGTCTAAAGAATTTAAGCCATTGAAATTACGAGGCCACGTTCAAAGTCTAATCAGATTTGCATTGCAACCAGCATATCAGATTAAAAACAAGTTGAGTTAAATTTTAAGTGGATCAAGAGTTCAACCAACAAACAAATTGAACTCTACAACAAAATGATGCATCCATCATTTGATATTTGTCTCCCAAAGAGAACTAACCAACTATCCAGATCTCTATTAGCACTCTAGGTAACCCTAATTGGTATTAAGTTTTTGGGAATTTAAACCAAGGCCTTTCTACAAAGGAGCTAATCTTGAAGGAGTCAAGGTGCAGATCCACAAAAGCCAATCAATCAGTGTTTTGCTTTGGTACACCTTTAGTGAAAAAAAATTCTGAAGAAAAGTAAGGGACCCATCCACCTTTTCACCTATAAATCCTTCCTTACCATGAATTCTTTTGAATCAGAAAGAAATTTGGTATACAGATCCCTTAAGAATATATTAGTTTGACCTTCTAAAATCCCTTCCCTTACCACTTTCTACCTTCCCTTACCACTTTCTACCAAAATATCAGATGAAAAAAACCCCATCCTTTCCAATGGCTTTGCTTGGTCAAATATTTTCGAAACTATCACGATATTTACCTAAAAAGAACTTTCTATAAGTATGGTTAAAATAAAAAATATCCCAAGAAAATTATGGCCTTGAATAAATAGAACATATCATAATATAGATCAAGATAATTATAAACACAATTTTATATTTATTATTTTTGTTAACTCCTCCAATTTGTTGCGACCGCCAATCCCAAGCCCGATAAAGGACTAGGTTCATAGCCTGCATAAAACTTTTTGTCACAATTACAAGATAAAACCCCAAGATAGTTTAGGACAAGGCATTGATGATGATCCATATATTACTTTCGACTACTTTAAAAAGTTGTTTATTTCTCGGTGATAGTTTCTAAATTATTTTTACAAAACCCCAAATTTGAAAACGCCCCCAATAGTCTCCCCATCTAATAATTTCCATTTGTGACAATGCTTCCAACCTATCCTATGACAATTGACAACAACAAATGCTCTAAGAAATCTTCACAGAGAGAGGGAGAGAGAGAGAGAGAGACCATCAGCTATTTGTAGAAATGATTCAAACAGAAAAGAAGAGAGAGACTATGACAACCAACTGTTTGAAGAGATGTTTCAAACAAAAAAGGAGAGAGAGAATGAGAGCTTACGGCATTTCCTAATGGCATGGCAATAGAACAGCTCCCTTGTTGCTTCCAAAGGCTTTGGATCTCCACCCTTCAAAGCTCCATAGATTTCAGCCACACTCACCACCACCAAAGCACAATTCACCCGCCTCTTCATATACCTGGGCGAATCAAACCAAGACAACCCTGACGACGCATCCGCATCGCTCGGCCTCCAACACTGCTGATGATGCTGCACCCCATCCTTCATCCAACTACACACATCATCCAAACCCTCATCCACATGATCATAATCCAAACCCCTGGAATCAAACACACAGAATCCATTCCTCATCGACCTCAATACGTTGTGCTCCTCGAGGAACATCGTGCTGTAATTCGACGAATCCCCTACAAAACAAAACGCCCATAACCTGTTCGATAAAAATGTCTCTATTGAAGTACAGATACAAAATCTCTACAGTGTTAGAAAGATTGTCCTTCTCTTTAAAAGAAAACCACCCAATGTTTCAAACAATCCCAAAACCCCATAACTAACAAACCATATTGGAAAAAATGCCCCTTAAGACCTTAACAGGATTATCAAAAACCAACATTGGATTTTTTTTTCAAAATCTTATCACAATCCAAACATGAATAGCAAGAAAACTAGTAGCAACTAGTTTTATCAAAAAATAACATTGGATTTTTTTTCAAAATGTTATCACAATTCAAACATGAATAGCAAGAAAACTAGTAGCAACTAGTTCACTGTTTTTCTATGAGAAAAAACCAAAACCCATGCACTGGATTTTTCTTTTTTCAAGCTATTGCTTAAGACTAAAATACCCAAGTTCTAAACTAGTAGTAACTAACTAACTACTTCAAAAACAATATACCCTAAACTGGATTTTTCTTTTTCAAAGTACTACTTAAAGTAAAACCCCCCCAAAACAAAATCTTTACACTCTTAGAAATAGAAAGGTGTAAACAAAATCTTTACACTCTTAGATATAGAAAGGTGTTTGTTTCCTAAGAAAAAGAGAAAACCAGGATTTCATCTCAAACCTTTGAAAACTTTTATAATACCCCTTAACCAGCTAACTCAAATTTTAAACTAAAACCCCATCTAAGGCAGAGAAATTTGAATTGGTGGAAACATTTTGGACAAAAGCAAGATCTTGGGTTTGAAATGAGGAGCATTTACACTTCATTGAAAGATTAGAAGTCAAAACAGAACTTACAGAAATCCTCAAAAACCAGCCTTTTCAAAATCAACTATATGTAGAAACACCACAAATCTGAGAAACCCATTTGGAAAATTAATGAAGACCCAGAAGAGCAAAAGCTGAGGTGAGCTTACTAGAGGTTTGGGCGAAAGGGATGAGACCAGCTCGACCAAGAACACTATACATGAGATTTATGAGAGAACTCTTTCCTGATCTCTTAAACCCCACCAACAAAATTGTTATCAGGGGTGGAATCTCCAACTCCTCCTTCTTTATTCCTCCTGTAGGAAGATACAGATCTCCGGCTCGATACGACGCCAGCTTGTAGCGAAGCTCGTCCAGGGCTTCCGGCGCCACTCGAGCCAGCCGCTCCATTTCTCTCAGGAGCCTGAGCTTCGGAGTCAGCTCAGAGGCGCTGGTAGGCTCCACCTTGAAATGGCCGTTTTCGTCGAATTCCTCCGCCGATCTCCACCAGTTGAAGCTCTTGGATCTCGTGTCGTCTCCGTCGTCGTCTAAAGCTGTCGACATTCTCTGCACGATTTCTTTTGGTTTCTTCTTCTACTTCTTCTTCGGAGAGTGTGAGAGGTGGGAACAGAGAGGCACGACCTTTAATGTAGGAATGCCAATGGGTCGGTTATAAAGAGGATCCGACCCGTTCATATTAGGGGCAGGTTTGGTAATTTTTATAAAGATGATCCGACCCGTTCGTATTAGGGGCAGGTTTGGTAATTTATTTGTAGGATTCGTTTTGGGGCATGGAATTCCAATGCACAAACCCAAGTTGGGTTTGGGCTGGATTTTGTATTTTGAGTATGTCAAACCTAGCTTGCACTATATGTCTTCGCTTTATATATATTAAAACAATCAATTGAGGAGGTGTGTTGTGGAGTGCGCAACGTTAGTAGCATGGGGATTTCTTTTACAGGAGAGCACCACGTGGCATGGGTTTCACATTGAATATATATGGAATGCCGCATAGATTATTCACTTGAATCTGTTTCAGGTTCTCTTTAACATTAACTAATTGATAATCGCACATAAATCTCCCCTAAAATCTCTCTCGGAAGGCGGCATCCATGAAGAGGAGGAAGGCATTTTCATCATCCAAGGATAATTTGTGGGGGTGAGGTGATTGATGGAAAAAAAAAAAAGTTAACTTTGTTTTGATTTTGTTTGCCCTTTTCATTGGTTTGACTTGGATTGAAAGTGTGGCTGTTGCATTAGGTTGAAAGGTCTTAATAAACAGTAGGCTACATGTAAGTGAAATAATCTTCAGAAATTATATGTGATTTATTTTTTTGATAAATTACAAGTCTGTTTTTTCTTAGATTTATGCTTTTTTCTATTAATTAGTTTTTCAAGCACTAATATATCTTTCAATTTGGATTTTAAGATTATGCTTTAAAGGTCGTATCTTTCTTCCTATCAGGTTTTGAAGAAAGTTAGAAAATTAAGTGTTAGTAAGGTGATTAATTTAAAAATAAATCTAAGACCATGTCTTCTTAGATGGATATTTAATTTCATGTCCTTAATAAAGTTAGAAAATCAAAGGGCCGTTCAAGTAAAAAATCTAAAAAATGCATTGATATTGTTTTTATTGAGATTTTTTATTTACAAAAGTGCTAGATATTTAATTTGAATATATTAAAATACTATAAATTTTATTTTTCATAATAATGCATTCTATATTTTAATTTAACTTTTAAATATAAGTTATATATAGTGTTTTAGAAAAAAAAACTAAAGTATTCTAAAAAAATTTTATTTGGGGGCCCTAGCTTAGCACAGGTGTTTGTTGCTAGTTATATATTGCCTCACATATGTGAGTTTTGTTTATTCTCCTTTCATGTGTGAGTTTCCATCATTTTACATGTGTGAATTGTGCCACCGTATCCTCACATGTATAAATAGTGTATGTCTCTCCTCTCATAAAATCCTTCAGTGGTGCCATCATAAGTGGGCCCAGCTTGGGATCATATATGGTCCCAATGAATAGACTCATGAATTTGTTGGCCGTCCCAATGAATAGACTCATGAATTTGTTGTCCGTCCAAGCCTGTGATAGCTTTAAAAGCCTAAGAGGATCTACAATTCTATATTTATATATACTAGTTATGTATATATACTCTAAGATTGATCACATGACAACTGTGGTTGCCTGCTTGTGCCTGGTTGAAAAGAATAGTAGAAATTGTTGCTTTCTTGTGATTCCTACTGTACGTTACTACGCATCTGTTGGCATTTGTGATGGGGTCCACTTGCATTTACATGTGGGTAGACCACATTCACCGCAAAGAGACACCCTTCACAAGAAGTCTCGATGGTGATAGGAATGAGATTAGTTTAAGTTTAATCCAACTCTATATTCTTATCATATCTCTATTCAAATTCAAATTGAGAGAGTTTGATACAACTCCCTATTCATCTCTCCATTTTAATTTGAATAAAAGTCTTATCACCCAATAGCTAAAGGCTATTCATATAGACATGGGAGATAACAGTTGCAAAATAATAAGAAGATATCATCCGTAATACTCATATCTGGTAATAGTAGAATAAGAAAGAGAGAAAGAATACCTTCTTCCTTCCGCTAGATCTAAAATAGTCCATCATTATCTTCTACATCTAGGGTGGCCATCCTTACCCTTGGATCTTGAAGAGTGAATCATACGAGACCAATCTAGAAATTTCTTAGTTTGATTTCTTGTTTTATTTACTTTTTTATTTTGAGTGCTGCAGTGAGGCCATTATGTAATTTTGTACTAGGGTCTTTTGTAAATGGGTCCTACTTGCACATGTGTGGATGACACATGCCACACACTCTCTCTCTTTTACTTCTCTCCACCCAACCACTTTTCCATCTTTCCATATTTCCACATCATTATCCTTACCAAGCCATTAATAACGTCCATTTCTAAACCACCTTTTCCATATACCTCATTACACCAATCTTATACTTTCCATACATTCCATTATTCCATTCAAACCATTTCTCACTTTCCCATGATCCTTTACTAATTATCTTCCTTTCCCATGCAACCACCTCATTATGTTAGCAATTTCCCAAATCACCTATATATATGCATGTGGGTGACTTCTTCATCTAATGTCCATAAAACCCATTGAAGCAAGTAGAGAAAAGTGAAGTCACATCATCAACAAGTTCATATCTTGTACAAGTGGTGGCTTGAAGTTAAACTTATAAGTTATAATGTTTACATTTTAATAAAGTTGTTTTCTTCCTCCTTTATCTTTTTGATTGTTCGTCTTCTTTGATCTTGATGTTGAGTCTTGGGCTACTGCAGTTTTTCATACTAATTCAAAAGCAAAAATCCAGATAATTGGATTTCGTCTTTCTCCACAAGAGCTGCCTTAGCACAAACTAAGAAAGAAGATGATACTCGTTTCTTTAAAGCATATATTGTCTATGATTCTCAACAAATATCGTCTTTGTTCTACTAATTTCCGAACCATTTGTCCAATTAATATTTTATCCATGCGTATTATACAACATCAATCCAACAGTGCGCCCAACTTCTATAAGAAAGATTTTGAAGGCCCATTAAAGAAAGAATATTTACTTTGTGTGGTTTATATATATTTTTATTAGTGGGTCACAAGGAGTGAGGAGCCTCACAAATTTCTTGTGTCTTAGCCTCAGGGGAACTAGACTAAAAAACATAAAAAAATTCTTTTCTGAAAAGAATATCTCTGTGCTTTTCACACTATATCAACCCTCTGTCCATCTTAGTTTCTGTACTTATATTGGCTTTTGAATGATTAGCTTATAAATCCAAAAAACCTTGACATTTGGGGGGATTCCTAGATTGGCCCCACCTGCACTTAGTAGAAGACTCCTTTGGGATTCAAACTTGAGGTCAAAAGAATGATCTGACTCTTCCCCTGCAGAATACAGTTGCTGTATCACCTGATGATTGGACTTCTAATTCTGTATTCTGAGTAAGCCATCTCTTTTTATTTATGCAAGTTTTTTTTTTATTTGTGCGGACTGTCTTTCTCCGTGTTTACGGGGCTCTCTCTTAAAAACCTTAAGTGGGGTTGTAAAAAACAGAAAAATTGTTGAGTTGGTTTCTTGTGATATTTTTCTTTTTCCGTTTTCATTCTCATTGTGATTTAATTTTCCCTCTCTCTCTCTCTCTCTGGGCCAATTTATTTGTCTTTTAAGTTTATTTTTTCAGTTGGCGTTGTTCAGTATATGTAAATTTGGCAATGAAGACAACATCCAAATGAATGAATGGGGGTGAGGTAAGACTCTAGCACATCTTTTACTTTCTTGTAATCCCCATCAAGCAGTCCATTTCTTGACTAATGTTGGGGTCAGTCAGAGACAGACAATTCACCAAGTATAGAATGTAAGCCATTGATTGGCATTGTAAGCTGGGGGCCACCACCAGTGTACAGCTACAACTCTTGGCTTTGTGGTGGATCCCACTGTGCCTTTCCATTTCATTTGGTTTCCTCTTTGCCTTCTCTGGCTTACATTTATTGTTTCTGAGTTGTGCGGTGGGCAGGGGAGGAATGTGGAAACCACCCCGGTTTCTAACGGGGCTATGGGAACACGAGTTGCTATCCACGACAATTTTATGTGATTCCCTTTTTCAAGTTTAAATTTGTACACACCACTAGTTAGCCCTACACGTGCAAGGCCCGTGTAGTATCCAAAGGCAGGTGCTGCAAATTGTATTAAAGGAGATTAAAGCTATAACTACATAATGTAATAAAATAAAGTTCAGCAAAATGATTAAAATAACCTGTTCGACAAATATGCAATGTTTATCTTTCAAAAATATCTATTTTAAAAAAAAATTGTTAAAACCAAAAGAATAGATTAGAACATAATACTTGAGTCTCTACACCCATTAAGTTTATAAAAATCTAGACAACACAAAATAAAAATTTAGAAAATAAGTGTGTTTCATGAATGTAAAAAAGAATAACTAACCTAAAAGGCATTTTACACAAATAGACTCTCCAGTCTCCATATTCTATTACCATCAAATTTCACATATTTCAAACTCCTTGAAATCTGAAAGTAAAAGAAATTAGAGCATTTCATAGGGAAAACAACATAACAATTATAACCCATGTTAGCATTTCACCCAAACAAATTATTTAGTCTCTATACTCATGAAATTTCACATAAATAGAAAATCACAAGAATAGAGAGTAGTTTACAATGAGCTAGATAGGATAAGGCTCTGATGACGACAGTAGTAAAAGAGATTCAAATATTTGAAGAAAAAGAAAGGAAGATGAAGAATCTAATGCCTCACTCTAGTAATTCAATAACTAGAGTTTATGACAACACGATGGTAAAATTATGAAGTAAATTTAATTGATATGCTAGTGAGAATGTTTTGTCAATTTCAGATTTAGGCCTAGGTTGTTTGTGACAATTACTAATTTTCTTAATAACACAAATTAACCGAATTTGCTTTTTGAGATAATGTTTCTTCACTTGTTGAAATATTCAATTCTGCATAAACGAAACGTCTGTCATTACGTTCATTTGATTGTGAGAATTTACCAAACCCAAAGTTCTGCCTATGATGAAAAGCTCTAGGTCATCAAAGGAGAGGTGGGCCCTATCATTTGAAAAATGAGGCTGCCATCGACAACATCCAAAATTTTCTCTATTCTGGTCATTTACCTTTCGAATAGGAGGCAATAGTAAATTATTCAGAAAAAGATATTAGTGCTTAAAAAAAAATTAATGTCTTCAATTGATAAGCATTACTAACCCATAAAAAGTCTGAACACAATAAGTGAGTATGCCATTTTTCTAGCACATCATATTAAGTGAATTCCTTCACAGCAAAAAACAAAGAACACACTCATACCAACATAAAAATGGGAACTAAAATCTACCCATATCACATCTAAATCCACAATTAGAGACATCTTATGATCATAAGCAACTAATTAGCATGTATGATTATGATAGAGTTACGATTAATTTTGGCTACATTGTTGTAGTCAATTATTCCCGCTGAGTTAACTGTGAACTTGGGTGACAGTCTTTTTCTACTAACAATTTCTCTAAATACTCCCTCTACAGCTTGGCTTTGGAACATATTGTCTAAAACCAACAAGAACAAGAATAAGAGTTATTAGGAGTAGGAATAGGAGGATGATGCCATTTGGTTATGGAAAATGAAGCAGAAAACATCATTTTAATTGAACCTACCCACTTTTAGCTTAAGTTATTTTATAATTAATAATCATTAGAAAAATGGAGGAAAAAGAAATGAACAACAGGAATAACAAGTTGGGAAACTACAAAATATCGACATTACCTCTCCCTCATTTTTTATTTTTTATTTTCCATCTTTACATAAGCCTAGGCGGTGGGAGGAAAATTTGAGAGAGGGAAGCAAGACACTTAGGCAAGATGCATTTAGGTGAGCCCCACAAGCAGATGTATTTATACACTAAGAAGAAGCAGGACATTTAGTAAGATGCATGTAAGTGGGCCCATGAGCTGATGGCTTAGAGAAAAACGAAGCAGCACACTTGGCAGAATGCATGAAAGTGGGCCATGATGCATGTGAACAAGCCCCACGATGGTGTAGAAAAAGGAAGAAGTTGGACGTTATTCAAGACAAGATGCATGTAAGTGGGCCCATGAGCTGATGGTGTAGAGAAAAACAGAAGCAGGACACTTGGCAGAATGCATGTAAGTGGGCCATGATGCATGTGAGTGGGCCCCAAGCAGCTGAAATGAGAAATGGTCGCTTATGATGCAGGCAAGTAGGCCGTAATTGGTTGTGTAGAGAAAAAAACTTGTCCGCTTTTATAAGGGTGTATAAATACATGAGTAGTGCTACTTCGACAAATTTTTTGGACAGAATTTTGGACGAATCATATGGTACGACTTGAATATCACAGGAGATATTTAAGCCATACCATAGGATTTATCCAAAATTCTATCCCAAAAAATTTGTCAAAAAAAACTTTTTGTAGATATATATATTGCAGATTTGCACGGCTGAAAGGCTGGAATCGTTATCAGTAGAAGAAGAATCCAATAAAGATCAATCAAATAAGGAAAAGATAAAGGCCGTCCTAATCACAAACGCATCGGCCCCTCTAGAGGTACAAAAGGACAAAAGTATAAAAGTTTGAAAAGTGACAGATGTGGCTCTCTAATTAAGTAAGAGATATGTACTGATAAATGTTGTTAAACTTTAGTGCATTATATACAAATGTCCAACAAACAATGTGAGTCACATCACCTTAAAAAAGGAAACTACATCAGCTATTTATATGCAATGGATTCAAACTGAGTCTGGATCCATTGTATAAAGAAAGCTTATGTGGGTAATGAATTTTTAACTTTCTCCACCACACTAAAAGTCAAAAATAATTTTTTTTTCCTAAACTCCCTGTCTCCCTCCACCCACTTCCTTCGGCCTCTCCCTCATGCCACCCCACCCGCAGTCTCCGGCGGGAAGGGATCCCCGGCAGGTAGCCCCAGTGTCGGCCAGCCAGCGGACCTCCCTCCCCACCTCCTCTATTCCCACCCCTCCTCTCCGGCGGGGAGGGATCCCCGGCCGATAGCCCCAGTGTTGGCCAGCCAGCGCCCCTCCCCCCCTTCATTTTCTCCTCCTCCCAGCCCCCAGTGGGGAGGGAGATCGGGCGGCAGGGCTGCGACATTTTCTTCTATTTTTTTTTTTTCAAAATAGGATTTAGGTTTTCCAACATTCTTTCAAAAAGGTTCAACGGGCCAATTTCAGTTTTTTCCGGCCAATTTTATCCCCATTTTTTCATAAAGTGATAAGAATGCCATTCTCCATCCTCCTTGCTTCAACCCTCGCTTCTCTTACATAAGCAAGCATCAGCATTTTCTTCTCTACTCCCTCTTTCTCCCCTCGTCCCAACAAAACTCTTCACTTCTCTTGCTCCATCCCTCCAATATTCATCTCAACCATCTATATAATATCTAATAATTTCTGAAAACCTACTTTCCATTCCGAAAAGTTATATAACATTTTTAAATATCCCCCCTCCCAATTTCCGGGATAATTTCTTACATATGACCAACCCACCCCCCAATGTGCATGGGAAAACTTGTCGAAATTAGAGTAGTCAAGATTGGATTAAAGACGACTACAATATGTGATAATAGTACAAGTGAGTTCTCTTGAAGTTTCTATTTCCATTTAGCTCCATGGATACCTCATTTACTCTCATTATCCGCTGCGAGTTTGAGCAAAGACCAATGCTGTCACTTATCCGCCATCAAGTCGTGATTCGATTCAGCTCTAAAAGTAAAAGAAAAATTTTCTTGTAAGTGGAAGTTCCCTTGGAGCCTATTGGGTAAGCTCACATTTGTGGGGCCCACCTTTGGTCCATCCAAATAGAACAAACACGTCACCCCTCCTAAATTGCACATGTCCACCAACTTTCGGTCAAGAAAGTTAGATCGACATCACCCCTCATAAATTGCACATGTCCACCAACTTTCGGTCAAGACTGTTAGATCGACATCACCCCTCATAAATTGCACATGTCCACCAACTTTCGGTCAAGACCGTTAGATCGACAATGCATCAATCCAAATAGACCGTTGACTATTAAACTTTTAGACTCATGTGAAGATGATAGAAATCACATTTGAAGTTAATTATCTATAAAGAGGAGTATCCCAGGGAGTCCTTGAAATCCCCTTATCCCCATCCCCATGTGTGTCCCCAGGTCAACCCCACCATACACTTAAGCTTATCTTATCCTAAGCTTTAACTTAAGAGAGCTGGCCCCACCCCCTCGTAGAATCCACTAAGATGCAAATTTATCAACGAGAGAAGCTTAACAAGGACACATGAAATCAATCAATTTTTTACATTTATTATTATTAAAAAAGACTGGGCCATAAAACCAGCAAGAACCACTGAGCCATATTTCCGCAGATTGATCACAAGTAGCATTGGACATACCCCAGATTGAGAGTGTAAAGTATATTGGACTTAAACGGCTTAAGCTATTGCATGTATTGGCCAGTTCATGAGTTTTGAATAAGCTATTGGGATGATGTATTGGCTAGTTCATGAGCTTTGAATCCTGGGAGAGGCATAACAAGGTCACACACAACTAATAACATATGACGAGATAAAGTTGAGTGCAACCAATAATTTTCAGTATCAAAGTACAACGTGCTCCATCTTGATGGAAGAGAGAGGTATTGAGGAACAGAAAACCAAATATCAATCAAAAAACTTTTTTTTTTTTGTTGCTCTCTCTTAAAAGAAATACCAATGTTTTAATTTGAATCCACCAACATAATACTCTTCTTTTGAAGAAACACCATTCAAACAAAGAACCCAAGACTCAACTAACAGCATAACCAACTTTTTTGCTGCTACGCTACAAGGAAAAGAATATGTTTTGCTGCTACGATACGAGGAAAAGAAGCAAACCAAAATTGACCTGTATAACCTGCTCTACAATGATAACCAACTCTTTTCAGCCAACTTTAGCACAAATCTAAGAGAAGAGAAAACAAAAGGACTTCTATCACCACAGGTAATGGTGTGGTTCCTTCTTTCCACCGCCTCCTCTTTGTAGATAAGTAGGCACACGCATCCATATAATCAGACCAAACATCCATATAGTCAGACCAAACATATTAAAGTTCTTCCAACCGCTTACCCTTTTTCATTTCAGAGCCATTTCAGTCACACCACTAAACGCCATGAGACTTCCCTATCAAGACCAAACAAGCAACCTTAGTTGCACTCTGCTCCCACATGTTGTGGAACTATGCCTCAGACACAGCTCCTGCAAGTGTGCGGGTAAAAAGAAAACATTTTAGAAGAGAATTCTCTCCATGAAATCTACACATGCCAAATGCCATCAGTAGCAATAATAGATGCGATTAGTAATATACAGGTACCTTTAGATAAACTTAAATCCACCAGTTGGAGCAACAGGCTCGCTGCCCCCAAAGTGGAAGCCATTTTGCTCAGCACCTCCTCCAGAAGGCACATCTTCATCTTCCTCATCCAACCAATAGGTCTCAAGGATTTTCACAGCCCTCTCATAGATCTCATGATTGTCATGACTCTGAAGACTTTCAATCTTCTCTACTCCCTCAGCCTCATCGATCAACTGCGCATACAGGTTCATGCCTCCATTGTTACCCTTATCGGCTTCACCAACCTTCAAAATATTCTCAAGCCCTTCTAAACAGACTGTCACTATTCTTGGGTCCGGGCAATTGAGGAGGTCACACAATGGCTTGATGCAACCTTCATTTACAAGGAACCTTTCACCAAAAGATAAATCAAACACTTAAAATATATGTAATTTACTCTACCTTTGAACATAAAAATAAAAGGTGAGATATGCAGATACATACTTTACTTGATCATCGGTACCACCAGATGTGGCATTTGAGATAGCCCATGCTGCTTCTTTCTTGATATCAAATTCAGCACTTTGAATCAAATTGACTAACGGACCAACTATACCAGCCTCAATTACAGCCTGGTACATTTTCCAAATCACATGCAAATTACTTTAAAACATAATCAAAAGAAAGTTAAGCATCTAAAAAAAACAAAAAGCAGAAGCCTCCACAAAACTTGAATCCATGTAACAATAAAAAGAAGACTTTTTCTTTAAAAAAAAATAAATAAATAATAATAATAATAATAATAATAACATGTAAAATAAAAATAAAAAAATGCCTCCAATGCAGCATGTAATCAATTGTTGTCATCATTAATTTATTGTTTCAATATATATATATATATATATATATATCCTCATCAGAGCCTTGTCCCAACTACGTAGGGGTCAGGACCTTATGATGATGGTGGTGGTGATGATTTTTTTTTTTTTTTTTGGTACTGTAAACAAATTCAAAGGCCTAGATTAAGCAAGAGATTATCAATAACTTGAATAAGCTCAAGAGCCAAGAGACTAGAAACAAGTATGAGATGGCATTATTTATGCCAAGATAAGCTCAAAATGGAAGTAGAATGGCTCCATGGAATATGTTGTCTGTTGTACTACTAAGAGCACTGATACAAGTGTGAAATGCCTCTCCTGTAATTATCCAAGGCATTGTTGAGAGTTTGTGATGCACACAAATAAATGCAAAAATCTACTTCCATACCTGTATCTGATGTTTATTTCCAGCTGTAATATTTGATATGGTCCAGCAAGCCTCCTTCTTGATGCTTTTCTTGTGAACGTTCGTCAAAAGACCCAGAAGGTATGGAAGCACTTGATGGTTGATGATACACTGGGAAGAATAGGACAAAAAAAAATATCAATATCATCACATCACATGAAAGCATATTACTAAGAGAGAGAGTCCATCTACATTATCAGCACAAATTCAATATCCAGACTGAAGATATTGGCTGCAAGAATGTGACAGGTACAAGGTGATGAAACAGTCCAGGAAATGTCTAAAAACAACACCAAAATGGAATTGTACAATTTTTTTAATGGTAACTTCCATTAATAAAAAGAACTAAACAGTATAGGAGAAATACAATGAAAAGCTACAAGGCCCGTAGATGTGTCTGGATGTAGGGGACTTGAAGAACAAAAACAACACAAACATCCAAAATAAAAAAGATACAAATTAACACATAAGATAATTCTCCGAAGATATAGGCAAAGTAAGCTGGCAGACACACTTCTTCGGTAGATCTAGCATTTATATCGCACTATGCTTGAAATGGAAGAAGAACAAGGGTATGCTACCAAAACTATTCCCACCAGTCACCACCCTCCGCAACCCTCTCTCTCCCCTGCCCCCTAAACAACAAGTGGATAAGATGCATCACTCTAAGAGGAGTCTAAGGGCCTGTTTGTTTGGATGTGCCACTGACCAACCTTTTTCTTATAAAACTGCCACTGATCAGCCTTAACAGCCATAAGTACGGTTCTAAAAAAGTTAGCCAAAAACAAGTTCACTCACCTGATATGTAATTCAAACTTTGAAATGTAGTAAACTTCAATCCAATTTATATACTATTTTGTTATTCTATTCACATATCAAACACCCAAACGAGATTTAAAAAACTAGTTGTAACTTTTTTTATAATAGTTAATTTCTTTTTAAGAAAAGATCCAAAAAAAAAAACCGAGGTAGGGACTAATATGGAGGTACATAAGTGTAACATCCCACAGGCTAATCCTCTGTTAATTATAATTAATTGCTTGATTAGTTAGTAAGTGTGTTTAGAGTCTTAGCGAGTCGGGTTTATCGCTTGAACCTCGCATGCGAAGTCTCGCGTGATTCGAAGTGCGTTCGGGTAGAGTAAGGGGGTGGTTTGCAATTTGGGAGTTTTCAGGGGTTTTTATAAGATTATGAGTTTTTGTGAGTTTGGGTGCATCGGGTAGGCCTCGACATTTCATGAACTTTAGTCTTCAGTCGCGTTTCGATTCGACGCGTCGAAGAGGCCCAAATAATCACTTTAGGTAACCCAAGGACTAAACTTAAGTTAAACATTTACCTAACCTAATATAAACCCAACCCACCCTCTCTTTCATTCTCTCTTCTCTCACTCACTGTTCTCTCTCAACTCCTCACTGCCGCCTCACTGCCGACGATCACCGGAGCTCCGACGTTGACGGTGAAGCTTCCAATCTTCTACCTCTTGCTCTCAAGTTCTCAACCATACCCTTTTCTAAGCTTTTCACTTACAACCCATTCAAAGGTAGGCTTCTCAAACTTTTAGGTCTAACTAATCTTCTTCCTTTGGCTTAGAAATGGTTTAGATAAGCTCACCCCACCCCTTGCATTTCATTTGTAGAGAGGTTTTTGGTTTGGAAACCATTTCCCCCATTTTTGAGCTCAAAGAGGTTTTTCCCCAAATTTCTCTTGGATTCCTTGAGCTCCTCATCTAAGGCAAGTATATATGTTTATATTTATGCTTTAGATGTTATTGGTTCATTGGATGCTTTTAGGGTTTGAAAACATGATAATTAGGTTGTTAGCCTAATGAAATGGATTTGTTTATTAATGACTTGATTAGAGGGATTGGTTGGTTTAGAATGGACTTGTAATATGCATGGTTTGGCTGCATATCAGGTTCAAGAAAGGAGGGAATGGACTTGGACCCATTCACTGCAGAAACAGAACCTGCAATTCTGTTTCCGCAGTGTATGCGGTCGCTCGCAGTGTATGCGGTCGACCAGCCAAGGGCCAGGTCGACCGGGCCAACTGTGTTTTTCCTTCTTGGCAGGATTTTTACCCCCTTTCTTAGATGGACTTAGGTGGGACTTGGTTACCCCTTTTGTGGACTCACTTGACTTATGTGAAGATGTTTTGAACCAACATCTTTCACGGTTAATCTAGTTGTATCAGTTTATAACCTATCTCAATCTTGAACGGTACGGGACAACGGGATACCCTTCTTTAGATCTATGCACGAAGATTGTTCGTTCGGGTATCGTGAACTCTAACCCCTTTCGTTGACTGAGTAGGTTGTGCGATGCTTCAGGATTAACATTATACTTAGGATTGGATTGTCTATCGCTTTTGATTCTGAATCGTACCGTCTGGTACTATCTACATGTAAAGAACATGTTCATTAGCTTCGTTTGCTTTTCTTTGTTTGTGGATTACATGGAGAACTTAGATGATGGATTAGGATCCCTTTTTGATATTTCGTTTGCTAGAGGCAAGATTGATTGCGCTTGGACCATACTCTCTGGTCAAGTCGCCCATGAGCCATTAGAGGATTTACTTAGAGGCAAGATTGATTGCGCTTGGACCATACTCTCTAGTCAAGTCGCCCATGAGCCATTAGAGAACCTTGCGGCAAGATTGAATGCGTTTGGGCCATACCCTCTGGTCGAGTCGCCCATGAGCCGAGTAGGCCGTCTGCAGATTGGATTACTAATGGACACCATTTTCGACTACATCGATGGAATGTCCGGACCAACTACTTTGATTACCTTGATATTATGTTTGGACCTTCCACTTTGTTATTTTTGTCATTGATTCAGATGCTATTCATTTCATATGATCTTTGTTATCGTTTACTCTCATTCGTACTGCATATCTTGATGCTTTATTTATATATATATATATATATTGCTTGCCGACCGTTGTGTTGATGATGCTACTCTTGGTGCATAGGTACCGAGCCTTTCTATCCCGAGGGGGAGGAAGCGACGGAAGAAGTTCAGGCAGATCAGCCTGATGACTTCCTAGAATACAGTACGGACGGCCTTACATAGCCATATCGACCTCGTACACGAGAGCCTTCAATTCTAGATTAGCTTCTATTTTGGTTCCATTATCATTTTGATTAGGCCCAAGTTTTGGTGTGGCCTAATGTTGTAATTAATATTTTGTTAACAGTCTTAAACTTGAATTAGTTAATGTATTCAGTATTTGCTCTTAAACTATACATCTTTAAGATACCATTTGTATTTATGAAGCCTCCGCTCTTTGTAAATTATATTTGAGGAAATGTTTCCACCTCACAACGGTCTTCGATCCGGATGGGACATGACTGGGGCCAAGTTGCATTTGTTTAATGTCAAGAAATTTTTAATTGGCCTTAATCTCACGCATAACCCCGGTTTCACTTTTGGGGGCGTGACAATAAGTTTCGGTATTTGGTCAAATATTGATCAAAATTCAAAATCTTGTTTTAAAACCATGGGCACAAGCGTTTTTTTTTATCCCTATGAAGTAAGCCATATTGATCATTATCTATTGAAAGCACAGCAATAGCACTATGACCAATTTATTTATTTATTTTTGTAGCTTCTTTATTGAATGCTACTTTTACTCCCTAAGACATTTTCTCAGTCTGACCTGATTAAAAAATTAACTCAGCTTGTAAGCTTGTAGAGAAATTCTATTTAATATCATGAGAGATAGAGAGAGAGAGAGAGAGAGGGAGAGGGTCAGGTTTTAATATTAACCAAATCCTCTTATTGAAGATGCATTTATGTCAGAAGTTGATGATAAGAAAAGGAAAGGAAAGAATTGAACCTTCCACAACTATGACTCGCGTGAATCTGCAAACATGAGATAGTTTCTCTACCTAAGGGACAAAACAGATAGCTTGACTACTTGTTTTACCACACAAACCAAAGCTGCCTACTTCTTGTTAAGAAAACAACCACATGTGTTTGAACAGATATGTTCAATATCTTCAACATCTTGAAAAGGGAAAAATGATAAAAAAGAATATAAAAAAAAAAAGGTACTGATGCAGTAATAATATTGGAATAACAAAAACCAGTACCATAAACAATAACTGCTTAAACATGTTGAACCATAGATTATAATATATTAAGCTAGAAGGTTTTGTATCTAATTTTGACTTTACTTTTTAATTTTGACCAGAAGTTATTTTCGATTTCTACAACTGCTAACATACTCTCTCCCTCCACTTTCCACTAATATACTTCCCCTACTTATAGACTCTCATCTTCCTCCTTTCTAACATATATAGAATCCTATCTCTTCATGCAAACCCGTGATTAGCACGGGTTTTTGTGCTAGTAACTGCTTAAACATGTTGAACCATAGACTACTTCACCAACTTAAATCGCAATTCTTCACTGAAATTATAGAGTCCAAATCGAAATTCACAAGATTCCATACAACTTCCTTGTTGTCTACTTACTATTAAGTCCTGACAATCAAAGTTATCAAGGCAGAAGATGGAATCAGCAATTGGAAAAACCAATTACAAAAAATGCAGCTGAGGGAAAACAAGAGACAAGACAAGGTAGAAGCTATTGGGAAAACCCAGTTCATCCTCATCATCCTTCAAAGAAAGCTAATAATAATTGCTATAGAATGAAGGTGCTAAACTATCTTAAGATCCAATCTAGAAGACATAGGGGTGCCAATCATGAAACAAGTACCTGAGTCTGCATATCATCCCCAGTGACAATGTTACCGACTGTACGAAGAGCAGGAATAAGCACTGTAGGAGATGGATGGCTGCCAATATATGGAAAGAATAAAAGATTTGAGTTTTCTGTACTAACAATATTAGAATAAAAAATACAGATTCCCAAAAAAAGAAGGGGTCAAACCATACCACAAGATAAATTGAAAAAAATAACTTACAGAAGAAGCTCCACAAGGCGCGGGCAAACACCAGCATCAATAACAGCTTGGATTTTGTCATTCGTACCATCAGTTAGATATGAGAGAGCCCAGCAGGAATCAGTCAGGACTTCCTCATCATTTGAATGAATAAGACGCTCAAGTGCTGGAAGTGCAGGCTTTGTCTATTAATATAATCAAAGAACATGAGTACATGACAAATAAAACCAGCAAAAATCACAATAAAAAACACTCACAAGCCAACCTGTTCAAAAGGTGGTTGTGGCTTGCCCCTGCAGAAATTTGATAATGTCCAAGTAGCATTTCTCAGCATAGAAAGCTTGGCATGCTCATTCAACTGAGCCAGCAGAGGAAGCAAAGCCCCATGACTGAGGACAAGATCACGGCATCGAGGAGAATCACCAGCAACATTACCCAAAGCCCACACAGCCTGAAATTTAAAAGCACGTCATAAATCTAATAGTATACGTAGGAAAAAAAAAAAGGAGGAAGCAATTGGTTGCTTATTCCCTAAATTAAAAATCTTTAAAAAAAATTTTGTCATTTCGATATTGAAATTGGACAAGAAAAGGCATAGAAATGTATCAAACTAAAGTAGTTGTCATTTCCTGCATGAGACTTAGGCCTGTAAATGCATTGTGATAAGTGCTCACCTCGCCCATTAGTTGTGCCACCTCATTGTAGGACAACTCAATGGAAAGTGGATGACAATCACGGTGTTAGATTGAAAGCCTTCCACTACAATAAATGATAGCTAGCAAAAGATGCCCATGCTTAGCACGGACAATATGACTCGTGAGAATAAATAAAAGTTGTTTATTTTATTTTTTTATAAAATTTCTAATTTTATAATATAAAGCATATTGAGTTATTTAGATTTTTGTGTTTAGATTATAGCATTCTTTCTCAAAAACGAAATAAAATTGATCATAACTAAAATGTGATTGATGTTGATGTTCAAAAATGAGAAAACGCACACACCCAAACCCCAAAATAAAAAAAAAAAAAAAAAAAAAACACTTTTTTTGCCCAAACCCTTTCACTTAACAAAAGAATAAGAAAACAGATAAGGAGAGAGAGAGAGAGAGAGAGAGAGAGAGGGATGAGGAGGAGGGAGGAGGAGGAAGGAGGAGAGAAAGATGAGGAGAAAAAATCTTCCAATTCTCTGGATTCTGGATCTCGGCCATATCGGACAAAATGCAAAATTCTGGATTTTGGTCAGAACAGCAAATAGTTTCAAGGGGGCGATTTGGTTCGGTCTGCTAACTGAACCAGCAAAGTCATCTGGAAGAACAGAATTTCACAACTGTTCTTTCTGCCCCAGTGATGGAAAATCTCAGCTCCATACTAAAATGAACTTTCTATTGATAACTGAAAAAATTTACCAAAAGAAAAGGCAGCAGAATAGAGGCAACATATTAGGGAGATCACATGGTGAGTGAGGGCATGAGAATTTCAGTCTCTAGTAAAGCAACAGGGAAAACAACATATCCACGCTGCAATCCAAATGAGGAAACCAGTTCCACTATAAATTGGCAATTAGAGACACATATAATGATATAAACCATCCATATTCCAACCAAGAATTTAATTCATAAGATATACCTGTTCACGGACTTCATCACCCGGAGAACCAAGAAGCTTCACAAAGATCGGAATCGCTCCATAATCAATTACAACCTTTGTGTGCTCAGATGTCCCAGAAGCAACGTTTGTGAGAGCCCAAGCTGCCTCAAACTACTCAAAGTTCCATAACACATACTCAAGTCTCAGAAACTCACAAATTATGATAGAATTTAAAAAAAAAAAAAAAAAAGGCACTCCAATCCAATTTAACAAGAAAAAAAGGTAAGACAAAAAATGATGGCATGGACTCCAGACCTGAAGCTGCGGAAAATCCTCCCTCATGAGAAACTCAACAAAACGAGGTACAACCCCAGAGCTGATAACTTCTTCTATGGGAGGATTCCGTTCTAATTACAACAAAATCAGACAAATCACTATTAATTCACACAAACAAGAAGTTGCATAATTAAGTACAACTCTATAAAAATCAAAACGAATCTGTACCGATCGAAAGCAACTTCCGGAACTGCGTGGTTGCTTCAAGCTGCAGAGTAGCATCATCTGAACACATGCCCGCCACCATCGCGGGTAGACTCTCCAACTGCAAGAATTGAACAACATAATTAACTAATAATAACAGTAATGATACTAATCCAAACATCAACAAGAAATAATCTCAGATCGTGCAGGCTCTTCTTCATAGGAACTGTCCTAAACTTCATTTCAATCAGAGAAATACAGTTCACATGATTAATCCAGCGAGCAGTTCATGTCAGTCCAATACGAGTAACAGTTGGGGTAATTCCTACACACAGGCTCACTGACAGAATGGAATCATCTCTCAACACTAAAACCCTAATTTCTATTCCAAATCATCAATGAAAGAGAACACTAATCAAGCCACAAGACAAATGAAGAAACCAAAAAACTAATCTTAAACCCTAACCATAGCTTGACCACAATCATAAAACCCTAACCCTTGATCAAAAGTCAAAACCCATCAATCCTTCATACCTTCTTGGCGATGTTGGATGCCTGACCCAGCTCAGGGAATTGCTGGGCCTGCTGCATTCCTTCTCTACGCTTCTTCTGCAAGCTCTCTTCCCTCCGATTCTTCCGTATCTCAACCATGTTATCCTCTCGCCTCCTCCTGCCTTCGTCTGCATCGACCGCGACCTTGTACCTGTTGCGGCGGACCTCCGTCCTCTCGTTCGGCCTCAGAGACATGGCTGCTACTGCTGCTTCAATCGAAGAAGCTACAAACCCTAAAAATGGCAGGATCCAAAATCAGGGTTTTCTTAAACCCTAAACTTGAAATCCAAGACAAACAAACAAGAGAGAGTTCTTCTCTTGAAGAGGATCTGAGAAGAAGAAGAAGAAGAAGAAGGAGAGAGATTTCTCAGAAACCCTAACAATGGCCGGATCCAAAACTAGGGTTTTTTGAGAGAATTGGGTTTTTTGAAACCCTAGAAACTGAAATCCATGAAAGAGATGGAGAAGAAATGAAAGCGTGCAAGAAGAGTGTGTGAGGTTTTTGGAGAGGGTTTGAGCAGGGGATTTTAAATAGGGGAGGATGGGGGAAAAGGGCTTGGCTTTGGAAGAATCTACGGAATTGACACAGGTTTTCAAATGGCGGTGAGGGGGAAATCTGACCGTTGATTTGCGGGGGAGGGAGTCATGAGGATGGAGTAATCTGTTTATGGACGGTTGGGATTTCCTGAGAAAAATGAGGAAGCCCTAACTGGTGTGGAGGAAACCGTTTTGAAGGCCTGGTTTCAACTTTTTTTTCAAAAAAATTGAAAAAGTACTGGTGAAGATGTATTGGGTCTTTCCTTGCTCTGGCTTGTGGGCCCACTTGGGGTGTTTGTGGGGGCCATCTGTAGAAAATGGGCCGGATCGGATGTATCAAGCCAACCATTGTGATGTAATGAATCGACGGTTAAGATAGAGACTCTCTTCGTGTCATCGCTATCCATCTATTTCATGACTTTAGATCACTTAACCTGATGTGATAAAGTTAAGTGAGTCTCGTAAATATATTACCACGGGGCTACTAATAAGCTAGGGAACAAGATCTAGGTGAGATATGCCTCCTTTTTTATTTATTTTTTTATCTTGCCCAACTCATTTCCAAAATCCAAAATAAATATGCCACTTTGGGCTGAAAATTAGACTTGGCCCAAAGAATTAAGTGTAATGACTCTAGTATTTCAAGAACGGCATCTAACATTAGTAGTAAAACACATTAGTCCTCACCAGAGAACTAGGTATCGAACATGGCATCACCCCTCCTTACTTGTGTGACTCCCTATTGATTACCTTGCATGTTCGAGTTAACTATCCTTGTATGTGCGAGTTCCTTTCACCTCGCATATGCAAGGTGATGGACCAGCCCCCTTAGTTGGGATAAAAAAAAATATGGCTCTAGCCCTCTATGGAAGGACTTAGGGCTAACAATTCTTTTTTTTTTCGGACATTCTCCAAGATAGGGGAAATGAAAAAATAACCCAAATTTACGTGATTTTGCCATATCTTTTAATTTTATTAAATATGGTACAAAAGTTTTCCTTTCATACCAATCTAAACTAGTTTGTTGATAAAATCAGAATCGATAGGTCTTCTGGGTCATAGCTAAAAATGATGGATGTCATGATAAAGGGTTAGAGTCCAGATGTTATAATTTTTTTTATTTTATTTTTTTTATTTTATTTTATTTTATTTTATTTTTTTTTTTTTGTAAAACATCACTTGAAGTTCTGGACACATTCTTATCTGATCATTTCTAAATAACTTGTAAATAAATCATAGAAATGAAAAAACTCTCGAAATTAATATGACCTAGCAATGGCCACATTCTTATCTGATCATTTCTTGCATAAGTTCACCAACCTTTGGACAAGAGAGGAGGAAGATAAGGAAAAAACTATGGCTTTTCATGTTTTAAAGGACGCAACAGAGCGTCGACATTGACCCTCGAAAAAAAAATTAAAAGAAAAAGGGTTTTTTAAGCAGAAAGGCTTATTTGGTGTGAGGTTTGCTAAAGTGGCCTTTTTTGTCCACTAAGCATCTAAAGTGTTTTTTTTTTTTTTTTTTTTTTTTTTTTTGTTAAAACCCTCTATAAGTTGAGTTGTATCTTTGTTTTAAGAAAAAATAATCGCACTACTCTAGTTGGACCTAGTTCTGGAACTGAATTAAGGTCTTCATATCAAAACTGGGTATGGAACCAACAACATAAGCTCCGAGTCAGAACCATCTCATTTGCAACCCTACTTATAGTATGACAAGGAAACGGAACGCTCTTAGCCACTCAACTTTCATCTCTCTTTTTAGGTTTTTTTTTTTTTAACTTTCCTAAATCTCTTTATCATATACGTCTTCTTCTTTAACTATCCTGTAGGATAACTAGGCAACTATTTTCACCCATGATACCGAAAATAATCACTATAGGAGTTGTGTGTAAACTTTTTTACATTTCAACAAATATAACGAGCTAGGATGCCCAGGGTCCTTAAAATCTTAACTACATCATACATAAATTTGACAGATAAAAAATGAATTATAAGATGCAATAAGACAGAATAAGATGTGCATCCAGATATCATAGCAAATGAGTCGAGAATCCAAGTTGAAATAACAAAGTAATGGGAAAACAATTAAAGGAGGCAAGATATATATAGCTAGGCCACCCACATGTCCCTAAGATACATTTGGATAAATGAGGAGTAGAGTAAAATGAAGTGGATTTCACATGTAGAGTGGAGTTGAAGAGAAGTTGGTTGAAGTTAAAGTAGAAAACCTCACTTCACTCTATTTGGATGCTTATTTTGAAGTAAGGTTTGGAATAGAATCCACTTTTACTCAAGAAAATAAAAGTATTTATAGTTGAAGTGAAGTGGAGTACAAGTGGCTTACAACATTACTTCATCTATTGGGTCAGACTCATCCAAACATGGTAGAGTTGAAATTTTAGACCGTTAGGGCCCATTTAACTGCACTCTACTCTATTTTTTGCCCATCCAAACAAAGCCCTTAACACGTTGAGAAATGGAATTGGAATTGTTTGGGGGCTTTACTAATGGAATTGAGTGAAGTAAAGATTTTTGTGAATAAAAAATAAAATATAAGTGGGTTATGATGGTATTTTATTTTTAGTCGTTTATAATTTTTTGACTTTCTGTATTGGGAAATGGAGATTTTTTGTCTTTTAGTAGAGAAATATGGTTGTTTTTTTACTTTTTTTTTGAAAAACATGGTGGGAAATTTTATTTAAAATATTTTTGATATAACTTTTTTTTTTTTAGAAATGAAAATTTTATTTTACTTCACTCTATTAATAGAGTTGCCAAACAAGCCTGGATTTTGAGTTCGAATTTTGTTGTCACTAGCAGATTAAATGTGCAGGTATGGAGGAAAAAGTTATAGGTGAAACGTGCGCAATGTATGAAAATAGTTTACAACTATTTCCTAACATGAGGGTATGGGGGATAATGGTCCCATATCCCAAGGGTCATCACTATGACAAGTAGGGTACTTTTGAACTGTTAAAATTTTAGATCCCATTTTTTTAAGGAAATTCTGAAATTCATGTCTACTGAAATTTGCAGAATTTGAGAGGCCAAATAAAACTATGAAATGATGCTGAATTATATTATTCCTGAATTTCTTGTTTCCAAAATTCCTGTCTTAGAATTTGAGTTTCACAAATTTTATATGCTTATGTATTGTTTGTATACATATTAAAGGTTAAAATAGTCATGGATATACTATTTTGTAAATATTTGGGTCCCACATAATGACAACGTGCATCACTCAAACTTGTGGTCAACTTTAGAAATGAAAAAAAAAAAAAATTTTGAAATACTTAACAAAATGTAAGAAATCACTAGCAAAAATTAAGAGTAAGTCTACATTTGACACATAAATGGGTGGTGAGAATTGATAACACCCACCAAAATCCACCTAATAATAAGTTGCATAAAGAGGAGTATCCCAAGGACCATGGGAGAGAAAGATGTCACTACAAAAATGAGGAATTCATTATAAAGCAACATACACCATGAGCCAACAACCTCAAGGGGTAGCTCAGTTGGTTTAGGACTGCAGTTTGCACTCGGATGTTGCTAGTTCGAAGCTGCACTACCACACTGGGGCTACATGGGAGTTTACCCGGTTTCCCTCTGGGCCCAGAAGGATTAGTCCAGCCCAAAGGGTTGGAAACCCTTCGATAGCAAAAGAAAAACCAGCATGAGCCAACAAATTAATATCTACAATTGTGAATCAAATAACCCAACAAAACTCCAATCAAATCCAAACTTGAACTTCAAACCCACCTTATAATCAACTACATTCGCAACATTATCTGCCGCACAAAGTCCTAATCTTCAATTCTTCTTCTTCTTCTTCTTCTTCTTCTACCTCCAAGGAACCTCTCTGTAGCTTTAGGCTATTGATACAAATTTGCGGTCTCAAGTGTGGTTGAGATAGTAACTACATAAGGGTGTCCATTGTGAAGACTCTCGGTATAACATGGTAACATGAAACTATGATTGATGAGAATGATTCAGCCATTGAGAAATACTTGAACCAAAATATAATTCTGAACAGCTATTATGACAATATGCAGGGGACAATGGAAGACCTAAACCCAATTCACTTACACAAATCTTCACAAATAGAGAGTCCCTTCACATCCCACAAGTGGACAGCAATGCATACATGTTGCACATCGCATGTACACATCACAAGGATCACAAATAAGGCACCAAACAGCACGAACAAAGAGATCCAATCATGAACTCACATTGATGCAAGCCTTAGGGGTTAGGGCTTGCGTGGAAGTGCTCAAAGCACACTGGGTGCCGAAGCACATGTCCAAGACACATTAAGAAGTCTCTCGATAACGAGGACGTACCTCAAGGGAAAACCCAATTTTCATTAATCAACTCTCTAAAAATAATCTTGTACAATGCCATATAAATAGTAAAAGAAGACTTAAGCCATAAGAAACCTAATTAAACTACGAAACTAAATAAATTGGAAATCTAATCCTAAATATACTTGGGCCCTACTACACATGTGGTTTGAGGTCAATCTGAATCACACGCCAACTTTAATGTATGCACGTGAAATGTGCATGGAAAGACACGGGTCTGTATGGTGCTACTTACCTCAAATGCTGGGAATTTCAATAAGCATGGGAAAACAATTACGGCCGCTACATAGCATAACAACCACTACAATCACGTGTACCAACCAAGACCGCTACGCTAAATTGAATTTAGCACTGCCCTCATCCATAGCGGCCACTACAGTCCACTACGAACCGCTACGGGGTCGCTAAGGAGTATGACTGATAGCTACATTCTACAAAATTTTAAATTGCATGGCAAGGCTCGTTTCTTTCCTTCTGCTATCCAAACAACATTTATACGCATACCCTTCTATGCTTAAAAGAACACCAAAACACATAAGACTTTCATTGAATTGAAGCTGATGCAGAGAGTTCCTCTCAAGGGCTTTTCTTTAGGTCGTGTCCTAGAAGACACCCTCTCTGGTGGAGGTATTCTTTTCTTAACTCTCAACAAAAATACATTATTTGTTTTGATGAAATTTAATTTTTTTATTTGATTTGAACTTCAAACTTTTTTTAAGCATTACTTTATAATTTATATATTCTCTGTTATGTACAATTGTGCTAAATTACTTATTGAATTATGAATTTAGAAATGCTTATTAGGTTCTAACTTAGTATAGCCAACCAACATAATTATATGGGAAAAATTAGATCAATACTCTTATTTTATAATCATTCGATGACATAGAACTTCTATGCACTGAAGGGACCGCTACATCCCTCTATCTTAGTTATTAAGGCAAAATATCAAATTCTAACATTTCAATATTCTAAATCTTTTGGATATTTTTTCAAAAATTCTTTGACAACATTTTCAATTCACACTGCTACATAACTATGCAACGCATTGACCGTTGCGTAGCGTTTTGACCACTGGCTGAGCTATGCGTACCGCAACCACTCAAACCCCAGTAAGTGAACATGGAATTTCTTACTGGAATTTGGGAATTCCCAAATAGCCTGAATTCCTATCAGAATTACTTGCAAAGAAACAAGCCCTTAAAGTGCATTTTCTAGAAGCTCCTTTGTTTAATTTCTTGCTTTCCTTACTTTTTATTTTGAGTTGGGTTATTATGTAATTTTGTGTGTTGCGGGGTCTTTTTGTAAATGGGTCCCAGTTGCACATGTGTGGATGACACATGTCTCTCTCTCTCTCTTAAATTTTCTCCAACTACTTTTCCATCTTCCCATGTAGCTATATTTCCCACACACTTCATTCCTCCCATCCACTTCTCCACTGCTTCATTACCCTCATCTACTTTTCAATATATATACCAAACATCCACTTCCCATATACCTCATTCTCCCATTCAACCACTTCTTAACTTTCCCATAGTTTTTCACTAATTATCTTCCTTCCCCATGCATCCACCTCATTATGCTCGCAATTTCGTGAGCACCTCTATATACATATGGGTGACCTCTTCATACCATGTCCATGAAACCTATGAGCAAGTAGAGAGGAGTGTGAAGTTACATCAACAAGTCCATGTCTTGCGCAAGTGGAGGCCCCAAGTTAACTTGTAATGTTTTATCTTTGAATGAGATTAATCTCTTCCCCCTTTATCTTTTAATTGTTATTCTTTCATCCTTGCTGTTGAGTCTTGGGCTAGTATGATTTTGCACACTACTTGAGAAGTGGAATTTTCCATCTTTCTCCAGAACAATAAAGGTATCCCTTCCATTTCCCATTTTAGTCCCATGAAACCAACATAGAATCAAATTCCTCTCAGCTAGATCTTTTCAAAACTCCCAAAACCCTGTTAAACCCTTTCCAAAGCCTCTTTGTGATGCTAGGGTTAAGCCCAAACCATTTTAAAGCCTCCTTCAAACCCTAGGGGTTCACAAAAACCTATTTGAAGTATTCTGGTACCTCAAGAACAGAGCAAAAAAGTAAGGCCCTTTCGTGACCTGAAAATTGAGCCATTCTTCTCAAGAGTTGATGCCAAGTAAAGGCCATCAATAGAAGCTTCCAACTTAAAGCTAGGTCCCAGATATGTGTGTGTGTGTATGTGAGAGAGAGAGAGAGAGAGAGAGAGAGAGAGAGATTATCCTTGTAGTTTGGCTTCAATACTTGACATTCTCTTGTCTCTCTTCCTTGGAATTTATGTTGAACAGAGCCAAGAGCCAGTTTGTCTTGTTGGCAACTACAAATCGGTTCTTTTGACCCACTCCTGCCGCTTGTACAATGGTAATTAATCATATTTGATTTCAAAACAAGAAAGACATAAACAAAATAAATAAGCTCACAAAGCCAATAGTATATTTGGAGTTTGAGACCAATCCATAGTTTACACATTCAAAAGAGTCTTGGAAGAAATATGAGATAGTAACAAACTGAAAGTAACTTAAAGGTAGCTTACACGCATAATTATGGCATTCTTTGGCTCCTTGGCTTCCTCAAGGAGATAAAAGCCCAAGCTATACCTCGCACGAGGGCCTTTGGTTTCTGAAAACAGTCAACCTCATTCAATGAATCATCATTAAGAATATGAGCAAGAAAACTACCACTTGAAGTCCAGTTGCTCATAAAATCCCCAAGGGGATTATCAGAAACATTGGCGGCACCAAAAGTGTCATTTTGGTTTTGGAACGTAGAAACCTGTTCTGGCAGTTGATAATTCTGCGCAAAATGAGCATCTTGATCTTGACAATGGCTGGCCATGAGCGCGTTGAAATCGGTAGAGTGATTTAGATCAAACAGTTGTTCATTTTCCTGGTGTTGCAGAAGATCGGTCATGACATGCCCTTGTGATGCTGAAATATAAGTTGTCCTTGCAAGTTCATCTGCAAGAAAACTTGAATCAAATATTGGTCGAGATTAAATGAAAAGAGTCATCCGGAGAGAATGGAATGAGGAGGATTCTTTGGCTAAAAGGGGAGTCATGAAGCCTGTTTTGGTTTTTGAGAATTAATTTTCCTTGTAATGCTGTTTCAGTTATGATTGTCATATAGAATATTTAAAATATTTAAACAAATTCTTTTGTTGTAGCTTCTCAAAACCGGAAGAGAGGAGAGAGAGAGAGAGAGAGAGAGAGAGAGAGGAAAGAACGAGAGTTGACACTATGCAGATGTCTCGATTCTAAAACTACTTACTTTGATGGGTGATTAAATCAGTATTTGACGGAAAAATGCCAGCTGCTTGAATATGAGGATTGGAAGGGCCAAAGACTGGCTGCACATTGTACTCGATGATTTGCCCTCAATTTTCATATGCTTGTTTTTTCAAGTTCTCCACAAAGTTCTGCCAATAAAGAAGGGTTGATTGATTACAAATCTACAGCAAAACAAAAAAAAAAAAAACATTTCATGAAAGTTTCATGAAGCATACCATACTATGCACACGGAAAATGCATATCCTATACGCCACCATGTGAACCCAAGTAGTGATTCATTAGATTAATCCACTCACTAAATCTTTCCCAACTTTTTGAATACATCTTTTAGATCAAATTAATGCCAAACATTAATTGCCAGAATAATAATATGATGCTTTGCATATAGGCTGGTCACCTTGATTTTTAAGCCACCCACATAATAGCCCGCCAAGTACTGATTTTGATGACCATACACAAATCACACGCCCCAACATATTCATGAGAAAATGGAGGGTGGTTGGAGTAGTCTAGTAGTCAAACAAGAACTCATTGAACTAAACTTTGAGTCTAGTTTACAAAGTAGCACTGGACGAACGGCACATTGTTGGGTAAAGTTTAGAAGAGGTATTTAGGTGTGCTTTTACAGTAGTCCAACCCACATAGTCAAGTAAAGATTAGAGAAGGCATTTTAGTGTGCACCATCGTTCAAAATAGCTGCTGCCATGTAGCGTCACGGCCACATTATTGACCATAGCGGTTAAGGCCCAAATAGCATTGCTATAGTCTAAAACCTAGTAGAGCCAAGCAGTTTTAACTTAAAATATTGTTTTCCCTACTTTTTCTCCTCAATAGCCTTTCCTAAAGTTATCTTTACCCTTATATGGTTCCAAATCACTAAAAACACACAATATTGGCTACTACATAATATTCAATTTTTTTTGTCCTCTCATAAAATTCACACCGCTACATATCGCCCGCTATGTAGCGTTTTAGCCACCGGCCGCTATGCTTGCTGCCACCGTATTTTGCACCTCATAGAATAATGTGACTCCTAAGATGTTCCTCTCCAAAAATAGAGTTGCTGGAAATTAGGAACTACCAGCATGTGCATAGGGTTAAAGCACAGCTCTTGAACTCATAATGCTAATAAATAGCCATTAAATGCATTTACTTGGATAAGTACAGAGAAACAATCATGACTAAATATTCCAGATAAATAAACATTAAATGCATTTACATAGATAAGTATAAAGTTATAGTCATTACTCAATTTTCCAGAGTAGATGTTTTGAAAGCTATAACCTTGTCAGATGGAGGGAGATTATCCAGGGTCTGGAAACTCTGGTAATTATCAAATGCTACACCAACAACCTCGTAGATGGAATTGAGCAACAGCATAGACTTCGTCTCAATACATGAATACATGTAATATTTGCCATCTATAATGCACTTTTGAGCATGTCCTAGAGTTTCTTCCCAATTCTTGTTTTTCATGCCCATGATCTACATGCAAAGAAAAACACATAGCTCTTATTAGCAACCCATTCCTTACTAAATTTAAGCTCAAATTGCTTTTCATGTCCTAAAAGAGTCTGATGAAAAGAATATAACATAGAAATGGTTGCACCGTTTGTAAATGGCCAGGATTGATAATGAAGAACTGCAAAAATTGTTCCACTGTTTTTATCCCCAGAGCAGTGAGCTTTTTGATGTAGACACCATTCTTGCTTATATTTTTCAGACGCCATATTTCATCCCCCAACGATGGACAACCATGCTTCTGAGACGCTGAAAAAGACAATTGCATGATAAAGATGGATATGCAAATGTAAGGGTATATGTTTTGCACTTTACTTCACAAAATATCAAGCTAAGTTAGAAGTTAATAGTTAGACGGATGATGTAGAGTGGGGTACCAAGTGCAGGGCGTGGGTAGGGGTGGAGGGTGTATGTCAGGCTTTCACCTAAAAATTGGCCTCATGCCAAACTCCCCACCACGGGCGAGGAAGAAAATAAAACTCGGGAAACCCAAAAACTCAATTTTTTTCATTAATCATTGTCCGCCAAAGCCATGAGGCTTTACATTCATATATATAATAAAAGAGAAACTAGAACTAAACCTGACCATCTAAACACACATGACGTCCAAGATTAAATCATCCAACTAAAAGACAAATCTTTAAAAAAAACACTTAACTTCTAATAAAATAACTAGAAATAGGATAAGGATAGAGGGGCTGGGCCCAAAGGTGGGTCTACTCATGGGGACCACATGTCTATCCTGCATCAACGTTTGAGAGTAAAAGGGTTTAGATTGGTGATATCAAGCTCAAGAGTAACCTAAATTTTAAAATTTTGGCTAATGGAATGACAAAAATTGTACAGCCACCTAGGCTGGTGCCAACTCACAGGGTGGGTTGGAAGTCTAGAGACCACATGGACAGGGGGATGGGTGAAGTTACCATCCCATCCAATCACCCCTGGACTGCGATTTAGGCGATTTAAATTTCTTAAGTATTAATTTTTTATGGCCCATCCCACAGACCAAGTATAATTAAATGGGGTGAAAACTTCCCCCATCCCTTATCAATTTAGTACCCTACACATCAACATCACCTTGCATGATTTTTATTTTTTTTTTAAATATGCCCTGCATGAATTGGTACCAGCCTATGGGGGGCCTCTATCAATGTGCATGGGACGGGAATTTAACTTTATTTTATTGAAATTACCACCATGTGTCATTTCATGGAGTGGTATAAATCAAGCGCTAAGTAATGACTCTTGATGCACTGGCACCCTGTGTAAATTCATGAAGATCTCTTTAATGTTCCTTCTACCAGGACATTCTAAAGACTTTATCTAGAAAGAAAGAAACCAACTTACATTCTCCGCGTTTATCTCTTACAGCAAACGCTTCACTCCTTGCTTCCATTATCCTGTGTTGGATGTCCCTGCCTTGAACAGCTTTCACCCCTAACCTGAACGTTCCACTTCTTGTCCAACTCGAATTATCTGTTAGTTGAATGCCACGAAAAGTACCAACCCCGTTCCTCAATGCAATAACTACCTTTCCTTCCTTGCTTATCAACAATGGCCCTCTACCTTGTCGTGCACAAACAACATTATCTTGGAAGTCCTTCGCTGTCCAACCTTCTCTTTCAAAATCACCATAAAGGACCACCATCTGTACACTAATTGAAGATGAAGGACCTGATACCACAGTCTCTTCAGAATTGCCTCTTCTAATAACTATTTCAGCAGGTGAAATTCTTGTGCCTGTGAAAAGTGGGTCAGGCAACGTATTCTTGAAACGCAGATGCAGACATAAAACATCAGGTTCTTGACTTTGGTAGGCGGGAGGTCTGCAACATAGCATCAAAAGTAAAATATCATTATGAATGATGATACATGACCCATTTCCTTTTTGTTTTTTAAAGAATAAAACCCTAATGATGATAGATAAAGAGTATCAAATATGTAAACAATCACACCTTACATGCCAATGAGTTTGTCAAATGTCAAGAAACTCACATGTGCAAGTTCTTCCAGTTTTGTTAATGAAGATGGGAAGGTACATGACCATTCAAAAAGAAGTATTTCAATCAACAGTGTAACTTGACAAGAAATTTGCCCAAATATACAGAAAATAGTCTAAGAAGTTGCAACCACAATTAGGAATGCAACAGGTTAATCTGATAAAAACAGACTTCATTTTTCAAAAATTGACTATGTTATTTTCATTTGAGAATAACATGGTTATTTATAGAATACAATGACAATCAATAACCTAAACTCATGCACAAGCATTTCAGTAGGTGAAATGCTTGTACCCATGTAAAGGGTGCGAGGTAGCATTCTTGAAATGCAAATGCAGACATAACAGCAGGTGCTTGAATTTTAATGACAGAAGATCTGCAACAAAGCATGAAAAGTGTAATGTCATTACCAGTAATGATACATAACCCATTTCCAAAAAAACAAAAAAAACACTAATGATGATACATAGAAGGAGAGGATCAAACATGTAACAATAACACCTTACATGCTGTCAACAAACTCACATGTGCAAGTTCTTACAGTTTTGTTCATGTTGATGGATAGGCACATGACCAATCAAAGTGAAGGATTTCATCCAATAGTGTAACTTGACAGGAAGTTTGACCAAAGTACAGATTTTTCCAGTGAAGAAAATAGTCTAAAAAGTTACAACCACAGTCAGGAATGCAATAATGTTTTCTTCAGCAAGAGAAACTGGTTAATCAGATAAAACAGACTACATTTTCATAAATTGACTTGGTCATTTTCATTTGAATGACATGATTACAATGAAAATCAATAAGCTAAACAAGGAAATCTAATTACTCTTAAACCTGATCACGATCAAGGTGGGGTGGCTAAAAATTTGATAGGAAAATAATACCTAGGAACTGGGGGAGGAGGTTGGCGTTTCAGCTCCTCTTGCACCTGAATAATAGGAAAAATAAAAGTTAGGAAAGAAATTGCCATAAACTTACAAAAGATCAATGGCTTTATTTCTTCTACATAATTATGTTTCACTAAATTGTGCATATGATTTAGAGGCATAAGTTAAGTAAATCTACTTGACAATTTAATTTTTAAACTCCATTTATTATTGTTAACCATTTGCCAAATGGTTTCAACTTAATATGCTCAAGTCTAGCTCTGTCTATCCCATTCTGCAAACAAATTTTCAATAACAAAAGGGAGAAGTTAAGCTTTTGGTCCTTCTTCAGGATCTCAGTGCATCAATCAACATAGCTTTATAAGATTCAACAGAATCAGAATGGATTGAATCATAGCAAACGAATGCAATGCCCAATCTATAAGCTGATGATGAAAGGAAAAACTGCAGCTGACACATCTTAATAGGACTTTTGGAGCAAGAACTGCACACAATTTGAAGATTTTGCAAAGCAATTTGTGTGTTCTACCCATGGTTTAAAATAGCGGCTGCTATGTAGCATAACAACCGCATTATCAGCCATATCAGCTAAGGGCGGTATGCTTTTCTGAAAAAGCACTGCTCACATGCATAGCAGCCTGTAGCTGCTACTACATGGAAAATTTTCAACCCTTTTTTCTTCTTTCTTGGCTCCTTTCACTCTTTTTTTTTTCATGAAACACTTGAAAATGCCTTGTAACTTGTAAATTATGTTTCACAAAGATCAATCCCAAATGGCTTGAGGGTTTTTTTTTTCTATTTATTTTAATATTTTTGAAAACCTTTCAATATGTTTTCCTCAAATTTGGCCAACCAAATCACATATTGATGCATTTGTGTTTCCCATTGATCAATCCAAAATGGTTTGAGTTTTTTAAGTTTTTTTCTCTTTATTCTTGGATTCTTAGGGATTAAAAAAATGATTTATTTCCTCAAAGTGGGCCAACTGGTCCTATCCAAATGCATTCTAACTTATAGGTCTATGTTTCCCAAGTTTCAACAAAACCACATTGTTCCATTGATGAAAGATGTTTTTTCATTTGTATTTAAATTTAAAACTTACTTTATTTAAACATTACTTAATATATCTTGTGTTTTACATAATACTTTACATATCTTGTGTTTTACATAGGTGTGTTAAATAGCTTATATAAATTTAGAATTTAGAAATGCATAATAGTTATAAAATTTTGAGGATATTGTTCGACTATTAGCATTTTATTAGTCCCTAACTTAATATAGCTCAACAACGTGCCCACATTTTCGATTCACACTGCTACACCGTTACGTATCGCTGCAATCACTATGTATCATTTTAGCCACCGGCTGCTACGCCTGGCACAACCATTATTTTGAGCCATCGCCCAAACTCAATACATGCCAATGGTTGGAGATGATAGATCTCATCATGAACTAAAGTTGGGTTAAAAACGCAGCCCCATCCAATCAAGGGTTAAAATCATCTAACAGGGTCGTTTTCTTTTCCTTTTTTTTTTTCTTTTTCCCAGCTCTCATTTATGATGAGACTTTTCGGTACCCTACTTCATTCATTGGCATGCATTGCTCCACTAGGTGGTTAACAAATTGCTCTCCCACTCATGAAAGGAGCCCTTCTTAAGAGGCAATCAGGTACCTTAAAGTGCTGCCTAAAGTTGGATGATGGAACCCAATAATAGTAATCCAAACCCTAATATCATAAACATCACTAAACTTTATGTAATTAAAAGAATAAATTCAAGTCATTCTCCAATGCCATTATAATATATTAAAGCCAAGGGTTTTGGTTTTAATTTGGACTGGGAGTTTTAATTTTGACTGACAGTTATGCCTTTTTGATGTAGTAGCTTAGTTGGCGCCATGGTATTTTCATTTCCATGTGGGCTCCTTTCTGGCACATTGGAAGACCAAGTTTCTTTTGCCCAATTAATGTGATTTTGAGAAGAGGTTTGGTATTATTTTGAATTTCTTGGAACTCTAAGTATTTACGTTGTCTAGTAACTAGTTCTTAGTGAGTAGTGTTTGTTTTGGTAGTGTTAGTTGACTACATAGTAAGTTTTAGTATTGAATGCAGTTAACTTGTGTTTGTCTTTGGGAGTGTAAGTTGACCACTTAGAAAGTCGTAGCATTGAATGTAGCTATATTTGGGATTAAGCATGTATTCATGAGAGAAGAGTAATATATATCTTGTAAGAGTCCAATGAGGGCAGATTATGTTTCCTTCATTTGTATTAGTGTTAATTTAGTGGAGTGCTTGACTCCTCTATTTTATCTCTTATTATCTTTTGTTGTGATTGTTGTTTCTTCTTGTTGTCTCCATCTTACCTTTCTCTCATCACTTTTTTGTTCAAATGTTCCACATTCTCTCTCCACTAGTAATCGCATGCAAGATTAGTGTTAATTTAGTGGAGAGCTTGACTCCTCTATTTTATCTCTTATTATCTTTTGCTGTGATTGTTGTTT
This sequence comes from Camphora micrantha, assembly GCA_003546025.1. Lineage (NCBI taxonomy): Eukaryota > Viridiplantae > Streptophyta > Magnoliopsida > Laurales > Lauraceae > Camphora > Camphora micrantha. The sequence continues at coordinate 2,416,196 of QPKB01000011.1, read as the reverse complement.
CTTCTTGATGTCTCCATTTTACGTTTCCCTCATCACTTTTAGTTCAAATGTTCCACATTCGCTCTCCACTACTAATCTCATGCAACTACCCACCCATATCTTTTTCTTATCAAATCACTCATGTCCACTTTTTAAATTTTCATTTCTTCCTTTCTGTAAAAACACTCTTCTACCACATCTCTTCTATTCACTTTTGGTCCCGATTTTCCTATTTCCATTTTATGCAACTTACCCTATGGAAAGAGGTACTTTCATAACCTTTTTAATGTATGATTATTTATTTTTCAATGCATGGAGATACCGTGCTGAGCACGAGTTATTGTGCTAGTATTAATTATCATATCAAAGACAGCCAAAACTCTAAAGGAGAACCCCTCCTCCCCTGAAAAAATATATATCATCTAATATCTTTCGTTGTCCTCCATGTATCTCTCAAATTCCATACTATTGATGAAACCTAAACTTAACAAACTTGAAAACCATTTGTCTAAAAGTCATTGAATTCCCAGAAGCAATTGGGAAATGAGCTTCTAGTCAAGGAGTATTAGGGAACTGGGAAATGATCTAGAGATTTGCTACGGTAAAGGGTGCCATATCATTTTCTGTCAAAGGTTTGTAACTTGATGCTCACTTTTATATTGATTTAAGTTGCAAAGGTAGAGAGTGGGTGATCACTTGCTATCAAAAAGGCGTATTTTAACGGTCTCCTTCTATATCTCCACCTTTTATCGTTACACCCTTAGTCCCTTTTGATAGAAGCAGGTTGCCTAGAAAATCCTACAAACTCACTACTAGTGGGCAAGGGTATTAAATAGGCCTCTTTGTTTAATCAATTATTGAATTCCTAAGATTTCTATGCAATTCCTTCTCATCGTAGCTGTGGAAATTGAAGGACACAAAGTTAAGATCATCCACACGTGCCTATCAAATAGCATTCCTTTCCGATGGAAATTATTAGCCCCACACATCATCCTTAATAAATTAAAACCATAGAAAAGTAAAAGTCTCCAAAGGCAGAATTAGAGGAGGGGGTGAGGGAAATGGCTGAGTTTTATGGGAAATTTGATGCTGTTTTTTATAATGGCACCCACCCCCCAAGAATATCTTATTTCTTTTTTTCACATTTTCCTGGATCCGCTACTGCCAATCTCCATCTTCAACCCTTCAATCCTCACTTCCTTGATACTCCATTGATAAAACCCCTTTAGGAATTGAACACGGACTAGGCAAATACTCAAAAGAAAGTTTCATATGAAAAAAAGTATTGAAAATCAAAATACACATCTTTCCATGGGTTTCTTGCAGAATTTAAATAAATTAATCCAATAAATTTAAAAGCTACTGATCCTACCATTTCTTGAATAAGTGGTGCCAAAATCTTCTTCAAATTCTGACAACTTCTCTTGTTCTTCATCATTCCTTTTAGTTCTCTCTCAAACCTGTCAAACCCAACATCAACATATATACATATATTCATTCACCTCTTAACTAACAAAAAATGATATACCATGAAAAAGTGTTCATGGGGCTTCTGAATTTATGAGGTATTAGGCAAAACGGTCACCTGTGGTCCCGCAGACGCTTCTTCTTGGGGAGAGGACGGTTGGAGTTATCAGCAGGAGTGATGCTCTGCTCCGATTCTTCCATTAGAAAGCTAAAAAGAGAAAGAAAGCATCAACAGAATTCCAACACTCTAAACCTTAACCCTGTTAGAAGAAGAAGAAGAAATCGACAGATTGTGAATGGTACTGATGACAAAGTTTTCAAACTCTAGAGAAGATTATCATGTGAAAATTAATACCTCTTTAGCCTTATCCTTTCCTTAAGCTCCTAATAGTTCCTCAATCATACCACTCCAAATAAGACCACATGTTTTTATAATAAGAAAAAAACTCCAACAAAAAAAAAAAAAAAAAAGAAAGAAAGAAAACACAAGTAGTTGAATGCTATCTCCTAGTAGTTCCTCCAAAGAGCTCACTCACAAAGACAATCCACAAGGGTGCTTTATGAAAAACAGGAAAGAAAAAGGACTTAAAAATACAAACAACAAGTCAAATTCAAACAAAATGCAAGCAAAGGCTCCACTAAGAAGAAAATTATGCAGACTTTATCCATTTAGGACTTGGTGATTTAGGGCTTTGGGTTTGGACTAGGATTTGAAAATTTAGTATTTAGAGTTACCATTTGGAGATTAAGGTCTTGGATTTGGGTATATTTCATTTTATTGAAAGAATCTCAGGAACCCATCATATCATATCAAATTTAAAAGGAAATGCTAGAGAGAGAGAGTACCCAAAAATGGGTCAACGCCAACGAATCCTCCAATCCCGTCTCTCGCTCCAGAACCTGTTAGAAACCAGGAGAGGAGGAGGAGTAAATAGGAATTAGGGTTCTGCAGCAAATGTCATATACATAGATAGATAGATAGACCCAAGATGCCATGATATTTAATATTGAAGGAAACTTGGAGAGAAAGGAAATAGGAAGTTGCAGAGAAAGTTCCAAAGGCAAAACGCGTTTTCATTTTCGATTTCGTGTTCAAGTCTCTGGTTGGATTTTGGGTTTTGTCACTTGTTCGACGAAGGATCGGAGGGAGTTAGAGAGCTAAAACCATACCCATCCCCCTCCATTTCCTTTCTTACTTTCAAATGTTTGGACCCGCGGCTGTGTATGCCTAAAAGGGCATGCGTTTGGTAATTTTATTTTATTTTTAAAAGAGTCATATTCTATATTGGCACGCACCACAGAAAATAACACTTCCCACGCACTCATAAAAAAAAAAAAAAAAAAAAAAAAAAAAAAAAAAAAAAAAAAAAAAAAAAAAAAAAAAAAAAAAAAAAAACTACCTTTGAAATTACTTTTTTTGCCCACCATCCACCCTTTCTCCCACCCCCACCTCTGGCTCCTGCTCTGGCTCCGACACCGGCCTGGACAGCAGTGGCCGACCCCTTTCCCCACTTCTCTCCCTCCCTCTCCCTCCCCATTTATTTCTCTCTCTCTTCCTCCCTTCCCCCCCCCCCAACTATTTTCTCTCTCCCCTCCTCCCTTTCTCTCCGCCTACCTCCGGCTTGGCCTTGAGATCGAGCTCGTGGAGTTGGAGATGCGCCATGCACGACCTCATGGTCTACCGTGCCGATTTTGGCCCATCTCAACCCTTCAAGGGCGCTCGGATCTCCAGCTCCCTCTACATGACCACGCCGCCTCTGCCATCACCTGCGGCTTCGTCGCCGGTGAAGGGGGAGGTGGGGGGAGAGAAAGGGAGGGGAGAGAGAGGGGGGGGGGGGGAGAGGGGTCAGCCGCCGCCGTCCAAGCCAGAGCCGGAGGTGAAGGGGGAGGTGGGGGGAGAGAAAGGGAAGAGGGTGGGCAAAGAGGTCTCATTGGTTTTTGTTTTTTGTTTTTTTTTAACATTGGTTGTGTGGGAAGAGAAAAGGCTTGCGTGCCAATGAATGACTTTTTTAAAATCAAGTGAAATGAAATGAAGTAAAAGAGAAGGAATAAAATATAATAAATGGGTTATGATGGTATTTTATTTTTAATTATTTTGTATGAAGTCTTTTTTACTTTTTGAATGGAAAAGTTGAGTTTTTTTTTTTTTTTTTGGATAAAGGTGGTTGCTTTTGATGTCTGGAGAATGAAGAATGAAGGCTTTACTTTACTTTTACTATTCTAGTAAAATGTCATTTTTCACAAATATTTCATTACCCCAAGGGGCAGCTCAGTTGGCCTAGGACCACGGTTTGCTCTTGAGGGTTCCAAACTGCATTACCACACTAGGGCCACAGGGATTTACTCTGCTCCCCCAGGTCCGTAGGAATTAGTTTGGCCCAAAAGGCTGAGAAACCCTCCGTTATTAGAAAAAAAAAAAAAAATTCCTAACCAAAATTGGTGGCTGGGTCATCATAGTGACACATGTAGCATTTTACAAGCTCCTTAAGCATGGAAATGAGAGGAATAAAATGATCTCATTTACACTATTTTCTTACCTAATTTATGAGGCACGATCAAACTGATGATGCATAACCATTATAAATTTACATCATTTACATATGTAAATGGATACAACCATTACAAATGTGCATCATCTACATATGTAAATGAGAACAAGCAAATAACTAAGAAGATTCTAGTTCGAATCCGCTTGCGCTACATTTTCTTATTACTATTTTTTCAATCGGGCTGGGCCATTATTTGGGCTCTATACAACTGATCCAAGTCTCACCCATCTATTAAATAGACCCGAGTGTCCCTGATTGATTTTGCCACCTTTCTTCAAAGTTCCAATTTCAGTCAAATTTTAAAAGCAAGACACTAGTGTACTGATACATGGCGAGATCAGTGATTTTGAGAGGTTTGGATTCATTGCAGTGGGATTAACTAAAGTGGGTCCCACTGATGGATTCATTGAGCTGGCTTGAGGGAATCCTAGGACCAGCTTCCACATCATACAATGCATCTATGTATATATATATGTCATTTGTTTCCACTGTGCTTCTCAGTCCTCCCTGTAAATGATGCATAGCCCAGGTTGAAGTTCACTGGACATTCTTCTTACCTATGATAAAGGGTCCATCGTTTTTTCCCTCTTTAATGTTCTCTCAGGCCACCATTCATAGTCAAGTGGCAACTTAGGACATGACCCACGAACCCAACAGCCCAAATTGACTTTGAAATTCGAAATTCGGATTGACCCTTTTTCTTTTTGGATTGGTTTTGGGTAGACATTTCAGACTTGATTAATAATTGTTTTGGGTTCGGATTGGTCCGTTTTACTAACTCACCAACCAATTCAACTAATCGCACTATGACCTGTCATTTTTTGGTACACGAAGAGCATACATTAAGAGTGAAACAATGCCATAATCCCCTGCCGATCGTATTCTGTTTGTTTAAATTTATAATACCCTCTTTACAATACATATCCCTTGATTAATGGAGATTTTCCCATTATCAAGGGAAACAAATAAGGACACCCTCAGTTATTTTATATATATATATATATATATATATTCTTTTTTTTTTTTTTTTCATGATGTTACACATTACTTTTCCCTATTAAGAAAAGATTTTCTTTATTTATTTTTCCATTGCTCTTTTTTTTTCATTAGCACGAACTTTTGGGAGACCCAAGCCATTTTCCAAAATAATAAATTCTTTTCTTAATTGTTTTTATTTAATAATGAAAATTTAAGTGTGTTTATAGTTTAATGTTAAAGGAAATAGAAAGGCCAGCTTGGAATAGGTTTGGGTTTGGGCACTCGCGGGAATAGCACTTCTTGCCAGATTTCCTCCTCTCAGAGAGGAGGAAATTTGGAATTTGCAACTTTTCCGCCGATACAAGCAGCGGGAAGGTGTAGTTTGCAAAATTTCCCCCCTCTAATTAGAGAAAAACCTGCAAATGGATTCTTATCATGTTTTGCCTTTTTTTACATCTTGGTTGGGTCACGGGTCCGGGCTTTGGACCACACAATGAGGGAAGAAAGAAGCATTTCAACCATAGCTTTAAACTTAATAAAAAAAAATCAAATGCTTCATGTTTGAATCGCATAGGAAAAATCCAAGTATATCGAGAATAATCATCTACAAAAACAATGTAATACTTGGAGCCTTTTATTGAATAGGATGGAGAAGTCCAAATGTCAGAGTGAACCAACTCTAAAGGACTATATGTAATAGATGTAGATGAAGAAAATGGCAAACGAGTGCTCTTGCCTAGAGGACAATAGTTACAAAAAGCAATATCCTTAACATGACCATGCATAGATAAAAACTGATGAGATGCCAAGTGCTGCAAAACTGGAAATGCGGGGTGTCCCAAACGTTGATGCCAGATTGAAGAAGTAACTCATTCCCCAATTAACGCAAATGACTTATTTTGTTTTGATGAACGAGAACGATTGCAAGGAAGTTGGAGTGGATAAAGCCCATTTTTACTCTTCCCTCGGAAAAGCATCCTATCCATTTTAGTGTCCTTCACAAAGAAGTCATTGATAGATTCGGATGCGGAAAATCCGACACGCGGAGATCTATGTGCGTTCCGGCGATTGGGAAGCTCCGCAGATTTCTTCGCCTCTTATCTTTCCTATGAGATGGAATAATACCAACCTTAGGGCTCTCTTCTCTTATATAGATAGGTTCCAAAGAGTCACATTTACCCACATCCACTAATCCTATTAGGAGTCTTATTAATGGGATCAGATCAAGTCTTACCTTAAGTGAGATTGTATTCTCTATTGACATCTGCCCTGCTTGATCTGACGTAAGACCCGTGGCATGCGGGCCACACGATTTCCTACATCCATCAGCATAAAAAAAAAAAAAATAGCAGTCATTATCATGAGAAAACTGATATACTGAAAGTAAATTTGTGGAAACAGAGGGACAATGTAAAATCTTTTTAAGATGAAAATTGGAAGAATTATGACTGAATGTAGAGGATCCAACATGGGCAATGGGCAAACTTGCACCGTTTCCAACTGCAACCTGATCCGTTCCACGATATTCATTTTGCAGAGACAAGTTGGCAAGATCAGCACTATCAGTGAACCAAGTCTGGTCACTTGATTGAGCATTGGTTGCTACCACCATAGCAGCCAATTTCTTTGTAGGTACACGCCCTTCATAGGAATGATCCATCCTATGGTAAGAATTGATCACAGAGTGCCCCATTTGACCACAAATCTGCCATGTGGGTCGTGAGTGATTTATGGGAGGAGTTCCAGTAGAAAATGGTCGAGAGGATCCTTTGGAATTGACTGCCTGTTGTGATTGAGAACGAGAATTCCCATATTTTGTTTGAAGATTCAACATTTTTTCCCTCTTTAGTTAAAAGATTTACTTTTGGTCTTGTACAGAGCAGTTGCAGTTTGATCAACTTGCACAACATTTTGTTAGTCCGAGTACATACAGTAATAGTTCAGTATTAGGAAACAGTTCTTCACAACAGTGAAGCAAACCAATAGAACAGAATTCTAAAATTAAATTGAAATACACTTACTGTTTGAAGGCAGAAAAACAGTACTCTGTAAGGAAATTGTAGAATAACGTTGATCAAGGCTAGTGTTAAAACACTATGTCCTTAAGACAAAATTCGCCCTCGCTAAGGTGCTAACGAGCTTCAGCAGCGTCTGTCTCCCAGGATACAATGATCGATCTCACAACAGTTGCAGCACTACAAACTGTGTGACTGGCGAACCAACAGTGCAACAGGACTCTCTCTCTGGACTTAGATGACTCAAAATGCAATGTAGCAACAATGGATTGGATGAGCAAAATAGATGAACAAGATGCATATTTATAGTATGCTTCATGTCTATTCATGGGATTGGACACACCCTTTCATATGTGAAAGGACACATCACTTTGGACACACCCTTTCATATGTGAATGGATACATCCTTTCATATGTGAATGGACACATCCTTTCATATGTGAATGGGTAGTGGACCGAGCCAGGCCCAACTCGCTTGAAGTCCAAGCCCAAGCCCAAGCCCGGTTCGGTTCGGTGCAGGACAAGTAGTGGTCTTTTAGGAGGCAATTTCTCATTCACTCCTTAATGGATTAGAGCAATCCAATACATGTTCTTAATCTACTCATGGAGTAGATTACATTCTCATGTATTCCCACCTAAAAAGATAAGTGGGTCCCACTTAGATTTTGGCTCAAAGTTTACAAAAATTAGTGGTGCTCGTAGCCATTTTTCCAACACATTTTGCTCCTCAAAGTGCATTTCAGCACTAAGTAATAAACCAACAAGATCATCTAAAGACATAGGTGTGTGTCTAGCTTGAATTGAATTGACAGTAGTCTCATATGTAGGGCCAACACCATTGAGAATGAGAGTGATAAGATCATCATCCTCAACTGGTTTTCCAGCAAGTGCGGGATTGTCAGCAGTGTTGCTCATTTTATCAACATAATCACTGATTGTCCGGTTACCTCTCTTTATTGTCTGCAACTGATTCTTTAATTGCATGATGCGAGAGTTCTGGACTGAGACGCATACTGTTTTTCGAGTGATTTCCAGACATCTCGAGACGTGGTGAATCGAGCAACAATGGAGAGAACACCAGGTGTGATCGTGGCATTTATCTAGCTATGGAGTAGTTGATCTTGTTGCTGCCACTCAAGATAACTTGGATCCTCCGTGCTGGACTGATTGTCATCTTTGTCAAGAGGAAATTGATTTGGGCAAGGCTTTGTTCCATCGACATAGCCAAGCAGATTATTGCTTTTAAGTACTGGAAGAAATTGCGCCAACCAGACAACATAAATGTTTCAATCAAGCTTGATTGAAACCCAAGAGGTGTGTCCAAAGTAGAAGCATCTGTTCGCTGTAGTGCAAACTGGTTTCCTAAATTCTATATGTACTTAGAGTAACAATCTTAAGACATAGTGTAAATAGATATCCACTTGTGGACTTTGAATCTTTGGTATTTGATATCCACTTGTCTTAAGATTGTTACTCTGAATACATATAGAAATAGTTCAATATTTAGGAAACCAGTTTGCACTACAGTGAAACATAACAAAAACTAAACAGTAATCTAGAAATGTAAATGCACTTACTGTTTGAAGGCAGAAAAACAGTACTCTGTTGTTAAAGTTATTAAACCCAGAAATTCGCAGTTGATCAAGGCTAGTGTTTAACACTATGTCCTTAAACCATTGCGGGGGCGAAATTTGTCTTAAGGACATAGTGTTAAACACTAGCCTTGATCAACTGCGAATTTCTAGATTTAATAACTTCAACAACATAATATTGTTTTTCTGCCTTCAAAGAGTAAGTGCATTTACATTTCTAGATTACTGTTTAGTTGTTGTTGTGTTTCACTGTAGTGCAAACTGGTTTCCTAAAATACTTGACTATTTCAGAGTAACAAAGATTTCACCTTTTATGTACCTGCTTCCATAAAAGTGCATCAAATGTCATGGTAAAGCAGTACCTTCAGTCATGGAATGGTTAAAATAAATGAACCTCCCTTTAGACTTGGTTGTCTCTACAGAGTTTGAGACCCTCCAGGATATCTAAAGAAAGAGTAAGGATTACAGGGAGATACTGTTTCATCCTACAATTGACAAATCATGATTGGATGAAACAGTATCTCCCTGTTTCAACGAAACAGAAGATCCGGGCTCAGAAAGAAAATGTGTGACATCAACCAGCTGGATACTCTCCTACATTCTCTCAATCATATGTGTCATGTTGCCCCATTCAGGAGATTCATTCTAACCCAAAACCGTGTACACTGATCTTGTACAGATCATGCATATCTTCCTTGATGTGTAAACTCATGTAAAACATCTTGTCATATATGAATGAAATCATACTCATCTCTCTACTGCAAGATAGATAGAAAATACCTTTTCACATAGTTTTTTACAGGAGCAATTATTTCAACATCCAGGGCATTACTTGCTTTGAGCTGTGAAGCATGTGCTAGAGAAAGGACTATTCCTTAATGATTTCTTACAATAACTCCTATGCCTGCATTACAAGTGTAATTATAATCAAAGGCTCCATCAAAGTTTAATTTTTATTAGCCAGCATCCACTGGCCAGAGGTGTTCCCAAGTTGACTACATTTATATTCAAGTCCCTAGCTACTTCCCATTGATGACTTAGGCTTAGGCTTTTGAATCTAGCTTGGTTGGGGTTTAGAGGCTGCATTTGAAAAACATATAGATACATGAAGTGATAGAACCCATTTCATTATCCCTCTTTGAGGCCATCCAAAACCATAGTCAGAAGGAGTGAAGGACTTGCACTTTGATGGTTCCAACATTAAAAGATTGGGGGCACAAGCTCTCAACCATATAATGTTTGAATACAAGCATTTTAGAAAGGGATGATCCACTGTTTCAATATCATTTCTGCCACAGACACATCCTTGGGAAATGTTAGAGAAAATATGCATTAGATGGCTTCTAGTCATTAGACGATCGTGAATGAGTTTCCAAATGAAAATTTTGATTTTAAACGGGATCTGCAGCGAGGTTTGGGCCCATCAGGAGCTTGACTAGTGAAGCCTGCGTTTCTTATTGTTCAAGCCAGGGATGTCCTGACCCCTCAAAGGGAATGGAACTAATGTGCTGAATTATGTTGTTAGCCTAGAATAATCATAGTTTCTCTAGATCCTATGTTATTTGACCTTAGTTGTTATTTTCTCTGACTGAATCTTTCAGGAGCTTGGATACTTGGTCTAATTGGATTCCCTGTTTCAATGGTTAGTTAGTTCATTAGGGGATTTAGACTTGGTAACCATTTGTCATGAAGAGTATTAATTCTATGAGCATTTCCTGCCAACCAGGCTAAATTATCCAAGATGAGTATTCTATGTTTTAAAATGTTTTTCCACAATAGGGAGTCACTGAGTCAGTACCTTTGCTAGAACAAGAAGACAAAGAGCAATGTATTAGATACTTCTGGGAGAGGATTCTTACCCACAGGGCATCATCATTATTGATAAATCTCCAAATTAATTGGCTTGAAGTTCGAGGTTGCATATATCTAATCTTCCCATAGTTTGATCTTTGACACAGATACTTTATTCCAAAAAATTGGTGTTAAGGAATTTCTGTCGGATATCTGATCCTGTCCAGAGGAAAGATCTCATTTTTTTTATTGAATCTGATTTTTAATTTTACTTGGAAGTTTTTGGTAGGGAATCCAGTAGTTAAGGTATAGATAAGCATATTCATTTCTGTAATATTGTTCTGCCAGCTGAACTTATAGTAGAACCTTTCAAGCTTGATCATATTTTTGGAATATAGTTTGTTTAACAGGTTACTTCATGGAGTTCTTGATCTGCTGATTGTCACAGTGGACCCCAAAGGTTCAAGAGTGATCATGGCCGGGTCAGCCCGAGCCCAGGCCACCTTGGCCCGGTTAGAGTTCGAAGCCTGGCCCAGTTCAACTGTAAAAGTAATAGTTAGGAGAGATACTAAAAAGACCTAGAACACATGACATCTCACAAACACATACTACCAAACTAGTTGAGATGCAGCTTAGGACACTATAAAAATATCTCTGTTCTTTTTTCCTTATAATGCAAACTTGGGCCAGGCTCAGGCTTAATCTTCTTTAGGCAGGCCAGGCATATGGGGTGAGTCGGGCTTGGGCCGGGCTTGGGTGTAGAGTTTAGAAGTCAGAACAGGTATGGATATTCCTCAGCTCAGCCCAACCCAGCCATGAACACCCTCTACTCAATTGTATTCCTAAGTCCAAAAATAATCAAGAGGCTTTTTTGGATTTTAGGAAAGGATTTATTTAATGGAAATAGAATTTGACGCTTGTTATAATTAATTTCCCGAGCAACTTCCTCATTAAATTTGTCTAGGATGTTTTTAATAAAATTTAATATAGGAAAATATTCATGTGCATCCATCCCTTACCATGTTATGGTGAGGGACAACATAGTATGGTTGATTTTATAACACATCTGAACCATCTACACACATGGAACCCCCTTAAGTATACTAGTCCCATTGAATTTTCACCTATCCAAATGGATTAGACCTTTGGATCGAGGGTCAAAAATTTTCCTTTAATACAAAGTCATTAAATTTGTGGGGCATGGATGAAGGGTTTAGAGGCATGGGATTGACCCCAAATTTGATGTATGGTCTCATCCAAGGTGTCTCTTCCTATCCCCCACAAGTCCCATGATTAGTGGGTCCCTAGGTGGGCCCCATTAAGTTTGTCCCCATAGGAATATCCTATGAAAATATAGAATGTTATCTTTTACAAATTGTAAAAGCAGAACTATATCTCCTTTTGTAGTAATATAGGGAAAAGCTACCCATTGATGTTTTCCTGTAATGTTGACCTCTCTGGAAAACACTTCCAACAAATAATATAGAGATAGGAAGATAAGGGATCTCCTTCTTGAAGGCCTCTATGTGGAAGAACTTTGTTTGATATAGATCCATTAATCAGAACTTTATACCACATTGATGTTACACATTCCATCACTTTTGATTAAAATCATTATCAAAGGCCACGCAACCTTGGGCATATTTGTTTGTGTACGTCCCCAGAAAACCATTTCTACGGACGTTTTCCTCTTCTGAAAAAACAAAAAAAAAAAAAAAAAAGAAAGAGTTCCTGACCCTCACCCTAAGAAAAGGTATTATGTGGAATTGCAAAAAGTTTAGCTTATTTTTGTGCTTTTCCTCAAGGAAAAGAGGCCACGCCAAACGTATATTTTATTGTAGCGCGGAAAAGCATTTCCGCAAGCCTCACTTTTTCAGTGGAAAACCGGTTGCACGAACATGCCCTGAAAGGAAATTCCATGAAATTGTGTCTAATGCTTTTTTTATGTCTAGTTTTATGACCATCATGGGTTTTTTCCTCCTCGACTGGCCATAGTACAGATCATTTTCTTACTTAGAATTATGTGTTCCAACACTCTTCTCCCTTTTTATGAAAGCCCCTTCGCAATCGAAAATAAGTTTGGGAAGCAAACTTTGGTAATTACTTCGTAGAAGACATTGCAAAGCTGATGAGCCTTAAACCTTTCGTGTATTTTGTGTTTTGGGGATTTTGGAATAAGGAATATGGTGGTTTGGTTGTGAGGAAAAATGTTGGATACATTCTATAAGCTCTACCTTAATTAGATTCCAGAATTGTTGGTAAAAACATGAGGTGAAGTCATGGTTGGCTTTGTTGGGATTTATAGAGAAAATAGCTTTTTTTTATTTCTAATTCAGAGTGTATGCTATTAAGATTTAAGTTTTCCTCTTCTATTATCAACTTGTGGATGCAAGAGGGTAAGATAAGATCTGTTTGAATTACTTGGTCATCATTGTATCAAAAAAACACTCTTCGCAGCCTGAAGATATAGTTTTGTCCATTCATGAGATGGAAGATGCACAAAGCAAAGAAAACAAAAAATGCACAAAAAATGCACAGGTGAGAACAAAGAGAAGGATGCCCAAAGAGGCATTCATAAGGACAAAAATTATTAAGGACATAAGCGGGAAGCCGATTGATTAAATGAACAGCTATATGCACTGCTTCCCACAAAAAGGTAGTAGTAGACAAAATACATAATCAATCCTACTAATATTAGGTGCAATTCTCCAAACATCGGTGCGAATAATCTCAATGGGTGCAGTGGCTCATGTATATGGATGGAAAAGGCAGAACATGACTTCTATCTAAGCAACAAGAGGTACATTGAGATTTCATTAATGAAGAGAGCAAATTCTTATTTATTAAAGATTCTACACAACCAAGTTTAAACAATGAAGCTAATCTATCATTACGTAAATGACCAAGGCACTGATGCCAAATGGGCCACAAATTATTTGTCGAAGTCGAAAAAGAGGCAAACAGATATCCAAGTACAATGTCTAAGAGAAAAGGCCACCTATATTTACTCCCTACTTTGAGATCACTCTCCTAATATGCAAAGATCCTGCATGACACAGCCAGAAGAAGAAAAATGTAATCAGTATCCATATTCAACAAGTCAACCAACAAAAATCAAATTTTAGGACAGATGTGCAACAAAATAGATATTGGAAGGTTTAGAGGATTGATTTTTGAGGGTTGGCAAGAGCAAGAGCTATTGATCCTATACCGAAAATAGACAAATGGTGTCCATTTGAAGCAATGATTTGTTCATGTCTGGTATATGGTCGAATTTCAGCTTGGCTATTTTCTGTCATATGGTTTGAAGCTCCTAACTCTATAAATCATAAAGAGTGGAAAATGCAGATAGAAAAGGCAGTGTGGTACTTGTACCAACTAGTAATGCCCATAAAAATGAAGACAGAATTGACAGAGCATTTATCATGTCTCGAATCTATTCAAGGGTCATCATCATGGCATTCTAAGAGGAAGACTCATGCTCAACTAGATGGATTTGGGCATGTAGATAAGTCTGATGATGTTCTGGACGTTGCAAGTCTGATCATTCTTTCTAGAAGGTCGCTTCGTGCATTCAAAAATAATATGCCTTGTTTGTTTGCAATAATTACAGTTTTTTTTTTTCTCAATTCTGTGCAACATGTCTGTGACACTGTATCCCTTGCATTCAAAATATTGGGCTTTCTGGCCTTGTGTTGTTTTAATGGCCACATCCTCAAATGGGGTAGCCACAAAAGCATTGGGTTCCTCAATGAGAGTATTCTGGGATTGAAGGCAAATCCCTTCTCTCAATACGTCCTAAACACAGGTATCTAAGTCTGGAAATACCTCTCCGTTCATTAATGCTGCTATTACAATCTCAAATTCATCAGGAATTGATTAATGTGAGATTCCTTTTGCATTTTAATTACATGAGAGATTTGTGTCCGTAGGCATGGTGTTTAGGATCATTGAATCTTTCTCATTCCCCAAAGTAAGAAATCCACTGTAAAATAGTCATGAACAAATTTGTCTTCATGAGAATACTTGGCAAATTCAGTGTCTAAGTAGAATTTCCTTGCCTCATTGGTGTGATGATGTAATTTTCTCAAACAATTCCACATATTAGATGCTTTTGAGAAAGACGATTAAGACAAGGCACTGAAAGATTTTATAGAACTGAGAATCTAAGTGACTACTTGAGAATTGGTTTGACTCAAATTACACAGCAATCAATCAATCGAGGTGATGAAGTTCAGTTGTTCAACCCTTATGAGACACATGAAATGTCTCTGTGCAAACGGACGGTTAAGGAAAAGACAACCCCTACAGAAGAAAGAAAAGGCCTACTGTATTCGTGGTCAGGATCTTAGAATCTAAATTAGTCTTTGGGGCAGGGTTTTTTTTTTTTTTAATAGTAAGTATGGTTCTATTCAAAAAGGGAAAAGCCCAAAAACAATGGACCAAACTCCGAAAAAAGGAGTAAGTAAAAAAGAGAGAGTTTAAAAGACATGAAAACAATAAATGCCCACAGCCCCAGCTAAAGTAGAATGATAGAAATCCACATCCTGGGTACAAAAATTAAACCAAACTAGTGCCCAAAAACTGAGCTAACTCCAATTCTAAAAAATAAGCCAGGAGAGGCAATGCTCTTTTCATCTTTCTAAGTAGCATCCTTGAAGAGTGTGAAATTTGAATGATGGTGACTGGGATCCGATGAGCCTGAAACCGAGCCATCCAATGTGAAGCATCCAGAGATTTCAAAATTTATATGAGATAATCATCAATCTCAAAGCATAACTGAGTGATCCATGAAGGAAGCAAGTCAAGAAGTAATATGAGATTTTGATAAAAATCAGAAACTACAATACTAACTCCTTGATAGGCAACACCCAAATCAGTTCACACAATACCAGTCATCGAATGTGAGAGACGAGCTAAAGTAAATCTCCACATTGGAGGTAAAGGCAAAATAGGCGGATCCATTCGATGAACTCTATTAGGAGGAAGATCCCAATGACATCCAATAGAATCAAGTATATCCAAACTAAGATATAAAATTCGACTACGAATCACCTGTTTAGCAAGAAGTCCCATTAAAGCTCTAGCTTTTCATTTCCCCTGAAAAATACGAAATTTTCGTTCTTGCCATACATGCCATACATATGCGGGAAAAACCAACTTTCCAAGGATATGCAGGTCTTTCTGATTTGGATATATTCTCTAAGTAAAAGACTCAATCATCTCAATAGGAGAATGACAAGACTGAGGAGTAAGACAAGGCTTTTGAAGCAGCACAATCCAAACATCCAAAGAATATGGGCATTGGAGAAATAAATATTCATCTGATTCATGTTCTGTCCATGTGACTTGTTGACATATGTTCTGAATGCCAAGCCACAGCCCCCACGTGTACACACTCCTTGGGTGATTATCAAATAATTGCTTGCAGTTTCCATACTTGAAAGGGAAGGATAACTTCTTGCAGTTTCTATACCTGAAAGGGAAGGGTTAAGAGCATCTAGTATGACCTATGATACCCTGATACTTATACACGCTCAGCATTTCTGTATCAAACTGACTCCGGTATGAGTTTAGCATTTCCTACTTACCAAGTCTGTTGTTTCATATAATTCTATTCATTTCTTACTTCTAAACTTCAAAAAATGATAGAAAGAAATGTAAACAATAATAATTTCATTTATTTGAAAGTGTTTTAAAGAAAAAAATGAAATCATCCATATCCGTATCTGTATCCGTATCCTAGATTGTTGGTTTATACTTTTAACTCGATTACTATCTGTCCTATGACCTTTTCCTCTGCTTGTCCCTTTTCTATTGGAATGATAAAAATATCATCAAAGGAGAGGAGTCCAAAGACTTCTTGATGTAGTGTGCGGTCCATCTACAATAGTAGCCAGTAATAATTGATAGTGAGTGCTTAGAGGATTTATCTGGTCTTGAGTTTCAAAAAGAGAACAATTTTCTAATGCCCAATTTTAGTCCATGTGATGTCCATTATTTGAGGTCCTAGAGCATCAATCTCTTAAGCACCATGGTGAGTGGCGGATTTCTTAATAATCTCCCAAAAGCTGTTTAGAAAGGAATCCAAAGGAAGAATGGGTGGCTCTGTTCTTTCAATCTGAACTAGTTTTGAAGCATAATCTCTGAATCATAGAGGGAATTGGAGGTAAACAAAATATTATGACGGCATTGCAAATTTGTAATTTTGAGAACTTAACCTTGGAAGTTCACATCTTACATGCCAATGACCATTAATGGGGAAGGATTTCATCCAACAGAGTAACTTGACAAGAAGTTTGCCCAAATTACAGATTTTCCAGTCAAGAAAGTAGTCTACAAAGTTACAGCCACAATTAGGAAGGCAATAGTGTTTTCTTCCGCAAGAGAAACAGGTTAATCTGATAAATTGACTCTGTTATTTTCATTTGGGAATAACATGGTTGTATATAGAATACAATGAAAATCAATAACCAATACAAGGAAATTTAATGAAATCTTAAGAAGAACAAAAGGACCTAATCACAATTAAGGTCAGACCACTAAAATTTGATAGGAAAATAATACCTAGGAACTGAGGATTAGAGACTGGCGTTTCAGCTCCTCTTGCACCTGAATAAAAGGGGGGAAAAGTTACAGAAGAAATTGCCATAAACTTACAAAAGATCAATAACTTAATTTCTGCTACATAATCATGTTTGCACAGATTTAGAGAAGTACGTTAAGTAAACAAAAGATCATATTCATTAAATCTACTTGACAATTTATTTAAACTTCATCCAATATTGTTGACCATTGTCAAATGGTTTGAACATAATATGCTCGAGTCCAGTTCCGCCTATCCCATTCTGAAAACAAATTTTCAGTCACAAAACTAGCAGGGGATAAGTTAAGCTTCTGGTCCTCCTTTAGCATCTCAGCGCATCAAGATGGCTTCATAAGATTTAACATAATCATAATGGATGGATTTATAGTAAATGAATGCAATGCCCTGTCTATAAACTGATGCTAAAATGAAAAACTTCAGCTAAAACATTTTAGGAGGAATTTTGGAGCATGAACTGTACACAAATTTCAAATTTTGCACAGCACCTTGATGCATGCCACTGGTTGGAGATGAAAGGTCTCATCATGAACTCAAGTTGGGTTAAAAATGCCACCCCATCTAATCAAGGGTTAGGATCATCTGATATGGTTGTTTTCTTTTCCCATTCTTTCTTTTCTCTATCTTCCAACTCTAATTTATGGGATCTTTCTGTACCCTAGTACATTCAGTGCTCCACAAGGTGGTTCACAAATTGCTCTCTTACTCATGAAAGGAGCCCTTCTTAATAGGTGATCAGGTCCTTCCTAATCATACATAATATAGAGGAAAGTGTATAGAAATGATAACAAAAGCACCTAAAACCAACTTAAGTTTCAAAGGACCACCTATAGTTGGATCATGAAAGCCCAATAATAGTTATTCAAAACCCAAAATCATAAACATCACAAAACTCTATATATTTAAAAAAGCATAATTCAAGTCATTCTCCAACGCCAATATTAACCATCATATCAAAGACAGCCAAAACTCTAAAGGAGAAAAAAAAATTTTAATCTAATATCTTCTGTTATCATCTCCATGTAACTTCCAAATTCCATACTGTTGATGAAATCTTAGTTTAACAAACTTAGAGACCATTTGTCTAGCTCATATTGAATTCCCAGGAGTTAATGAGAAAGAGGCTTCTATCCAAGTAGTATTAAGGGATTGAGATCTAAAGATTTGCCGGGGTAAATGGTGTTGGATCATTTTCTATTGAAGGCGTGTAATTTGATGGCCGCTCTTATATTGATTTGAGTTGCGAAGATAAAGAGTGGATGATCGCTTTCTATGAAAGGGGTTTATTTTTAAGGTCTGTTTTAGACCTCCACCTTTGGTTCCTTTTGATAGAAGCAGATTGCCTTGAAAATCCTAGGAACTCACTAATAATGGGCAAGGGCCTTAAATGGGCCATTTTGTTTAACCAGTATTGAATTCCTAGGATTTATAAGCAATTCCTTCTCCTCATAGCTGTGGAAAAAGAAGGACCAAAAGTGAAGATCCACATGGGGCTGTCAAATAACCTTCCCTTCCAATGGAAATGATTACTCCCCAAACATCACCAATCCAATAAAAAGTAACAGTCTCCTATCTCTATCTTAAACCCTTCAATCCTCACTACTACTTCTATAAAAACCCCATTTACTAGAATTGACCACAGAGTAGGCAAACATACTCAAAAGAAAATTTTATATGAAAAACAGTACTGAAAATTCAAACATCCATCCTTCAATGGGGTTTCTTGCAGAACTTAGATCAATTATTCTAATAAATTTAAAAGCTATTGATCCTACCAATTCATGGATATATGGTGCGAAGATCCTCGTAAACCTCTTGCGTGTTCTCTTGTTCTTCATTATTCCTTTCAGTTTCCTCTGAAACCTGCCAAACCCAACATTAACATATATATAAATATAACCATCTCTTAACGTCCGAAATCTAACAAAACAGGATCTGATACTTTCGAAAGTAAGAAAAATAGCTTCTGGGGCATTCTCACTCCATCAGATAAGAGACTAGACAGCTTTTAAACAATCAACTGCTTAATGTAAGAACACTTTTAACAGTCTATCTGAATTTATTCATAATAGGACTTTTGAAGAATCAAAAAGAAGAGAGAGAGAGAGAGAGAGAGAGAGAGAGAGAAACGGTCAAACACCCACCTCTGGTGCTGCAGATGCTTCTTCTTGGGGAGAGGGCAGTTAGAGTTATCTACAGGAGGGAGGCTCTGTTCCACCATTGGAGAACTAAAAAGACAGAGCCAAGCAAATTCTATTTAACAGAAGAAGAAGTCTACAAAGCTTGAATTGAACTGATGATAAAGGAGCACTCTGTTAGCTATAAGAAAAGAAGGAAGAGAATGTACAAGTAGCTATTGTTAAAGAGAAAGAAGAGAGAAGGCAAAGAGACCCATGTATTAACAGAAGCTCATGCTGCCAAGGCCCTTTTATAGTTTTATTGAGAGTAATGAGGAGAGATGGAGGAAGATGGATGGGAGGAGAAAGGAAGCTGCATGGAAAAATTTTAAAAGAATTCTTCTGGGTGTTCGGATTTCACTTTTCATACTTTTGATGAGTCATTTCCAGCTGTTTCAAACGTAGGAGACGCGGTAGCTTTGGTCCTCATTTTTGCCGGACATTCTGGTAGCCTACCTTTGCAAAAGTAAAAATTTCGCGGAAGGGTGCGTCTTCAATGGAGTCCTTATCACTGTTTTTAGAAGTATTTGTTTCATCCTATCAAAATTCTCAAGCAGTATAAAATCTCTTCTTTGATACGAAAGATTCCACGGACAAGCACCGCCCGGTCCAAATCTAAATATGAATATAAATGCAAGCGCTAAATTTTAAAATAATTATATATTTGGAGCACCTCCGGCGCGTATACAAATAGTGTTTATGGGTTTATAACTAATGGGCATTAATATATCATATCCATATATTAAAGTATAAAAAATGGGAAAAAGTTTAACTTTATAATATAATCACATAAAATAAATAATAATTCATAAGTAAGAAGAAGTTTATTCATTTAAAAAAGATAAATATCAAGCTTACAAAAAAAGAAAATACACATAAAACTAAAAAATTCTACACAATTTGCTCCATATTCAGTAGAACCATGCTCCGAAAATGGTCGAACAACACTCCAAAGACGACTCCGCTCCAGAAACGTCGATTCATGTTTTCGGGGTGGGATCCAAAAGGCCGAGAAGAGGTTCCTGGTACTAAGGTCCGGATCCTCTCTAGCATCTATTACACAAAACTCCCCAGCTCCACCATGGGGCCCACATAATGGAAATGTAATTAATACCTTTGTTAGCATTGATGCCACATAAGCACCTAGCCACATTTCATCACTGTGCTCAATCGGACAGTGGGATTCACTTATTTTTTTCTAAAACTTGAGGATGTATCAATTGTAGAGATGACATTTGTCCTGAATTTTCCGAATTTTCTCTTTGTGACTCCCATGAGAGAGTTTCAAGAGAGACATCGCACGATTTCGCGTAATAGCTGCGACAGAGGATTCGGACTTGCACCCCCATGATTTTCTCTTGTGAACATTACCTGATGAACTGGTGAAGATGCGGCGGCCACAACCTTGAAATTAAGAGGGCCTCTTTCACATCCAGACGTCCATATAAAACGGGGTTGCAATTAAGTCATCCAGTACAAAAGGCCATATTCCAGACTGAGATAGAAATATAGAAGGTTCATAGCAGACTTTGTGAGTCCCACTCACCTACCATTCTAAATGGAAGAGGGATTTAGAATCTAACTATAAAAGTGGTCCTTTCTAATGTTATGAGCTTTTTTATCAAAGGCCGTGAGGTCGGATTAGGTTAGCAGTTCGGGTCAGATCTTGCCACCCCTGCATTCAATGCATACATAGTTAGATACTAAAAAACCTCGAGGGGTACCTCAGTTGGCCTAGGACCACGGTTTGCACCCAAAGATTGTGGGTTCGAAACTGCATTACAACACTAGGGCCACAGGGGGATTTTACCCGGCTTTCTTTCCTGGGCCCGTAGGAATTATTTTGGCCCAAAAGAATGAAACCCTGCGTTATCAAAAAAAAAAAAAAATCCCAAAACTCCACCATCTGATAAGGTGGTGGATCCCAAAATGCTTGCCACATGTCTTATTTTGAAGGAGGGGAGAGTTTCTCAGTAGGACCTTGATTCTGAATAGTTTGGATCACAGAGGTAGGCCATGGCAACAGATTTACAGGCCTGAGTTTGGAGTTTTGATCCTTGGCCTCACAAGATCTGGATTTCTGTTCTAGTACCCATTATGAAACATGTCATGTTTTAAAGAATCATAAGATCTCAAAACCAGATCTAATGAAGTGAGGTTCTACAAATTTTTTTCAGAACCCTCTCCATGTTTTATATGTACACATCCCAACTGCTCAAACATTTCCTTTCATTGGTAAAACAAATGTAAAAGGTTGATAGTTTCTTGGGATTTTCACTATATAGGTGTCGACCCTGAAATTATAGGCGGGGATTTTTACGAAAAAATTAAACTTAAATTTTAATCAAATAATTTTATAAAGAAAAACCATAAAATAACGAAATAATTATTCGTACATTTTTTGGGACAAAATCACCTTAGTTGACAATATCGTCTACTTTCATTGCAAAAAAAAATAAAAAAATTGATCATTGATTGATCTTCTTATGCCTAGTGATAGAAAGTTTTGAAAAATCATTGCATTTTGTGTCCCGATGTTCTTCTCTAAGTGGTGAGTTTCGTGACTAGTCTCGTCAAAGGCAATCTTGGAGTCACTAAAACAGCCTACTTTTCTTTTCTCCATCCATTCTCAAGTGTCAATCCCAAAGCTTCTTTAATAGCCAAAATCTCTACCATGAGTGCATAATCCCCTCGATTCTTTTTTGCATTCGATTCCTAGTTTGTTAACCTCCTTATTCACGACTCCATTGCAAAAGATGCGAAAGTTTGTATCCTAATCATTGTTGAAGGTATCCACTCAACCATTATCACAATTTTGAACTCCTTGCATTTCCTCTAATGAGCATATCCATTCCTTTTGTGCAAGGTTAGTTCTTTGAACCACATTCTCTCCAATTGGATCTTGATTGTGAAAGATTTTTTTCATTTCTTGCACCCCATATTTTATAGGGACCTTTTGATATACATTTTCTGCCATTCACTAATAACTCGAGCTTTTGGCGTTTCTAGTTATGAGCGCGGTATCAAAGCCGGAGATCATTTGGCACGTTTTTGTCCACATGTGGAGCCCCACATGTGAGGGGGGCTATCATGACCCTTTGATATGTATTGTTCTATTGTTCACTAACAACTCGGGTTTTTATTGTTTTTGATTATGAACAATATCAACCAAAGCACGAAGCCAAAATCAAAAATGCTACTTGTCCCGGGACTTGGCGCGGCTCCCATGGGAGCTGTTGGATCCCATGGGGAGTCGGGCCATGTCCCGGGACAAAACCCGGGACAAGTAGCCCGACTCAGCCAAAATAGATAGTATGACCAATAGGTGCCATACCAAATAGCCTGAGCAACGTGACATTTTAAAAAAAGGATGTTCAATGGTCTTGCTGTGTTCCCTACACATGCCACATGTTATCTACACAACTTTTTTCCTCAATCCCCAACTAGTGGTTTATTGTGTAAAGCCCTCCGCAGGAAATTTCTGAACTTTGGCATGTAGGGGGTGTTCCACAACTTTTTCCATGTCTTGGTAGAAACAACAACTGAGGATGAAGCCAATCTTGAATTTGTGAATGGTATGCCCATTTGACCGAGAACATGCCTCTACTTGTATAATGTCATATTCACCTATTATGACAGGGTTCTTCTTTATCCTTGAACATTTTTACCTACAACAGATATTTCAATTGAGCTGAACAATTTATTAAGAAGTGTGTCATTCCATTGCTTCCCTCGTCTCAAATCCGCAACCAAACTAATGCTGTGTTTTGAGGCTTGGGGGATTGATTTTTCAACAAATCAAGTGAGCCATGATACCCAGATACAGGTTCCTTCAAATCTTAAACACATTAGGCATAAATTTTACATATTAAAAAAATTAGGGGCGTTCGGCGATAGATCCCTTAACATTTCACTTTCTGACCTTAGATCCACAATCTTTTTTCTTAGTGTGGTAGGTCTTTTTTTCCAAATTTGGAGACCTAAAATGTCCAGGTTACAATTTCTTTAAAAGTTTGTATTTATTTAAAGATAAATCATATCAAGATAGAATAAATTGCATATCCAGATATCATAGTAAATGAGTCAAGAATCCAACTTGAAATAACAGAGTAATGGGAAAGCAATTAAAAGGAGGCATGATATAGAGCTAGGCCACCCCCCACATATTCCAGCTTTTAAGTCAATTTGGCAGCAAACTTCTCAGACTCATTCCATCAAGTTAGCCACCATTAAGGATTTTGGGTTAGGATTTTGTTGTCACTGACTGATAAAAAAAAAATGCAAGTTCAAAGGAAGAAGTTTTAGGTGAAATGTAGGCCATGTGGCACCATTCTAGGCCGCCAGAATGGAACCAACCAAGCCCCAGAATGTGTGGAAACAGGGAACTATTTCCTGGCTTGAGGATTTGGGGGATAATTGTCCCATATCCCAAGGGTGCCACCAAGAAATGAAGGATTTTGAAGAATAAAAGTATTCCGTCCTGTGCCCATTTGTTCCCATGAAACCAACTTATAATCAAATTCCTCTCATAGCTAGAGCCTTTTAAAACCCCTTTTAAACTCTTTCCAAAACTCCTTGTGAGCCTAAGGTCAGGCCAAAACCCTTTTAAAGCCTCCTTTCAACCTTAGGGGTTGATCAAAATCATTTTAAAGCATCCTTGTATCCCTAGAACAGAACCAAAACCTAAGCCTCCTTTGTGAGCTGAGAATCTGAGCCAATATTCTTAGAAGAAAATTTCGGTCCCGAATCACCCTGGCCTAGGGTAATCCCCGATGTGTGACACGCGTACTCCCGTAATATAATACTTGTCTCGAGTCAAGTACGACATCACAAAAGAGAGAAAAATCAATCTTCCACGTGTGAGTCTAGCTCACTAACACCTGTCAACAACAGTTAGTAGCGGAGCATTCTATGATAACACACAATTAGGTACCATTTCATGAACGGTCCTATCATAAGTTTCATGTTTATACAAAAGTTACACAAAAATTATTTACATATTGGAACCCAAGTGGGGATTATAAAAATCACCCCACAATCTACACCAACAAGATCCAAAAGTATCTACCCAAGAGGATCTAGACTAGTGTAACCCACACAAAAAAGAGTCAGTCACACTTCCATCCTAGCTCTCAAAATTCCATGATGTTCTCCGGAGGTCCAGATCATATAGGCCCATTACCAGGCCACTCTTCTAGTCCTGGAGGAACCTCTTCGGTTTCCTCCTCTCCCTCCTGGGCCTCTTCAGCTCGGGAGTTGCACCTGCGTCTGTGACACCAAAAATAGCATTTTAAATACAACTATTTAGCAAGTATAGGCATTAATATTGTGACACATGTTATATCAATTTGAATTTAAAGACAATTGATCAAAGATGCCAAGGTTAAGTAAAACTAGGCAATTTGTGCAAATCGAATCATTTATGCTTTATGAATCAAATAAGGGATCAACATAAAAATCTTGCATCTACATTGAGCTCATCCTCTCAAAAAAGAGGAAATCTAGTTGGGATGTTACCAGCGTCCCGACCAAAGACTGACTGGCTGACTCCAATAATGACTTACTGCAGTAGCCTTAATTAACGAACCAAGTGTAACTCTATCGGGTATCACAGGTCGAAGCTAAGTAGTGCCAATTCAATCGAATCAATTGATAATAAAATGTGAATAAATTCCCAATATAGATATAAAATCTCATAATCTTGAATCGAATCGAATCAAATAACAAATGTTCACATTCATTTTATTCCAAAGAATCAACTCCAATTATATTAGGATATACCAATATATAATGCATTGATAACCACTTGAAGTCAATGATAATAACATTACTCAATATGAAATGCAAGGGGTTCAAAGAATCAAGGTAATTTACTAACCAACTCTTATATATTTAATTCATAGTCTCTCATCGTCCATTTCAAAGTAGTTTTAGAAGATCAATGTATTACTAACATGTATTTGGTGCCACAACTTATGAGAAAATACATTGAATTCCTAAACCTACCCTCATGGCATAATTTAAGACCAATATGAGTACAATCTATGTATGTTCTCAGCCTCAAATGAACATTCATAGAGTTATGATTTCCCATTTAGACAAATGGAAGGTTAAGGGTTCCATTGTAAAGTCATAAGAGTCATTTTTAAACTTTAATCACCTATTGGTTTAAGGTGTACACCATATTCCTCTTTAGAAAGGTTTATGTAAGGTTATTATAAGGTAGAATATCATTACCCCCTCTAATTGGGTAAGAAAGGGTCCAAACAAATAAGGTCCCAGGTCCATCTTCTCTGTTCTTTTTCCATAACCAACAGCAGTCAAGACCTGTATAGGGATAGAGTTTACCATGTTTTCTCCTTCCCATTCCAACCTTCAGTACATAACCTGTACAAGAGAAGGAACCTATAGTGCTTCTACATCCTTCTAATGGTTCCCATTCAACTCATAACCAACATTCCCATACTCCTTGCCATAAATAGAATTAATACCCATTCAAATACATCA
This sequence comes from Camphora micrantha, assembly GCA_003546025.1. Classification (NCBI taxonomy): domain Eukaryota; kingdom Viridiplantae; phylum Streptophyta; class Magnoliopsida; order Laurales; family Lauraceae; genus Camphora; species Camphora micrantha. The sequence continues at coordinate 2,390,537 of QPKB01000011.1, read as the reverse complement.
AGACTACAAGATTAAAATGAAAATCACAAAAATCAGAATTTGAATGATGGAATCAATCTTAATAAAACAACATGCATCTCATATCAAAACTCATACTAGCCTTAAAACCAAGTTTTTCCACACAAAGTCTCCTTCTTGAGCCCAAACAATGAAAAACCCCCAAAATCAAACCCTACTAAGAATGCAAATGCTAAAATGGGTTATTAATATGCATGCATGTGAGATGGATGAACTCCTTTATTCAATTTCAACTCAACGTCTGAGACAAGGATGGAGTTCTTACCAATTCTGAAAGGGGTAGATCTGATTTGGAGTTCTTGTCACTTTGATGGTACAAACAAAGGAGTAGTGAGATGTGGAGAAGCAAGATTTCACCCCCAATTTCACATGCAATCCTCTCTTGGTAGGAATGAGAAGAGAAAATGCAGAAATGGAAAAGAAGGAATGAGGAAGAGATGTTCATTCAGCTCATATGACTGTACAGATTGATGGCTATGGGAAATGGTGGTTTAATAGGATATTTTGTATCAGTTTATAAGAAAATCCATATTCTTTTGGCCATTTACATTTTAAGTCAAATGGTGAGCTATTTTACTCAATTGAGGTCAAATGAAAAGGTCTTCACTATACAAAGATAACCTGCATATGAGGTAAAATGAGAAAATCTTAATTTACATAAAAGTCATTGACCCTACCCATTCTAGCCAATTGAAGTCAAACTACCTAACCAAGACTCAAGGTCTAACCCAAAGTCTAACACAAGACTAATTAATCCTAAACAAAACTTAATTAGCTACTAAGTATACTTACTTAAATAAAATATAATTAATTACTAATAAACATCATTAAATTGGGATCGGGGTGTAACAAAAGGCCAACAATAGAGGTTTCCAACTTAGATCTAGGTACCAGCTATATTTTAGAGAGAGAGAGAAAGCAGTAACATTCCTGTAGTTTGGCTTCAATACTTTGTCACAATGCTTATGTCTCTCTTCTTCTGGAATTTTTGTTGAACAGAGCCAAGAGCCAGCTTGTCTTGTTGACAACTACAAATCAGTCCTTTCGACCTACTCTTGCCTCTTGTACAATGGGGATGAATCATATTTGATTCCAAAATGAGAAAGGCATTTTACACAAAAAAAATAAAATAAATAAGCACACAAAGCCAATAGTATATTTAGAGTTTGAGAACAATCCATAGCTTACACATGGAAAACAGTCTAGTAGGAAGAAATATAACATAGTAACAAACTGAAAACAACTTAAGAAAAGGTAGCTGATGCGCATAATTATGCCATTCTTTAGATCCTTGGCTTCCTCAAGGAGATAAAAGCCCAAACCATGCCTTGTATGAGGGCTTTTGGTTTCTGAAAACTGGTGTCAACCGTTGGGAATGATTCATCATGCAGAAAAGGGTCGATAGAATTAAGAAAACTCTCATCAAATGAATCCATTGAATGCAACCATCCACCTTCAGTGAAGTTGTTCATATGGTGCCCATGTGGAAAATCAGAAACATCAGCGGCACCGGCTTTGTAATTTGTAGAAGGCCCTTCTGATGGTTGATAATTCTGCAAAGACTGACTATCTTGCTGCTCATGCTGGCCGGCCGGGAGCGTACCATGCATTTGAACAAAAGGTTGCTCATTGCCCTCCTGCTGTGGCAGATTTTCCATGACCTGGCCTTGTGATGCTAACATGGTGAAGTTCATATAATCTGTCCTTGCAAGTACATCTGCAAGAAAACTTGAATCAGATATTGGTCGAGATAAAGTGAGAGGAGCCATAACCCAAGAGAATGGATTGATGATGATTCTTTGGCTAAAAGAAGGGTCATGAGACTTATTTTGGTTTTTGGGAATTCATTACCCTTATAATGTTGTTTTGCTTATGCTTGTCATATAACAGTAGCATATTGCCTTTATAGACTAGTATTGGTTATCTTTTTAACATATTTAATCAAATCCTTTCATGAGAGAGAGAGAGAGAGAGAGAGAGAGAGAGAGAACACTTCTGCTGATGTCTCTATTCTGAGAATACTTACTTTGACATGGTGTGAATACATTGGTATTCCAAGGAAGAAGGCTTGATTCCTGGATAAAAGCACGTTTTGGTAGTTCATGCAAAGGATTGGGTCCATTGTACTTGAGAATTCCTTTCTGATCTTGATATAGTTGTTTTTTCTCGTTCTCCACCAAGTCCTGCCAATAAAAAGGTTGATTGATTAAAAATATACAGAATATCTCTCTTATAACAAAAGTGAAATAAAGGAGAACAGAAAAGGAATTTTTTTTTTACAGAAGTTCAATGAAACACACCTGACCATACACAGGGAAAATGCATTTTCTATTCTACATTCATCACCATGTGAAGCCCAAGTAGTGACTAGATTAATCTACTCATTCAATCTTTATCAAGTTTTTTGATGGAATGTGAACCATTACCTATTATAGATCAAATTCATGAACAATAAGAAGATGCTTTCCATAGAGGTGGGTGACCTTGATTTTTAAGCTATGGTCCATCTACATAATATCCCCACCACGTCATCAATTGTACGGGCGATACATAAATGCCTCATGTCCCACATGTACATGAGAAAATTGAGGGTCGGTACAGTCTCAGGGAGATGACCATAAGAACTCTTTGAACTAAACTTGGAGTCTACTTTCTAAGAACTAGCACTGAACCAACCCCAAATCATTGGGCAAAGGTCAGAGGAGGTATTTTAGTGTGAGAATACCCTAGAGCAACCCCGCATTGTCAGGTAAAGGTTATTTAGAGGAGGCATTTTAAGTGTGCACTTCATGGAATAAAGTGTGACTCACTGACTCTTAACACATTCCTCTTTAAAGAACAGTCCAAGCAATTAAAAACTATCAGCATGCGCATGGGACTAAAGCATATTTCCTCAACTTCATCGTACCAATAGATAGGCATCAAATGCATTTACTTAGATAAGTCCAGAATAGCAGTCATTACTCAATATACCAGAGTAGCTGTTTCTGTAAACCATACCTTCTCATATGGGAGGAGATGATCCAAAGGCTGGAAACTCTGGAAGCCATCTCGTGTTACAAAGATTACCTCATAGATGGAATTGAACAAGAGAACAACATTGCTCTTACTACAAGAATACTTGTAACATTCATCACCTGTATCGCACTGCTTAGCATGTCTTAGAGTTTCTTCCCATTTCTTATTTTGCATGCCAATTGTCTATATGTAAAGCAAAACAAAAAAAAACTTTTATTAGTAATCAATGCCCTACGAAATTAAGTTGAAATTGCACTCCACTTAAAAGAGTTTGATGAAAAGAACATAAAACTATACAAATGCTTCTCTTACATCCTCTAAACTGTGAGCATCAAGATTGTAGGCCTGTAAAAATTCTTGCACCGTTTCTACCCCCATATCGTTGAGCTTTCCACAGTACGGACCATTTTTTCTTATATTTCTCAGACGCCATATTTTGTCCACCAATAATGGACGATCATGCTTCTGAGATGCTGACAAAGATAATGCATGATGAAGATGATCGGTACGGAAATGTAAGTATATGTGTTCTACTTCACAAAATATTGGGAGAGAGAGAGAGAGAGAGAGAGAGAGATTAACAGTCAGTTCGGTGCCAATGTAAGGTTTGCATGATAAACTTGACATTTGTGTGCTACAAATTAACAGTCAGAAGGGTGTCAATATCCGACCCATTGTGAATGTCCCTTCACAGGGTAGCAATTGTGAGCTCATGTAAAGGGCTTGAATTGGTCATAGGGGGCTCATGGGCAATAAAAATTTGTGATGATGAAATTTTACCTCCCACCTGGGCCAGTGCCAATTCACAGGGGTGGGTAGGATGCGTAGAGACCACGGATAGGGAGATGGGCTGAAGTTTCCTTCGCGTCCAATCATCCATGGACTGCAATCTAGGGATTGAGAATTTCTTGTATAAAGCATTAATTTTTCATGGCCATCTCACAACCCAAGGATTATCACACAGGGCGAAAACCTGAGCCACATCCATCCATTTAGTCCCCTTGCTTCCATGTCTCTCTGCGTGAATTGCCACAAACATAGAGGCCTCTATCAAAAGTTCCATGTAGTTGTGTGAAATCACCACCATGCACCATTTTACAAAGTGGAACAACTCAAACTCCCACATGACTCTTGATGCACTCTGGGCCTTGTGAAATTCACGAAGATCTCTCCAATGCTTCTTCAAGTAGGCCATATTAATGACTGTTTTGAAAGAAACAAACTGACTTACATTCTCCTCGTTTATCTTTTACAACAAAAGGTTCACTCCTTGCCTCCATTATTCTGCCTTGAATGTTATTGTCTTGAATATTATTGCCTTGCAAAACTATGACCCCGAACCTGAAACTTCCACTGCTTGTTGTCTTACCAGAGATATCTGTAAATTTGATGTCATTAAAAGTACCAGCCCCTCTCTTCAAAGTAATTTCTTTCGTTCCCATCAACAAGTTCCCTTTATTTTTTCTTGGACTAACAACTTTATCTTTGCACTCCTCTGCTGTCCAAACTTCTTTTTCAAAATCACCAGGAAGGACTACCAACTCTACACGTATTGAAGATAAAGAGCCTGTTGCTATAGTCTCTCCAGAATCTCCTCTTCTAATAATTATATCAATAGGTGCAATGTATGTGTCTGTAAAAAACGTGGGACTGAACACATTCTTGAAATGCAATTGTGATATAGCATCAGGTGCTTGAATCTGATTGACAGGTGATCTACAACAAAGCATAACGTATAATACCGTAAGTAATGAAGACAGACAGAAAAAATAAGTAGAGACACAGGAACATGTTGAGTCAACAAACTAAGATGTGCAAGTTAATTATAGTTTTGTTTGTGTAGATGGACAGTCCTATGCCCATTCAAACTGAAGGATTTCATCCAACAATGTAGTCGAGAAGGTTGCCCCAAATACAGATTTTCCAGTCAAGAAAATAGTATAAGAAGTTACATCCACAACTAAGAATGCATTAAGGTCTCCCTTGGCAAGAGAAACAGGCTAATGTGATAAAAGAGACTCCATTTTCATAAATTGACTCTGTTGTTTTCCATTGAGAATGACTTGGCTATTTATAGAGTACAAAGAAGATCCTTAACCTACACAAGGAAATCTAATTAGATCTTGAAACCTAATTAAATTTTAGGATAAGCATAACACAATCACAATTAAGGTGGGACTACTAAAATTCGAATAGGAAAAAAGTACCTGGGAACTGAGGAAGCAGATTGACATTTCAACTCCTCTTGCACCTGAATATTTAAAATACAGAACAGATTGTCATAATCTTGAAAAAGATCAGTAACTTTATTTCTGCTACATAATTATGTTTCACTAAATCGGGCACATAATTTAGAAAAGCACGTTAAGTAAACAAAAGATCAAATTCATTAAGTTTGCTTGACGATTTGTTGACAATTTTCCAAATGGTTTCAGCTTAATATTCTCAAGTCCAGTTCTGCCCATCCCACAATCCTCCAAACAATTTTTCAGCAATGAAACTAGCAAGGAAGAAGTTAAGCTTCTGGTCCTCCTTTGGGATCTCAGTACATCAAGATAGTATCATAAGATTTAACAGAATTGGAATGGATTGGTTCATAGAAAATAAATGGAATGCCAAGCCTATAAGCTGATGATGAAAAAGATAAACTGCAGCTAACACGTCTTAGGAGGAATTTTGGAACATGAAATGTTGACAATTTTCAGAGTTTGCACAGCACCTTGCGTGTCCCACCTCAGTGGATGCCAATGGTTGGAGATGAAAGGTGTGTCGTGAACTATAGTTGGTTAAAAATATGCAACCCCATCTAATCAATGGTTAGGATCAGCTTATAGGGCTATTCCCACCCTGCCCCCTTTCCTTTTTTTCCGACTGAAATGGAGGATGAGTACTTTCAATACGCTGCTGCATTCATTGGCATGCATTGCTCCACAAGGACGTTCACAAACTGCTATCCTATACAGGAAAGGAGCTTTGCTTAAGTGGCAATTGGGTACTTCCTAATCATACAGAATCTGGAGGAAAATGTTTATAAATGGAATCGGGATCCTCTGAGGGGGTTTGCCCACTGTGACCGTGGGTGGACCAACTATGGTCTGCCACGTCACCGTGGGCAGCCCTACCTTGAACAAGGGCAGGCTGCCTGTGTGCATGGGAGGTTGCCCCACGGTGACGTGGCGGACCGTAGTTGGTCCACTCACAGTCACCGTGGGGTAAAACCTCACCAGATCTGGACTCCTATAAATGGCGATGCAAGCGCCTAAAAAACCAACTTAAGTTTCAAAGCGCTGACTAAAGTTGGATAATGAAAACCCAATAACGGTTATTCAAAGCCGATCATATACATCACTAGACTTGAAGTATAATTCAAGTCATTCTCCAATGCCAATATTGATCTTCATATGAAAAAAAAAAAAAAAAAAAAAGAAGCTAAAACTCCAAAAGATAACCCAAAATATAAAAATATAAAAATTCTAGCATTCGTCTTTAGGATCTCCATGTAAGTCCCAAGTTCCATACTGGTGAAACCTGAACTTCAGAACCTTTGGGACCATTTGTCCAAATCACATTGAATTCCTAGAAGTTTATGAGAAAGAGGCTTTTTTCCGAGTATGAAGGATGGACATCTAGAGGGAGTAACATTTAATTTACTAGGATAAAGGGTGGTCATCAAAGGTATGTAATTCAATGGTCACTTTTACATTGATTTAAGTTAGTAAGGTACAGGGTGGTGATCATTTTCCATCAGAGGGGCTGATTATGCTGGTCTCTTTTATATCTCCACCTTTAATCCCACACTTTTGTCCTCACACTCTTGGCCCCTTTTGATAGAAGCAGATGGCCTGGAAAATCCTAGCAACTCACTAATATTGGGCAAAGGACTTAAATAGGCCTGTTTGTTTAATCAATAATGAATTCCTGGGATTTTTAAGCAATCCTTTCTTTTCATAGCAGAGGAAAGTGAAGGACCAAAAGTGAAGACCCACATGGGGCTGTCAAATTAATAACCTTCTCTTCCAATATAAAATGATTACCCCCACACATGATCATAGTAAATCAAACCCAAGAAAAAGTAATAGTCTCCTGTCTCCATTTTAAACCCTTCAAACCTCACTTCCTCAGTATTCCTTTGATATAACCCTGTTTACTGTAAACTTCAAGGAATTGACAATGGAGTAGGCAAACATACTCAGAAGAAAAGTTTAAATGCAAAATAGCATTGAAAATTCAAGTACCCATCTTTCTAAGGGTATATTGCAGAATTTAGATAAAGCTATTAATTAATCCTACCAGTGCTTGGATATCTGGTGCAAGAAGCTTCATCAACCTCTTGCGTTTCCTCTTATTCTTCATCATTCCTATGAATTCTCTTTCAAACCTGCCGAACCCAACATCAACATGTATAAATATAACCATCTCTTAACATCAGAAATCTAACATAAAAAGAAAAAAAAATCTGATTCTTTTGAAAATAGAAAAAGGAGCTTGTGGGGCCTTCTGAATTTATCAGATAGGAGACAAGACCGACTTTTGGAACTATCAGCTGTCTAATGCAAGGCCTTCTTAACTGTCTGCCTGAGCCCCACAAAATTCTCAGATGTTGTGCTGTACAAGAGGGTTCCACGTTAGACGTGAGTGGTCCTCGTGACCACATGTGCAACAATGTTGGGACTTTTGTTGGCTAATTTGAGGGAATTAAGGAAACCTACTTGATGGGAAGAAATCTCTCTATGGCTTATCTATATATATGGTTTTCCGGTCCTCTCTCTTAACCTACGAGATCTGAAAAGTACCCATCACGCATATTGGAGTGGGTGATAAGGGCGATAGGAGAAAATCCTATTTGAGAAAGGAGATCCGCTCATCATCAACATCATGGCACAAGGTACGCTTTTATATTTTTGAGATCATATATTGTTTAATGCATAAATCTAGATCCATAAGTTTGATTTGAATTGCAAACCATATCAGATCTTACATTCCATTTAAAAAAGAAGAAAGAAAGAGAGAAAGGAAAACACCCACCTCCCGTATTGCAGACGCTTCTTCTTCTTGCGGAGAGGAGGAGTAGAGTTATCAGCAGTAGTGAGGCTCTGTTCGACCATTGGAGAGCTAAAAAGAGAAGAAAGCATCAAGCAAATTCAACAATCCAACCTTGTTTCTATTAACTGAAGAAGAATACTACAAAACTTGAATGATATTGATGATACAAAAACAAGATTTCTTCTTTACTTTGATCTGTATATAGACAAGGAAGGGGAGAGAGAGATAGAGATAGAGATACCTGCACTAACTGAAGCCGCCATGCCTTTTTTTTTATAGAGGGAAAATGGAAGTTGGATGGAAAGAGAAAGGAAGTTGGAGGGAAAATTCATAAACCGCGTTTTCGAAGGTTGGTGCCGTGAAGAGCAAGCACTGAGCCTCTGCAACAATTTCAAAAGTAGGCTTTTAAATGTATGATATCTTGCGCGGTAACTCAAAATACAGAGGTTGTGGCCTCACGAATAGGCCTTTCAATGTAACTTGTTGAAATGGGTAGAAAGCCCGGCCCGGCTCAAGATCGAAAATACAAGGCTTTTAAAAAAAATTGATTCCAGTGGGCTAGGCCTGGACAATAATACATTTTAAAGCCCGGCCAAAATGGGACTGGGACTGGGCAGAAACAACCCAGCCCGTTCAGGCCCGGCCCGGCCCGATGCAAAGTCATTTAAGAATAATTATTTATATATTACTGAAACTGCCCCTCACTAACAACAAAAAACGACTAATTAGGTTTTAACAAATCCTACATTACTTTAATTTGACTCATGTAGGATACTCATTCTCATTCATTTCTATTGATTTTCTAATTTTCTACTTTTACCGGCAAAAAGAAAAAAAAAGTTTTTAACAATTCCTACATTACTTGACCCATATAGCATATATGATATTCATTCATTTCTATTGATTTTCTATCGTCACTGGCAAAAAAAAAAAAGAAGTTTTTTAACATGGCCAGCTTGTTTGTTGCATTGCATTGCCGGTCCCAAGCTCGGAAAAAATGAGGGTTTAAAGTCCGGTTCACAACGGGTGTCTGGTGATAGTAGGAATAATTAGAAAATGTTTTGCTTACCTCCAGGATCGGACTAAGCCCAGGCCCAGCTCTGTCCCAGCCCGGGCCCATACGGGACGGGATTTGATGTAGGCCCGTTCAATTTAGGCCCGGGATTGGACAACACCCGGCCGAGGCCCGTCCTATTTTTGAGATGGGATTGGACAACCCAAGCCCAGGCCCGGCCACACCGATTGACAGGCCTACTCACGAATACACTGGGCCCAGGCACATCTATTTGGTCAATTGGGCTAAGTCCCTGTATAATACAAATAACCCTACAAGGCTATGGATATATAAGCTAGAGAAAGATACTAGGAGTAGGAGTAGGCAGAGGTGAAATGGAGGGGAAGCTATCAAAAGTATCTCAGAGCTTAAAACCTTCTCCAATCCAAGAGCTCTCACATCTAGCCCAAAGATGCGGTGCAATCAACCTTGCGGAAGGATTTCCTGATTTTCCCGCTCCTTCTCGAATCAAACAAGCAGCCATTTCTGCCATTCACTCTGACTTCAATCAGTACAGGTCTCAACTTCTAACTATTTCTCTTTCTTTTGTCTTTTAAATCCCAGCTTGGTTGCATGAGATTGAATACTATTGGAACTCTTGGTCAGATGAGAATAGAAGAATATGAGATTTGAATTAGTTGTTTGATGTGGGTATTCGTTTGTTTCTCTTAAAGTGGAGATGATTTGATTGATGGCTATATCTATGTATGAACCTTCAGAGACTACCAACTTAGTTTCATCAGTTTTAGCCACTTATGTTTGGATAAAAGAAGATGGTGGTGGAAAGAGGAAGGAGAATTTGGTGTGCTGCAGAAGCATGTGAATTTATATGCATGCCCACCGCCACCTTAGTGCCTTACTCCATATTGGATTCGGTACCTGATGTAGACCCAACAGTGGGGCCCACCCCTGAAATCTAAACCGTTGAGACTTGCTGTCACTTTATCCCCTTGGCGTGGGAAGAAAGATCATGTCGCAGCAGGGACCCACTGTCAGATTGATCAGGTGTTAACAAGAGATGCGCCCTGCTGATGGATTTATTGGGGTTCAGCTGATGGATTTATTGGTGCATGTGCACACATAGTTTTCATTGATCTCCATTGTGCTGTCACCTAAAAAATGAGGCAGATAGCCCAAGTTGAGATTCTCTGGAAGCTCTTCCTACCTCTGATAAAAGTGAGCACATTCTTTGAGAACACCATTCACAGTTAGTGACTCAGATCACTTGGTAATTTGAAGTTCAGATTGACCCTTTTTTTAATTTTTGAATTGGGTTTGGGTGGACATTTCTGACTTGATTAATAATTGATTTGGGGCCAGATTGGTCTTTGTAACTATACAACTCATCAACCTAACCCAACTCGACTTATTTCACTATGACCCACCAGCCGGACCCGAACCAACCTGTTAATTGAGGGTTCACATTGATCCTTCTAATTGCTGAGTTGGGTTCAAGCTGAGTTTTCAGCGTGTTTGATAAACTTTCAAACTTGGAAGAAACCATTGAGAAAGGACCATCCAAGAAGAGGACTATTCTTAAGGTAGTTGGATTGAACATTGAGAAGGGAGCAGACCATCTACCCAGGCAGCACCTTTGAGAAGGGATTATCAAATATCAATGTATGCCACTAATTAGATACAAAGCATTTGGCTACCTTAAAGAGAGTCATAGTCCCCAATGCTTAACAATTCTTGGCTGATTTTTCATAACAAACTCATCATCATCATCATCAAAGCCTTGTCCCATTTATTGGGATTGGATACATGAGTTTTGTTTCTCCATTTCGATCTATTCTTAGACAAATTTTCAGATAAATTACACTTCTTCAAATCTATTTTTACTTCATGCATAACAAACCCATCAAATTTTTAACAAATTATTTATTTTTGTTTTATTATCTAACATACAAAAGTATTTCTCGAAGCTTCAGGCATGTGCAAGGTATTTGTGACCATTTGGCACAGTTGATGAAAGGAAAGCATGGTTTGGACGTGGACCCTGATACGGATATCGCAATCTGCTGTGGCCAAACAGAGGCATTTGCTGCAGCAGTGTTTGCAAGTATGTTTTTTTTCTTTTCAATCATAGCCTTGGAGTCTTCAAAAGTTCAAATCTGTTTGCATTTATGTATTTATGTGAGATTTATTGTGTAAGCAGCAATCAATCAGGGTGATGAAGTTCTGTTGTTCGACCCTACATATGAGACATATGAAACATGTATCTGTTTGGCTGGAGGAATTCCAGTAAGTCATTCTCTTTGATGTTCATTCTTAAAAAAATTCCTTCCTCAAGAACTATATCTACTCTAGGATGTGCATAGCATACTATAGCTTCTGAGTGTGTACAAATGTTGGTCCATGTTTCAGTGATTGAAGCCATCACTTTGCTCAGGACATGCTTGCTTATAACTTCTTCCCTGTGGAGAAATCTTAGTGTATTGGTGTCAGGATCTTAAAATCCTTGGTTAGCCTTTGGGACCTGTTTTGAATGCCAAACCATGGCTCCCAAGTGTACAAAATTCTTGGGACATGTATCATATACTTTTTTGCAGTTTCTATTCTTGAAAGGTAAGGGTAAGGAGCATCTCTTATAACCATATTTTGAATCTCAAATGAGTTGATTTGTGATTCATTTGAGTTCAACTGAATCAGTTGACCCAAAACCCTTTTCTTACTTTCATTTTCCATATAGAATTATACTTGCCAATCAAAAGTGGCCAACCTTGACGCTTTTGGCTAGATTTGCAGAGTGAGAGTTTTTCTTTCTCGAAAAAATGATTATGACTACTTGTGAAGGCTTAATGTAGAAACTATGCAGGTCTATGTGGCATTGGATCCTCCTTTCTGGAGTCTAAATCCTGATAGCTTCATGAAGTCATTTACTGTTCGTACCAAAGCTGTAGTTTTAAACAGGTAATTAAATTCAATCTTGTCATTAAAATCAATGGTTTTCAATATGGCCAAGATGAAAAATAAAAAATTTTCATTATGAAGGTCTTATTTATGCATTATAAGTTCCTAAAAGTTAGTTGGAATTAAAAGTTTATATCAAAGTTCTGAACTGACTTGGACTTTTAACCCATTTTGCTGGCAGGTTAGTCCAACAAGCAACTAAGCCTGCATGACCTGCCTGTGATTTTTTAACATCATTTTTAAAATAAGTCGAATTTGTTACTTCTAATGTTAAATGCATATACTATAGTCCAGTTCTAATTATACACATATTCTCAAGGGAAACTAGGGATAAATCTTTTCAAAAGAAATTTATATATAACAAAACAAAATGTATAATATAAATTGGCGGGCCAATAAAAGCCTAGACCGGCTAGTTCTCTGAATTTTAAAAACCTAAACATTGACTTTTATCATTTGAAGTTCTGTTTGTTGAATTGCCAATAGCAATTTAGAGAGAATGCACACTTATTTATTTGCTCGTCCTAGCCTTACATATATCGTGGAACGTAATTATAGAATATGACACAGTCCTCACAATCCAACTGGGAAAGTTTTCACCAAAGATGAGCTTGAAGTAATTGCCGAAGCTTGCCGCAAGATGGATTGTCTAGCTATAACAGATGAAGTATGAACATTCCTTTGCTCTACATTTTTCAATATAAGCATCCTAATAAAATAATAAGATGCTCAGTATCATTAACAAGTAATCTATTTTTGTTCATGTTTTCGTTTTTAAGCTTTCATTTGCGAAGTTTGAGTCCTAGAGTTGTCAATTTATGAAGTGCAGGTATACGAATACATAACATATGACATGGGAAAGCATATATCCATTGCCTCTCTTCCAGGAATGCAAGAGCGGACCATTGTAACGTCATCCTTGTCTAAAACATTCAGTGTAACAGGTATGATTCTTTCTTTGTTCTTGATTTACTCATTGTCTGATCACAATTTCATGTTGTGGAAGTGTGCTGTGTATTCATGCTGTCACTTTAACATACTCCATTTTCCAACAGTATAACAATGCAAAGTAAGAGAATCATTTCAATCATGTATATTTGAAGACACTAAAGTCGGCTTTGTTCCTTACATAAGACATTTTGAGCAACAACTTTTTATAGGAGAAATGCTAGTCCAATGATGAATCGGATGCTCTTATTGTGGAATGGCACAATCACCATTCCATAATGGTTGAAGGCCAATTTTTCTTTGTTGTTATTTTTTCTTTAGATGGATTGAAACCTTGATTGGTACTAAGACAACTTGGATTTCTGATGTGATTTGGCTTTCCCTTCCCTTCTTTTATTCCCCTAATTGTCATCTTACCTCTCTCTACACCGTAGTAAAAAGTAGTCTATCTCTGTTCTATTAGACCCAGCTCTTAAATGACACCACCCATTCTTCTTCTTCTTCTTTCTTTATTGCGAACTCAAAGAAATTTTATGGACTTTATTATTATAACTCGTTGGAGAAAACTAATGTTTATAGTTCAATGATTAGATCAACAAATATAAAATGAGGATTCAAGAGGATCTATCACAATCTAATATGACAGCTTCTTCAGATATCTAAAGCAAATCCTTCAAGAGTATCTAATTGCCTGATATGTCCTTGAAGTTGTAACCATCTCCTTTCTTTCCTACATAACTATTAAAGTGTCTTCCAATTATAATATTTTCCTTATAAATATATATTTCATTGATCCATCTATTAGTTCTCAAAAATCTCCTCCCTTTCACTTCATTCCGCCTAGGGGTGCATAAACATAAGCAGTTAAGCACTAATAATATTTAGGATTTTTACTTCAATACTAACTTGACTCTGTAATGATATGAGAATGTTCTCCTACGTGCGGATTGCATGTGTAGTCCAGCTCTATGGGGCCAACTTGGGCCCACCTTCGATCAATCCAGCCCCTTGGAAACTCTTCTAATCTCATGATCTGGCATTAGGACGAATTTTACACTCATTGAACCTTCACTTACAATTGGATTGAATCACAAAAACAAATCTACGGTTAAGACACCATTAAATTTTATAGCTGTTAAACAAGGGCCTAAGATAATCTGGTGGGATTATTTTTTGGCTTCCCCTCGTCTATAAGGAGACCTTTCCCTCTGTCCTCCTCCCATTGACAGACATACCTAAGAAGGCCCCACAAGCTGGGCCACATTCTAGCGATATGCAGTATGCTCATGGAAGAGCATTGTCCTGTAATGATAACCTATTGTAGAAACTTTGAGTACATCTGAATAACTCAACTGTCTTATCATTAACGAAAACATCCATAAGAGGAGTGAATGGGATAAATAGAAAATTTAATCTAATCAAAATCAAGTTGGAGCATATTTCAATTTCTAATTCTAATACATACCTATTAAATATATCTCAACATATCTAATACACTCCTGCAATCATATGCCCTTTCAACCATTAAATGTTTTCAGTATGCTCTTCTTATCAATACCCTTTTAACCATTTTAGGTGCAATGATATGATCCTTGGAGGCATCTTCTGCAAAGAAGTTCATAATTTGCTTCTAGTCTTGTCGGCTATTTGTTTTAGTTTATGATCAATTTTCTCTTGGGTAACAGGCTGGAGGATTGGATGGGCAATTGCCCCAGCTATTTTTGCATCTGCAATAAGAAACATTCATGTCAAAATCACAGATTCAGCTCCTGCACCTTTCCAGGAGGCTGCCTTAACTGCTCTGGAAAGCCCTTCAGAATATTTTGAATCCTTGAGAGCTGTGAGTATTATCTCTTTTTACATAGAATTTTCCTGGATGAATTTAAATGTGTGGATGGCTAAATTTCAAAAAGGCAAATTGACCTTTGTTTTTGCTTTGTTTAAGGATTACGAGATGAAGAGAGATTACATCTTGAAGATGCTGGTCGGGGTTGGTTTCCAAATAAAGTTCAAGCCTCAGGGTTCATTTTTCATATTTGCAGAGCTTCCTCATAGTTACCAACCTTCTGATGTATGTTGTAACTGCTTGTGCTTTCCATTTGTTTATCAAATTCTGTTCAAGTAAAAAGAAGTCATAATAAAACAAAGACACCACCCCAGATACTTTGAAGCATACATTGTGTCCATGCAGCAATCTGTCTGGTGCTTCCAAGTTTTTTAAGTCCATACATCTGTATCATGAGTATTGTTCAATCTACTAATGATGTGCTTTCTCATGCTTTGCAGGTAGATTTTGTTGCTGAACTGATACAGAAGGCAGGGGTAACTGCCGTTCCAGGACGCGGTTTTTTCCATGTAGAATCGAATTCAACCAATTTGAAAGACCTTTCTCCAAGTGGTAGTAACTATCAGAAAAGATATATTAGGTTTGCTTTCTGCAAGAGAAACTCAACTTTGAGTGCTGCAGCGCAGAAAATAAGTTCATGGATGGGAAAAGCTTTCTGTAGCTCATGATTTGATTTTGTATTGAGGGGTTCCTGAACGTACTCATGATGGCTCATTTCAATGCAAATTGGGATGAAATAGCTCGAACCGCAGCTACAATTCGTTTGATCATATGTAGCTTTGACCTGCACTTTTTAAATTTCTTGGTAGTTTTATTCACTAATTTGTCTAATCAGGGTTTAGGAATAGTTTTTCCGTTTAAATCCCCTCTAAATTTATAAATTTTTATTGACATATCTTTATACATCGCTACTAATTCGCATATTATATTAGCATTTTTATAGTTAAAAATTTAACAACAAAAAATATTTTTTACCAAAAAGAAAATAATAAACCAATGTATTATAAAAGGTTGGAAAGGCTTCGAAACATTCACTCAACGATGACTCGGCCGAGTGCATGCTTGACTTGGACAATAGAACCCAATGGGTAATGTCCCCACCATTGCCTCAGTCCCTGGTTAGTTGCAGGTGAGCATCAATGGCCCAAATAATAGTCAACTGCAATTTGAATTTTGCAGGCAAAAATGGCAGTAAAACATATCAATATAAAGCAAGCTTTGTTAGTTGCTCAGTTGGCAAGGAATATCAAAGTCCACCAAGTAACCAATTTCTAGAGAAATGAATCCTTTTCTCACTCCTTCCATTCCATGTGAGTCTTTTTCTCACTTCCATTCCCTGTGATTCAGACATGTAGAGCTTTGCATGGTGGTCATTTAGGAAGCATGATCTCAAAAGGAAGGGGAAAAAAGACGTTACAAGAAATGTACGTCTTTTATCTCCAACTGATTTTTCAAACTACAGTGCAAACACCACTCAACCTTGAGTCTGTTGGCCATCTCTAATTGCTTTTGGAGTTTGATCCCTGGGCATTCGTGTGACACTACGATGCCAACACCACTCAACCTTTGAGTGTGTTAGCTACCTTTGTGTGAGACGATGGTGCCAACACCACTCAACCTTGAGTGTGTTGGCCATCTCTAATTGCTTTGGAGTGTATTAGATATAAAACACTATCATAAACCACATTGTTTTGACCATGTGCATTGGGAAGGCCCTGCTGAAATGATATTACATATGTGTTCTAGCTACTACACTATACACTAATGAGGAGGTTCAAAGAAACAAACCATCAGAGGCATGGCTGCCCATCCTCTCCAATGCATTGCTTTTGCTCACAATGCACCAAAGGGGAACAAGCAATTAGAGAACGTTACTAGCTTTGCTGGGCTTGAATGAAACATGTCAGCCAGGAGCGAGAATGATAGTGGAAGATTTTTTATTTGCCAGAGTTGATGTCAAGATAATAACTAGGGACAATAATGCAAAGAAGCTATGTTTTGCATCTCCCTACAAGTTGCAACAAGCCTCTATTGTCCAAGAGAAAACCCAACGAAATGTGTTTACTAAATATGAGAAACAATCAATGTGGCACTCCACTGTAATGAGAATTTCATAACATTGTTACCATTTTCTACAATCAGTTTCATCAAGAAAAATGTAAAAGAAAACAGCCCAGTTTGACTTAAAAAACACATTGGGCTTGAGGAAGAAGATAAGGTGGAAACTACGGTTTATCGCATTTTAAAAGACCCAGCAGAGGGTCGATATCGATCCTCCCCTGTTTAGGGAGGTAGGGAGGGTTGATATCAAAGTAGATCTCATTTCATTAAAGAAAAATGGAAGTCAGTGCGAAGGAAACTAAGAGGGCCTTTTTAGTATAGTCCACATCTAAGGTGATTTTTCTGATAAAATCTTCTATAAACTATCTACTAAAGAATCAATTACTAATTTCACCATACATTTTTCCCGAAATGTACAAAAACTCTCAAATGCAATTTTTTTTTTTCACTGGCAATTATGGCATGTCTATTCAAAAAGAACAAAATGCCCTTAATAAAAAAAGGCAGGTCGTTTTTGACAAATGAAACACTGAAAATTATTTTTAAAAACTGCATGACTAATTTTGTTTGGGCCCTACAAAAAAGTTCTCAAAGGCTTTCAACAAAGAAATAATTGCATCTACAAAGATATTGATAAAATGCTATATTTTCATTTATCAACTAAGGTAAACCACACATCTAAGCATACAAAAATAGCTGAATAAAATACTTTGTTGATCAACTCGTCAGAATATTAAAAGCAGCACTGCAAACATCGAATTGACATCATTTAAGGACTAGTCGTCATCTTCGTCAAACTTGATCTTCTTTGGAGCAGGCTGCACGCTACCCACCTGTGCCAAGCAAAAGAAAAATCAGCAATTTGGCTAGGGGATTCCATCTACAATTTTTATTTAGTTGCACCCCAAATCAATCACCCCATTTTTTCTCAAGCACATGGCCCTTTTCCATGGTGCATTCCAATATGGAAAACAGGAAATGAACTTGAAAGCTATGTTTTTCAATGTAAAAGGGCAAGTTTGGATGCATTCAATGACAATGAAAACATGCTATTTCTTATTTCAATGAAGCATTTCACCTGATCAGAAAAAATTGTGACATTCATATACAGACTTTGAATTACAGTGTATACATAACGTCAATGAGCACCTAAGATAAGTCCACATCAGCCACTTTCGCAGGCCAAAACTGCTGTGTCAGTGTCTCACTAGTCGCTAAACTATTCTAACTTACAGGCAGAACTTGACCGCCTGACTTGGCCAAACAAATTTAAATTAACTTAACAACTGGGCCAACACCAGCTTGCCTCGTGTTCTCACTTGATGAGGACTGAATGCAAGAAAGACCCAATGTGTTACACAACATGTACACCCAAGTAGAAACGTATGATGCAAGGTGAATATTTGGTATTAACTTGATTGACTCAAACTGGAAGGTACTGACTAACACCAAAAAGTCCGCATTGATAACAAACGCTTCAATTCAAATTTGATCCAACTAAACTAACAAGCCTGCGTATAATTTTTTCAAGTTACTTGACTCAGATTGGCTGCAAGCTAGATTTATTCGGTTCTAAATTAGTAAATTATGACAGTTTAAAATTACATATGGATACCTGATGGTAGTTCAAAATTTATGATCAATTGATTATCCTGTTCTTCCATTCATTTACTTTGTTTCTAATCTTGTGCATAATTTCTGTATACCCCCTTTGTATGTTTCTTTGATTTTCAATACTTTCCTGCTATCAAAGGACTGAAGAGAAAGACAACAAAGGATAACGATAGGCCTGTTTTCTTACAATTTCTGGGCATTCATAATCAATACCGGCAGCCTCAATCTTCTTGCGCCGCTTCTTGTCTCGCTTCAGAATTCCTTGCACCAACTTTTGGTGCTCTTCAACTGTTTTAACCTGAATATCACATCAAAAGGTATTGTTTCATTTAACAAGAGAACATCCGGGGATTGACTAAAAGATGTTCTCTCTTAAACAACCAATAATAATACCTTGTTATGCTTCTTGCGCTCGACCTCTGTCCAATTCGAAGGAGGGTGAAGTATATAGTTTCTTGCTTTCCATCTACAATAGGAGACAGAGAAACCATCAGCTATCAGGTCAAAGTAAAATGGGCCCCAACATGGGCAAGCAAAGAACCAGAAACAGTTTCCCAGATAAAGTGTGAGAGTGAAAATGCAACTAAGTAGTTGATTTGATGAGAATGGCAACAGTTTTGAGATAGTACAGAAAATTCTGGTTTTTGTGCACTGAATGTTAACAAATAAAGCTTAAGGCCTTGGTAAACTGTTCGATAAAGCTTTGGAGAGTAAATTGCTTGGATCTTCTGAAATGAGCAAGGCATCCGTGTGAGATACATATAAATAGTACCTTATATTCGATTCTACTACCACTAATTTATAGATCGTTTCGCATTAGATAAAATGTCATTACACATGTTCTTCTTTAATAAAGTTATTAAACTATCAGTAGCTTACAGTTTACTACCTGACTTTGACATTAACATTTAACATAGTTTTAACTTTGAACTATTTGACTTGAAAATCGAAGCACCAACCCCAAGCACCTTACAATGTGCCCTCATCTTGTCTTTTGATGTTATTTTTGTATATTGTTTTTTATATAAAAAATAACAATTATACAAATAGTTGAATTTTTATGGCAAATGCCAACTCCTATTTTTGGTTCAATGCACGTTGGGCCAGAAAACTATGGAATTATGAATAAGTGCACATGAGGAGATCTTACAGTGGCTCCAACACAAAAGAAACTAAAGGACTGTGAATATGTGATCCAAGATAGATTCTGCATCTGCATAAAAAAAAGTCCTATATAAAGAGTAAAAGTGTTGCTTAGTACAATGGACTAAGCAAAAGGAGAGGCCAAAAAAAAAACTTAGTAGTCAGAAGTGACATGTTGGCTTTTGGGGTGACACTGAACATAGCATAAGAATGAGTGGAGAATTTATTTATTTTTAATGACGGAGGGTGTCCCACCCCTCTAGGGAGTGGGGAAGTTATTATTATTGAAGAATGCTTCAATGACAATGAAGATGATGGACGTTGTAATGGGACAACTACTTAAATGCTTTCCTAGGCTCACTTTGGGATGGGGCGGGGGGATTGAAGATAATGAGTGGAGCCCTCCTATGTATAAAAAATTAGCTCCATCAGATCATCCCAACCTTATCATCTACAGCCCAAGGGTCCAGTCCATTCAGATGGGTGCAAAGCCAGGGGGCATGTGACCTACTTGTTTTTTTTTAGTGTGTGTGTGGGGGGGGGGGGGGGGGGGGGTTGGGTTTGTTGGGGTATTCTAGTTGGATGGACCATCAAGTGGGGCCCATTGGGAGTCTGCGCAACACAAACCTCGTGCATAGGATAATTTTCCTATATGTAGAGTAACTATGCAATGCAATGGAAGCTGTGGGACCCACCTAGGGATGAGGCTAGGGGGATTTGAAGATCTGCCTAGGCCCCTCCTACGTACAAAAAATCAACCTCATCCGATCATCCAGGAGTCCATTCCATTCGATTCCATTCGGATGGATAATCAATCGATCCAACGATCTAGTCCATTCGGATGGGTGATAAATTGATCAAACAGTCTAGTCCATTCAGATGGGTGCCAAACCCATGGGGTGTGTGAACTATGTGGTGGAGTGGGGGTTGGTTTTTTTATTTTTTCTTTTTTTCTTATTTTTTTTTTTTTTGGAGGGGGCTCCCCACTTGGATGGACAATAGGTGGCCCCACTAATACATGTGATAACTATAATATATATATATAGCGCGCGCGCGAGAGAGAGAGAGAGAGAGAGAGAGAGAGAGAGAGAGAGAGAGAGAGAGAGAGAGAGAGATTATCCCATGCATGCCGTGCGCATGAGAAAATTCGTGCACACCTCATAGTGAGGCCCACCTGATGGTCCATCAAGCTGGAACCCACCCCCAAAGCAAAAAAATTAAAACGATCACGGATAGTCACCGATCGCCTAGGTTTGCACTTTGCACCCATCCAAATTGACTGGACCGTTGAATTGACTATGGACCCATTTTTTACGATGAAATTTGTTGGCCATGGATAAAAGGGTTAGGATGATCAGATGGGCGAATTATTTTGTACATAGGAGGGCCCCAAGCAGATCTTTCAACCGCCTAGACCCATCCCCATGTGGGCCAGCAGGTGGGCCCCACAATGAGACGCACATGGACCGGTCCATGCACGCCACATGCCCTAGATACAGAATATATATGAGGAATTCTACAAAATATGCCCCTCTCAAAAAGGGGCATTTTTGCCCCTATTTGATATCCAATGAAAGGAAAGCATTTAATGTTCTAGACATTTTAGGAGGCTGCGTAGGATATGATAAGATAACAATGAATGTGATATCTCCTACAAAATAGGAGATTCGAATTTGAAAAAAAAAAAAAAAAAGAGATATAATAGATTTGTTTGGACATGCACATATCAAATTTTTTTATTAATTTGTTTTACTTTTTCCTTCTTTTAACATTTTCATTTTGTAAAGTAAAGCAAATTAGTAAAAAAAGAAAAAGCTTAACAGTACAACAGAATTATACCGAAAAGCAAGGGCCAAGCCCCAAAAAGCAAGAACCACTCAACAAGGAATAGCCAACAAGGAAAACCCAAAAAACTAAGCAGCATAACAAAACATCAGCTAAATGGTATGATACAGAATTCTTATTCAATTGAACTAATAAATAAAATTGCTTACAGCCTTGGATGCACTCGCTCAGGGGGGATTAGATGAACTTGCAACATGTGCTCAAACATTAAGTAATTATGCATACAATCAGCAACAATTTTTGCCACCTGTAACAATCAAGGCTTATTATGAAAACAACTAGACCATTAGATTTGATGGTTGCACCAATTGAACTCTTGACAGGATTGAATAAAAATTAAAATCCATTTGAAGTGAAAGCACAACCTCTGGAGACTCAAATTCAATGAAGCCATAGTGCTTTGACTTTCCTGTCTAATGGGGCATATGAGAAGAAAGATCAGGATATATGACCATAAGAAAGAAGAGGTAGAAAACACTGAAATTGAAGTTCATGTATTGCATTTGAATCAAATTATGCAGTAGCTGTCACAAACATTGTTCTATCCACGTCACAAACAATAACTAGAAAACCATACGTGAATTGAGTATCAAAAATAGCATGCAGACTTGCATCACAAGAATAAGAATTAAGGTACAAGTCCCCAGCTTTTCATTTCAACAGGCACAGAAATTGAGAATGTAAGAAATAAGAGCACCCTCAACCATAGTCGTAAAGGGCAACAGACCGAAAACTGGCTCGAGAAATACCGGGTTTTAACCAAACTTTAGGCCTGATGGATAAGGTCAAGGTCTGGTTGGTTTTAGGCCCAAGATCCATTCCTTTCCCAATTCCTCATCTTTCAAACCCCAACTCGCCTCCCCCATCAAAAAACCATACTCCATTCCCCTATCCACCTTACTCATCGTGACCAATAGCTACCAACTAAAGACAATGTTATATTTTAATGTTTCTTAAGATTTGATTCTCTATTCTTCCTAAGTTTTGGTCTTCACTGTTCAGACCTTGATTTGTTGGGATTAATCACAATAGCTCATGAAAAGAGCTTGAGATACTCAGCCATGTCCCCTGATGTATAATCCTTTCTTCATCCTATTAATATGTGGCATGATTCTATCCCTGACTTTCTTGGTGGGAGGCCATGCCTAGAGTATTAGTAGATTGGGATTGAGATGTATCCTAGATTGCACAGAGCTACTGGCAGTCTAGTGTAACCAATAACAGATTTTTTTTTTTATATTTTTTGAAAGGTAAAATTTGTAACCAATAACAGAGTTTTTTTTGTTCTCTTTTTCCCCTGATTGGTTGATAAGGGTGCCAAGTTACACGACGTTACTTTAAATGGGTGACGGTGCAATGACTTTTTATGGATCTACCCAGGAGGCTACAGAAAAAAAAAAAAAAAAAAAAAAAAAAAAAAAAAAAAAAGAGGGGGTGGGGGTGGGTGGGGGTGGGGGTGTGTAGCTTGTAGAGCCTTACATAGATATGGGTCAAGCCTTACATAGATATGGGTGAAAACATGACCACTATCCAATCAGTCTAGCAGTTGTGATATAGAACCTTAAAAAGTTTGCAGCTAACCATACAAGGTATTATTCCATTAGGAATAAGTTTAATTACACTGCAAATAACAATAACAATAGTAGTAGCAGCAGCAGCAGCAGCAGCAGTAGTAAAAAAATAAAAAAAAATTAAAAAAAAAAAGCAATAGGAAGAAAAAGAAGCTAATGAGTGGGGGAAAAGTTTAGTACAACCTTCTTGTTCCTTGCAATTCTCAGATGCTTGATTTTACCAAACTGTTTGAAGAAAGCTGTATACAAACAACTTAATTAGGGAATAGAAAAAAAAGAAAGGATTAAATGAAAACATTTCATAAACAAACAAGGGAATGAAGGGTCACACCTTCCATCTCATCCTCATAAAACCCATGAGGTACCCGACCAATATACAAGACCGTCGCAATATCCTTCTCGGGTTCTTCCTGTTCTGGCAGTTTCCTTGCAGGACCACCTTCTAGTGGCTTCACAAAAATCATTTCCAGTAAAAAGGAATTATGATGAGATGCAATAACATGAGAACAGAATAGCGCATCATTAAAAAAAAAATGTAAATTAGTAAAATGAAAAAAAAAAACCAAATAGTTATCATCTTCGTGTCTACGCCAAGAAACAAAGTCAGAAGAATTCTTCTTTATTTTCTTCATCAGGGCCTTCTTTTTAGCTCCCATCTCACTAAAGAAACTTAAAAAATGAAAGATACCCATTACTCATTCAATCAACATGAACAAATTCTACAAAACCATGATACCCATTACTCATTCAATCAACATGAACAAATTCTACAAAACCGTGATACCCATTACTCATTCAATCAACATGAACAAATTCTACAAAGCCCATTACTCATTCAATCACATGAACAAACTCTAAAAGGGCATATACCCATTACTCATTTCAATCACAGGAATAAATTATACCCATCAAATTGAACAAAGCAAAAAAAAGAAATTCTCCTTGAATCAGTAACAGCATCTAATACTACAATCATACAAAAGCACCCATCCAATTAAAGGAGGGAAAAAAACCCATTTATCATCATCAAATCCTTGCCAAACTATCCAGTGTGCACTTTGTGATTTCTCCTTTACTAAAATGTAACTAGTAGTGCTAAGAAAAGTAATACTACCCCTCTCTCTCTCATGGATACAATAGAAAATACTAAGAAGAAGTAGACGATGAAAATAAGAAGAAGAAGAATACCAGAGATTTTGGAGGTGAAGCGGAAGAAAGAGGGTTCCGGCCACTTGAAAGTTTGAGAGCTGAGCTGAGAGAGAATTAGGGCAGGATAGAGAACCAAGGATTAAAAGCAAGGCAGGGATGAGACTGGGCCAGGTAAAACGGTGACCCGGCCCTTTTAGGGTTTAGGGACTTTAGGGTTTGGTTGTGGGGGCTACGCATTTAAAAATCAGTGGGTATTAAATTGGATTTCACAACTGATATGTCCTTAAAAATGCATAATTTTTTCATTATTTTAGAATTAATTAAAGACTTAATCATTAAATTATGTATCATTTTAGTAAAAAAATCATGATATCATGTTTATGGGCATAATTCAAGTCAAAATTCATCCAAAAATTGCACTTTCACATAAAATCATGAATTTCTTTATTTTTGGCATTGGAAGTCATAAATTTCTCATAACTTTTTGTTCACAAATAAAAGGATGTACTTTCTTTGCACCATTGATTTAATTGAAAATTTGATAAAATTGTGACATTTTATGCATCTATTTAGTGTGAATTGAGCCTGCATCTTGAATCATTCATTCCCAATATGAATAGATTATTCTTTGACATTTATTTTTATTTTTATAGGGAATTTCAGAATTTGGAGCACGCGGAAGAGAATTGATGAATCAAATGCACCATGAGACCCATCTACGTTTAGCATAAATTCACAATTCTTTCAATTTTTTTTATGCTAAACGTAGATGGATTCCATGGTGCATTTGATTCATCAATTCTCTTTCGCAAGCTCCAAATTCTGAAATTCCCTACAAAAATAAAAATAAATGTCAAAGAATAATCTATTCATATTGGGAATGAATGATTCAAGATGCAGGCTCAATTCACACTAAATAGATGCATAAATGTCATAATTTTATCAAATTTTCAATTAAATCAATGGTGCAAAGAAAGTACATCCTTTTATTTGTGAGCAAAAAATCATGAGAAATTTATGACTTCCAATGCCAAAAATAAAGAAATTCATGATTTTATGTGAAAGTGTAATTTTTGGATGAATTTTGACTCAAATTATGCCCATAAACATGATATCATGATTTTTTTACTAAAATAATATATAATTTAATGATTAAGTCTTTAATTAATTCTAAAATAATGAAAAAATTATGCATTTTTAAGGACATATCAGTTGTGAAATCAAATTTAATACCCACTGATTTTTAAACGCGTAGCCCCCACAACCAAACCCTAAAGTCCCTAAACCCTAAAAGGGCCGGGTCACCGTTTTACCTGGCCAGTCTCATCCCTGCCTTGCTTTTAATCCTTGGTTCTCTACCCTGCCCTAATTCTCTCTCAGCTCAGCTCTCAAACTTTCAAGTGGCCGGAACCCTCTTTCTTCCGCTTCACCTCCAAAATCTCTGGTATTCTTCTTCTTCTTATTTTCATCGTCTACTTCTTCTTAGTATTTTCTATTGTATCCATGAGAGAGAGAGGGGTAGTATTACTTTTCTTAGCACTACTAGTTACATTTTAGTAAAGGAGAAATCACAAAGTGCACACTGGAAAGGTTGGCAAGGATTTGATGATGATAAATGGGTTTTTTTCCCTCCTTTAATTGGATGGGTGCTTTTGTATGATTGTAGTATTAGATGCTGTTAATGAGAAAGAGGCTTCTATCCGAGTAGTATTAAGGGATTGAGATCTAAAGATTTGCCGGGGTAAATGGTGTTGGATCATTTTCTATTAAAGGTGTGTAATTTGATGGCCACTCTTATATTGATTTAAGTTGCGAAGATAAAGAGTGGATGATCGCTTTCTATGAAAGGGGTTTATTTTTAAGGTCTGTTTTAGACCTCCACCTTTGGTTCCTTTTGATAGAAGCAGATTGCGTTGAAAATTCTAGGAACACACTAATAATGGGCAAGGGCCTTAAATGGGCCATTTTGTTTAACCAGTATTGAATTCCTAGGATTTATAAGCAATTCCTTCTCCTCATAGCTGTGGAAAAAGAAGGACCAAAAGTGAAGATCCACATGGGGCTGTCAAATAACCTTCCCTTCCAATGGAAATGATTACTCCCCAAACATCACCAATCCAATAAAAAGTAACAGTCTCCTATCTCTATCTTAAACCCTTCAATCCTCACTACTACTTCTATAAAAACCCCATTTACTAGAATTGACCACAGAGTAGGCAAACATACTCAAAAGAAAATTTTATATGAGAAACAGTACTGAAAATTCAAACATCCATCCTTCAATGGGGTTTCTTGCAGAACTTAGATCAATTATTCTAATAAATTTAAAAGCTATTGATCCTACCAATTCATGGATATATGGTGCGAAGATCCTCGTAAACCTCTTGCGTGTTCTCTTGTTCTTCATTATTCCTTTCAGTTTCCTCTGAAACCTGCCAAACCCAACATTAACATATATATAAATATAACCATCTCTTAACGTCCGAAATCTAACAAAACAGGATCTGATACTTTTGAAAGTAAGAAAAATAGCTTCTGGGGCATTCTCACTTCATCAGATAAGAGACTAGACAGCTTTTAAACAATCAACTGCTTAATGTAAGAACACTTAACAGTCTATCTGAATTTATTCATAATAGGATTTTTGAAGAATCAAAAAGCAGAGAGAGAGAGAGAGAAACGGTCAAACACCCACCTCTGGTGCTGCAGGTGCTTCTTCTTGGGGAGAGGACAGTTAGAGTTATTATCTACAGGAGGGAGGCTCTGTTCCACCATTGGAGAACTAAAAAGACAGAGCCAAGCAAATTCTATTTAACAGAAGAAGAAGTCTACAAAGCTTGAATTGAACTGATGATAAAGGAGCACTCTGTTAGCTATAAGAAAAGAAGGAAGAGAATGTACAAGTAGCTATTGTTTAAAGAGAAAGAAGAGAGAAGGCAAAGAGACCCATGTATTAACAGAAGCTCATGCTGCCATGGCCCTTTTATAGTTTTATTGAGACTAACGAGGAGAGGTGGAGGAAGATGGATGGGAGGAGAAAGGAAGCTGCATGGAAAAATTTTAAAAGAACGCGAGCGACTTCACGTTCTTCTGGGTGTTTGGATTTCACTTTTCATACTTTTGATGAGTCATTTCCAGCTGTTTCAAACGTAGGAGACGCGGTAGCTTTGGTCCTCATTTTTGCCGGACATTCTGGTAGCCTACTTTTGCAAAAGTAAAAATTTCGCGGAAGGGTGCGTCTTCAATGGAGTCCTTATCACTGTTTTTGGAAGTATTTGTTTCATCCTATCAAAATTCTCTAGCAGTATAAAATCTTTTCTTTGATACGAAAGATTCCACGGACAAGCACCGCCAAGTCCAAATCTAAATATGAATATAAATGCAAGCGCTAAATTTTAAAATAATTATATACTTGGAGCACCTCCGGCGCGTATACAAATAGTGTTTGTGGGTTTATAACTAATGGACATTAATATATCATATCCATATATTAAAGTAAAAAAAATGGAGAAAAAATTTAACTTTATAATATAATCACATAAAATAAATAATAATTAATAAGTAAAAAGAAGTTTCTTCATTTAAAAGATAAATATCAAGCTTACGTAAAAAGAAAATACACATAAAACCAACAAAATTCTACACAGTTTGCTCCAAATTCAATTGAACCATGCTCCGAGAACGGTCGAATAGCACTCCGAAGACGATTCCGCTCCAGAAACGTCAATTCATGTTTTTGGGGTGGGATCGAAAAGGCTGAGAGGAGGTTCCTGGTACTAAGGTCCGGATCCTCTCTAGCATCTATTACACAAAACTCCCCAGCTCCACCATGGGGCCCACATAATGGAAATGTAATTAATACCTTTGTCAGCATTGATGCCACATAAGCACCTAGCCACATTTTGCCACTGTGCTCAATCGGACAGTGGGATTCACTTATTTTTTTCTAAAACTTGAGGATGTATCAATTGTAGAGATGACATTTGTCCTGAATTTTCCGAATTTTCTCTTTGTGACTCCCATGAGAGAGTTTCAAGAGAGACATCGCACGATTTCGCGTAATAGCTGCGACAGAGGATTCGGACTTGCACCCCCATGATTTTCTCTTGTGAACATTACTTGATGAACTGGTGAAGATGCGGCGGCCACAACCTTGAAATTAAGAGGGCCTCTTTCACATCCAGACGTCCATATAAAACGGGGTTGCAATTAAGTCATCCAGTACAAAAGGCCATATTCCAGACTGAGATAGAAATATAGAAGGTTCATAGCAGACTTTGTGAGTCCCACTCACCTACCATTCTAAATGGAAGAGGGATTTAGAATCTAACTATAAAAGTGGTCCTTTCTAATGTTATGAGCTTTTTTATCAAAGGCCATGAGGTCGGATTAGGTTAGCAGTTCGGGTCAGATCTTGCCACCCCTGCATTCAATGCATACA
Organism: Camphora micrantha; assembly: GCA_003546025.1. Classification (NCBI taxonomy): domain Eukaryota; kingdom Viridiplantae; phylum Streptophyta; class Magnoliopsida; order Laurales; family Lauraceae; genus Camphora; species Camphora micrantha. Next base: position 2,361,873 of record QPKB01000011.1, on the reverse strand, counting down.
TAGTTAGATACTAAAAAACCTCGAGGGGTACCTCAGTTGGCCTAGGACCACGGTTTGCACCCAAAGATTGTGGGTTCGAAACTGCATTACAACACTAGGGCCACAGGGGGATTTTACCCGGCTTTCTTTCCTGGGCCCGTAGGAATTATTTTGGCCCAAAAGAATGAAACCTGCGTTATCAAAAAAAAAAAAAATCCCAAAACTCCACCATCTGATAAGGTGGTGGATCCCAAAATGCTTGCCACATGTCTTATTTTGAAGGAGGGGAGAGTTTCTCAGTAGGACCTTGATTCTGAATAGTTTGGATCACAGAGGTAGGCCATGGCAACAGATTTACAGGCCTGAGTTTGGAGTTTTGATCCTTGGCCTCGCAAGATCTGGATTTCTGTTCTAGTACCCATTATGAAACATGTCATGTTTTAAAGAATCATAAGATCTCAAAACCAGATCTAATGAAGTGAGGTTCTACAAATTTTTTTCAGAACCCTCTCCATGTTTTATATGTACACATCCCAACTGCTCAAACATTTCCTTTCATTGGTAAAACAAATGTAAAAGGTTGATAGTTTCTTGGGATTTTCACTATATAGGTGTCGACCCTGAAATTATAGGCGGGGATTTTTACGAAAAAATTAAACTTAAATTTTAATCAAATAATTTTATAAAGAAAAACCATAAAATAACGAAATAATTATTCGTACATTTTTTGGGACAAAATCACCTTAGTTGACAATATCGTCTACTTTCATTGCAAAAAAAAATAAAAAAATTGATCATTGATTGATCTTCTTATGCCTAGTGATAGAAAGTTTTGAAAAATCATTGCATTTTGTGTCCCGATGTTCTTCTCTAAGTGGTGAGTTTCGTGACTAGTCTCGTCAAAGGCAATCTTGGAGTCACTAAAACAGCCTACTTTTCTTTTCTCCATCCATTCTCAAGTGTCAATCCCAAAGCTTCTTTAATAGCCAAAATCTCTACCATGAGTGCATAATCCCCTCGATTCTTTTTTGCATTCGATTCCTAGTTTGTTAACCTCCTTATTCACAACTCCATTGCAAAAGATGCGAAAGTTTGTATCCTAATCATTGTTGAAGGTATCCACTCAACCATTATCACAATTTTGAACTCCTTGCATTTCCTCTAATGAGCATATCCATTCCTTTTGTGCAAGGTTAGTTCTTTGAACCACATTCTCTCCAATTGGATCTTGATTGTGAAAGATTTTTTTCATTTCTTGCACCCCATATTTTATAGGGACCTTTTGATATACATTTTCTGCCATTCACTAATAACTCGAGCTTTTGGCGTTTCTAGTTATGAGCGCGGTATCAAAGCCGGAGATTATTTGGCACGTTTTTGTCCACATGTGGAGCCCCACATGTGAGGGGGGCTATCATGACCCTTTGATATGTATTGTTCTATTGTTCACTAACAACTCGGGTTTTTATTGTTTTTGATTATGAACAATATCAACCAAAGCACGAAGCCAAAATCAAAAATGCTACTTGTCCCGGGACTTGGCGCGGCTCCCATGGGAGCTGTTGGATCCCATGGGGAGTCGGGCCATGTCCCGGGACAAAACCCGGGACAAGTAGCCCGACTCAGCCAAAATAGATAGTATGACCAATAGGTGCCATACCAAATAGCCTGAGCAACGTGACATTTTAAAAAAAGGATGTTCAATGGTCTTGCTGTGTTCCCTACACATGCCACATGTTATCTACACAACTTTTTTCCTCAATCCCCAACTAGTGGTTTATTGTGTAAAGCCCTCCGCAGGAAATTTCTGAACTTTGGCATGTAGGGGGTGTTCCACAACTTTTTCCATGTCTTGGTAGAAACAACAACTGAGGATGAAGCCAATCTTGAATTTGTGAATGGTATGCCCATTTGACCGAGAACATGCCTCTACTTGTATAATGTCATATTCACCTATTATGACAGGGTTCTTCTTTATCCTTGAACATTTTTACCTACAACAGATATTTCAATTGAGCTGAACAATTTATTAAGAAGTGTGTCATTCCATTGCTTCCCTCGTCTCAAATCCGCAACCAAACTAATGCTGTGTTTTGAGGCTTGGGGGATTGATTTTTCAACAAATCAAGTGAGCCATGATACCCAGATACAGGTTCCTTCAAATCTTAAACACATTAGGCATAAATTTTACATATTAAAAAAATTAGGGGCGTTCGGCGATAGATCCCTTAACATTTCACTTTCTGACCTTAGATCCACAATCTTTTTTCTTAGTGTGGTAGGTCTTTTTTTCCAAATTTGGAGACCTAAAATGTCCAGGTTACAATTTCTTTAAAAGTTTGTATTTATTTAAAGATAAATCATATCAAGATAGAATAAATTGCATATCCAGATATCATAGTAAATGAGTCGAGAATCCAACTTGAAATAACAGAGTAATGGGAAAACAATTAAAAGGAGGCATGATATAGAGCTAGACCAAACAACCCCACCCCCCCCCCCCCCCCCCCCCCAGGCTCATTCCATCAAGTTACCCACCATTAAGGATTTGGCAAGTTCAAAGGAAGAAGTTTTAGGTGGAATGTAGGCCATGCGGCGCCATTCTAGGCCGCCAGAGTGGAACCAACCAAGCCCCAGAATGTGTGGAAACAGGGAACTATTTCCTGGCTTGAGGATTTGGGGGATAATTGTCCCATATCCCAAGGGTGCCACCAAGAAATGAAGGATTTTGAAGAATAAAAGTATTCCTTCCTTTGCCCATTTGTTCCCATGAAACCAACTTATAATTAAAACTCCTCTCATAGCTAGAGCCTTTTAAAACCCCTGTTAAACTCTTTCCAAAACTCCTTGTGAGCCTAAGGTCAGGCCAAAACCCTTTTAAAGCCTCCTTTCAACCTTAGGGGTTGATCAAAATCTTTTTAAAGCATCCTTGTATCCCTAGAACAGAACCAAAACCTAAGCCTCCTTTGTGAGCTTAGAATCTGAGCCAATATTCTTAGAAGAAAATTCCAGTCTCGAATCACCCTGGCTTAGAATAATTCCCGAGGTGTGACACGCGTACTCCCATGATATAATACTTGTCTCGAGTCAAGTACGACATCACAAAAGATAAAAAAATCAATCTTCCACGTATGAGTCTAGCTCACTAACACCTGTCAACAACAGTTAGTACCGAAAGCATTCTATGATAACACACAATTAGGTACCATTTCATGAACAGTCCTATAATAAGTTTCATGTTTATACAAAAGTTACACAAAAATTATTTACATATTGGAACCCAAGTGGGGATTATAAAAATCACCCCACAATCTACACCAACAAGATCCAAAAGTATCTACCCAAGAGTATCTAAACTAGTGTAAACCACACAAAAAAGAGTCAGTCACACTTCCATCCTAGCTCTCAAAATTCCATGATGTTCTCCGGAGGTCCAGATCACATAGGCCCATTACCAAGCCACTCTTCTAGTCCTGGAGAAACCTCTTCGGTTTCCTCATCTCCCTCGTGGGCCTCCTCAGCTCTGGAGTTGCACTTGCGTCTGTGACACCAAAGACAGTATTTTAAATACAACTATTTAGCAAGTATAGGCATTAATATTGTGACACATGTTATATCAATTTGAATTTAAAGTCAATTGATCAAAGATGCCAAGGTTAAGTAAAACTAGGCAATTTGTGCAAATCGAATCATTTATGCTTTACGAATCAAATGAGGGATCAACATACAGATCTGGCATCTACATTGAGCTCATCCTCTCAAAAAAGAGGAAATCTAGTTGGGATGTTACCAGCGTCCCGGCCAAAGGCTGACTGGCTGACTCCAATAATAACTTACTGCAATAGCCTCAATTAACGAACCAAGTATAACCCTGTCGGATATCACAGGTCGAAGCTAAGTAGTGCCAATTCAATTGAATTAATTGATAATAGAATGTGAATAAATTCCCAATATAGATATAAAGTCTCATAATCTTGAATCGAATCGAATCAAATAACAAATGTTCACATTCATTTTATTCCAAAGAATCAACTCCAATTATATTAGGATATACCAATATATAATGCATTGATAACCACTTGAAGTCAATGATAATAACATTACTCAATATGAAATGCAACGGGCTCAAAGAATCAAGGTAATTTACTAACCAACTCTTATATATTTAATTCATAGTCTCTCGTCGTCCATTTCAAAGTACTTTTAGAAGATCAATGTATTACTATCATGTATTTGGTGGTGCCACAACTAATGAGAAAATACATTGAATTCCTAAACCTACCCTCATGGCATAATTTAAGACCAATATGAGTACAATCTATGTATGTTCTCAGCTTCAAATGAAGCTTCATAGAGTTATGATTTCTCATTTAGACAAATGCATGGTTAAGGGTTCCATTGTAAAGTCATAAGAGTCATTTTTAAACCTTAATCACCTATTGGTTTAAGGTGTACACCATATTCCTCTTTAGAGAGGTTTATGTAAGGTTATTATAGGGTAGAATATCATTACCCCCTCTAATTGGGTAAAAAAGGGTCCAAACAAATAAGGTCCCAGGTCCACCTTCTCTGTTCTTTTTCCATAACCAACAGCAGTCAAGACCTGTATAGGGATAGAGTTTACCATGTTTTCTCCTTCCCATTCCAACCTTCAGTACATAACCTGTACAAGAGAAGGAACCTATAGTGCTTCTACATCCTTCTAATGGTTCCCATTCAACTCATATCCAACATTCCCATACTCCTTGCCATAAATAGAATTAATACCCATTCAAATACATCAAGACTACTAGATTAAAATGAAAATCACAAAAACCAGAATTTGAATGATGGAATCAATCTTAATAAAACAACATGCATCTCATATCAAAACTTATACTTGCCTTAAAACCAAGCTTTTCCACACTAAGTCTCCTTCTTGAGCCCAAACAATGAAAAACCCCCAAAATCAAACCCTACTAAGAATGCAAATGCTAAAGTGGGTTATTAACATGCATGCATGTGAGATGGATGAACTCCTTTATTCAATTTCAACTCAACGTCTGAGACAAGGATGGAGTTCTTACCAATTCTGAAAAGGGTAGATCTGATTTGGAGTTCTTGTCACTTTGATGGTACAAACAAAGGTGTAGTGAGATGTGGAGAAGCAAGATTCCACCGCCAATTTCACATTCAATCCTCTCTTGGTAGGAATGAGAAGAGAAAATGCAGAAATGGAAAAGAAGGAATGAGGAAGAGATGTTCATTCAGCTCATATGACTGTACAGATTGATGGTTATGGGAAATGGTGGTTTAAAAGGATATTTTGTACGGAAATTCTATATCCAACCATCCTTTCTGCTGAGCACACCCACATGCTTCTTTCATTAGTAACGTTTTCTTCTCGTGTGAGTTTATAAGAAAGTTCATATTCTTTTGGCCATTTACATTTTAAGTCAAATGGTGAGCTATTTTACTCAATTGAGGTCAAATGAAAAAGTGTTCAATATACAAAATGATGTGCTTGTCGAGATACACACGCTAGTGAAAAGATGACGTGCATATGAGGTAAAATGAGAAAATCTTAATTTACATAAAAGTCCTTGACCCTACCCATTCTAGCCAATTGAAGTCAAATCACCTAACCAAAACTCAAGGTCTAACCCAAAGTCTAACACAAGACTAATTAATCCTAAAAAGAACTTAATTAGTTACTAAGTATACTTATTTAAATAAAACATAATTAATTACTAATAAACATCATTAAATTGGGATTGGGGTGTAACAAAAGGCCAACAATAGAGGTTTCCAACTTAGATCTAGGTACCAGCTATATTTTAGAGAGAAAAAAAGCAGTAACATTCCTGTAGTTTGGCTTCAATACTTTGTCACAATGCTTTTGGCTCTCTTCTTCTGGAATTTTTGTTGAACAGAGCCAAGAGCCAGCTTGTCTTGTTGACAACTACAAATCAGTCCTTTCGACCTACTCCTGCCGCTTGTACAATGGGGATGAATCATATTTGATTTCAAAATGAGAAAGGCATTTTACACAAAAAAAAATAAAATAAATAAGCACACAAAGCCAATAGTATTTTTAGAGTTTGAGAACAATCCATAGCTTACACATGGAAAACAGGCTAGTAGGAAGAAATATAACATAGTAACAAACTGAAAACAACTTAAGGAAAGGAAGCTGATGTGCATAATTATGCCATTCTTTAGGTCCTTGGCTTCCTCAAGGAGATAAAAGCCCAAACCATGCCTTGTATGAGGGCTTTTGGTTTCTGAAAACTGGTGTCAACCGTTGGGAATGATTCATCATGCAGAAAAGGGGCGATAGAATTAAAAAAACTCTCATCGAATGAATCCATTGAATGCAAACATCCACCTTCAGTCAAGTTGTTCATATGATCCCCATGTGGAAAATCAGAAACATCGGCGGCACCGGCTTTGTAATTTGTAGAAGGCCCTTCTGATGGTTGATAATTCTGCGAAGACTGACTATCTTGCTGCTCATGCTGGCCGGCCGGGAGCGTACCATGCATTTGACCAAAAGGTTGCTCATTGCCCTCCTGCTGTGGCAGATTTTTCATGACCTGGCCTTGTGATGCTAACATGGTGAAGTTCATATAATCTGTCCTTGCAAGTACATCTGCAAGAAAACTTGAATCAGATATTGGTCGAGATAAAGTGAGAGGAGCCATAACCCAAGAGAATGGATTGATGATGATTCTTTGGCTAAAAGAAGAGTCATGAGGCTTATGTTGGTTTTTGGGAATTCATTACCCTTATAATGTTGTTTTGCTTATGCTTGTCATATAACAGTAGCATATTGCCTTTATAGACTAGTATTGGTTATCTTTTTAACATATTTAATCAAATTCTTTCATGAGAGAGAGAGAGAGAGAGAGAGAGAGAGAGAGAGAGAGAGAGAGAGACAACACTTCTGCTAATGTCTCTATTCTGAGAATACTTACTTTGACATGGTGTGAATACATTGGTATTCTGAGGAAGAAGGCTTGATTCCTGGATAAAAGCACGTTTTGGTAGTTCATGCAAAGGATTGGGTCCATTGTACTTGAGAATTCCTTTCTGATCTTGATATAGTTGTTTTTTCTCGTTCTCCACCAAGTCCTGCCAATAAAAAGGTTTATTGATTAAAAATATACAGAATATCTTTCTTATAACAAAAGTGAAATAAAGGAGAACAACAGAAAAGGAATTTTCTTTTTTACAGAAGTTCAATGAAACACACCTGACCATACACAGGGAAAATGCATATGCTATTCTACATTCATCACCATGTGAAGCCCAAGTAGTGACTAGATTAATCTACTCATTCAATCTTTATCAAGTTTTTTGATGGAATGTGAACCATTACCTATTATAGATCAAATTCATGAAACAATAACATGATGCTTTCCATAGAGGTGGGTGACCTTGATTTTTAAGCTATGGTCCATCTACATAATATCCCCACCACGTCATCAATTGTACGGGCCATACATAAATGCCTCATGTCCCACATGTACATGAGAAAATTGAGGGTCGGTACAGTCTCAGGGAGATGACCATAAAAACTCTTTGAACTAAACTTGGAGTCTACTTTCTAAGAACTAGCACTGAACCAACCCCAAATCATTGGGCAAAGGTCAGAGGAGGTATTTTAGTGTGAGAATACCCTAGAGCAACCCCGCATTGTCGGGTAAAGGTTATTTAGAGGAGGCATTTTAAGTGTGCACTTCATGGAATAAAGTGTGACTCACTGACTCTTTTAACACATTCCTGAACAGTCCAAGCAATTAAAAACTATCAGCATGCGCATGGGACTAAAGCATATTTCCTCAACTTCATCGTACCAATAGATAGGCATCAAATGCATTTGCTTAGATAAGTCCAGAATAGCAGTCATTACTCAATATACCAGAGTAGCTGTTTCTGTAAACCATACCTTCTCATATGGGAGGAGATGATCCAAAGGCTGGAAACTCTGGAAGCCATCTCGTGTTACAAAGATTACCTCATAGATGGAATTGAACAAGAGACCAACATTGCTCTTACTACAAGAATACTTGTAACATTCATCACCTGTATCGCACTGCTTAGCATGTCTTAGAGTTTCTTCCCATTTCTTATTTTGCATGCCAATTGTCTATATGTAAAGCAAAACAAAAAAAAACTTTTATTAGTAATCAATGCCCTACGAAATTAAGTTGAAATTGCACTCCACTTAAAAGAGTTTGATGAAAAGAACATAAAACTATACAAATGCTTCTCTTACATCCTCTAAACTGTGAGCATCAAGATTGTAGGCCTGTAAAAATTCTTGCACCGTTTCTACCCCCATATCGTTGAGCTTTCCACAGTACGGACCATTTTTTCTTATATTTCTCAGACGCCATATTTTGTCCACCAATAATGGACGATCATGCTTCTGAGATGCTGACAAAGATAATGCATGATGAAGATGATCGGTACGGAAATGTAAGTATATGTGTTCTACTTCACAAAATATTGGGAGAGAGAGAGAGAGAGAGAGAGAGAGAGATTAACAGTCAGTTCGGTGCCAATGTAAGGTTTGCATGATAAACTTGACATTTGTGTGCTACAAATTAACAGTCAGAAGGGTGTCAATATCCGACCCATTGTGAATGTCCCTTCACAGGGTAGCAATTGTGAGCTCATGTAAAGGGCTTGAATTGGTCATAGGGGGCTCATGGGCAATAAAAATTTGTGATGATGAAATTTTACCTCCCACCTGGGCCAGTGCCAATTCACAGGGGTGGGTAGGATGCGTAGAGACCACGGATAGGGAGATGGGCTGAAGTTTCCTTCGCGTCCAATCATCCATGGACTGCAATCTAGGGATTGAGAATTTCTTGTATAAAGCATTAATTTTTCATGGCCATCTCACAACCCAAGGATTATCACACAGGGCGAAAACCTGAGCCACATCCATCCATTTAGTCCCCTTGCTTCCATGTCTCTCTGCGTGAATTGCCACAAACATAGAGGCCTCTATCAAAAGTTCCATGTAGTTGTGTGAAATCACCACCATGCACCATTTTACAAAGTGGAACAACTCAAACTCCCACATGACTCTTGATGCACTCTGGGCCTTGTGAAATTCACGAAGATCTCTCCAATGCTTCTTCAAGTAGGCCATATTAATGACTGTTTTGAAAGAAACAAACTGACTTACATTCTCCTCGTTTATCTTTTACAACAAAAGGTTCACTCCTTGCCTCCATTATTCTGCCTTGAATGTTATTGTCTTGAATATTATTGCCTTGCAAAACTATGACCCCGAACCTGAAACTTCCACTGCTTGTTGTCTTACCAGAGATATCTGTAAATTTGATGTCATTAAAAGTACCAGCCCCTCTCTTCAAAGTAATTTCTTTCGTTCCCATCAACAAGTTCCCTTTATTTTTTCTTGGACTAACAACTTTATCTTTGAACTCCTCTGCTGTCCAAACTTCTTTTTCAAAATCACCAGGAAGGACTACCAACTCTACACGTATTGAAGATAAAGAGCCTGTTGCTATAGTCTCTCCAGAATCTCCTCTTCTAATAATTATATCAATAGGTGCAATGTATGTGTCTGTAAAAAACGTGGGACTGAACACATTCTTGAAATGCAATTGTGATATAGCATCAGGTGCTTGAATCTGATTGACAGGTGATCTACAACAAAGCATAACGTATAATACCATAAGTAATGAAGACAGACAGAAAAAATAAGTAGAGACACAGGAACATGTTGAGTCAACAAACTAAGATGTGCAAGTTAATTATAGTTTTGTTTGTGTAGATGGACAGTCCTATGCCCATTCAAACTGAAGGATTTCATCCAACAATGTAGTCGAGAAGGTTGCCCCAAATACAGATTTTCCAGTCAAGAAAATAGTATAAGAAGTTACATCCACAACTAAGAATGCATTAAGGTCTCCCTTGGCAAGAGAAACAGGCTAATGTGATAAAAGAGACTCCATTTTCATAAATTGACTCTGTTGTTTTCCATTGAGAATGACTTGGCTATTTATAAAGTACAAAGAAGATCCTTAACCAACACAAGGAAATCTAATTAAATCTTGAAACCTAATTAAATTTTAGGATAAGCATAACACAATCACAATTAAGGTGGGACTACTAAAATTCGATAGGAAAAAAGTACCTGGGAACTGAGGAAGCAGATTGACATTTCAACTCCTCTTGCACCTGAATATTTAAAATACAGAACAGATTGTCATAATCTTGAAAAAGATCAGTAACTTTATTTCTGCTACATAATTATGTTTCACTAAATCGGGCACATAATTTAGAAAAGCACGTTAAGTAAACAAAAGATCAAATTCATTAAGTTTGCTTGACGATTTGTTGACAATTTTCCAAATGGTTTCAGCTTAATATTCTCAAGTCCAGTTCTGCCCATCCCACAATCCTCCAAACAATTTTTCAGCAATGAAACTAGCAAGGAAGAAGTTAAGCTTCTGGTCCTCCTTTGGGATCTCAGTACATCAAGATAGTATCATAAGATTTAACAGAATTGGAATGGATTGGTTCATAGAAAATAAATGGAATGCCAAGCCTATAAGCTGATGATGAAAAAGATAAACTGCAGCTAACACGTCTTAGGAGGAATTTTGGAACATGAAATGTTGACAATTTTCAGAGTTTGCACAGCACCTTGCGTGTCCCACCTCAGTGGATGCCAATGGTTGGAGATGAAAGGTGTGTCGTGAACTATAGTTGGTTAAAAATATGCAACCCCATCTAATCAATGGTTAGGATCAGCTTATAGGGCTATTCCCACCCTGCCCCCTTTCCTTTTTTTCCGACTGAAATGGAGGATGAGTACTTTCAATACGCTGCTGCATTCATTGGCATGCATTGCTCCACAAGGACGTTCACAAACTGCTATCCTATACAGGAAAGGAGCTTTGCTTAAGTGGCAATTGGGTACTTCCTAATCATACAGAATCTGGAGGAAAATGTTTATAAATGGAATCGGGATCCTCTGAGGGGGTTTGCCCACTGTGACCGTGGGTGGACCAACTATGGTCTGCCACGTCACCGTGGGCAGCCCTACCTTGAACAAGGGCAGGCTGCCTGTGTGCATGGGAGGTTGCCCCACGGTGACGTGGCGGACCGTAGTTGGTCCACTCACAGTCACCGTGGGGTAAAACCTCACCAGATCTGGACTCCTATAAATGGCGATGCAAGCGCCTAAAACCAACTTAAGTTTCAAAGCGCTGACTAAAGTTGGATAATGAAAACCCAATAACGGTTATTCAAAGCCGATCATATACATCACTAGACTTGAAGTATAATTCAAGTCATTCTCCAATGCCAATATTGATCTTCATATGAAAAAAAAAAAAAAAAAAAAGAAGCTAAAACTCCAAAAGATAACCCAAAATATAAAAATATAAAAATTCTAGCATTCGTCTTTAGGATCTCCATGTAAGTCCCAAGTTCCATACTGGTGAAACCTGAACTTCAGAACCTTTGGGACCATTTGTCCAAATCACATTGAATTCCTAGAAGTTTATGAGAAAGAGGCTTTTTTCCGAGTATGAAGGATGGACATCTAGAGGGAGTAACATTTAATTTACTAGGATAAAGGGTGGTCATCAAAGGTATGTAATTCAATGGTCACTTTTACATTGATTTAAGTTAGTAAGGTACAGGGTGGTGATCATTTTCCATCAGAGGGGCTGATTATGCTGGTCTCTTTTATATCTCCACCTTTAATCCCACACTTTTGTCCTCACACTCTTGGCCCCTTTTGATAGAAGCAGATGGCCTGGAAAATCCTAGCAACTCACTAATATTGGGCAAAGGACTTAAATAGGCCTGTTTGTTTAATCAATAATGAATTCCTGGGATTTTTAAGCAATCCTTTCTTTTCATAGCAGAGGAAAGTGAAGGACCAAAAGTGAAGACCCACATGGGGCTGTCAAATTAATAACCTTCTCTTCCAATATAAAATGATTACCCCCACACATGATCATAGTAAATCAAACCCAAGAAAAAGTAATAGTCTCCTGTCTCCATTTTAAACCCTTCAAACCTCACTTCCTCAGTATTCCTTTGATATAACCCTGTTTACTGTAAACTTCAAGGAATTGACAATGGAGTAGGCAAACATACTCAGAAGAAAAGTTTAAATGCAAAATAGCATTGAAAATTCAAGTACCCATCTTTCTAAGGGTATATTGCAGAATTTAGATAAAGCTATTAATTAATCCTACCAGTGCTTGGATATCTGGTGCAAGAAGCTTCATCAACCTCTTGCGTTTCCTCTTATTCTTCATCATTCCTATGAATTCTCTTTCAAACCTGCCGAACCCAACATCAACATGTATAAATATAACCATCTCTTAACATCAGAAATCTAACATAAAAAGAAAAAAAAAATCTGATTCTTTTGAAAATAGAAAAAGGAGCTTGTGGGGCCTTCTGAATTTATCAGATAGGAGACAAGACCGACTTTTGGAACTATCAGCTGTCTAATGCAAGGCCTTCTTAACTGTCTGCCTGAGCCCCACAAAATTCTCAGATGTTGTGTTGTACAAGAGGGTTCCACGTTAGACGTGAGTGGTCCTCGTGACCACATGTGCAACAATGTTGGGACTTTTGTTGGCTAATTTGAGGGAATTAAGGAAACCTACTTGATGGGAAGAAATCTCTCTATGGCTTATCTATATATATGGTTTTCCGGTCCTCTCTCTTAACCTACGAGATCTGAAAAGTACCCATCACGCATATTGGAGTGGGTGATAAGGGCGATAGGAGAAAATCCTATTTGAGAAAGGAGATCCGCTCATCATCAACATCATGGCACAAGGTATGCTTTTATATTTTTGAGATCATATATTGTTTAATGCATAAATCTAGATCCATAAGTTTGATTTGAATTGCAAACCATATCAGATCTTACATTCCATTTAAAAAAGAAGAAAGAAAGAGAGAAAGGAAAACACCCACCTCCCGTATTGCAGACGCTTCTTCTTCTTGCGGAGAGGAGGAGTAGAGTTATCAGCAGTAGTGAGGCTCTGTTCGACCATTGGAGAGCTAAAAAGAGAAGAAAGCATCAAGCAAATTCAACAATCCAACCTTGTTTCTATTAACTGAAGAAGAATACTACAAAACTTGAATGATATTGATGATACAAAAACAAGATTTCTTCTTTACTTTGATCTGTATATAGACAAGGAAGGGGAGAGAGAGATAGAGATAGAGATACCTGCACTAACTGAAGCCGCCATGCCTTTTTTTTTATAGAGGGAAAATGGAAGTTGGATGGAAAGAGAAAGGAAGTTGGAGGGAAAATTCATAAACCGCGTTTTCGAAGGTTGGTGCCGTGAAGAGCAAGCACTGAGCCTCTGCAACAATTTCAAAAGTAGGCTTTTAAATGTATGATATCTTGCGCGGTAACTCAAAATACAGAGGTTGTGGCCTCACGAATAGGCCTTTCAATGTAACTTGTTGAAATGGGTAGAAAGCCCGGCCCGGCTCAAGATCGAAAATACAAGGCTTTTAAAAAAAATTGATTCCAGTGGGTTAGGCCTAGACAATAATACATTTTAAAGCCCGGCCAAAATGGGACTGGGACTGGGCAGAAACAACCCAGCCCGTTCAGGCCCGGCCCGGCCCGATGCAAAGTCATTTAATAATAATTATTTATATATTACTGAAACTGCCCCTCACTAACAACAAAAAACGACTAATTAGGTTTTAACAAATCCTACATTACTTTAATTTGACTCATGTAGGATACTCATTCTCATTCATTTCTATTGATTTTCTAATTTTCTACTTTTACCGGCAAAAAAAAAAAAAAAAAGTTTTTAACCGTTCCTACATTACTTGACCCATATAGCATATATGATATTCATTCATTTCTATTGATTTTCTATCGTTACTGGCAAAAAAAAAAAAAAAAAAAAAGAAGTTTTTTAACATCGCCAGGTTGCTTGTTGCATTGCATTGTCGGTCCCAAGCTCGGAAAAAATGAGGGTTTAAAGTCCGGTTCACACCGGGTATCTGGTGACAGTAGGAATAATTAGAAAATGTTTTGCTTACGTCCAGGATCGGGCTAAGCCCAAGCCCTGCTCTGTTCCAGCCCGAGCCCATACGGGACGGGATTTGATATAGGCCCGTTCAATTTAGGCCCGGGATTGGACAATACCCGGCCCGGGCCCGTCCTATTTTTGAGATGGCATTGGACAACCCAAGCCTTGGCCCGGCCACACCGATTGACAGGCCTACTCACGAATACGCTGGGCCCAGGCACATCTATCTGGTCAATTGGGCTAAGTCCCAATATAATACAAATAACCCTACAAGGCTATGGATATATAAGCTAGAGAAAGACAGTAGGAGTAGGAGTAGGCAGAGGTGAAATGGAGGAGAAGCTATCAAAAGTAGCTCAGAGCTTAAAACCTTCTCCAATCCAAGAGCTCTCGCATCTAGCCCAAAGATGCGGTGCAATCAACCTTGCGGAAGGATTTCCTGATTTTCCCGCTCCTTCTCCAATCAAACAAGCAGCCATTTCTGCCATTAACTCTGACTTCAATCAGTACAGGTCTCCACTTCTAACTATTTATCTTTCTTTTGTCTTTTAAATCCCAGTTTGGCTGCATGAGATTGAATACTATTGGAACTCATGGTCAGATGAGAATAGAAGAATCTAAGATTTGAATTAGTTGTTTGATGTGGGTATTCGTTTGTTTCTCTTAAAGTGGAGATGATTTGATTGATGGCTATATCTATGTATGAACCTTCAGAGACTACCAACTTTGTTTCATCAGTTTTAGCCACTTATGTTTGGATAAAAGAAGATGGTGGTGGAAAGAGGAAGGAGAATTTGGTGTGCTGCAGAAGCATGTGAATTTATATGCATGCCCACTGCCACCTTAGTGCCTTACTCCATATTGGATTTGGTACCTGATGTGTGAATTTATATGCATGCCCACTGCCACCTTAGTGCCTTACTCCATATTGGATTTGGTACCTGATGTAGACCCACCAGTGGGGCCCACCCCTGAAATCTAAACCGTTGACACTTGCAGTCACTTTATCCCTTGGCGTGGGAAGAAAGATCATGTCGCAGATAGAACCCACTGTCAGATTGATCAGGTGTTAACAAGAGATGCGTCCTGCTGATGGATTTATTGGTGCAGTTTTCATTGATCTCCATTGTGCTGTCACCTAAAAAATGAGGCAGATAGCCCAAGTTGAGATTCTCTGGAAGCTCTTCCTACCTCTGATAAAAGTGAGCACATTCTTTGAGAACACCATTCACAGTTAGTGACTCAGATCACTTGGTAATTTGAAGTTCAGATTGACCCTTTTTTTAATTTTTGAGTTGGGTTTGGGTGGACATTTCTGACTTGATTAATAATTGATTTGGGGCCAGATTAGTCTTGGTTACTATACAACTCATCAACCTAACCCAACTCGACTTATTTCACTATGACCCACCAGCCAGACCCGAACCAACCTCTTAATTGAGGGTTCACATTGATCCTTCTAATTGCTGAGTTGGGTTCAAGCTGAGTTTTCAGCGTGTTTGATAAACTTTCAAACTTGGAAGAAACCATTGAGAAAGGACCATCCAAGAAGAGGACTATTCTTAAGGTAGTTGGATTGAACATTGAGAAGGGAGCAGACCATCTACCCAGGCAGCACCTTTGAGAAGGGATTTATCAAATATCAATGAATGCCACTAATTAGATACGAAGCGTTTGGCTACCTTAAAGAGAGTCATAGTCCCCAATGCTTAACAATTCTTGGCTGATTTTTCATAACAAACTCATCATCTTCATCATCATCATCATCATCAAAGCCTTATCCCAATTATTGGGATTGGATACATGAGTTCTGTTTCTCCATTTCGATCTATCCTTAGACAAATTTTCAGATAAATTACACTTCTTCAAATCTATTTTTACTGCGTGCATAACAAACCCATCAAATTTTTAACAAATTATTTATTTTTGTTTTATGATCTTACATACAAAAGTATTTCTCTAAGCTTCAGGCATGTGCAAGGTATTTGTGACCATTTGGCACAGTTGATGAAAGGAAAGCACGGTTTGGACGTGGACCCTCATACGAATATCGCAATCTGCTGTGGCCAAACAGAGGCATTTGCTGCAGCAGTGTTTGCAAGTATGTTTTTTTCTTTTCATTCATAGCCTTGGAGTCTTCAAAAGTTCAAATCTGTTTGCATATATGTATTTATGTGAGATTTATTGTGTAAGCAGCAATCAATCAGGGTGATGAAGTTCTGTTGTTCGACCCTACATATGAGACATATGAAACATGTATCAGTTTGGCTGGAGGAATTCCAGTAAGTCATTCTCTTAGATGTTCATTCTTAAAAAAAATCCTTCCTCAAGAACTATGTCTACTCTAGGATGTGCATAGCATACGTGTACAAATGTTGGTCCATGTTTCAGTGATTGAAGCCATCACTTTGCTCAGGACATGCTTGCTTATAACTTCTTCCCTGTGGAGAAATCTTAGTGTATTGGTGTCAGGATCTTAAAATCCTTGGTTAGCCTTTGGGACCTGTTTTGAATGCCAAACCATGGCTCCCAAGTGTACAAAATTCTTGGGACATGTATCATATAATTTTTTGCAGTTTCTATCCTTGAAAGGTAAGGGAAAGGAGCATCTCTTATAACCATATTTTGAATCTCAAATGAGTTGATTGGTGATTCATTTGAGTTCAACTAAATCAGCTGACCCAAAACCCTTTCCTTACTTTCATTTTCCATATAGAATTATACTTACAAATTAAAAGTGGCCAACCTTGACGCTTTTGGCTAGATTTGCAGAGTGAGAGTTTTTCTTTCTCGAAAATATGATTATGACTACTTGTGAAGGCTTAATGTAGAAACTATGCAGGTCTATGTGGCATTGGATCCTCCTTTCTGGAGTCTAAATCCTGATAGCTTCATGAAGTCTTTTACTGTTCGTACCAAAGCTGTAGTTTTAAACAGGTAATTAAAATCAATCTAGTGATTAAAATCAATGGTTTTCAATATGGCCAAGCTGAAAATAGAAAATTTTCATTATGAAGGTCTTATTTATGCATTATAAGTTCCGAAAAGTTACCAGTTGCAATTAAAAGTTTATATCAAAGTTCTAAACTGACATGGACTTTTAACCCGTTTTGCTGGGCAGGTTAGTCCAACAAGCGACTGCGCCTGAATGACCTACCTGTGATTTTTTTATCATCATTTTGAAAATAAGTCAAATTTGTTGCTTCTAATGTTAAATGTATATACTATAGTCCAGTTCTAAATATACACTTATTCTCAAGGGAAACTAGGAAGAATCTTTTCATAAGAAATTTATATATAACAAAACAAAATGCATAATATAAATTGGCGGGCCAATAAAAGCCTAGACTGGCTAGTTCTCTGAATTTTAAAAACCTAAACATTGACTTTTATCATTTGAAGTTCTGTTTGTTGAATTGCCAATAGCAATTCAGAGAGAATGCACACTTATTTATTTGTTTGTCCTAGCCTTACATATATCGTGGAACGTAATTATAGAATATGACACAGTCCTCACAATCCAACTGGGAAAGTTTTCACCAAAGATGAGCTTGAAGTAATTGCCGAAGCTTGCCGCAAGATGGATTGTCTAGCTATAACAGATGAAGTATGAACATTCCTTTGCTCTACATTTTTCAATATAAGCATCCTAATAAAATAATAAGATGCTCAGTATCATTAACAAGTAATCTATTTTTGTTCATGTTTTCGTTTTTAAGCTTTCATTTGCAAAGTTTGATTCCTAGAGTTGTCAATTTATGAAGTGCAGGTATACGAATACATAACATATGACATGGGAAAGCATATATCCATTGCCTCTCTTCCAGGAATGCAAGAGCGGACCATTGTAACGTCATCCTTGTCTAAAACATTCAGTGTAACAGGTATGATTCTTTCTTTCTTCTTGATTTACTCATTGTCTGATCACTATTTCATGTTGTGGAAGTGTGCCGTGTATTCATGCTGTCACTTTTAACGTACTCCATTTTCCAACAGTATAACAATGCAAAGTAAGAGAATCATTTCAATCATGTATATTTGAAGACACTAAAGTCGGCTTTGTTCCTTACATAAGACATTTTGAGCAACAACTTTTTATGGGAGAAATGCTAGTCCAATGATGAATCGGATGCTCTTATCTGTGGAATGGCGCAATCACCATTCCATAATGGTTGAAGGCCAATTTTTCTTTGTTGTTATTTTTTCTTTAGATGGATTGAAACCTTGATTAGTACTAAGACAACTTGGATTTCTGATGTGATTTGGTTTTCCCTTCCCTTCTTTTATTCCCCTAATTGTCATCTTACCTCTCTCTACACCGTAGTAAAAAGTAGTCTGTCTCTGTTCTATTAGACCCAGCTCTTAAATGACACCACCCATTCTTCTTCTTCTTCTTTCTTTATTGCGAACTCAGAGAAATTTTATGGACTTTATTATTATAACTCGTTGGAGAAAACTAATGTTTATAGTTCAATGATTAGATCAACAAATATAAAATGAGGATTCAAGAGGATCTATCACAATCTAATATGACAGCTTCCTCAGATATCTAAAGCAAATCCTTCAAGAGTATCTAATTGCCTGATATGTCCTTGAAGTTGTAACCATCTCCTTTCTTTCCTACATAACTATTAAAGTGTCTTCCAATTATAATATTTTCCTTATAAATATATATTTCATTATCCATCTATTAGTTCTCAAAAATCTCCTCCCTTTCACTTCATTCCGCCTAGGGGTGCATAAACATAAGCACTAATAATATTTAGGATTTTTACTTCAATACTAACTTGACTCTGTAATGATATGAGAATGTTCTCCTACGTGCGGATTGCATGTGTAGTCCAGCTCTATGGGGCCAATTTGGGCCCACCTTCGATCTGTCCAGCCCCTTGGAAACTCTTCTATTCTCATGATCTGGCATTAAGACGAATTTTACATTCATTGAACCTTCACTCACCATTGGATTGAATTACAAAAACAAGTCTACGGTTAAGACACCATTAAATTTTATAGCTGTTAAACGGGCCTAAGATAATCTGGTGGGATTATTTTTTGGCTTCCCCTTGTCTATAAGGAGACCTTTCCCTCTGTCCTCCTCCCATTGACAGACATACCTAAGAAGGCCCCACAAGCTGGGCCACATTTTAGCGATATGCAGTATGCTCATAGAAGAGCATTGTGCTGTAATGATAACCTATTGTAGAAACTTTGAGCACATCTGAATAACTCAACTGTCTTATCATTAATGAAAACATCCATAAGAGGAGTGAATGGGATAAATAGAAAAATCTAATAAAAATCTAGTTGGAGCCTATTTCAATTTCTAATTCTAATACATACCTATTAAATATATCTCAACATATCTAATACACTCCTGCAATCATATGCCCTTTCAACCATTAAATGTTTTCAGTATGCTTTTCTTATCAATACCCTTTTAACCATTTTAGTTGCATTGATATGATCCTTGGAGGCATCTTCTGCAAAGAAGTTTATATTTTGCTTCTAGTCTTGTCGGCTATTTGTTTAAGTTTATGATCAATTTTCTGTTGGGTAACAGGCTGGAGGATTGGATGGGCAATTGCCCCAGCTATTTTTGCATCTGCAATAAGAAACATTCATGTCAAAATCACAGATTCAGCTCCTGCACCTTTCCAGGAGGCTGCCTTAACTGCTCTGGAAAGCCCTTCAGAATATTTTGAATCCTTGAGAGCTGTGAGTATTATCTCTTTTTACATATAATTTTCCTGGATGAATTTAAATGTGTGGATGGCTAAATTTGAAAAGGTAAATTGACCATTGTTTTTGCTTTTTGTTTAAGGATTACGAGATGAAGAGAGATTACATCTTGAAGATGCTTGTCGGGGTTGGTTTCCAAATAAAGTTCAAGCCTCAGGGTTCATTTTTCATATTTGCAGAGCTTCCTCATAATTACCAACCTTCTGATGTATGTTGTAACTGCTTGTTCTTTCCATTTGTTTATCAAATTCTGTTCAAGTAAAAAGAAGTCATGATAAAACAAAGACACCACCCCAGATACTTTGAAGCATACATTGTGTCCATGCAGCAATCTGTCTGGTGCTTTCAAGTTTTTTAAGTCCATACATTGTATCATGAGTATTGTTCAATCTACTAATGATGTGCTTTCTCATGCTTTGCAGGTAGATTTTGTTGCTGAACTGATACAGAAGGCAGGGGTAACTGCTGTTCCAGGACGCGGTTTTTTCCATGCAGAATCGAATTCAACCAATTTGAAAGACCTTTCTCCAAGTGGTAGTAGCTATCAGAAAAGATATATTAGGTTTGCTTTCTGCAAGAGCAACTCAACTTTGAGTGCTGCAGCGCAGAAAATAAGTTCATGGATGGGAAAAGCTCTGTAGCTCATGATTTGATTTTGTATTGAGGAGTTCCTGAACGTACTCATGATGGCTCATTTCAATGCAAATTGGGATGAAATAGCTCGAACCGCAGCTACAATTCGTTTGATCATATGTAGCTTTGACCTGCACTTTTTAAATTTCTTGGTAGTTTTATTCACTAATTTGTCTAATCAGGGTTTAGGAATAGTTTTTCCGTATAAATCCCCTATAAATTTATAAATTTGTATTTACATATCTTTATATATCGCTACTAATTCGCATATTATATTAGCTTTTTTATAGTTAAAAATTTAACAACAAAAAATATTTTTTACCAAAAAGAAAATAATAAACAAAATGTATTATAAAAGGCTGGAAAGGCTTCGAAACGTTCACTCAACGATGACTCGGCCGAGTGCATGCTTGACTCGGGCAATAGAACCAAATGGGTAATGTCCCCACCATTGCCTCAGTCCCTGGTTAGTTGCAGGTGAGCATCAATGGCCCAAATAATAGTCAACTGCAATTTGAATTTTGCAGGCAAAAATGGCAGTAAAACATATCAATATAAAGCAAGCTTTGTTAGTTGCTCAGTTGGCAAGGATTATCAAAATCCACCAAGTAACCAATTTCCAGAGAAATGAATCCTCTTCTCACTCCTTCCATTCCATGTGAGTCTTTTTCTCACTTCCATTCCATGTGATTCAGACATGTAGAGGTTTGCATGGTGGTCATTGAGGAAGCATGATCTCAAAAGGAATGGGAAAAAAGACGTTACAAGAAATGCATGTCTTTTATCTCTAACCGATTTTTTAAACTACAATGCAAACACCACTCAACCTTGAGTCTGTTGGCTATCAACCCCCATCTCTAATTGCTTTTGGAGTTTGATCCCTGGGCATTCGTATGAGACTACGATGCCAACACCACTCAACCTTTGAGTGTGTGTCATCTTTGTGTGAGACGATGGTGCCAATACCATTCAACCCTGAGTGTGTTGGCCATCTCTAATTGCTTTGGAGTGTTTTAGATATAAAACACTATCATAAACCACATTGTTTTGACCATGCGCATTGGGAAGGCCCTGCTGAAATGATATTACCTATGTGTTCTAGCTACTACACTATGCACTAATGAGGAGGTTCAAAGAAACAAACCATCAGAGGCATGGCTGCCCATCCTCTCCAATGCATTGCTTTTGCTCACAATGCACCAAAGGGGAACAAGCAATTAGAGAACGTTACTAGCTTTGCTGGGCTTGAATGAAACATGTCAGCCAGGAGTGAGAATGATAGTGGAAGATTTTTTATTTGCCAGAGTTGATGTCAAGATAATAACTAGGGACAACAATGCAAAGAAGCTCTGCTTTGCATCTCGCTACAACTTGCAATAAGCCTCTATTGTCCAAGAGAAGACCCAACGAAATGTGTTTACTATATATGAGAAACAATCAATTATGAGAAACAATCAATGTGGCACTCCACTGTAATGAGAATTTCATAACATTGTTACCATTTTCTACAATCAGTTTCATCAAGAAAAATGTAAAAGAAAACAGCCCAGTTTGACTTAAAAAACACATTGGGTTTGAGGAAGAAGATAAGGTGGAAACTACGGGTTTATCGCATTTTAAAAAGACCCAGCAGAGGGTCAATACCGATCCTCCCCTGTTTAGGTAGGGAGGGTTGATATCAAAGTAGATCTCAGAAGGAAACTAAGAGGGCCCTTTTAGTATAGTCCACATCTAAAGTGATTTTTCTGATAAAATCTTCTATAAACTATCTACTAAAGAATCAATTACTAATTTCACCGCACATTTTTCCCCAAATGTACAAAAACTCTCAAATGCAATTTTTTTTTTCACTGGCAATTATGGCATGTCTATTCAAAAAGAACAAAATGCCCTTAATAAAAAAAGGCAGGTCGTTTTTGACAAATGAAACACTGAAAATTATTTTTAAAAACTGCATGACTAATTTTGTTTGGGCCCTTTAAAAAAGTTCTCAAAGGCTTTCAACAAAGAAATATTGCATCTACAAAGATATTGATAAAATGCTATATTTTCATTTATCAACTAAGGTAAACCACACATCTAAGCATAAAAAAATAGCTGAATAAAATACTTTGTTGATCAACTCGTCAGAATATTAAAAGCAGCACTGCAAACATCGTATTGACATCATTTAAGGACTAGTCGTCATCTTCGTCAAACTTGATCTTCTTTGGAGCAGGCTGCACGCTACCCACCTGTGCCAAGCAAAAGAAAAATCAGCAATTTGGCTAGGGGATTCGATCTACAATTTTTATTTAGTTGCACCCCAAATCAATCACCCCATTTTTTCTCAAGCGCATGCCCCTTTTCCATGGTGGATTCCAATATGGAAAACAGGAAATGAACTTGAAAGCTATGTTTTTCAATGTAAAAGGGCAAGTTTGGATGCATTCAATGACAATGAAAACATGCTATTTCTTATTTCAATGAAGCATTTCACCTGATCAGAAAAAATTGTGACATTCATATACAGACTCTGAATTACAGTGTATACATAACGTCAATGAGCACCTAAGATAAGTCCACATCAGCCACTTTCGCAGGCCAAAACTGCTGTGTCAATGTCTCACTAGTCGCTAAACTATTCTAACTTACAGGCAGAACTTGACCGCCTGACTTGGCCAAACAAATTTAAATTAACTTAACAACTGGGCCAACACCAGCTTGCCTCGCGTTCTCACTTGATGAGGACTGAATGCAAGAAAGACCCAATGTGTTACACAACATGTACACCCAAGTAGAAACGTATGATGCAAGGTGAATATTTGGTATTAACTTGATTGACTCAAACTGGAAGGTACTGACTAACACCAAAAAGTCCACATTGATAACAAACGCTTCAATTCAAATTTGATCCAACTAAACTAACAAGCCTGCGTATAATTTTTTCAAGTTACTTGACTCAGATTGGCTGCAAGCTAGATTTATTCGGTTCTAAATTAGTAAATTATGACAGTTTAAAATTACATATGGATACCTGATGGTAGTTCAAAATTTATGATCAATTGATTATCCTGTTCTTCCATTCATTTACTTTGTTTCTAATCTTGTGCATAATTTCTGTATACCCCCTTTGTATGTTTCTTTGATTTTCAATACTTTCCTGCTATCAAAGGACTGAAGAGAAAGACAACAAAGGATAACAAGAGGCCTGTTCTCTTACAATTTCTGGGCATTCATAATCAATACCGGCAGCCTCAATCTTCTTGCGCCGCTTCTTGTCTCGCTTCAGAATTCCTTGCACCAACTTTTGGTGCTCTTCAACTGTTTTAACCTGAATATCACATCAAAAGGTATTGTTTCATTTAACAAGAGAACATCTGGGGATTGACTAAAAGATGTTCTCTCTTAAACAACCAATAATAATACCTTGTTATGCTTCTTGCGCTCAACCTCTGTCCAATTCAGAGGAGGGTGAAGTATATAGTTTCTTGCTTTCCATCTACAATAGGAGACAGAGAAATCATCAGCTATTAGTTCAAAGTAAAATGGGCCCCAACATGGGCAAGCAAAGAACCAGAAACAGTTTCCCAGATACAGTGTGAGAGTGAAAATGCAACCAAGTAGTTGATTTGATGAGAATGGCAACAGTTTTGAGATAGTATAGAAAATTCTGGTTTTTGCGGACTGAATGTTAACTAACAAAGCTTAACGCCTTGGTAAACTGTTCGATAAAGCTTTGGAGAGTAAATTGCTTGGATCTTCTAAAATGAACAAGGCATCCGTGTGAGATACATATAAATAGTACCTTATATTCAATTCTACTACCACTAATTTATAGATCGTTTCGCATTAGATAAAATGTTATTACACATTTTCTTCTTTAATAAAGTTATTAAACTATCAGTAGCTTACGGTTTACTACCTGACTTTGACATTAACATTTAACATAGTTTTAACTTTGAACTATTTGGCTTGAAAATCGAAGCACCAACCCCTAGCACCTTTCAATGTGCCCTCATCTCGTCATTTGATGTTATTGTTGCATATTGTTTTTTATATAAAAAATAACAATTATACAAATAGTTGAATTTTTATGGCAAATGCACAACTCCTATGTTTGGTTCAATGCACGTTGGGCCAGAAAACTACGGAATTATGAATAAGTGCACATGAGGAGATCTTACAGTGGCTCCAACACAAAAGAAACGAAAGGACTATGAATATGTGATCCAAGATACATTCTGCATCTGCATAAAAAAAAGTCCTATATAAA
The DNA here is from genome assembly GCA_003546025.1 of Camphora micrantha. Taxonomy (NCBI): domain Eukaryota; kingdom Viridiplantae; phylum Streptophyta; class Magnoliopsida; order Laurales; family Lauraceae; genus Camphora; species Camphora micrantha. The sequence goes on along the minus strand of QPKB01000011.1, from coordinate 2,337,207 downwards.
GAGTAAAGTGTTGCTTAGTACAATGGACTAAGCAAAAGGAGAGGCCAAAAAAAAAACTTAGTCGTCAGAAGTGACATGTTGGCATTTGGGGTGACAGTGAACATAGCATAAGAATGAGTGGAGAATTTTTTTCTTTTTTTAATGACGGAGGGTGTCCCACCCCTCTGGGGAGTGGGAAAGTTATTATTACTGAAGAATGCTTCAATGACAATGAAGATGATGGACGTTGTAATGGGACAACTGTTTAAACGCTTTCCTAGGCTCACTTTGGGATGGGGCGGGGGGATTTGAAGATAATGAGTGGGGCCCTCCTACGTACAAAAAATCAGCCCCATCAGATCATCCTAACCTTATCATCCACAGCCCAAGGGTCCAGTCCATTCAGATGGGTGCAAAGCCAGGGGGGGCATGTGACCTACTTGTTTTTTTTTAGTGTGGGCAGGGGCGGGGTGTTCTAGTTGGATGGACCATCAGGTGGGGCCCATTGCGGGTCTAAAGCAACACAAACCTCGTGCATAGGATAATTTTCCTATATGTAGAGCAACTATGCAATGCAATGGAAGCTGTGGGACCCACCTGGGGATGAGGCTAGGGGGATTTGAAGATCTGCCTGGGCCCCTCCTATGTACAAAAGATCAGCCCCATCCGATCATCCAGGAGTCCATTCCATTCGATTCCATTTGGATGGGTGATCAATCGATCCAATGATCTAGTCCATTCGGATGGGTGATAAATCGATCCAACGGTCTAGTCCATTCAGATGGGTGCCAAACCCATGGGGTGTGTGAATTATGTGGTGGAGTGGGGGTTGGTTTTTTTCTTTTTTCTTTTTTTCTTTTTTTTTTTTTTTTTGGAGGGGGCTCCCCACTTGGATGGACAATAGGTGGGCCCCACTAATATATGTGATAACTATAATATATATATATAGAGAGAGAGAGAGAGAGATTATCCCATGCATGCCGTGCACATGAGAAGATTCGTGCACACCTCATAGTGAGGCCCACCAGATGGTCCATCAGGATGGAACCCACCCCCAAACAAAAAAATTAAAACGATCACGGATAGTCACCAATCGCCTAGGTTTGCACTTTGCACCCATCCAAATTGACTGGACCGTTGAATTGACTATGGACCCATTTTTTACGATGAAATTTGTTGGCCATGGATAAAAGGGTTAGGATGATCAGATGGGGCGGATTTTTTTGTAGACAGGAGGGCCCCAAGCAGATCTTTCAACCGCCTAGACCCATCCCCATGCGGGCCAGCAGGTGGGCCCCACAATGAGACACACATAGACTGGTCCATGCGCGCCACGTGCCCTAGATACAGAATATATGAGGAATTCTACAAAATATGCCCCTCTAAAAAAGGGACATTTTTGCCCCTATTTGATATCCAATGAAAGGAAAGCATTTAATGTTCTAGACATTTTAGGAGGGTGTGTAGGATATAATAAGATAACAATGAATGTGATATCTCCTACAAAATAGGAGATTCGAATTTGAAAAAAAAAAAAGAGAAGAGATATAATAGATTTGTTTGGACATGCACGTATCAAATTTTTTTATTAATTTGCTTTACTTTTTCCTTCTTTAACATTTTCATTTTGTAAAGTAAAACAAATTAGTAAAAAAAGAAAAAGCTTAACAGTACAACAGAATTATACCGAAAAGCAAGGGCCAAGCCCCCAAAAAACAAGAACCACTCAACAAGGAATAGCCAACAAGGAAAACCCAAAAAACTAAGCAGCATAACAAAACATCAGCTAAATGGTATGATACAGAATTCTTATTCAATTGAACTAATAAATAAAATTGCTTACAGCCTTGGATGCACTCGCTCAGGGGGGATTAGATGAACTTGCAACATGTGCTCAAACATTAAGTAATTATGCATACAATCAGCAACAATTTTTGCCACCTGTAAGAATCAAGGTTTATTATGAAAACAACTAGACCATTAGATTTGATGGTTGCACCAATTGAACTCTTGACAGGATTGAATAAAAATTAAAATCCATTTGAAGTGAAAGCAAAACCTCTGGAGACTCAAATTCGATGAAGCCATAGTGCTTTGACTTTCCTGTCTAATGGGGCATATGAGAAGAAAGATCAGGATATATGACCATAAGAAAGAAGGGGTAGAAAACACTGAAATTGAAGTTCATGTATTGCATTTGAATCAAATTATGCAGTAGCTGTCATGAACATTGTTCTATCCACGTCACAAACGACAATTAGAAAACCATACGCAAATTGAGTATCAAAAATAGTATGCAGACTTGCATCACAAGAATAAGAATTAAGGTACAAGTCCCCAGCTTTTCATTTCAACAGGCATAGAAATTGAGAATGTAAGAAATAAGAGCACCCTCAACCATAGTCATAATGAGCAACAGACCAAAAGCAGGCTTGAGAAATACCGGGTTTTAACCAAACTTTAGGCCTGATGGATAAGGTCAAGGTCTGGTTGGTTTTAGGCCCAAGATCCATTCCTTTCCCAATTCATCATCTTTCAAACCCCAACTCGCCTCCCCCATCAAAAAACCATACTTCACTCCCCTATCCACCGTATTCATCGTGACCAATAGCTACCAACTAAAGACAATGTTATATTTTGATGTTTTTTAAGGTTTGATTCTCTATTCTTCCTAAGTTTTGGTCTTCACTGTTCAGAACTTGATTTGTTGGGATTAATCACAATAGATCATGAAAAGAGCTTGAGATACTCAGCCATGTCCCCTGATGTATACTCAGCCATGCCTAGAGTATTAGTAGATTGGGATTGAGATGTATCCTAGATTGCACAGAGCTACTGGCAGTCTAGTGTAACCAATAACAGAGTTTTTTTTTTTTTGAAAGGTAAAATTTGTAACCAATAACAGAGTTTTTTTTTTGTTCTCTTTTTCCCCTGATTGGTTGATAAGGGTGCCAAGTTACACGACGTTACTTTAAATGGGTGACGGTGCAATGACTTTTTATGGATCTACCCAGGAGGCTACAGAATAATTAAAAAAAAAAAAAGGGGGGGGTGGGGGGTGGGGGGTGGTGGGGTAGCTTGTAGAGCCTTACATAGATATGGGTCAAGCCTTACATAGATATGGGTGAAAACATGACCACTATCCAATCAGTCTAGCAGTTGTGATATAGAACCTTAAAAAAATTGCAGCTAACCATACAAGGTATTATTCCATTAGGAATAAGTTTAGTTACACTGCAAATAACAATAACAATAGTAGTAGCAGCAGCAACAGCAGCAGCAGCAGTAGTAGTAGTAAAAAAAAAAAAAAAAAGTAATAGGAAGAAAAAGAAGCTAATGAGCGGGGGAAAAGTTTAGTACAACCTTCTTGTTCCTTGCAATTCTCAGATGCTTGATTTTACCAAACTGTTTGAAGAAAGCTGTATACAAACAACTTGATTAGGGAATAGAAAAAAAAAAAAGGATTAAATGAAAACATTTCATAAAACAAACAAGGGAATGAAGGGTCACACCTTCCATCTCATCCTCATAAAACCCATGAGGTACCCGACCAATATACAAGACCGTCGCGATATCCTTCTCGGGTTCTTCCTGTTCTGGCAATTTCCTTGCAGGACCACCTTCTAGTGGCTTCACAAAAATCATTTCCAGTAAAAAGGAATTATGATGAGATGCAATAACATGAGTCAGAATAGCGCATCATTAAAAAAAAATGTAAATTAGTAAAAAAAAAGTACCAAATAGTTATCATCTTCGTGTCTACGTGAAGAAACAAAGTCAGAAGAATTCTTCTTTATTTTCTTCATCAGGGCCTTCTTTTTAGCTCCCATCTCACTAAAGAAACTTGAAAAATGAAAGATACCCATTACTCATTCAATCAACATGAACAAATTCTACAAAACCGTGATACCCATTACTCATTCAATCAACATGAACAAATTCTACAAAGCCCATTACTCATTCAATCACATGAATAAATTATACCCATCAAATTGAACAAAACAAAAAAAGAAATTCTCCTTGAATCAGTAACAGTATCTAATACTACAATCATACAAAAGCACCCATCCAATTAAAGGAGGGAAAAAAAACCCATTTATCATCATCAAGTCCTTGCCAAACTATCCAGCAGTGCTAAGAAAAGTAATACTACCCCTCTCTCTCTCATAGATACAATAGAAAAAATCTAAGAAGAAGTAGAAGATGAAGATAAGAAGAAGAAGAAGAAGAATACCAGAGATTTGGAGGTGAAGAGGAAGAAAGAGGGTTCCGGCCACTTGAAAGTTTGAGAGCTGAGCTGAGAGAGAATTAGGTCAATGTAGAGAACCAAGGATTAAAAGCAAGGCAGGGATGAGACTGGGCCAGGTTAAACCGTGACCCGGCCCTTTTAGGGTTTAGGGACTTTAGGGTTTGGTTGTGGGGTCTACGCATTTAAAAATCAGTCGGGTATTAAATTGGATTTCGGAACCGGACCCATTTAATTATGGGAACCTGTTTTTTGTTCCGAACCCAGTTTCTCTTGGGTCGGAACCTCCGGGTAGTCGCAGAACTAGGTAAACCCATTTACATCCCTAGTTGTGGAACTCCACAATCAAAGTGAGGCCCACAAATTGAAAATTTGAGCTATTTAAAATGAACACCCTCCCTCTATTTGAATCAGTCCAAATTTTACTTTGAATAGAAGTTGATCTTATCGTAAGATTGATCATATGATGAATAATATCATTAATAGTATATAAAATCATATTCATCAATGAAACAAATTCTATCTTCAGGTCCATCTTTTTTTTTTTCCTCTTAACAACAACTGAAATCAAGACAATTGACATGAGGTGGGGCCATTGGTTCAACCTTATATAAGAGGTTTTAGTGAATTACCTATATTTCACAAAGATAAGGCATAATTCAATATTGCTAACCATTTTCTACTTCTATACTTTCTAGCCACTTTTTCTTCCCCCTTGATCAGATGATCACTAAGATCAGATAAAGATGACTGTAGAAATAAATGATCCAATCTTTCTCTTTTCTTTCTTTTTTTTCTCCAAATGGAATGGTGGACCACACTCTGGTAAGTGGTAACATGCATCCTGTCCTATTTTCATCTTGGCTCCATTGTCTCAAAATAAGTCAATTTCTGAAATCTAACAACTAATGATGGCCATCTTTGCAATTCAAAATCTTAAAATAATTGAATTCAAAACTAGTGGGGTGGATTCCTTTTAAAGAAGAGAAGAACTCTAGCAAAGTGGCCTTGTCTAATAAGTTGGACAGAAACAAATTATTTAAAACAATTTGTAGCAATCACATGTTTATTTTATTTATGGGAAATTTTCAAAAAATATATATAATTTTTTTACTTATTTTAAAAAAAGTACATGAAAATATGAATATTTCAAAAAAAAGTGTAAAAATCTTCCACAATTATTTCAACCAAGTCCGCTCCGCTCCCTATTTTTTTTTTTTTTTTTTTTTTTTTGAGAAATGACTAAATACCCTTCCCTTATTAGGGGTTTTTGTCTTTTCTTAACCTCTTTTATTCCAAAACTAATTATTTTAATTTTGATGCTCATAACTATTTAATGAAGCTAGATTTTTAGTAGTTTGAAATCCCCTTTTTTAACCATCCATGCATAAATGTGGTTGAAGTGGGCCTCATTTGGGTTGGACTAGATCATTTGTCTTAAACGATTCCGTAAAGGGAGATTTTGAAAAAATGAAATAAGGATAATTTTGTCATTTCTCAAAAAACTTTATCAAGAGAAGTTGATTGAAAGAATTGTGAAAAACTTTTGTATTTTTTTTTAAGTACTCATATTTTCATGTTCTTTTTGGAAAATGAGCCAAAAGTTTCATACATTTTTAAAAAAAATCCCATTTTGTTTACGTAGGAATTGATTTAGAATTAAATAACTTTTCTTACATCATCTTCTATGACCATGGTCAATGTAACCATTATCTCCTTATCTCATACTAGAAAAAAACCTTATCTAGAAACAAGAATTAGATGGCAGACTTGCTCCCTGATGAAACGATTCAAGAACTTGTGTTAAGTAACTAAAAATCCCAATTATAAAGATATGAATAAAGTTGGAATGTGGAAAATGAACTAAACTTAGCACCACCCCCCATATAATAAAAATATTCAGAACATAGCAACTGCACATGAATTAGCAGTAAGTTAAAACTAAATAGGCAGTGTGCACTGTAACCATGATAGAGGCTGGCAAGTTATGACCACAACCTTATTAGGGCCATGACATCATTATTCTGTGTCTCTTGGGAGAAAAACAGCCAACAATGTGAGTGTTATTATTATTATTATTATTATTATTATTATTTAAAATGGGATTTCATCACTATTGAATTACAGATGAGACTAGGAACTTTTGAGTTTTGCAAGAAATGCAGCCAACAGTGGGAGTGGAATTTCATAGCCAGTGAATATATGGGTATGAAATGTGAATATATATGGTCAGCCTTTTCTAAGATCAGGTGATTGGGCTCCCCAACTACTCTGCACTGTATTCACAGGAACCATGTTTTTCACACTGTAATAAGCCAACCTCAGTCCATCAAATACCAACTCACACCATTCATCTTTTATCCTACACCCAAACATCAACTTCCAACTTATAGAACAAAACCCATATTATCAGCATCTAATAAGGGGGGAAAATCAAGAGTTCAATACAATTAGACTTCTATCACCGATTAATGGTCGTGAAAGGATTGCTTGCTTTGTCTAGAGATACAAGATAACATAAAGAAAAATACATATGATTTTATGGAACATTTCTCACTTTTCACATACAGAGAACTCAACTAGCTAGCCCTCCATTCCAAAAACAACCCTACTCCTCTTGTCAAATTCATATACATGTAAATATTCTTCTCATTCATGGCTTCTAAATTTGTATTAGGCAGAAAAAAATCCAAAAATTTAGCTTCAGCACAGCAGAAGTGACAAAAAGAGTAATTATATGATGAATTTCGATTTATGCATTCCAACTGGTGTATGAACGATCAGCAAGATGCTACTCGTACATAACAAGACCCGCTCTTTGTGCAAATTGAAATCTACAAGAACCCCAGACCATCTCCACCTAAACCTTCACCTCCCATTAGTGGGCAGTCATTTGCATCATGTCCAAAGTGCCCACAGCAAGGCAAAGAGCATCGCCTCCGCTTCCGAGAAACATCAACTGCATCTTTCCCTCGTCTTTCTTTTAGCTTTCCTAAAGCAATAGTCCCATGAGGATTACCAGCTGTAAAGCTCTTAACAATACCATCTGAATCATCTACTTCCGCTAGAATTAAGGAATCATGTGGACCCCCATATGCAATATCATTTGTACCAAGCAGTGGTCTGGGAAATTCTTTAATACGAGATAAGACCGTTGCAATTTGCTCACAAGCAGCATCAAGCCTTTCTTTTGTCTCAACAGATTCTGTAACAAGAGCAGATGCCATGGATTGCAATACCTCAATTTGATCCACATGTTCGCGTGAAGTCATCTGACATAACTTTAAGGGAGATGAGCTGACACCACGCCAGCGAAGAAGTAAATATTGGTCTGGGATGTGAAAACAATTATTTGTTGACAGGACACGAAGAACATGCCTACAGAGGATCCCTGAAAACTCAAACTGATGACAACTACAGCTAATGAGCTCTTCACGAGGAACCCATGTCACCGTGCACCCACCATCCATCTGCGTATGGTGTCTCACAAGAAAACTACCATCTTCCAATTGAAATGATGCAAACTGTGGAGCTAAAACTAGCTCTTCTTGGAGCTTAAAGAATGCATAAGGCGTAAGAACAGCAGCCGCATGTGATTCAATGGGTGACCCTGTTTTGAGAGAGACTTTATGAAGTTTCCGCTGCATCTTCTGTTTTTCTCCAGCTTGATCTCGAAAATCAACAATGATGGCTACCTGCAAAGCAAGAAGGTTAAACAAGCTCAGGCCACAAAACTGAAACAGGTGAAAACTGAAAAGGCATGAGACAATGTTTGATCATACAATTTACTCGGGACTCACAAACACTTAAAACTGTGGCCTACATTTTGGTGACCAAAACCAAATAGCCTTGAGAATGGGGGACATCCCTTACCACCACCACCACCCCCCCCCCCCCCCCCCCCCCCCCCCCCCCCCCAAAAAAAAACCAACAGACACCCAGCCCACAAAAAAAAAAAAAAATAGCAATTATCCTAACCATACAATTTTGTCTGGACCATTGGACAATCAGACGTAATTTTCCATTCACAAGCACCAATCAGCCGGTTAGAATCCACTGCAAAAAAATTATGGAGATAGCCTATACCACAATGAGGCCCATCAGATTATAGATTGCCAAAAGGTATCCCCCACCTACATCATTGCTGGCTGGGTGAAAAAGAGCTATTTCTCTTGATCAAGCATTTTAAAAAAAGGGAAAAAAAGACCACAATTACAAAGCAAAATAAAGGCATCATACTTGCTCTACAAAATGATCAAGCTGAGATTGTGCACTCAAGAATCGTTGAATAAAAGCATTAATTGACTCTGATTGGAAAGTAGTATTCATTCCTGCAAAGAAGTAGTCCCTCAAGTATGGTAACGCCCAAAATGTTCGTAATGCATATAAACTGACAATATGCTTATTTGCATGGAGCCCATATGTATCAATCATCTCCCTCCATCCCTGCTCAAAGTCATCCACTGTCTCCATATTGTAAAGGCGATGGAAATGAGCCTTCCAATTATCATATTGTAAACCCAGAAGTACAGAAAACCAATCAGAGAACTTTGCAATGATGTGCCAAATGCAAAAGGCATGCTTGGTACTCGGCAATGCGGTGGCAATTGCTTCCTTGAGCCACATATTTTGGTCAGTCAAGATTGTTCGTGGTGCCTTTCCTTTCATAAAGCCCAAAAATGTCTGTTATAGATATGTACCAGCATATTAGGAACATGAAACAATTTGAGAAACATTGATTGTGGAGGAATAATAAGATTTTTGTATAGTTAGCATCCAAGGGCATTGAGAATGTACAACTGGGGCTATTCTTTGGTGATCCAGGCTGTTAAATCTGTTGGGCCTTACTGCGGATAGCCCATGCCCTAAAAACTTTCACAACAGGGCAATGATGGTAATTTGATGAAATCGTTGCAAGATAGATTATTAAGAAAGTACTATGGCATTCATTTACATTTAGTGCAAAAATAAGGTAAGTATTGGATTGCTAGGATCTTACAGACCACAGCCTATAGATGGTGAAGCCATGAACATTTTTTAGTGGTGGGTCTAATGGCTGTAAGGTAGTATATTTCATCTTTGGTGGTGGTGGTGGTGGTGGTGAAGAGAGCCATAAACAATCTTAATCACCAAACCACAGGCCCAGATTTACAAGCTTAATCCCTGAGGATATGATTTATGTCACTGGGTCCACAGTCATACAAATCCATAGCATTTCTAAGGTTTTTACCTTCAATGCCCAGGAAAATGAATGCTTATTTTCATCCCGCAAAAGCACACAACCAAAGAAACAGTTCATGCCATTATTGTCAACTCCAACCCATATTCCTAGCAACATGTCATAGGCATCCAAACGGTGAGTTGTATCAAAAACCACAGCATCTCCAAAAGCCTCGTACAATCGGACTGAAGAAGCATATGACCAAGCAATATGCTCCAACCTGTTATGTGCATCTATCTTAAACTCATACTTGAAGTTGGAATCTTCATCCTTTAGATTCTTGCACATTGTAAGAAGGTCGATAGCATCATTGTCTCGATCCACATTCCTGAAAGATTGTAACAGGTTTCTCACATCTATTTCTGTAAACGGTAAACAACCCAGTTTCACACCTTTCTCTAATTCCATCAGTCTTAGCATTTGCCGTACTGACATTCCAGCTTTGGCAAACATACAAATACGGCTTTTGTCATCGGCTGATATGGTACAATATGCAGGAGGAAGGTGAACTTCATTTGATTTTAAGAGCTCATGGTTGTGAATATTACTAAAGCCTGTAATACGCCATTCAGGCACATCAAAATCTGCCTTCTTGACAATTCGCATGTATGCCTGACAACCACAACGCGATGATTTTCGATTTCTTTGTAGTTTGCTTTCATCTGATGGTTTTATCTGCGGATGGCCACCACGATGGCAAGTAAAATCCCTTCTGGTAATTCCCCTACCAACCCCATCTTTTCCTCTGGTTCGATGACGCCTAATTGAGAAACCACACTGCTTTGCGAAACTGCAATAAAATTCATAAGCAGCATCTTGAGAAATAAATCTTTGGCCGATAAATGGTACAAGATTTACAGAGGTTTGCCGTGACAATATCGTGTCCTCAGGTGTTTCCTCTATGGAGCCAATGTCATCAGTTGACACATCTGTACTATTATCAGAAGCTTCCATCACTAATCCTGTTTCTTCAGACACTTCTTCCATCAAAGATAGGTGACACTGCAGATATAATACCTGTGTACAATATTCTAATGATTATATTATCACAATAGAACATCAACCAAGAACCCAATAAAGCAACCAATAAAAATCATGAAAAAGTTCAAATGTTTCCTTCTTGAGTCAAGATAAGATAGGAACCACAGAAAATGTACAATATGAGGAAATAAGTGCCTGGTAAATATCCAAAATGGGGAGAGAAATAGGTACTACCTCAATTCTTTCACTGTCATAATGCCTCCTTTTCTTTGGAAAAAAAGAGGGTTATAATAACATGCAACCTCTTTGAAATGTTCTGTCATTCTTATGCTTAACGATTGCCAAAAATTTTTGTCAGGATAGTGCCTGGTAAAAATTTTGGGGAATGGTTAAAAAGAAGACACATAAGCATACAAAAAGCTAAGCATCAAACTTCAAGATGCAAAACTAACAAACTAAAGTCAACGAATTTGTTAAGCCTGGGAGGTGCTGTTTGAAGGACTTCAAAGTAATCAAATCCTTAATCGTTAGTTAACAGACAAGTGCGAAATTTGGGCTGGAGGCAAGGAAGGCACATGCTTTTCTTCTTTCAGGGCCCGGGAAGCTTGGGCCACTGCTAAAATCCATGTGTGTGTGATTTCGTCCCCTATGAACTGAATCACACAGAAATTTGCAAATTTGTGCGTGTGCACATGTCCTTGAGTGCAAGTGTGTTAAGTAAAATGTATTTTCTTCGGTTTTTTAAAACAAGTAAAATACATTTTCTTCAGGTACTAGGAGTTGATCAAAATACCAATCCACATAGGTCTCGACTTCAAGATGACAATAAAATCTCTGAGAACGCATCCATCTCTGGATCTGGCTAACTAGGCTGCAGATTGAGGAACATCAGCATTAAGCTTCATCGAACTGAGAGGATATCCCTTTACGTGGAAAGGCATCTACAAGGAGTTAATTATAGAACAGTTCAACAACAAACTTATAAATTTCTTCTTCAAGCATTTTCTCCAAATAGCTCAACCTCTTCGTCTCGCAAACCTCTCAATGCAATTAGTCAAGTTTTATGCTTGCCATGGTAGTCATGCTGCTAGTACATAATAAAGAATAGCTGAATCCCAAGCCTTTCAAAAGCTTTAAACCATATGTAAACATAAATCTTCTAAAGCTTCTAAACATCCTGCATGAGTTGGTCTTATCATGCTAAAGCTTGCAGTGGCTTCTATCTCTCTCCAAGTAAATACACCAATAAGAGAATTTATTATTTACATACTTAATGCACAGCAATATTCATCAAATGCTCTCTCATTTCTGTTAAATTCTTGCCTCAATGCTTTTTAGCATCAATCAAATTATATGCTACTAAACGAAAAATCTTCAAACTAGCCCATGTGTAGGACACAAAAACGCTCACACTGAATTCAAAATTAAGTTCTAGTGGCTATGAAACTTTAACTTGGGTGTCCCTGAAACATTTTACTTAGAACCAACAATAGCTTGATCAATGTAATAACTTACAAATAGAAAGAGATATCAATGTACGCAAACATAATAAAAACACATAAAGACCCTACATATCGATCAATAGCGCCCGTAAATAAGAGGCCCTCTTGGAACAGGCTGCTGAGCCTGTGGGGGGGAACTGGAAGCATGCCAATCATCAGGAAATGAGGTTTGACAGGTCATCAATGGGATGGGAAGGACGATTTTGCGGCATCAAATTTATCCAAATCCTAGCCATTAGATAATGTCGGATAAATACAAAATTTGTATGATCAATCAATGGGTTCATGAAACTCTCATCATAATCATAATCATAATCAAAGCTTGTCCCAACTATGATGGGGTTAATGAAACTCAGTTGAGTATCAAATTTTGGTGAGTGCTAATTCATAAGAACCCAAGTGTTTAGGGTCAAGATCCTGTCATCAATAAAACATATCTAATGCATTTGGGTGAAAAGATACCAAATTTACACTACCATAACATATACACAATGAAAACTATACATATGCATTACAGAAAGCCAAGCAGAAACATACCCAAATTCACATTTCTCTTCCCAAGAAGAGCCACGTAGCTCAAAGCTTTCTCTCTCTCTCGCTATTAGCTCGTCTAGATTTCAAGGCCAGCTCCAAACCCTAGAAATCCCCAAAACCCGACGCAGACCTATCAATCTCAATCGTCCAGACAAAAGAATCGACAGAAGTCGGATTCAATCATATCACGAATTATCCCCAAATCAATTGGACAGAAACAAAACCCTAATTGCAGAATCCTGGAATTCGTCAAATGGGATACGACCCGAATCTGGGATTTCACGTATACCGTTTGGAATTGAGGAAGATGAACTGAGCAGAGGAAATGGAAGGGGAAATCGAAGGGGGACTGTTTATCCCGGGGAGGAGCTAACGTGCGCCCAAGGGGAACACGGAGCTAACGTGCGCCCGGGCGTTTTGGATGCGACGGTTGAGCTCATGCGACTATCGTGCGCATGAATTTCGTTGCGGGGGTTGGGGGGAGGGGATGTGTGTGATCTGCGCTCCCTGCGCACGTCGGATCGAACGGCGCACGCGATAAGGCTGGGGGTGTAAGCTTCTCACGGTGGCGTATGTTAGACAAACCCTAGGGTGGGGAAGCCATTTTGTAGGGGGTATTAACGGGTCGGGTCATGGTGGACCTGAATCTGATTGTATTTTATTTTTATTTTATTTTTTCCATCTTAAATCTTAAATCAGAATTGAACCAAGATTTGTCATTATTTGTGTAATGCCGCAGGAGAGGATATAGGGATTTTCTCTACCATGAATATAGAGGTCTGGAGGGAGGGATAGATTTTTCATAAAGAGTCGCACTCATACACCAAATAATGAGAAAAAAATAGATAAAAAAAAAAGAATTATAAATATGCTACTTTTATGTGGACTTGTTGCTGCACAAACGTCTCCTTAGGATGTATTTATATAATGAAGATTTCATGACAGTGATGAATCTTGTTCTGATTTTTGAACGGTCTATTCTTTTTATTTAGTGTGAAAATTTCTCTTATAAAAAATAAAAAATAAAGTAATTATTTGTTGTCGATAAAAATGATTTTGATTTCTTTTTAAAAGGGAAGGAACTTTGATCCATCTCTCTTGTAAAAACAAGAATTCATGGGGTACGAGACTTTGAACCCAATGTCGACAAACCAAACAGGACTGTGGGCCAACTCAAAGCCAGAGTCTACTATTATATAACAATAATAATATTATTATTATACATTCTTCTTACTCAAATAACCATAAGGTAAAGGATGGTAAAAAAAAAAACTCTATGATAAATAGATCTATTCATCTTGGATTGTTGTTCAACTGGTTAGGGAGATGATATATCACCTTGGGGGCGTGGGTACATGAATTCAAGTTCCTTCTAGCAGGAAAACCAATATACATATATCGCTCATGAGGGTAGTTTAACATAGGCCTCGATTAAGTGACTACCAAAATAAGAAATACTTGGATTATTAATGTAGACAGGGTTGGACCCATGTATTGGGCACCTAAGGCATCCGCCCCCGGCAGATGTAGAGAAATCCCATTAAAAATTACCACGCCCCACACACTTATAACCCATCGCCCCCAACCCAACTCACCAGAAAACCAAAACTCCTCTTCTCAAAAATCCTCATCACTCTTTGCCTTACTCACTCTCAACAAAATTCCTCTCCAGTCAATTGCGTCTCTACAGACATCGTGCTCTCTCTCGACAAGCGTCCCAGTAAGTGTTCCCCTTTCTCTCTAAATCTCCTCACACCGGACATAACTAAACCCAAGTCTTTCTCTATTCCCTAGGTTTTCTAAAACCCAATGCTTTGATCCCTAAACCCCAAACACCATCCCTTATCATCTCCTTTCCCTATTCCCCTTTTCTTTTTTCTTCTTTTTTCTTTTTTTTTTCTTTTTTTTTCTTTTTGTTTGTTTTGAAGACCAGTAAGGTAGGTATTCAAAGGATTTCTCATTTTTAATATAGTTTAGCTGGTTCTTTTACTGTTGGGTTTTTTATTATGGTTTTCTTCATTGGAGTAATTTTTTCATTTTTTCCCTTCCTTTTCTTTTGGTGCTTTTTACTTTTTTTGTGGCTTTGTTTGTTGATTTATACGCAATTTCTTGAGGTTTTTTTTTTTTTTTTTTATCCCTTCTTCATATGTAGAAGTTAAATTTCAAACCTTGTGGCTCCTCATAGTCCATATTGTATCACTTATGTGATTGATGCATATTGGGTTTTAGTCCGAGAAATATAAAATTCTATACTCTGGTTTATTTGAATTTTTATGCTGGCTTTTTATTGAAATCCACTTATTCAATTTGATCAATATTACGAGTATGAGAAATTGGCTTTATACTCAGCTTACCAAAAAATTATCAACATTTTTAATTGACCATCGTCTACCTCACTCAAACAAACTTCCTAGGCCCGCCCCTGGATGTAGCTACCGAGCTTACATTAATAATTCAAGTATTTTATATGTTATATAGTAGTCCTTTCTTACTTACATATTTTATTAGTACAGGTATTATATAGTTGGCCTTAAATATTACAATAATCAAATCAACTAGTTCTATTTTCCAATGTCTCACGAGTGTTCTATCTGAGCAAAGGTTGAAAAGTCAAAAAAAGGCAGTTAGTTTTTTTGGTATTTTTTATTTTGTTAAACAAGGCAGTTAGGTATAAGCACTAATGAAGGATTCCTAGAAAGCTAAGAGGATTGACAATCCTTTTTAGGAACCGAATTAATTTACAGGGATAATCCGGCGGTCCAGAAAAATGGAATCGACAAGTTTGTGGGACTCACAGAGCTCAACCCTATGACTAATCCAGTCTCCACACGTTCATTGTTGGAGTCAATTAGCACACCCTAAATTTAACAATCATATGAGTGTTTTGTCGCGTATGTAGATTGATAGCCCATAGAGGAAATGGAGTAGGTTGGTGAAAACATGGATGGAAGTAGTATTAATGTTATGGAGTTGGTTCATGGGGCTATGAGTGGCTGGTTTGGTTACATGTGATGAGGACGCTGGGAAGAAGAGGAGAAAGAGAAAAAAGAGAAAGAATACCAAATAGAAGATGAAGAAGAAACAAATGAGGATAGATAGTGAAAGAGAAACTAGTAAGAGAAAAGAGGAGAAGAGAGAGTAACTAGAAAAATAAGGCAGCTTACCACAGCAGCCTCCCCATCTTCTCTGTTGATGACCATGGAGTACCATGTTATTTGGGCGTGTTTGACAAAAGTACACAATTTCAGAATTTCCTCCGAATTTTTCAAAAAAAGAAAAAACAACAACCTCCTTTCTCTACTAAAAGGCAAAAAAAACTACATTTTTCTATAATTTTTTTTTTTAAAAATCCATACCAAACAACTAAAAATAAAACACCATCATAATACCTTATATATCATTACAATTTATATTTTATTCTCTCTTGATTTTATGCTTCACCTCAACGTACTTCAATTCATTATACATCCAAACACGCAGACGATATCACCACCCATACATGCATATTAGACTGTCAACTTTTTACAGAAGGTAGACCTAAATGAATGGTTTGGTTCTAGATCTCGACAACCTCTAAAAATGAAACTTTCTTACTGAAATTTTCACAAAGACTAGTGCTATCACCCCTAGGGGTATTTTGGTAAAAATGCATGATATCATATGATGTTTTGTTTACTTAATTAGTGCTATCCATTTAATTAGAATCAAGACTAATTTTTTCATAAAAGTCCCATGTTAAAATCACAAAGGACACATTTGTGTAACATTGGGATTTTGTGATACCAGTGGGTTTATTCGTGAAATCATCCTTCTCTAAATGAAAGGCTTTACACGGATCCAGGAAAAATTATTTTAATCTTTTCTTCTTCTACTAAAAAATAAAACACCAAATAGCTAAAAAATTAGAAGCTTTTCTGAGGTTTGAAGGAATCTTTGACATGGCAAACCCTATTAAAGCACCCTTCAATCTTTTAAAGGTCCATGCAAATTCAGGAGCTGTCAAGAGTGAAATGATTAAATGCCCCACAAATCCCAAAAAAAAAAAAAAAAATCATAAATTCCCAACACTTACCTTGTTTTTTTTTTTTTTTTTTTTTTTTTTTTTTTTTTTTTTTTAATTTCTTTTCTTGGGTAAAACACTTATTTTTGTGAGGGTGTTTGGTCATTGAAATAAAGTCCATGCTCTGTGCATTTGTCTTGCCCCATAAATCATGAGAGGGGTGGTGATGGAAGATCCAGGTGGTTCCACCCCATAGGTACACTGTTAAGTAAATTTGAAGTTAATTGATCAGTGATCCTAATTCTTTCCCCTTTGGCCAATAAATTTAACGATTTAAAATATAAAAAAATGGATTGACACCTGATCCAACAATCCAATATCAACATATAGGTGAAAATCTTCATGGGATGACATACTGGGGGTTTATATGGTCCATCCAAATCTATCATCAAGTGGACCCAACATGCAGTTCAAACACCTTGGAACAAGAGGGAATTCATTTTCATTATATATATATATATATATATATATATATATATGAGAAATATTCAAGTGAGAACTAGTTCTATGAGGGCTTTTTTTGCGGGCCAACTAGCAACCCATCCAAACCTAGCAACCAATAGAAAACCCCCTGATAGTCACTAATCTCAAGGATTGGCACACATCCGAATGAACTGAACCGTTTGATTGAGGGTTGAATATTTTTTTGAATATGAAATCATTAAATGTGTGGGCCACAAATGAAAGGGTTAGGGGCATGTGTTTGAAGTAAAAGTTGATACTTAGGGTGGTCTCACATAGATCTTTCCATCCCCCGATTATATCCCCAAACGGGCCACATAATTGAGTCCCACAAAAAAGTTCTCATATAATACGTGAAAATTAGTTATCAGAGAGAGAGAGAAAGAGATAACATGAACCCAGGGAACAATGGGGAATTCATTTCCATTATTGACAAGTATATGCTCATTATTACATGCTACCCCCTCTCGTTGTAAAATAGCTAGCAGGGACGTCCGATGGCTGCACACCTCTTCTTGATCCAACGGATGCCTTTCTTGAAAGAGTCCTTGACCCTCCTCTCCACACCATACATCTTGTACTTAGCCACCCTCTTCCTCCTCTTCATCTCTGCCTTGTTGAAGCTGCATGAAGAGGACGATGACGACGACGACTTCTTCTTCTTGGCCCTGCGTCTCGCAATCTCCATGGAAGAGACAGAGATGGCGAGGGGAAAGACCAAGGGAATGAGGAAACAGAAAGATGAATTCGACTTAATTTGTTCGGTCCTCTTCCCTTTTTTAAGGCTTGGGCTTGTGTTTGTCACACTCTATTTTTAGAGAGAGGAAGAGAAAATGAGGTGGAGAGTAACAGAGTTTGTAAGCTGTCCGTTAAGATGATCTGGATTCTGGATGCACATGTTCTATTTTTCTTTTCTAATGTTCCAGCTCATGTGACCACTTACACGCCTGCTCATAAGTGGGATTGGGGTAAAGGGAAAGGTCTCCTTATAGGTGAGGGTCATGCGAAAAATTTTTAGCATCGTCGGATTATACCGGCTCTTGATTTAAGGCTTTAAATTTTTTTTGTCTTTTAATCATAGATTTTTTTTTAGAGATTCAATCTAATAGTGGATAAAAAAAAAAAAGGATTTAAGAGAGTAAAATGGGACTGATGTCAAATCATGGGGGATGAGAGTGTCAAACCGAGTTGATCAAGTGTGGGCTCCATAAGGAGCGCGCAGCACAGTACATGTTGTTGCTTAAGAGCATCTGTAAGGTTTATGGGATGAACACCCTAAGTATACACTTAGGCGCAATATTCAGGGCCTTAAATTGCATGGTTGATAAGATTCCTTTGACCTGACCAATAGAGATTAAGAAGATCATCACTGTACAAAATAAAATATGTGAACGCCATTAAAGGCCCACAGCCACAGGCCTATCAAATTTAAGAGGACTTCCAGTCTTTGTGAATTGAGAGGATGAATATATGCATTTTTTTTTTTTTTCCTTTTTGTTTTCCTTCTATACTAAATGAACAATGCATCCCCAAGGCATTCACTGTTTTTTGGTAGGTTCGAAGCCATTCATTGTCCCTCCCAAAGACATGATATATACTGGTGTGCTGACTAACTTGCTAAAGTCCCGGATAAATCATTTGTTTACGTAGAAAATATATATATATATATATATATATACTAGTAAGATATATTTAATAGGGAGGTGCTCCTATAGGAGCTTCTCTCACTTTACTATGAGAGAAAATGTGGGGGCCTTCACATCCATATCCAATGTCAACAACTTAAATGTGAGGGCCCCACTTTTATCTCTCACCTTATTATGAGAGATAAGGTGGGAGCCCTCATATCCATATCCAATGTCAACAACTTAAATGTGAGAACCTCCACCTTTATCTTTCATAGAGAGCATCTCTCACCTTACTATGCGAACTCCTGTTTTTTAGCTTCATTAAACAAAACTCCATAGTACGACCTGAATGAGACCCTGAATACTTTCATAAGAAGCCCGAGTGATGTTGGGCCAATGGGACCCGGGGCCCAAATAGGCGGACCAAGAATCAAACGCAATCAATCACATCCATCTTTAGGATCGAACCCAAACAATCAGGCTCATGGCTCAAATTATGGGCCCAAAAGGAGGAACTTGCCCATGGATTCTTATGAGAAGTTCAATCTAATCGTTCTTCTTCTTTCTTTATTAGGGCATGTTTGTTTGCATTAGAATACATTATAGCTATTCGAACTAATTTTGTTTACAAGCTTACTTTTAGTAGCTAGGAATTTGGATCATTGTATGTTCATCAGTAAATCAACTTCGATCTCAGGCTTCAACAGAAGTGAAGGATCATACTTGGGTGTTTGCATTCTTTGAACCTCCTGAGGCTGAGAGATCATATATATAAGCTCATCCTTATAAATTCATCAGTGAGAACGTAAAATTTTACTCTAAATTAGCATTATGCCTACCAAATTGGTCAAGTGTAAAACCCATAGAAACAAAAGAAGTAAAATAACAGGTTTGTTTGGCTGATTGTAAGGATCCTTCCCTTGAATTAATTTCTTGATCTGGCCGGTTAGCTAGCGCTTAATTGTACCGTCCATAAAATGTAATCCTAATTAGTATTATGTGCACCAAGTAAGAAGCTTCAAATAGAACCATTGCTTCAGCTTAAGAGGCATTGAACTACATTACCTCAAATAGATTTATAAATGGGTGGTGCTCTAGTGAGAGACACTCTCACAAACCATATGAGAGAGAGCAATCCCAGCCCTCCATTTGGCTGGAATGAAGAGTAAAAAAGCAAGCAATATTCCTTTGAGAATTTGCGCCCAAATGAAAATTTCAAAACCTTTTTGTTGAAAAGCCCTCTTTCAATCTCACTTTTCTATCTCATCCTCTCTCCCAAATCTTCTCTTCGTTTCTGTCTCCTCTCTCCCTCATTTTCTCTTACTTTTATTCACTTCCATTTGGGCTCCATCGATCTAGTTGTTGCTCCGGTGAGATTTGGCTCGACGGCGGAAAGAGGCATAACGTTTTTCTCTCCTCTTCTCCCCCTCAACTTCTCCGTTTGATCTGGCTCGCTAAAAAATTGGTGCGATGCGTGCTATTGTGGGAGTCCCACTTACGCGTAACACGCGGGGGTAGGAAAGTTTTTCTTTTCTTTCCGTTTCTCTCCCCTCCCCTCAGTCACTTTCTCAACGGTCTCTATCGCTACGGTTCCTCGACATAGTGCCTCCGGCTCATCTCTCACGCGCTCCCAACCTTTTCCTCAACCTAGTTAATCTTTCTCTCTCACCATCTGTGTCGTCTTATCTCTCCCCCCTATCCATCTCTCCCAGAAGCCCCATGCCATTTCTCTCTGCCACTGCCAGTTTTTTTGTTTTTTATCTTTTTTTTTCCTGAACGTGTGAAAGCAGTTGGGTATGAATTAGGAGCTGTGCTCTGGTTGTGAAGATGCTCCTAATGTAATTTTTTTTTTTTTTTAAGCTTTAGTAAAGCAAAGAGATATTCATGTATTAATTCAATCAAGTGTTTATAGTCAACAATGATGTATTTTTGAGAAAGGCACAGTGATATTTATGTATTAATTCAACTTGTATCAGCATTTTTTATTTGATTCTTCAGTAGTGCATTATGTTTTGAATTTCTCTTTTATGAAAAATTATTGGTAGACCTGAATATTTTTAACGATGGATGATGACCGGATGAATTTTATAGTTGAATACCAGTAGATTGATTTTTTAATTCTAAATAAATGGGACCAGCAATGACTTTGTGAATTAAACCACCGCTCAGGTAGTCAGAAGTGGAGGCATTTCAATGTTGAAGTGAGTGAGTGATAAAACCAATTGCAGTACTTTGGAGTAACCAGTCCAGCCAAACTACAGAACCCATTAAGCCCGAACTACACCATTAGTTCATCTCAGTTACATAACAAAAAAGAAAATCCATGGTCAACTCCATTACATATATTAATCTAATATTACATAAATTGATTAAGAATAATACACACATGAAACAAATAGGGCACAACGCACAATTATCCTTAAGCTTGGTTGCCCTGCACCTAGGCTACTTGTAACTTGGTCGCCTTGGCATGTTGAGGTTGATCTTGAAAGTGAATAAAAAGAAGGGAAGATGAGGGAGAGAGGAGACAGTTGGTAGGGAGGATGAGACGTTAGTGAGATCGAAAGAGGGATTTTGAACAAAGGGTTTTGAAAATTTCATTTGGGCGACAATTCTTAAAAGGATTACTTGCCTTTTGACTTTTCATCCTAGCAACTGGATTTGAAGAGTAAATGGAGGGCTGAGATTCCTCTCTCTCTCTCATAAAGTTGGTGAGAGTGTCTCTTTATATATAGGGAGATGCTCCTATGAGAGATATCGCTCACTCACCTTATATGATCAAAGGTAGGAGTGGGGGCCCTCACATTTAAATTGTTAGTATTGGATATGGATGTGAGGGTTCTCACCTTATCTCTCATAGTAAGGTGAGAGTGTCTCTCTTATGAGCACCTCCCTTTATAAATAATCTTCATGAAAATTTTCACATGGGGTAATTTGTGAAGAATGTACGGCATCCCATATGGACATGCGTCAAATTTGGGTTCGCGGGAATTCGAAGGGCTTAAATTTGTGCTTGTGGCAATTCGAAGGACATAGTGAGTGCAATTCATAGGGGGCATAGAGGTTTGATTGAGGCTTTGAGCTATATGATAAGTTGTTCTCGTGCTACCGGAGAGTGCATTACAGAAAACATCAAGCATACAGTGCAGCAATAGTTGGGCGTGCAAGTACTCCAAGCCAAATAAATACAACTGGACAACTTAGTTCCAGTTGAAAGGCAAACCAACAAAACCTAAGGTTTTAATAAAATCACACGCATCTTAAACACATTTCCCTATAGCTACTAAAAAATGTGTCATGTGTTGCATCCCACCTTTGTATCAGGGGTACCCTTCACTTCCATTGGAGTCAAGTAACTCAGGTGAGTCTGACCAAATACCTAGTTTGAGTCATATAAATCAACCTACTCAATAACCTATGGAATCGAACGTTGAATCTATTTGTGCTATCACCTAGGGGCCACAGGGGTTTTACCCGGCTTCTCCCTAGGCCCGGAGGGAATAGTCCAGCCCAAAGGGGGTCTTGGGAAAAAAAAAAAAAACCCATTTGGATCGAATGTAATTGTCCAGGCTCTTGGGAGTCCACTTGATGATATATAGGGGGTCTCAATTGGTCAGGCTATGGGCCAGATGGACAATCCATGCGCAGCCAATCATCCCCGTAGATTTGCGAGCTCAGGGTTGTTGGTTTGCGTAAAATACATAGAAATTCATGGTGAAATATAATGAGTTCACTGAATGGTTATTAAAGATATAAGAGGAGTGAAGTAATACTTAGGAATTGAATGCTTTGAAATTCATGGTGAAATAATTAAGCTCTACTGAAGGATTATCAATGAGAGGTGAAGTATGAAGGCTATGAGATGAGGGGTAAAGGATATGAGATGGAAATGTAGATGGGACCTTGAATTTCGTAAGTATGTATTATTTAGTTAACAAATGGGCCCACTTGCCCTACAGTTGGCAAGCATGCATCTTCAGCCTTCAGATTGCATCCACCGTGAGCTGGGGTTTAAGATGCATGCAAATGGGCCCACTTGCAGACGTTTTCTCCGACTTAGACAATGGAAGCAGTGGCCCTGAGTGTGTAGATAGTCAAGCAGCTGGAAGCATGACACTATCCTCTCTTTTATCAAAGGGTAATAGATATGGTGATAGCTAGGTATCTATTTCTCATCTTCGCTTGATTCATTTCCCATTAAAGGGGAGGGTTTTTTATGCTCATTTTTGGATATTAGCTTTTCGTTTTTCATTTTTAACCACTTACAAAAATACAATCCTACGCATTCCATTATATAAAACAAGCACTTAGATAGAGTAGTCTAGTTTAAAACCTAGAAAAGTAACTATGCACATCTCATCATTAAATGTTAATGCAGTAATCAATATAATTAAAAATTATAATCTATCAAGTAAACATATCATGCCTTTATACTAATTAAACATGCTTCCTCTTTTATACCCCACAAAAAAAAAAAAAAAAAACCATGCTTCCTCTTTAGGCCTACTATTGCCATGGGCAAGAAACTGTCCAAGACCAATTGAACACCCACCCCCCAAACCAAGAGATAGTGAGTGAAGTTAGAACTATGACTTGTTGGACACAAGTACTGCTGGTTTCATTGAAGGCACATGGAACCTGTGAGCTGGGTGACCTTGACCTTGTTAGTCAATGATTAGGTTTATCTTATTACTCCTGGTTTATTAATTATATATATGAGACACGGTTTGAGGGGACACAAAACAAATAAAATCAAACTCCTCTCAAGCTACCATACAAACAGCTATTCCCCTGTTCAGCGTTGGATTCCCTTTCTCATTAAGTAATCTTTCAATGCATAGAAGTCATCATTCTTTCTTTATATATGGGAAAGTCACTTAACAAATATATGGGAAAGTCACTTACAAGTTCCAAACCAAACTCAAGTCACATCTGGTTGGGTTTCACTTCTTTAAGCAATGGTGGACCCACTTCTATCCAAGAAGAATGACCCAAATGCCCCTACCTTATTACACTTTTAACAACATTGCAATCTACACTAATCTATCATCATTTTGAAGTTTGAACCCAAAAGAGCTGGACTATGTATGAGAAATATTTGGTCCACTCTAACCTATAGTGTTGATATATATGTAGAAAAAAACTACGCGGTGTAGACAAATTGTCCAATACAAAACTCTCTCCTTAGTGATTTATATGTTGAAAAATGACATTGTTCCGAAATAAAATGAAATGCAAAAGTTACTCCGTAAAGTAGTACCTTTTTCTAAAATGCAGCACTTATCTGAGGCTGTAGCTCAGTTATTTGACTTTGTTTGCAGCAATCTTGATGAAATTTCTTTTTGTTGGAAATTTTTGACAGCTTAAACTAGCATATTCATCCTTGATGTCACGAACCTTGAGTTTGGTGCGGACCCAAGTGTTTAGCATGCGGGAGGGACCGGACCACTGAGATTCTTGAAACTCATTAGATAAAACCTTAAATTCTTTATTTTGCTATTTGACCATTTCACTTTACTGTTGTGGGTACCACTCAAATGAAAATCCTCGATCTGCCACTGTCTCGAGCGTTTGTGAATCAGCGAAAAGACAGCATTTGAAGTTCTCATAAAAAAATTATTCGCCAAATAGGAATTCACTTGTACCATCTACGCAAACAGTAAGGATTATGGTAGATTTCCTTACACGGTAGATCAGGTTTAAGGAAAAAACACAGAGCCTTCGTGTAAAGTAAATCGGTCAACCAATCAGAATCAGGGGCATATTTGAAAACGGCCCCTGTTGTCCGCGTTCAACGTGTTCCTACCCCACCATCTACTCGTTTCAAAATCTGTCCCTCCCACGCCTCCTTCCTTCTCTCTCAACACTATATATCAAACCAAGTAACCAACTATCTTTCTCATCTCCATTCACAAATTTCTGTCTAAAATCTGCAATCATCTTCAACACTCAACATTTTCTCAGTTTCCCAATCTCTTTCTCCTTCTCCTACTAAACTGTATTTAGTACATTTTACTACCAGTACTACTAGAACTACTGCTGCTCTTATTACTCCAAAATGGCAAATAAGAGAACAGCATTAGCAGGTCGGGAATGGAACTTCCTGCGTCTAGCCTTGTATTGGTCTCGAAAAGGCGGCATCTTCAAGCGCAGAATATTGACAGATATCCTCCCCAACTATGTCAAACGCCTCCGCGCCACCCCCAACAACTCCATTCCTTCCGGCGAGCAAGAATTCTCCTTCGACAAGACCCCAATGTTCAATTTTAGATCGCGTCGCTCCGCGTGGTTGAGATTCCGATACCTCCCTTACATCCCATGCATTAATCCATCAGTCGCCTTCGACGATTATGATGATGAGGATGATGGTGTTTATAATTGCAATGAGGATATTGGATCCTATGGAGATGAAGATTGCAAAAGTGAGAAGAGTGGCTGTGAAATATTGAATGATGGGGAGCTGTTGGATGAAGGAGAAGAAGGGATTGATTCAAAGGCAGAGGAGTTTATAGAAAGGTTCTATCAGCAGATAAAATTACAGCGCCAAGACTCTTATTTGCAATACAATGAGATGCTTCAAAGAGGGATCAGTTGAAGAAATCTGAAATTTTAGAGGGTCATTTTTTTATTTTTTTTTCACTAGTTCATCATTTTCAGCCATCGTGTGTTGGTTTTTTCATTGGTTTTACTGAGGCCTTATTGCGGCTTTTTTTGTAAATATTGAAAGGTTTCCGTGGGATTGTTTTCATATATATAATGAGTGTTTTTTTTTTTTTTGAAAGGTTGGAATAATGAGTTTTGTTATTTAATAAAGTGAATACGTAATGGGAACTCATGCAAGTAGATTGTTGAAGAGAGAGAAATTTAAGGGCTTGTGTTCGTTTGCATGGAATTGAATATGCAGGAATTTACGGTCAACATCGGTATAAGCAAAAGTTTATTAAGGAGATAAAGGGAGAAAGATAAAAAATGAGATACAGAGGGGACCTTTACTTTCATAAGATTTGAGTTCCTATAGGGTGGGTATTCATTTCTCATCTCCCTTTTATTCATTTTCAATAAGGAGCGATTAATATTCTATGGTTTTTAGGTTTTTTACTTACGTTTATTCAATTTTAACCACTTTTAAAAATAGAACTGTAAGAATTCTGCATGGTAAAATGTGGACCTGCCTATAAATGCGGATGTTGACATTGGAATTTAATTCATAATTAATCACTGACCACCATCATTCTCAAAATCTTATCTCATCAATCTAGGTTAGTAGATCAAGAATTACCGAAAATCGATATCTTAAATTTTGACCAAATTCTTTTAAAATTAAAAGAAAAGGCTCATGAGTAGTTCTTTTTAGATCAGATCTGTCATATTGGCACCGATTGACATCCTTAATTGGCCCCACTGGCCAATGGTTTGGGTCGACAATGCATGGGCCCCTTACACAGAATGAATCATCAGGTTGATGTACACATGACCCAAATAATTTCTGACCTTAGATAATGATGATAATTTCAACTTTCCCTGAACTACTCATTGTCAACCCCACTTGGTTCAAATATTTTTCAACTTTCTCCTGCAAACTTAAAAACAGACAAATAGTTGATTGAATGTTGTGTGGGGGTACATCTACATATTCATATCAACTTATATAAAGCTAAATGCACCTTTTCATGACAGTCAAAAGCCATGACCATATGCAATCAAATGCAAACTTTAAGTGTGGCCAATTTATATTTTCATGCTATGGCCCACTAAAAATATGATCAATTGATAAAATCCAGGCTATGGGTCCTTGGACCCACCAGAATGCAAGGCATTTGTGGAAAGGAAGGGGATTGAATGGCCTATTTAAGGCATAAGAGTGTACTAAAAAAAGTGGCCGTCTGATCAATATTAACCTATCTTGGTTTAAAGTATGTGTGGTTTTTTTTTTTTTTTCTCTCAAGTGAAATAATTTCAAGACCTTAGATAAAGTATAGTTTTGCTTTTTGCAATCAATTAAAACTGTGTGTTTGTTCTAGTCTTTTGTTAAACGTCAATAGGGTGTCACACAAGGCAATGTTGGAGTTTGATTGATCATAGGTGGGACAAGGTGGGTCTCATGGCCTGAGTAGTTTTTGTTTAATTAAAATTCCTAGAGGCTCCACATGGATTAAGAAAATCAAACAGCTGAAAAGTCCAAATGGAAAATTTGTTTAGGTTTGCTAATTTTTTTCTTATACGATGGAAACCCGAACTCAAATACGCTTACTCACACGCTCAAATATAAAGAAAGCTCATAGATTAGCGACCATAAAAAAAATTAGTAGCATATAGCTAGTGTGATATATGGGTTAAGTCTCATGTAAATTGAATAATAAATTATAATCAATATCAAAATTAAGTATTAGTTAATTAAGAAATATGATTTAATTGAATGATAATCCCATTCATGCAATAATTAGAATTTAAATGTATATTATAAAATAAATAATTGAAAAACCCATATATAGCGCTTCAACAACATTTGAGTGAATATCTATAAATTAATATGCAATTCTTTTAGCTTAAACTACTTGTATGTTTAGTTAAATGTTTATACAACTCTGGATTTTTTAAGAATATTTTAAGTAAATGTTCACTCATTTGCTTAAAATATACTAAAAAGATTCAAATGTTCACTCAATCTACCTATATAAGAAAATGGCTTTTAAATTACCAAAATGTCCTTTGACTTAAATCAAATCAAATCTTAAGAAGGGTCCACCTAAGTAACATAATTATTGTGGGATCATGTAAATAGTATAATTAATGACAGTGGGCTCTCTTAAATGACTGTTGACCCCATGTGATATCTATTAGATCCAACTAAATCTATCCACCCGTGAGATCCATTCGTGGGTTCTAATGAAAGGTTTGTTGTGATGGGTCTCATATATATGGAGACTAAAGGAAAGGTTGGATAAGTGCATCACTTATTGTCGGTCTCATTTAGGTGAAGTTAAAATGTGTATGGTGGTACCATTCATTTAAGTTCAGACGGTGAATAATTACTATTGTTGATGATGTGGTTAAGGGGGAGTTCACCCTTTTTAAATCCAAAAGTAAAGCTTTTAAGGTATAAGATATCCATAAGATATTATTAGTCATGTAGTGTATATAGGCATGAAATTTATATACAGTTTCCATTTTAATTACGCATTTGATGGCCTTAAGCTTCAAATTGTTGCCATGATTAATGTGGAGAAGTGTTAATCAGATGAGAAAAGACAATGATATCATAAAATAAGCACCATATGGAAGAAAGATAAAAAAGAGGAAGAAAAAGGTTTCTGCACTATGGCAAAAGGAGGGAAGTATCTCCAATATTCAAACAGAAGAAAGAAGAGGAAGCATGTCGGGCTCCAGAATCTTTGAAAGAACTAAGAAGTAAAGATTTCCAAAAGCTCCCTGGTCCACACCTTCACATTCTGTGATTAAGAAAACCAGAACAGCATAAAGACATTTCTTACCTTAAAACTCTCTATCTGGATTTTGTAGCACAAGTAACAACTAAGGATCAAATTCTTGTAGCACTGGTGGTGTGGGACATGTGGATGGGCGTTTGGATGTGTGTGAGTGATTTTCTAAAAAAAAAAAAAAATTAACCTTAATTCTCTATAGGGTATTTTTATTTTGCATAATAAAAGTTAAAAACCTTCTAAAGATAACCAAGCCACTCATTTCCACATAGTGATTTCTAGTGGAGTTGTTGATTTAAAAAACCCCTTTAAAATGTTAAAATAACTCATACCATGATTTTTTGTATGCACCACGTGAA
Source organism: Camphora micrantha (assembly GCA_003546025.1). Lineage (NCBI taxonomy): Eukaryota > Viridiplantae > Streptophyta > Magnoliopsida > Laurales > Lauraceae > Camphora > Camphora micrantha. Next base: position 2,308,795 of record QPKB01000011.1, on the reverse strand, counting down.
CAAATCCTATGTTTGCATTTTATCAAAAAAAAAAAAAAAGGAGAAAAGAAAAAAAAATCCCATTATAACAATAAGGCCAATGGGCCTTACAAACAGTCAATCCACATTCGCCAATTATATAAAATGTATTCATTTTTTATTTTGTGCTTTGTGGTATGATGTAAGAAATTATGCATTCAATAAAGGCGCCAAATCTGGATTTGCTGAAATAGTGTTGAAATAAGGGATCTCGATTCTGTTTGTTGGTGTTAAATCGTCCAATCCTAATAAACAAAAGAAGACTATTTGAGATACGACATTTAATGAGCTTTAATCTTATCATCCATTTCATGACTTTATATTAGATGCTAAAATATTTACTATTATTTACCTCATGTAATTGAATACATATAAAATTTTATATTTATATTTTAAAAAATGGTTAAAATTAAAAAAATAAATGTAAATTTTTAAAAATACTATCAAATTATCTCACCTCATCTCATCTACATTGCTTACTCAAATTCTTCACCAGTCACCTCTTTGATTATCCTTCCTTGAAGATTGGACTGGCAAGAAATTCATGATGTATGATTGTACTCACAAGAAATTCATGATGTATATATGATGTTACACAAACGTAACCTTGCCACACACAATCCCCCCAATTTCAAACCACAATCTATTTGTCCAGATTTGTGTCCATGTACACCACAGTGGGTCCCACAGTCCAGAGCTCACCTGAGCTCCTGTTTTTGTGGGGGCAATAGCAGATGGTTCAACAAATACCACTGAAGCTTCTGCATCAATAAATGCTCTCATCAATGCTAAATGACCTACAGTATCAACGGCTCTGATCATCACCATCGTCATCATGTGGTGGCCCACATCAGTTCCTCCACTCTCCTGGACTTCACTCATTTCCTGATTTGTGTCCATGTGCACCCCAGTGGGTCCCACAGTCCAGAGCTCAGCTGAACTCTTTTGTATTTTGTGGGCCCCATAGCAGATGGTTCAACAAATACCACTGAAGCTTCTGCATCAGTAAATGCTCTCATCAATGCTAAATGACCTACAGGATCAACGGCTCTGATCACCACCATCATCATCAAGTAGTGGGCCACATCAGTTCCTCAACTTTCCTGGACTTCACTCACTGTCCAAATTTGTATCCATGCACACCACAGTGGGTCCCACAGTCAAGAGCTCAGCTGAACTCTTGCTTTTGTGGGGCCCATAGCAGATGGTTCAACAAATACCACTGAAGCTTCTGCATCAGTAAATGCTCTCATCAATGCTAAATTACCTACAGGATCAACGGCCCTGATCCTCATCATTATCATCAAGTGGTGGCCCACATCAGTTCCTCCACTTTCCTGGACTTCACTCATTTGGAAATTTGAATTCCATCCCCCTCTCTCTCTCCGGACCCAAATAGCCGTTAACTTAACCTTTTCCCCCAATTCTCTACTGCTATTTTAGTCTTCAAAATCTTCAAAGGCCATAGATGATGTAACAACTTCTCTCTCTCTCTCTCTCTCTCTCTCTCTCTCTCTCTCAATTAGCTCTTCGAGCTACTGTCATTTCGCCCAAATCTCTCCTTTTGGCACTCCAAAACCCTAAAATCCTACTCGATCTGCGCTGCCATCCACGTTCATTTGCTAAAAATCGGATCTTTCAGCGATCTGAAGTGGAGGTTTCATGTAAGTTGTTCTTCACGATCCCTATCTATTTGTCGTTTTGGGGGATTTTGTTTTGTGATCTGAGGTATGTTTGAGATGGAATCAGAAGGGGAAACTTGCTAAAGATCGGATCTTTCAGTGATCGGAAGGGGGGATTTTTATGTTAAATTCTTCTTCGCGATGTCTTGCTGTTTTTCATTTTGGGGTTTTGGAGGGTTTTGTTTTGTGATCTGAGGTGTGTGAGATTGAATCAGTTTATGAGATGAATGGATGGTGTTTTTTATATTGGTTTTGGATTTGGTTTTGATCTGATGTGATTCGGATGATTTGTGTTTGATTTTGGAATTTGAGTGTTCTTAGGGTTTTGGAGCAATTGTGGCATTGTTTAATCTTGAGTTCCTGCTTTCTATTCAAGTTTGTTTTATCAAATCGCAGCTGGTTGATGTTCTATTTCATAAAGTTTTTGTTTTCCTTTCTGCTTCAAATAATTTTGGGGGACTCTGGATTAGGTCATCTACAGTACCTGAATGAAAGAATCAGTGATACCTAAACTTGTCATACAAATCCAAGAGTGTCCTAATTCTTGGGAAGTTGAAAAAGTACAGATAGATTTTTGGGTAGCTGGTATAGAGGTGGTGATTCTGTTTTCATCTATATGTTAAAAGTGGTCATGACCTGAGACTCGGAAATGGGGCAAGAAAAGCATAGTTCAAAAGGTGGAGTTGGTGGGTTTCTTCAGCTGTTCGACTGGAATGGGAAGTCGCGGAAGAAGCTGACATACAATAAGCTTGATTTTCCAGGTATATATAGTAGTCCTATAATTATTAATAGATGTTCCCTTGTTTGTATTCTTAGTTCCCATGGTCTGTTTTCTTTCACCACAACTCTTAATTTTGGAGGCATGTTCTTGCAGAGGGAACCAAGCAAGGAAAGAGAAGCAATGAGAACTTGCCAATGACAAGGTTTCATTTGGTGGGTATCATTTTGTCTTTGTATGTTTTTTTCTTCTTGATTTGATTTGTAAATTACTGTTATTACGATTACGATTTGATTGCGATTATCAATTTTTTTCTTTGTTCTCTCCTTTCTAATACAAATTACCAGTTATTGATAAAAAATTAAAAAAAGAAAACAAATGATCATGAGATGTTTGTTTCTTTGTCCTCTTTCCAGATGGGGGATGAGAATGGAGTGCCTAGTGTCAAAGGAAGTAGTGATTATAGTTGCGCCTCTTCAACAACAGATGATGAAGGGAATGGAATTAGGCCCCCTGGCGTAGTTGCAAGGTTGATGGGCTTGGATTCCTTGCCCACTTCCAATGTTACTGAACCCTATTCAACTCCAGTTTTTAAACCGCGATCTCTTCAAGATTTTAGCTACCCCAGGAAAACATCTGAATTTTACAATGAATGTCAAAATGCAGTATCAGAGAACCAGCCCACTAGAGTTGATAGTTTTCGTCGGAGAGCTGCAGATTCAAGGCCTCAAAAAGTTTCAAACAGTAGCCCAATTGAGAGGTTCCAGTGTGAGACATTGCGTCCGAGATCAGCGAAACCTCATCCAATTGCACAACATAAGCTTTTGTCTCCTATCAAGAGTCCTGGGTTCATCTCACCCAAGAATGTAGCTGTGATAATGGAAGCAGCTGCAAAGATTCTGGAGCCTGGATATCGGCCTGGTTCCAGAGGAAAGTCTCCATCATTGCTTGGGTCATCTTCTATTCCTATTCAAGTTCATGATTTGAAGGAGCGCCCTGCAACCTCACAGAGATCATCGAGGCTTCCGGAAACATCTAGAAGGACTGTTGATTCCAGTGCTGTCAAGTATCTTAAAGGGCAGTCTTTGAACAAGAGCTGGAATGGTTCAGACGATATTCCCAGCCATCAAGATTCACCGAATTCAGCAGACAATCACTCAGTTGGCTTGAAGAATAAGGGAAAGTCCATCTCTCTTGCCATTCAAGCCAAGGTTAATGTTCAGAGAAGGGAGGGCTTGAGCTCAAGTAGTAGTAAAAGCTTGTTAGTCCAAAGGGAAGAAGATGAATATAAATTGAAACAGCCATTAAAGAACCAAACTACTGCTTCAAAGAATACAAAGAATAAATCATCTGCCTCAAAAGCTTCTGGTGTGCTTAGGCAGAATAATCAGAAGCAGAATTGTCCAGCCAAAAAAGACAGGTTGTCTTTGAAGCCTTCAGTTTCTAACCAGCATGGCAGACAAGTTGTGTCTGGAGATGGTTCCTCTGGGCGAATCAAAGCCTCCAACAAGCCCACAGGATGCTCCAGAGTCAGCAAGAAGGAAGGCTCAGAGATGGCTGATCTTGAAAATGAAGTTCCATTACATAGAACAAAGAGTTATCCTCGGAAGAAAAGAGCTTTAAATGGGGACTTTTGCTCTGAGAAAGGTGGATTTGTTGATACTGATTTGATGAATAGAGATGAGAAACCAGTTCAACATTCCCATGTTGCGATAAATGAGCGCTTAAACCAGGTAGAAGATAGTAGAAGAAAAGGCATGGATGTCATTTCTTTTACATTTACCTCCCCATTGACAAAATCCACTACCATATCTCAGTCCTCTAATCAGATGGCGGGAAAACAGAACACTACAAACATCTGTTCTGTAAACTCCAATGGCGAAACTTCTGCAGATGCGAGAGGTAAAAGATTATCATCACTGGGATTGAATGTGATAGGTGGTGATGCACTGAGTATTCTTTTGGAGCAGAAGCTGAGAGAATTAACATCGGGAGTGGAGTCATCATCCTGCTTTAATTCAGGAAAAACAGAGATGATTACTACTTTTGCGCCTGTTATGCAAGATTTTGCTTCAGATTTTAACACTGTTGGTGCCTCCTCAATTGAAGACAAGAATTACTTTCCTGGGCATCAGAAAGATGAATTGAAGAAATACTTTCCTGGGCATCAGAAAGATGAATTGGTTGGTGGCTTCAGTTCTGGCTACTCTTCAATAAATGGTCAGCTGCTCAAAGTTAACCACAAGTTTCAGGTATGTACTAAATATCTATTCTTTCAATCTGATTATAATGGCATTTCCATTAATTTGGTGATACTGATTACGTGCTTGCTGAGGTTATGTTTTCAACATGGGGGTTGCAATTGTTATCTCAATATCAAAACCCGACGTACCCTGGTCATGTTGGATTGGGCATTGGCTAAGGAAATTTTTGAATTAGGGACACCATGTGGGGCCCGCCAGTACCCTCTTATGTTCAATTCAGCCCCCTTCACCCAGTAATCGGTACAGCCCACCAAGTGGCACTTACTCCAAGTTGACTCTTGTCCAATAAATACTCACCGTTTGATGGCGACACCTGTTTTTCATGTGTTTTCACCATTGGTCCTCTGTGGCCTTAATCTACCCCTTAACAGATCCTTATTTCTGGTAAATTCATCGTCAGTGCGTTTAATCGCCCACTGCCTTTGATTAAGGGCGGTGTCTCCAAGTGAACCACATAATGTCCCTTAGGAGAAAATTACTCTATATATATTCATAAATAAATTTGTAGTTGACTTAAGTAAATCAAATAGGTTGTAACTTGTAAGTGCAATCGCCGATTATGTATAGAACGATTAATAAAAAAACAGGCACCTTCAACCTAACCAACACAATTAATTTTTTAGGGTCTTACCAAAGAGAAGACAAATTGAATTTTATTGTAGTAATTTTAAGGATACATGAGAGGTCCTTAAATAGGCTTCCTGGAATCCATCCTTTCATTAACAAAGATATTAAAAGACTTAGAATTTATTTTTTTATTTAAGTCTTGTTGACTGCTTTGGCCTGTTAGCCCAGATGTGTGCCTAGGTTTGGGTGTGGACTTGGCTTAGTCTATGAGTCTTGGGACCATATGATATGGGCCAGTCTGCATCAGTAATTTGGAGTCCTCCCCTTGACTTAATTATCTGATCATAATTGCGGACACAGGACAAAATGGGGGCCATGCCTGACTTCCAACACCCCATCCACCCCCAAACCCTTTTTTCTCCAAAAAAATAAATAAATTATAATAATAATAATAATAAAGAAAGAAAGACAGAAAGAAAAAGAAAACAAAAGCAAATTAAAGAAAAAAAGCGGTCCCTTCAGGTAGTCATGTAAGAGCCATTGTTGGTTTATCTTTTTGAGCCAAAGGAACAACACAAACATTTCGCTAACTTGACCCAAAATGGTGAGACTGAATCTCAAAGTGATAATCAAACAGGTCCAAATTCAAGGCTCATGCCTCTATTTTGTTGTTATTATTATTATTATTATTTTTGAATGGTTCTATTTTGTTATTATTATTTGGTCCCTTAGATGGTCAGATAAGGATCATCCATAAACTTGAAGAGTAAAAGCTGTTTTTTTAATTTGTTACTTTTAGCTTTTAAATCAGGATGTTATAAGCTTCAGATACAGTAAATTGAAGCTGTAGGAGAAATTATTATGCTGTAAATGGCCCAGATTCAGGCTGCATCCATATAAATCCAAAACCAGAACAACTTATTACTGCAAGATCATATCCTCCTGGATCTGAGTTGGATATGTATTCAACTATCCGAGTCCACCCGATAATAAATAATCAAAGGCCAAGTAATGCATTATAATCATTGTGCCTGGCCTAAACCAATCATGATGGCGCCCGCCCCCGCCCCCCCCCACCATCCATGTGAAACTCAAGCCTTTCAGGCCCGTTTGAACGTTCAGGCACACTAGGACCTGCTGGACTGAAGCGAGGCCAACCAGGCCCACTAAAGCCTGAACAGGCCACCCGGCACCCAGGCCCTCCAGACCCTGTATGAACCTAATCATCTCCATGGGGGAACATATTTAAGGAATGGTGGGGTCTACAGCCACAGCAGTTCCCTACCGGGCAATTACAGAGTCCTGGTTGTGTTAGATTTATTTAATTAGAAAGTTGTAGTTGGAGAATCATAGTTTCAAATTTCGTTTTGTTTCAGCCGAAAATTTTCATTTCGGCCATGAAGCCGAAACGAAATGACTGGCATAACTTTTAAGTTTAACTTCATGGATCTCGACCAAAATTGACCAAAATAACCAAAATATTCAAAATTTCCAAAATGGCCAAAATGTTTTGGGAATTGTTTCCAAACTGCAGTTTTAAAGGTAGTCAACTTTTGCTATTATGAAAATTGTGTCTAAACTTTATTACGGTAAGAATGTGTTTAAATTTTATACTTATATGTTAAAATGTTGTTATTCATAATGAAGTAAATCCACATAAGTTTTATTTTTTATTTTTTTCTTGCATATATATTTTTATTTTATTTAGTTTTCCAAAAACGTAACTCCGAAATACCTCACCAAAATTCCGAATTGGTAGAAACATATCATTACGGAGGCCAGACCGAATTGGGTTCAAAACAAAATTAACAACTATGACATACACACTTCGACTGTCGTTAGGTTTCACTCAAATTTCCATATCACGGAGCATTCTATTACTATAAGCGTTTTTGTTGTAGTTAGCTGTGCATTTTCAATACTCTGTTGCTTCACATTGACTCACTGCCTCTAATGTTCTTGCTGGTTTCTTTAAAAAAAGGCCACTGGTAATAATCAAACCAACTTCTTCCAATAAAAGTTTTGTTTAGCTAGTGTTATCATTGAATGTTGTTGTCATTCAGGAACCAGAGGGCATGGTTGACTGTAGCAGCAGCAGTGATGCAGGGAAGGAACTTGACTTTCAGCAACCTAGTCCAGTCTCAATTTTTGAGGCCTGTTTCTCAAATGAAACCTTCAACTCTTCAGAGAGTTGGGAAAGTACCAATGGTATAAATATCAGCAAGTTTCCCATTATTTTTTAATTTGTGCTTTGTTGTTCCTACGAAAATTGGAATTTCACGTGATGCCTGAACACCTCACCTTCTTTACAGGGAACAAGATATCATCTTCTGTTCAAGCACAAAATCTTGTTGGTGAGACATGTCTAAAGAAAATTCTGCCTGTGGAAGCTGAGGCAGAGTTATCTGATTCAGCCTCTTCCACATTTATCGGAACAGTAGAAAGAGAACAAGTTGTTGGACTCAGTGTATCAGGTCAAATGAGAACAGAAAAGCAGGAACTAAAGTACGTGAGGGAAATGCTTCAAAACACTCGGTTAATATTTAAGGACTTACCTCTGAGTCATGCCCATGAGCTCATTGATCCGCGTCTCTTTGACAGAATGGAAAATCAGAAAATTGAATGGAGAAATGAGGGAGATGGTGAGGACAGCAAGGTAAGCCGGAGGGAATTGTTTGATTGTGTGAGAGAGTTTTTGGATATGAAATGTGGCCGTTACAATAGAGGTGGTTACAAAACATGGGCTAAGGGAGTGGCACTGGTTCAGAAGCAGGGGTTGGCAGAAGAAGTTTGTAAGGAGATAATGCTGCGGAGAAATATGGGAGATTGGATGGTGGATGAGCTTGTGGAGTGGGACATGAGCAATCACTCGGGAAGATGGCTAGATTTTCAAGTAGAAGCATTTGAACTAGGAGAGGAGATTGAGAGGGAGATACTATCTTCTTTGGTCGATGAAGTGATTGCTGATATGTTTTAGGAGCTTATTTTTCACCCCAAGTTATGCCTTTTATGTGCTTTTCACTTGGGGGGCTTGTATCACCATTCCTTGATTGATTATTCAAAAGGTCTCTTTTCCCAAATCATGTTTGTTGTTTTCACAGATTAATGGTGAATTATGATTTCCACCCCTCAACCAGTGACAGCTTCCTCCCAAAATCTATGTGAATAATCAGAACCATATGCTTGTTTCTTGTCCAATGTTGGAAAGTTTTAACCTATGCACTGATCTAATTAGAGTGAGAAAAGAGGATTTTTAGGGCGTTCATGGCCTGAGTCAAGCCGAGCCAGGGTATCCATGCCAGCCCGACTTCAGAAACACAGGCCTGTATCCAGCCCAAGCCTGACATGGGCCATAAATGTCAGGCCTAAGCCCGCTCATTTATTCAATCAGGCCAGCCGAGCTCGGCATTTTTCAGTTGTAAGGACTTTCTAGCAATTGGTTGGACAAATTATCACTAAATTACAAGCACTCATTAATCGGGCAGGACTTTAGGCAACTGGCTTGGCCCATGAACACCCCCATGGGTTTTGACCCTTTTGAACCACCTGATATGATGGAGCCTCCTGTTAAGGAGGATTTGATGAAGTGACACCCTAAGAAGCAGTCATCTAATGATAGCTGCACAATGGTGGCCACCAAATGGGTGGTTAAGACGAAAGTGATGAATTGTTCATATTCAACATGTCAAATCAATGATTTGAATGGTCCATAAATGTGCCTATGGATCAAGCAATTTGTCATGGCCAGAATGTGAGTTTTAACTTTTGACCCATTATTTTACTTTTTAAAGAGCACACAAAACTAGAGTCATGTTACTACTCAAGATTTCAGAAAGTAAGTACAGAGAGAGAGAGAGAGAGAAGAAGAAGGGAGGAAGGAAGTAAACAGGAAATCTTGAGAAAGAAAACGAACCATACTCGCAAGTTGCAATGAAAGAGGGAGAATGAAAAATGAACTATATTCATCTCCTCTTAACCGTTTCCTACAAGAACCATAACTTTTCTTTCTCTTATTCATTTCCACTTTAAAGCAGTATTTATGGAAAATATCTTACAACAGTAGTTTCATTGATACTACGATGAGAACACCACCAACACATTTTAAACCCAATCCCCATTCCAATATATAAAAATCTTCTATTAATATGTAGGGCCAGTTTGGGACTTTAGACTAAGGCCTTATAGGTTCAATTGACATATGGTCTTTTAATTTTAAAACCCTCAGTCTAGACATTTTGTACTTAGGCGCCTCTAATTTTTTTCCTTTCCAATGATGTGCACATAGTGGAAGATCATATTAATCCAATAGTGATTGTCACTCTAACCAGATTGATTGACAGAGATATGTAGGTTTAAAAGTGGGTCATGTTTTAGTCCGGACAAGTTTGAGCCTAACCCTAACCCTTTTTTACTAATATGGTTTGATTGAGTCCCAAGAGTAACTGTCTTTCAATTGCGGTCGCCCCATCAAATGAAGGGAAAAATAAAAAAAAGAAAAAGAAAAAGAAGGAGACAAAGAGCGAGAGAGGACCAAAATTCCAATAATTAAAGCATGGCTCAGACCCATGAGACTTCTTCATTTTTTATTTTTATTTTTGTAAGAGATGAGACTTGTTTGTTAATATTAGGACTTCGCACTCCACATGAGTCATTTTTTGTGTGAATGTAATAATCCATTTTTTTTTATGGTAGTGAGGAAAATTAACTCAATTTTTTTCCTCTAAAGCATTGCACCACGTTTAGATTGAGCTTATGGTGGCTTGACCGAAAAGTACCCCTACTTTGGAGCAAATGATTTGAAATGAGATAAGACGATGTAACCTGTCAAAACTGCATTTTTACTGCCTTGTGCGACTTTTCCTCCACTCTGAGCGAAGAAAACCAACAGATTTTCTAATTTCTCGTCCTATGCGACTTTTCCTCCCCTCTAAGAGGTGGAAAACTTGCATATTTTCGAATTTCTCTTCCTGTGCAACTTTTCCTCCTCTCTAAGGGGAGGAAAACCTGTAAATCTCCAAAATTCTCCCCTATGCAACTTTTCCTCCTCATAGGAAAACCTGCGTATCTTCTAATTTCTTTCCCTATGCAACTTTTCCTCCTCTCCAAACGGAAGAAAACTTGTAAAATTTCTAATTTCTCACCATACAGATTTTCTAATTTCTTTAACCCTCCAGGTTTGGGTTATGGTTCTGGCAAACCTGTAAATTCTCTAATTTTATCAACCCTCCAAGTATGGGTTGGGTTTGGGGTATAGTTTATAAGAGAATGCATAATTATCAATACATGATTTTTATTTTAATGCACGGTGGGAACTGTTTATTGAACTGAACTCATTTTTTATTTCATGCTCTGAACTTTTAAAGTGAACGCCCTCGCCTTTTATGGAATGTCCCCAAATTCACTCTAATAAGAATTAGTGCCCTTGATTCGAGTAAAATTTGGAGATAAACCACAGATTGAGAGAGTTGTTTTCAAAAGATGGTTTGAGCCGGTGCACTTTCAAAAACGTAGGCTTAGAGGCTCATTTGCCATATGTGGTCTTTTACTTTAAAAAGCTTCAGTCTAGACTTTTGGTGCTTGGGCGCCTCTAATTTCTTTTCCTTTCAAATGATGTGCACATGGTGGAAGATTATATTAATCCAATGGTGAATGCTGCTGTAACCAGACAGATTGACAGAGATATGTAGGTTTAGAAGTGGGCCATGTCTTAGTTAGGACAAGTTTGATCCTAACACTAGCACTTTTTATACTAATATGGTTTGATTGAGTCCCAAGAGTAACTTTGTTTTAATTGCGTTCGCCCCATCAAATGAAGGGAAAATGAAAAAAAAAAAGAGGGAGGGAGGGAGGAAGAAGGAGGGAGAGAGGACCATAATTCCAAGAATTCAAGCATGGCTCATACCCATGAGACTTCTTCAATTTTTTTTTTTTTTCGTAAGAGCTGAAACTTGTTTGTTATATTGGGGCTTTGCACTCCACATGAGTCATTTATTGTTTGAATGTAATAATCCATTTTTAATGGTATTGAGGAAAATTAACTCAATTTCTTTCCTCTAAAGCATTGCACATCTTTATCATCAGGAGTGCACCGCACCAAATTATAGAAAAGTCTTGTCCGAAGAAAACTACGACCTTTTCTACAACATTACTAAGTCTTCATATCATACCATTGTCATAGTAAGGTTCATAAGGAAATCAAAACAAAATTCACTGTGATGATTGCAAAAATGAGTCTTTCAATGTCGAAATCAGAGATTTTGGGCTCCATGCCGAGGCCTAAGAGGATGTTGATTTTTTGCCCTGCGCAACTTTTCCTCTCTAAGTGGAGCAAAGCCAGCAAATCTTCTAATTTTTCACCTTGTGTAACTTTTTCTCCTCTCTAAACGAAGGAAAACCTGCAGTTTTTTTTAATTTCTAGCATGTGCAACTTTTCTATTACTCTAAGCAAATGCAAACCTATAAATTTTCTAATTTCTTCAACCCCTTATATCTAAGTTGTTCTTGGGTATGGTTCCAGCAAATTTGCATATTTTTTTCTGATTTTATCAACCTGTTCAGGTCTGGGTTAGGTTTGGGCTATGGTTTATATGAAAATGTGTAATTATCGATACATGATTTCTATTTAAATGCACAGTGGGACCTATGTATTGAACTAATCTCATTTTTTATTTCATAGAAAAAAAAAAAAAAAATCTATTGACCCGGATACAACAGTGATTAAGATCCGGACCTATTGAGTATTGAGATTTTGATCCAGGTAAGGTACTTACCCACCCAAAGTTGAGCCCTGGATCCGACCCGTTTCCAACCTGACTAATAGGATCGGACCCGGACCTTCCCACAAACTATTCTTACGTACTGTCGCGTGCACGTCGAGAAGCTCAAAACCCTAACTCCACCTCTTCCGCCGCCGCTGCATCGACGGTCTCGGCCGTAGAGATCTTCACCATCGGCCAGATCCGCCATCTCAGACCCTCTCTCTGCCGTCGTGAAACGGTGGGTCTCGGCGTCGCCGCTTGAGCTGCATGTTATACGGCGAAGAGAGCGCAGTTGGAGAAGGTGATGAAGAAGACGTGTGTGCAGTCATGGGGGGTTGTTTGGGGTGGTTAGGTTTTTAGCTTGAAGAGCCAATGATGCCTAAACACTAAACCCTAAACCCTAAATCCTAAACCCGGTCTTCTCTTCTCTTCTTGTCAGGTAAATTCATAATCAGCAGTCGATCTGTGATTTTTTTTATATTTTTAGTAGTTTTTTTCCTCATATCTTTTTTTACTTAGTTTTACTCTAATTGCTTTTATCCATTTTCTTGAATTAAAGATTCAACATTTGCCTGTTTTGTACAACTAATCTTTTTATGAGATAAAATAAATCAATTATATTGTGTGCCACTAAAACTTTTTTTTTTTCTATGGGATCAAGGGTTTATTTAGTGCACTACCAAATTCGAATAAAAATATCAGATTTGAGACCCAGTTTTCTGTGCCTATTTTATCTCCTCGTTTGGTGATGTTTGGTCGTGAGAGAGGATTTCTAAATCCAACCTTCCCCTTGAAGTATTTATGCACCACCCATTAGACACCCCTTTCCACTCCGGTGATGGGGATAGTTTCAACGTGGAAAGGTAAGGTAATAAAACTCAGTTTTTTTCTTCGCGAGAGAGGAAAGCGAAGTCCGACCTTCCTCCTTTGGAAAGTAGAGCTTGTTTTTATAAGACTTTAGAAGAGAGAGTTTATTTTTGAAGGGAGGTCGAACTCCACTTTCCTCTCTCGCGAGGAGAAAAAAAAAAGCTTGCTTCTGTTGTTTTTTCGATGAAACATGCCACATCAAATGATTAAAAGGTGTACGGATCTGAAAGAGCGTTTTCGCTCCTGCAGAAGCTTGGTTGCACAAAATGCGCCCTTAGGGGTGTGTGTGATGGGGATTCTGCAATAGAGAGGAAAAATTGTAATTCACAGATCCACTGTATGGTGCTACATGTTTTCCTTGCGGAAAAGGAAAAACAAATTAACTAATTTTTCCCAATAAAGAGGATTTCAATTTCCCATGGGAGGGGTAGGAATGCAAAATTCCTCTCTCATGGAAATAAAAATCCGTTGAGCATGAAATCCTCTTGTTGCTCATACAAGTCCTTATGTAACCTTTTTGGGCTTGTTTGTGTAATGTTGCAGAAATGGAAGTTCGAAGGGGGAGGTCGGATTCGGAAATCCTCTCTTGCAAAGAAATAACGCTCGAGAAAGTAGGATTTCTTCTTAGACTATAGCCCCCACCAAACGATGAGAAAAAATAGGTGCAGAAAATAGGATCTCTATCTTGCTACTTTTTGCAGTGTGTTTTACCCTCTTGAGATGCGGCTAACTTCTCTCAACGGAGAGGGGCACCTTTCAACTATTTTTACTCACTAGGAAGGGAATGCATTTCCCTTGTGGGGAGTAGGAAAGCTGTGTTTCCTCTTTTGTTCCTTTACGTGTGGTAAGGGTGAGTTTGTGCATTAGGTTTCCATGTAGAGAAGATACTAAAGATAACCATTTTTTCCCCTCAAGAGTAGAGGTTTTGAAATCCGACTTATTTGTCCATCGAAAATCTGTTTCCACGGAAGAGGAAACACGCTCCTCTTCCGAGGAAATATATTTTCGATATGGGTAGGTCAGATTTTAAAATCCTTGCTTTCGGGGAAAAATGATTATCTTTTCAAAAACCTCAAAAAGCAGGGATTTCGAAATCTGACATACCCAGTCAGAAACTAGTTTCCATTGAAGAGGAATTACTTGTTTCCTCTTCTTCAAAGTTACGCAAAATGTCCCTAATGCGCCCTAAATGCAATTATTTTCTACCAGACCTTTTTGGTTTAAGTAAATGACAACTTCTCAACTTCTTTCATGGTTTGATGCAGCAGAATTTCCTATAGGAAATGATGCTTTTATGGTTGTGATGCAGAATATCATTTCCTATTGGAGAGGAGGAGACAAGAAAATTCATGAAAACTTTTGTGGATTTCCTTTTTTCCTCTTCCATAGAAAACCGAACCAGCCTCCTCCCATGTAGGAAATGAATTTTCGCAGCTTCGCAAAAAGTCATCTTCTTTTTGTTTTTCTTTCTCATGGAAATAGTGCTGCACGAAACCACGAAAAAGCGAAAAGTAAGGAAAATAACTTATTTTTTGCGCAAAAGGTGGTAATGCCGTGATAAAGGTCTTATGCAGTCTTCCACTTTCCCTCTTCGGAAAAAACACCTTTTCGAGAATTAGTTGTTTTTGCAACTTCTCCTTGAGGAAGCCGCGCATCACTAAAATGTGGAAAAGGAAAATATGCAAAAAAGCAAGAAATTTTTCAATAGACTTTCGGTGGAAATTGATCAAGGGAATGTCGTCTAGCTTTTGGGAACTCCGCCCCCGCCATCCTATAGGAAATGATTTTGTCTAGCATTGTGGAATGCTAGTTGTTGTGCTTTTGCAACTTTTTGGTGAGGAAACTGCACCCTACTAAGTTGCAAAAAGGGACAAGTGTGGAAAAGCGATAAGTTACTTGTGTTGTTTTTGCAGAAATAGTGTTTTAGAAACGTACTCTTATCATTTGTCTTTTCTAAAATTTTTTTGCAATACCATTTCCGATAGAAAAATGGCAAAAAGCAATTAATTTTCTGCGATACCACAAAAAACTATTTCCTATTGGTTTAGGACTCTTGTGAGAACAATGTGAATGCTACATAAACATGCCCTAAAGTTAGAATTTGAAGAAAGTGATCAGGATAGAAGACAATGATAAGGACACATGGGATTGTTTGGTGTCATGGAAATGACTTTGATTTTCGTTGGGCCACTTTTTTGCAATTTGGTGTGGCATTTTTCTGCACGATGATAGAAAAAACACTTAAATCGATTTTCTTTGAGTTTGCGAAAAATCATTTCTTGCAGGGTTGGAATTGCTTTTCCATGGCCCCTATGGAAATGGATATCTATAGCGAGATTGTGGACTTTCGTATTATGTGGATTTTTGGTTCTGCTGTGCCATGGAGAAGCTATTCTGGCATTGTCATGGGAAATGATTTTGTGCGGATTCGAGGAGAATCAAAGTAAGTCTTTTTCTTTTTTCAGACGGAAAAATGCTGCACCAAACCGCAGAAAAGTGATGCATGAGAAAAGTTAGAGCCTTTTCCACGAAGCAAGGGATCCTTAGCATTACACAAATACTTTACAGAGTTGAAAATCCTCAAAATGACGATTTCTATTGGTCCAAATCCTTGGGGATTTACAATTGCCAACGCGGATTTTCCACAATTTCGTGGAAAGTGAAAATATTTTCCCCAAGGATTTCGTTGCCAAACATGACGCTATAGAATACAAATTTCAATGGCAACCTTATAAATTCATTGAAGGGGCTGCTCACAAAATACAAATCTCAATGCTAACCTTATAAATTCATCAATCAACATAATAAATTCATGAATGGGACCACTTATAGAATAGGAATCTCAAGGCTGGCCAACTTCATAAACTCAACAGTATTGTCACTTATAAAATTTATATCTCAAAAAGTTAAATACTCTTGATGGGCCAAATCTCAGCCAAATTTCAATATATTCGGAGTCAGTTATACCTACCATAATAGTGATTATTTATATAATATGTGAAAAAGCGCATAAGACAAATAAAATAATAGAAGAGTGAAGTCACATATTTTCCAAGGACTCGATCAATTTGACGATGCTACTAACTCTTCTTGATGGGCTACATTTCACTTCAGTAAGAGTTTGGTATATTATAAAATTGATTATATGTACAATTTGTAAATAAAATAATAAGATGAAAAAGAGTGAAATCAGGTATATTCTAGTGACACATAATGAATACGATGAAATTCCCAAGTTTTGATAGGGTGAAATTTGTTCTAAATGCTCCTAAGGTTTGGACATTACAAGTCATGGATCTACTTATGGATTTATTGTGGACAATGGTGACTCTGAAAAAGTGTATGCTAATGCAAAATTAAGTATCAAATTAAAAATTCACGAATAGGTCCATGACATATAAAATTCGAATGGATCAATAGAAATGTTCTGCTTTCTATGGGCGTGGGGCAAAACTCCACTCTAGTAAGAGTTGGGTGAATTGTTACATGGATTAGATGTGAAACACATGATCTCACTTCCTTTATTTGTTTATTTATTTATTTATTGATGGGAAAGCATGATTTTATAAAAACCAGGAGCAGAAGATAAAACATTAAAGGCACACTAAAACAAAATGTTAATAAACAATACAACACATATCATTTGTTAGTTGTGTCCCTATCCATCAAGGTGTCTTCATTCAGCATGCTTCTGGGTGCAACAAGTGACCATAATTATCAACAATATCCTTATAATATGCACTCCATAAGTCCTAGGAAAGGTTTGCATACAAACTCCAAAATCATCAACAAATGGTTTGACTGATGACGACAAAATTGACTTTCACAACTACCCAACCCTGGATGCTTTTGTTTAATTCTCTTCTAGATAGTCATCATCTTCCATGGCAGGCCCTCTTGACTTTGCAGGGCATTTAAAAGGATGAAATTGCCCCCTTCTATAACTACCTGTTCGCCTCCCTGATCTTTCCGGAGATGTACCCCTTTAGCTAGAGCCCTCAGTTCTGCTTCTAATGGATGGCAATACTGAATTTGTTCTGTATAAGCCACCGGCATTGTCCCCTTGTTATCTCTCACAATACCTCCAATCCCTGCCAATTGCAGTTGTGGTTGAATCGATCCGTCGAAGTTGAGTTTGTCTTTATTGTGTGGGGGAGCGGTCCACTTTTCTACTGGTTGGCCAGGATTGTGTGGGTGAAAATGTAATTGGTAGGCCACATTCCACTCATGTAATGCATGTAGGGATTTTCGGATAATGTGCCAAAGGGAAATTGGATGGTATTTGAACCGGTATTCATTCCTAGCTTTGCCTTGTTCCACTGTTTTTTTTTATTAATTGTTGTTAAACATGTATCTTGCATTATTGTCAGAATTACATGCCTAGATTTTAACAACATTAGTTATATTTTATATAGGGTATGGAATGGTATTAGTTCATGTCTCACCTGGGTCCAGTTTTCAAGACCAAAATGTCTCAAAAGATTTGTCTTATTTAAAAAAAAAAAGTAACAACCATTTACGAACCTGACCTTACCCGTGACTCTCATTGGGTGGGCCAGTCACAGGTTGGGTTGAGTATTGGGCAGTACAAATACCGATTGGGTTGATCGAAAGATGAATCAAACCCGACCTGTTGCTCATTCGCTTTTACTGAAAATTCGTTCTCTCCCTTCCCTATTCTCTTAAACCCTAAAAATTTCAGAACTTAGTTTACTTTCTCCATCTTATCTTGCACTTGTCACCCATAACGAATACAAAATGGGAAATCCGTTCCC
This sequence comes from Camphora micrantha, assembly GCA_003546025.1. NCBI lineage: Eukaryota > Viridiplantae > Streptophyta > Magnoliopsida > Laurales > Lauraceae > Camphora > Camphora micrantha. The sequence continues at coordinate 2,291,146 of QPKB01000011.1, read as the reverse complement.
ATTTTGTATTTGGTTGGGGCCACAACATCTAGGTAAAGTAGATGGCGCCCTCCATGTGGATGAACTTTTGCATGCCTTCTCTCTCGTTGTGAGGGGTTTCTCTCTTGTCCATCTCCATATCCACCACCCCTTCTATCTTGTCTGTCTCGTCGGCCTCCATGTCCATCTCTATCTTTTCGAAACTAGGGTTTTAAGTTTTGAATTTCTCTAGTTTGAGAGAATAGGCAAGGGAGGAGGGAACACATTTTAAGTAAAAAGTTGAATGCCTTTTCCACAGTGTTCCACAAATGGGGTACATTTGCCCAGCCCTGTTTTTGTGAAGGAGAAATGGAAAAGTGAGTTTGTTTTTTTATTTTATTTTTTGTGTCATTTCCTCTTCCTACATTCCTTGCGGCCACTCTTCCTCGAGGAAAAATTGCAAAAATCAATTATTTTTCTCATTGGTATGGAAATACCTATTCTATGGGGAGGTGGAGTTGCGTTATGCAGAAATGAATTTCCCCTCCATAAGATAAAGGTGTCCTCAATGGCAAAAAAAATCAATTGCTTTTTGCAACTTTTCCTCGAGGAAGAGTTGTCCCACTCACTAAATGTAGTAAGTGGGCCTAGTGTAAGAAAGCAGAATTTTTTCTGTTCTTCCATGGAAATGATGCTACACAATCATGCCACGGAAAAGTTCTCATTTTTCCGTGTTATGTGCTTTTTTGTGGTTTGGTTCGATGCAATTTCCTCAAAGAAAAGTTGCTTTTTGCAATTAGTTCTCTTTGATGCTGTGAAAAATCCTTCCTGAAATGTCTCTTCCGGGACGTTACACGCAGCATATTTTTTTGCTCTTCCCCAGAAGAACGATTCCACATTTTTTTTCGCTTTTCCTATTTCACAAAAAAGTGATTCTGACCCCTCATGTTGAAACTGGTTTTCTATACGGCTTCATGAAAAATTATTTGTTTTTTACATTTTTCTAGGAAACGTTTCTGCACGAAACCACGTTTTCAGCTACACACGAAACCACGTTTTAAGCTACACATGCAAAAGACTGATTTCTTTCTGCTGCTTCTTTGTGGAAATGATGTTACACAATCATGCCACAAAAGAATTATTTCGTATAAAGTCGGAACTGCTTTTTTTTTTTTATCTTTACAGAACCATGAAAATGAAACTCTACAACATTACATTGAAACTTTTGGTTTTGTTTTGTCTGCATTGTTGTGGGAGAATGATTACGACCCCCTCATGGGCAATAGTTTCTACACACTTGAGGAGGAAACTGAATTCAAAATTTTCTTTTTTCACATGTAGAAAAGTGATACACCAAAATGCGAAGTAGTGATGCAATGTAACACCTTTTCCATGAAAAGGGTTTTCAAATCACTTTTCCATTTTGTGAAAAAGTGAAAGAATGCCAAAATGCTTTTCCATGGATATTTCACTAACATGCTTTACCCTATTATTTTAGAGGATATCTGAGAATTTCTATCTGGGGGATATCTGAATTCCTTGATGCTGTCCCAGTTGGATTCACAAATCCTCAAGAAACCCTGAGCATTTTGAAAATTGAATATTTGAGAATTTGGAGGATTCTATAAGCCAAAAAAGCAAATTGACAAGGCTGGATTTTAGACTCACCAAAGAATCCAGGGGGACAGTCTCTTACATGCTATTAGAAATTCCCAACAGCTAAATATTTCGTTGGAATTCTTGATCTGACCACACGTTGGCTGGTCGTCCTCTGGTTTGTAACTTTCCAAAAATCTGGTTTTACATGGTTTTTTTGGCTTACAGAATTTCCCCAAATTCTCCAAATTTCAGCTTTCTAAATGCTCGTGGGTCTTTGAGCATTTGTGAATCTAGCTGGGGGATAGCTTTTGGGGAATTCAGATATCCCTAGACAAAAATACTTAGATATCTTATAATCGAATAGGCTCTAAGTTTTGACCTATCTTTGGAAATCAGTATATATCACAGTAGAAATCTTTACATTTATCTATCTGACAATAGAACTTGAATAAGTATGTCCTAGTTTTAGAACGTGGTTGGAATTTCTTATGTCAAATCATAATGGCAACCTTATAAACTCATGAATAGGGCCACTCAACCTTATAAATTCATCAGTGGGCCCATTCACAAAATACAAATGACAATGCCAAGCTAGTAAATTCGTCAATTGGACCACTTAGAAAATACTAATCTCAATGCCAACATAACTAATTTATTAGTGGAGCCACTTATAAAATTCAGATCTCAAAAAAGGAAGTACTCTTGATAAACTAAATTTCGCCTTTATGAAGAGTTAGGTATACCATAAGATTGATTTTGTCTGGGTACATGAATAAAACATACAAGACCAAAAAAAAAAAAAAAAAAGGAAAGAAAATAAAATAGATCACGTATATTCCAGGGATAGAATCAATCTGATGATGGTTCCAACAACCATGTCATCATGGGCTAAATGTCATTTCAAAGAAAGTTAGGCATACCACAAGATGATTGCGTGTGAGATGTATGAATGAAATACATTAAGAAAAAAAGAGTGAAATTACATATATTCCAGTGACAAATCTCATACTTAATTAGTGCATTTTGGTATGTAATGCATTGTATGCATGTACGATCCGAAATTAACTTTTAAACTATACATAAATGAACATATAAATATAATCAATGGAATATATGATAATTAGAGATAAGGTACCCCTTGTGACTATTAATTATGAGAATTATGCCCAAATTAATGAAATGGGAACCCATGCACGAACATTTGGACCAATAAGTAATTTTTGTGTAACTATGTGATATATGAGATTCATTTTGTGCAATTATCGTAATTAAGTCATTCCATGCACTCTAGTGTAAAATGCATTGCATACATGTAGAATTGAACTTACCAGTAATTTGGGAACAAACATTTGGCTAATTTATAATAAATGTTTTAAATGTGATTATACAATTATAGTGAGAATAACTTGATTGTACGCCTATTTCGTGTTAGTAGTAAAAAAATAAGAAGAAAATGATTTCATGCATTTTAACATGACATGCATTGCACATACACATAGGGTTCTAATATGCCAGATCCAATGGTTAGATTTAGAGTGGAACATGTTAGGGGCGTGATTATGCCATGCACTTACTAATTCGATTTAAGTTGTCTCTATGTTGTTAGACTTTAGTTTTGACAAATTATGTGCATTAGATTTGGATCTAACATTTGGAACAATGATTTGGGACTTGCTTTTGAGATTTGCCATGGGTTTTTGACAAAAAAATCATCCTTTTCAGCTGGGTTTTTTACTAACCAATTAACTTACTAAACTAGTTAGAAAGCCCCTTGCCTTAGATTTGTGCAGAAGTTGATGAAGATGTGAGAGCCCAAGCCAAGATCCACTTTCTCTCTCTAGCTGCCCCCTTGCGCCCCCCCCCCCCACCCTTCCTCCTCCTCCTCCTCTCTCTCTCTCTCTATATATATATATATATATATATGGGAGATGCTCCTACGAGAGCATTTCTTACCTTACTATGAGAGCTAGGGTGGGGGCCCTTACATTCGTATTCAATGTCAATAACTTAAATGTGAGGGGCCCCACCCTAGCTCTCATAGTAAGGTGAGAGCATGTCACCTATATATATATATATATGAGAATATTCATGTGCATCCATCCCTCACCATAAATGGAAATTTTCATGTGCAAAAAGAGGAAAAGTCATAAATGGTCATATGCATAAAAAGAAGTGTCATGTGCAAAAAGGGAAAGTTCCCTCACCCTATGGTGAAGGATGGATGCACATGAATGTCCCCCCATATATATATAGGTGAGATGCTCTCACCTTGCTATGAGAAATAAGGTGGGGGCCCTCACATCCGTATCTAATGCCAACAACTTAAATGTGAGGGCCCCCACCTGTATCTCTCATAGTAAGGTGAGAGATGCTGTTATAGGAGCATCTCCTATATAATGTAAAAAAGAGGAATTCCAGTTGTAAGATATCGAATGAAATTGCAGCTGGAATTGAGATCTCATTCAAAGAGAAATATATAAAATATCTGGAGTGTTTTTTTTTATTTTTTATTTTTTATTTTTTTATCTTATACGAATGATCCGATCCGCAAGAACCATGATTGGAAATTATTTGACTGCCTTTCTCCGAGTAAAAAGCGAAACATAATCAACTTGAATTCAGAACAGCTATTCGAAATTTTAGTGAAATATTTGATTTGTTATCTCATGTCTGCTTTTTGTGAAAAAAGACCAATTGATGAGGGGGTTTCTTTAAACAACAAGGAGATGGGAAACATGTTCAATCTTGTTTGATTGAATAGTCGCCTCAGCTCCTTGTTGTTTGAAGAAACCCCCCTCATCAATTGGTCTTTTTTCACGAAAAGCAGACATGAGATAACAAATCAAATGTTTCACTAAAATTTCGAATAGCTGCCCCGAATTTAAGTTGATTATGTTTCGCTTTTTACTCGAAGAAAAGCGGTCAAATAATTTCCAATCATGGTCCTTGCAGATCGGATCATTCGTATAGGATACAAAAAAAACTCCAGATATTTTATATCTTTCTCTTTGAATGAGATCTCAATTTCAGCTGCAATTTCATTCGATATCCTATAGCTGGAATTCCTTTTTTGTACGTTATATAGGAGATACTCCTATAACAGCATCTCTCACCTTACTATCACATTTAAGTTGTTGGCATTGGATATGGATGTGAGGGCCCTCACCTTATCTCTCATAGTAAGGTGAGAGATGCTCTCACAGGAGTCACCATATATATATATTTATATATATATATATATATATATATGCAAGTGGTATGCACATGTGGGGTTATGGGTTATTATAAAGTTAAGAATGATTCTCTCCTGATTTACGTAGGTCTGTTAGTTTTTTTAGGAATGCACTTTTTAATTTATCTCTCTTTTGCAACTAATCTCTTAATCTATTTGTTTAATACCCAACTCCAGGTGCACTAAACTTACTAATTATGCTAAGCCACAACTAACTCCTAGTTGTTAGTTGGCAACTAATCCTAGTTTCGTTTCTAATTCCTATCCCAATGCATGTTGTTTCCTATTTTCTTTCTCCCCAAACTAACCCCCAACTGTAAACTTATTGTTGTTCCAGTTCAAACCAATCTAGGGTTGGCCATCTAACACCATGTGACCCCCCTCATGGGCCTACACAACTCTTTTTGTCTAAATCATGACCCCAACTCTTATTAAGGTTCAAATTGATATTTAGGAGAATTTATTTTGACTGGTTTGGATTTTACAATTGATGTCTCTACATATGGAATTATTAGGGACAATATTGACTTTGGTCTATGACCTATAAAATCCAAATAAATGCTCCACTGCATATGGTCTCCAGGCGAAATTCCACTCTAATAGGAGTGGGATGCTTTGATTACACATGTAAAACATGTGATTCCACTTCCTATGTTTGGTGTACCTTATTTTTCTTATTATGAATTTGATAGTGGATGCCTGCATGGGAGAGGGAAGAACAGAGGAAGAGACTGAAGAAAGAGAGGGAAGAAAAGGAGATGAGCAGGAAGAAGCAACAGAGAGAACTCTCTCTGTTCTTTGGTTTTTTTTTTTTTTTTACATGGATACAGTGAAGATGAAGAAGATGATGAAATGGATGTCAATGCTTTCAAGCATACTGAAGAAGTCACCAATGCATTGGCAGCAACAGATGCTCTTGGAAAGACACCTGGAAATAACTTTGAAGACATAACTGATGGGCTCAAGGAAATTGATATGGGGCATTATGACGAAGAGGATGATGATACCTTCTGTGCTTTAGCAAGTTATCTCGAAGTTTCAAAGCATAGATCCATTGATCTTTGGATAGATTACTGATTATAAATTATATGATTTCTACTTTCTTTCAAAGAATTTTTCCTTGTTTCTTTTGAAGACCTAAAGCATTTGAACACAGGACAAGGGTGTTGAAGGATGACGGTTCTCTCGATGTTTCTTCTCTAAGGAGAAAGGTAAGCAGATTGCCGAGATCCCTGCTTCAGGTCTCCCTCTTCTGGGCTGTAGTAGCTCTCGTCTTGTCCAAGAGGAGAATGTAGTTAGTTCAGCTGTGAGAAATGAATCGAGATCTGGGCTGCCATTGGCTTCTGCAGCTGCTCATTTCTTCGGAGAAGAATTTTTATGCTTATAGAGAAATCTCTGTGCGCGTGGCTAATATTCATGAGGACATGTCTAAAGCAGGGTTGGAAGCAATGTTTTATATGCAAAAGTGAAGATTTCCAAGGACTCATGGTATTCAGGTAAAATTTAAACATTGGAAGTAATCTTATGGAATCCAATTTGCTTATTAGAGTTATATCCCTTTTTTTTTTTAAATCGTTCAAGATTACTCTTGAAAGGATGTGGGATCCGTTAACAGTCAAAGTTGCAGGAATTGGTCAGAAGTGAGTTGAAAACCTTCCATTCTAATATATAACAATACCACCGAAATGCAGCCTGCTATAGGCCACTCTAGTGTTGGGCTCCTCAGGTTGACCAGACCCATAAGTGCTGTAATTAAGAGGCAGGATAATTTATTTGCTTAAAAAATAATTTTACATATAATTTTTATCAACTTGAATGTGATGGTTGTGGCAAGATTGATTGTGTGAATACTTGAGCTCACTGATATGGACTTGTTGCATTTTTATCAGATGTAAATTATCACATTTTTCACACGTCAATCTAGCTGTACATCCAACTCAGCCTGGAGTGAATTTTTGGTATGAATCTCAATCAATAAGAGGATTGTGATATTGAGAGGTTTTGGATTTCATGTGCCCAGCATGAGATTGATCATGTGTAATGCACACATGATCCTACTCTGTTTTCTTTTTTTTCCTTTTCTTTCTATTTTTTGCACTCCTTTGAATTTTTTTTCTATCTTTTATGTTTTTATCTTAATCGTGTTTCATATGTGAACAAGACATTGTTAGACCCAATTAAATTGGTTGAAAATTGTTATATCCACAAGATGTGGGACTTTTGATTTTTAGCAATTAGATTATCAAGGTGGGTCTTTCTTATACAGGTGGGTCATGGGATCCAAAGTCTTTGTTATAGATACTTCGACACAGGAACATGATATGATATTTGGAAAATTTTGAAGATTAAATCTATCCAATTCAGTGAGACAGTAGCATTTTTGATAAAAATAAATAAATGGCTTTTAAAATATAAATAATCAACATACAAATCTACTGAAAATCCATCCATCATAACTTCTAAAGAGCCAGCTAGTGCGCATGCTTTAATTAAGGTGTGGAATTAGCCTACAGAGGGGGAAAAAAGAAAAACAAAAACAAAAAAATGTGAGGGTTCTCATGCAAGAGAGAATGAAATGTATTAATATACATTTACAACAGAAAATGCTTACATGATATGATGATGTGGTCTGTTCAATGTAATCAAACCTTGAACACCTTTTCTATTAGTAAAGCTTGTACCAGCTCCCCTCCAAAAAGAAGTTGAGCATGCCTAGAAGTCACCAGCCTCTGACCTTGTAACTGAATTGTGGTGCCGTAGCTTTCTTTTTTTTTATTTTTATATTATATAGATATATATTCTTTTTTTGGAGACAGTAACATAAACATTCATTAAAAGAAAATGAGATTACAAATGTGGAGCTACAAAAAGAGGTACAAGAGCATTGTATCCCACCCTCACCTCACTTAGAAAATGATACCCTCCCTAGGTAACACCCTATCAACCCCTTGTTTGGCTAACGCATCAGCCATAGAGTTGGCCAATCTTAGCTCGTGAGTATACACAACATTGATGGATGCCGATAACTCTCGGATTTCATTAAGCAGAGATTGAAATTTCCATGGGTTGATCTTATGATTAGACACCAAAGCGATGGCATTAGAAGAGTCACTCTCTACAATAATGTCACCTTGGAAGTACTTAGAAAAGCATCGTAGAGCTTCCAAAATAGCTAACACCTTTGCTTCATTTGACTCGCAAACACCAACATGCTTAGAAGACATATACAAGACATCACCATTACTATTATGAAGAACACCCCCAATTCCTGCCGGCCCTGGCTTCCTTATGTTGTGCTGGCTTCAGTTGTAATAGCCAATTTGTACCATGGTCTAAATGACATCATTTCTACTATGCAGACAAATCAATCAATAGTGTTTGTGAATGTCATTTCATATTTGACTGAGGTAGCATGTTGCCTTATATCAATGACCATCCAGCCTAAGACACATCTATCAGCAGGTTTCAACCTCTGATTTGAACCCCATTCTATGGCCTACTAGTTTGATGCCTCTTGCGATGTATATCTCGAGCCACAACAGAGCGCTGAAGATCAAGCCTACTTTAAAGGCCGACCAATACATAGGAGTGATTGTGCAGCCAAATTGTATAAAGGCAGGCAGCCATTAATCTTAGTCATGGGTAAACATGCTCTAATAATGATGTAGAATCCTTGAGTGTGCAATTCCTTAGTAATGAAGGCAGTGAGAAATTCTCAAATTTGCGGTTACCTCATCTATTATCAATCATGCCGTAAAGTTGTTAAATAAAGAGATATTGGATAATTTGATGGAGCTGATTTTTTCACAGACCATGCATTTTGCGATCTTTGTATCTATCATCGCCTCATTATAGGCATGCTCTGACTGGGCCTCATGAGCCAGACTACATATGAAGTATGAACAATGTACAGTCTGCTTATAGGAGAGTTTCCTGTTTGGTAATTTCCTTGTCTAGTGGAGTTCAGAGAAGGGTCAAATCAGTAAAGAATAAAAAAAGAAGAGGAGGTTAAATAAAAAAGTCATAAATCACAAAAAACCACCTCTTTTTTATTAAATATAAGTAAAAAATCTACTTTTTCATGACACTAAATGAGAAGAAGGCCTCTTCTTTTTATCAAAATAAAAAATAAAAAATTGCTCTCCCAAACCACTATTACAAAAGGCTATAATTTGGAGAAGATGTGTGTGTGTGTTTTGTTTATCTTCATTACATTTTTAGTAATATGACAAAAGCCTTATATCCTTTTTCAGCTTCTCGATCTAGATGAAGAGAACGAACATGATCTGAGAGAGAGAGAGAGAGAGAGAGAAGGGGGGGTGGTTAATGATCTAATTTGTAAGATCTGGAAGGAGCTTGAAGAGATTAATTTGTCTTAAGGAATGGTGTACAGAAGCCAAAATGGAAGAGAGGGAAAAAGGTAAAGACAAGTTCTGGTACTAGGGCTTCATTAACCAAAAAGTTTTGGTACTCGGGTCTTGTAGAAATGTGGATGCACAGGATCAGATGTCAGATTCCCGGCAATGGAAGTGCCTGAGCGGAAAGGCGGTGGTCGGATTCCTGCAAAGAAGGTTCCTGGAGGGTTCCTGTAGCTGTAGAGGGCATTGCGAAGCGCCGGGTACCTGTGTTGCCTCTTGAGTTGCATGCATTAGTTGGTGAAGAGGGTGCAGATGGAGGAGGTGATGAGGAAGAGGTTTACTAGTTCGCCTGGAACTCGGGCTTCTCCAGGTAAGTGGATAATCAGGTTTCCAATTTATTTTATGTTATTTATTTCATTGCATCTTGGAAAATCAATTGCTTTTTGCATTTTTTTTTCGAGGAAACTAGGCCGTGCACTGAGAGGGGATGTTAGAAAAAGAGAGGAAAAGGTCTCTTACTGCAGAAAGGCTACTCCAAGGACTTGTGCTTCTGACAAACCTACCAAACCTACCCCCTCCTTGCCCATAGGAAATGGTTTTTGACTGCATTATGAAAAATCTGTTGTTTTGCATATCCAACTTATCTTCGAGGAAACTGTGTCACACCATTTTGTGAAAGGACAATGACTTTTCGATGTTTTCATGTTGTTTCCATGGAATTTGTGTTGCCTACCATTTTTTTTTCTTGCAGTTTCATACGATGATTTCGCAATGAAAAATGACAAGAAAAAAAAAAAAGAACTGGTTTTGTACGATGTTGCGGAAAACCATTTCCTCTTGGGTTTCGAGTAGGGGTTGTTTCAAATTTGCTTTTCTTGAAAGGGAAAAAGTGGAAATCCTTGGGAACACTTCATGGACGTTACACAAATGTCCCTTGGAATTACAATTTGGAGATAGTGACACGTGAAAGGGCTTTTATTTTCATTAGGCTACTTTTTTGTAGCTTGGTGCGATGTCTTTTTCCGCACAATGAAAGAGAAAATTTGAATTGATTTTCTTTAAGTCCACAGAAAATCATTTTTTATGGGGTCGGAACCGCTTTTCTACTTTTCTACGGCATTGAAAATAGAAATCTGCGCCATTACTGTGGACTGTTTTATTTCGTGAAATGTGTTCGCTATGCCCTGCAAAAGGGTTTCCGACCCTTATGGGAAATGGTTTTCTGCGGACTTGAGGAAATCAGTTCGCATTTTTTCTTCCTAATTTTTTCTACAAAAAACTGCCACATCAAATCGTACAAAAATGCTTGAAAAAAACTGGAGCCTTTTCTGCAACAGCGAGTAATCATTGGCTTTACACAAATGTGCCCTTTAAGTTTTGAATTAACCATGCTGTTAATCAGTATCTATCGTGGTAGAGACCTTTGACTTTATCTATCCGACAGAAAACTTGGTTTTGTCCCAGTTTCATAATATGCTATGATCTTCTCATGTAGGATCATAACAGGAACCTTATAAAGTCATCAATAGGGAACTTATAAAATACAAATCCTGATGCCAACCTTATAAATTCATCTATGGGGGTCTTTTATAAAATACAAATGTCAATCCCCACCTAATAAATTCATCAATGGGACCACTTTTAAAAATACAAATATCTAGGCTTACCTAATAAATTCATTAATAGAACCAGTTATAAAATACAAATTTCAATGCCAACCTAATGAATTCACCAGCGAGTCCATTTATAAGATTGAAATCTAGAAAAATAAATGCTCCTTGATGGCCTAAATTTCACTTCATTAAGAGTTCGGTATATTGTACAATTGATTATGTATAAAATATGTGAATAAAATATATAAGATAAAAAAGCGAAATCACATTTTCTGGTGACCTATCAATTCGATAATGGTCACAACTCCTTTTGATGTGCGAAATTTGACTCTGATAAGAGTTGGGTGTACCATGAGATTGATTGCATGTAAAATTTGTGAAAAACAAACATAAGACAAAAAGAGTGGAATCATGCATATTCCAATGACACGATCAATCTGATGGTGGTCCCAAACTCCTATTGGAGTGAATGTTTTTCCAAATTTCATATGTGAGAGCTTTTGTTTTTAGTGTTTTGGACTTCACAAGTCATGACTTTCTACTTACGGATTTATTCTAGACAATCTTGGCTCTGAAAAAGTTGATGCCTATGAGAAATGAAGTCCTGGATTTCAACTTCTAAGTTCATGTATGGGTCCATTAGTACATATAAAATTTAAATATCTCAAAATAAATGTTCCACTTTATATGGGATTACGGAAAAATTCCCACCTAAAAAGAGTTGAGGTGCACAAAGATTGATTCATGTAAAACACATGATTTCACCCCTTTTTTTGTGTGCTTTGTCAACGTTTTTTTACCTATGAGGCTAATGACCAATATGATAAGTGAACTCAACTCCTATTGAAGTAAAATTTGGCCATTTAGTGACAAGATTATATAAATAGATCCTAGAGAAGACCCCAACTATAAAGTAGATTCCAATTCCCAACTCCAACTTTGGAGTTTAAGTTGAGAAGTCTTTTGTATTTTTGAAAAATGAGTAGGGGACAAAGGAGTATTGTTGGAAATACCTGTAGGAAATTAATAAGATGGACGATTATGGCTTCGGAGATGTGTTTTTGGAGTGCTTTGTGACCGACAAATGCCAACAAGATCGAAAAGAAATTTTTATAAGATAGCGATTAGATCAGCTATGACTTATGGCGCAGAATGTTAGCCAATCAAGAAGTAATATATGCACAAAATGGATACAACAGATATGAGAATGTTGAGGTGGATGTGTGATAAAAGTTGGAAGGATAAAATTAGAATAGAGCGCTTTTGAGAGCATTCAGGGGTAGCATCAATGGGAGATAAAATCAGAGAAACTCATTTGAGATGGTTTGGACATGTCCAATGTAGGCTGCTGCAACAATGGTGTCGGTAAGAAAAAGTTTGGTCATGTAGATTGATGGCCCACTGAGGGGCAATGATAGGATGAAGAGTACGTGGATGGAGATAGTAAAATAGATCTTAAGTACAACTTATTTGAGGATTTGGCTCAGGATAGATCGGAATGGAGAAACATAATTCATGTTGCTGACCCCAACATAGTTTACAGCTGGACAAGGCGTTGACAACGAGGACGGCGAGTGTGGGATCCCACCGGCCTAGGCCTGCTCGTCTCCGAGGGGGACTTTGAACTACATTAAGTCCCACATCGGAAACATCCAACTCTTGACTCTCGGCATATATGTGCGGCCTGGCCTTTAACCCCACATGACACATTTTAAAGTGATTAGACTTCGGTCAAAGCGGACAATATCATGAGGATAGTAGGCTCAGGTCATCACATGTTTCCCAAAGGGGTAAAAAATATGATTCCGTAGAAGGGGAAACACCCGTTTCCCTTTCGTGGCATTGCACAAATATGTCCTAACATAACATCGTTTCGCCAACTACACCGTGGAAACGACTCGCTTGTTGTGTACTTGAGTGTTTTTGTGGTATGGAATAAGTACAGTTTTCTTGTGGAAAAGTTGCAAAAAGTAACTGGTTTTTTTGCAGTAAAGCAAGAAGACCATTGACTATGAAGAGGTCAAGAAGGCTTTTTCTTTCAATTGAAAAGCAACTGTCTGAGGAAGGGCGTTTTTGTGGACATTATTCTTTTTCCGCATTTATGCAGAATGAAAAAGCTTTTGACCCCATAGAAGGTTTTCGGCATCATCATGGAAAATTAGTTGGTTTTTGTCACTTTTCTTTGTGGAAACGTTGCTGCACTAACTATAAAAAAGCAGAACCTTTTCCACAACTTTTCTTCGGAAAGGGGCATGTTTTTCTAACGTCAGCGGAAGGCCATTCTACAAACTTTCTCTTTTGTAAGGGAATAAATTATCCTTTTTTTACTACCCCCACAACCCCAGCACAAACCAATAGGAAATGACTTTCTACAACATTGTGGAAAATCAGTTGCTTTTTGTAACTTTTCTCTCAAGGAGAATATTCCACATCAATCCGCAGAGGGGAAACAAGCAGCGAAAAAGTGAAACATTTTCCATGGAAACAATGTTACACATACGATCTTACACTTGTAATGGATGAAAGACATGGGAAGGGTATCACTTTTTTGTAGTTTGGAAGCACTTTTTTCATGAGGAAAAATGACAAAAAGTAACTATTTTTTTCGTGAAGCTACAAAAGGGCAGTTTTCTGTGGCACTTTTTTGTGAGAAAAAAGGATAAAAAACAACTCCTTTTCCTCGAATTGTGGAAACCAATTTCCTATGGGAGGGTCTAAATCACTTGTTTTTTGGGGGGTGCTTCACAAACATGCCCTAAAATTAGAATTTGGAGACAATGAGAATGGCATGTGAAAATTCTTTTGTGTTCTGAAACTATTTCTTACTTTAGGATAAAAAGAAACTATTTTCCCTCTAGTATGTGGAAGCCCATTTCCTATGGGAAGGTCAAAATTATTTTTCTACGAACTCGCTTTTTGGTGGTGTTTCACAAACATACCCTAAAATTAGAATTTGGAGACAATGAGAATGGCATGTGGAAATTCTTGTGTGTTCTAAAACTGTTTTTTAACTTTTCCTAGGGCCACTTTTTTGTTGTTTGGTCCGGCATTTTTACCCGTGCTGGAAAAGAAAAAATTTGAATTGGTTTTCTCAAGCCTGCAGAAAATCATTTCTTATGGTCTGGGACTGTTCTTCTGAGGCACTGTGCAAACAAAAAATGTGTCGCGTTACACAAATATGCCTTACAGTTCCATCCTGGGAACTTCGACTTCAGTTTGCATTGGTTTCTTTTGAACTTACAAAATTCTAAACAATTAACTATAATAAGAGATGAAAAACGAAGTGAGAAATCACATATTTTCCAGTGACATGATCAATCTGATTATGGTCCCAACCTTTATTGGGGTGAAATTTGTTCGAAATCTCATATTTAGGAGCATTTATTTGGAGCTGTTTACTCACAAATTTATTCTAGCATCAGACAATCTCGACTAAGAAAATGTTGATGCTGATGGAGAAGTGCAAGTATTGAATTTCAACTTATGAATATCCATATAGCTCAAAATAAGTGTTCCACTCATAAAACATGTGATTTTCAATTTTTTTGTTTTGTGTACTCTATTTACGTATTTTAACTATGATCAATCTAAAAGTGGACCTGGCTCCTATTGAAGTAAAATTTGGCTTTGTAGATTGGCATGATATTATAAAAAAACCCCATTGGCAGATTTATAATTAAGTTGATATATCTGTTGTATTTTCAGAAAATGAGTAAAAGATGAAAGAATACTGCTCAAAATAGCTGTTGGAACTTAGTAAGATGAATGATTGTGGCTTCCTCAATGTCGACAATTTCGTTAATAGTCCTTTGTGGGGTCTACTTATTAAAAATTTAAACATTTCAATATAAGCTCTTTTCTTGAATTTCCGATTTTCTATTAATCGAATGAATCATAATTGGTTCGTGTGTTAAGCATGTCAAGTTCAAGTTCAGAAATAATCAAACTCAGCGGGAGAGATTTTTTTTTAGAGGTTTAGATTTTTAATAAGTGAGCCCCACTAGGGATCATTACGTGATTTTTTTTGTTCGCACGATTCTCATGAGAGGATTCCATCAATAGCTGGCATTCTTTTTCTCAAGAGGATCTTTAGTCGTTTTATTTGAAGGTTCCTCCAAGCAGCATTTTCTTCAAAACCATATCCATTCTGTATTCAGATGAGGAAGTTGGAGAAAAAACCTTCTCTCATTTGGGCATGTTTGGACGAGGTGAGCGGTATAGAATATGGAGGGTGGGAAAACTGTCCACAGTTCCAATTTGTACTGTGGGACAGGTTTCTCCTATATTCTCTGCATCCAAATAGACGTTCTCTCAAAAGCTATGAACTCTACGGTTAAGTGGTGTACAACAGTTTTGGCACAGTTCTTATCATTTCATCTGATAGGTTAGTTTCTTATTGATAAAATTATACCCTCGTCTCCTGTCAAGGTAATCAGTCATCTCTTGTCATTGTTCTATCTCTGTAAATTCTGCTATCCGTTGCCATAATTTACATTTCATTTAACATCAATTTTTTCATTATTATTAATATCTCATGATGTCATTGAATTGATTGCGCGAGTGATTTCTATTAAAAAACATAAGTAGTTCAGATTGTCTCTGACCATGTTTATGTTCTCTGAGGATTCCTTGCTTATGTTAAAAAGCTATCGTTTTTCATGCACGTCAACTTTCTTTTGTTGGTGCAATGCGTTTGTGTAAAAAAATATTTTGAGTTTTTTTTTTTTTTTTGGGGAAAAACCACTTTGTGTGGGGGAGTTAATAATCTGCTTTTTCGCACTGACTCTGAAAAAAAATTCAAGAAATGCCCGAATCTTGGCATTGAACAGACAAACCTTGGTAATTAACTTGTAGAGTAAGAGAAAGTGAAATGTCACATCATTAGAAATGAGTGATAGTTTGAAAGTAGGTTTGACTTTTCTTTAAATGAAAAAGGTGTTTGGATGGTTGTCGTAGTTTTTGCAAGTAGTGTTTGGAATTTTTGATTAAATTAGTGGAAATCCACTGTGGGTCCCACCATATTAAAATCCAATCCGGTAAAGAAAAATAGCCTCCAATTTTTTGGGGTATCTTAAAATTTTAAGTCGATCTGAGTTTTCTCCATCGTTGTATTGACGGTTTGATTAAAAACGTGATAATGATTATGCATAAGTTGTGTTAATTACGTTTTTCATTAAACTATCAATCCAACGGTGGAGAGATCTAATATCGATTTTTAGGATATACCATATAATTGGAGGCTATTTCTTTTGAACGGTTCTGATTTCAGCAGGTGGGCCCCTCTGGAGTTCCACTACTTTAATTGAGCATTTCTCTAGGTAAGAGCCTCAGGGGATCCAGATAAGTCTAGGAATGAAACGCCAACAGTACAAGAAGTTGTCAGATAAGGTGGTTGACAATGTCTATGGTGGTGTTTAGTTCTCTTCCTTCCAAGTCCATCCAACATGGTAGGGGAAAAATAGACCATTGCATTTTTAACCTTTCCTTACCGGTGAATTTACCAAACAGCCCTAAATGGTTGAACTTAATGAATTTTCTGATGCCATTGATGGTGTTGTGATCTAGGGCCTACGAGAAGAGATCAATCACGCATAAGAGAACACAGAGATTTACGTGGTTTGGCTTTTGGCCTACGTCCACGGGGAATACGGGAGAATTCACTATGCAATCAGAAGAGGTGTATATCATAGAGACTCTTAGTCTCTATTTATAATATCAGCCCCAAAACCCTGTTACACCCAAACACTACTTAATCACAGTAGACCTATAACAGGCATACTTCTAATCACAGTACAAGTTGGGCAATCCAGGGGCCCGGTTAACTAAGATTAATTAACTTCTATTGAGCCATACAAATTAACAAATCTCCACCTTGGCGAACATTGAAGCTATCCTCATGCACAAAACACGTCTCACCGTCTCTACCTGCCCCTTAGGGCACTCAGGTGCTGAGCACACCGATCAAGTTCAAGCATTGCTTGGACTTGAATTTAACCCGCTCCTTCATGAATGCACCAAATCGCTTGTACCATTGTCGTCCAGAAGCTTGCTTCGACTCGTACAATGATTTCTTCAAACTGCATTCAAGATCAGGAACCTTAAACTGCACTTTACCTGCACTAGAAGCTCTTTCCTCTTCCTCGTAGAACTGCTTGCATCCGGTGGCCTGATTTTCCTCATCAAGAGACTCCATCTCTTCAGTCATAGTTGCTGCCTGTTGATTACTTTCCAGCCCTTCCATCAATTCTAGAGACTCAGTCGTCAATGCATATGCAACCATATCATCACGGCCACTGATATCGACGCGTACGTCGTCATATCCTTGAAACTGTATCTAATCGGCGATTTCCTTTCTCTTTGCGGTTTACCCGTCTGCGGCATCTGCGGCTTTGTCCACTGCATCTGCTGCACACTCTGACTATCCCCTATATCCCGAGAAGAGCTGGATGCACTCTCCGTCCTCACTAGGATGTCTGACTCCACCTGAACGGTGTCACTACTGCTACCTACTTTTGTCTCCTTCACCTGTTTTCTTGCTTCGAGTAAAGCATCTTCATGAAATGTAACATCCCTGCTGATGATAAATCTAGGTGAATCCTGATCAGTACACCACAATCTGTATCCTTTCACCCCAGGAGCATATTCCACCAAGATGCACTTCACAGTCCTTGGTTCTAACTTATCGGTTTTAACGCGAGCATAAGCAGGGCAACCAAAGATCCTCAAGTTAGAATAATTAGCTGGATTACCAAACCACATTTCTTCCGGTGTTTTGCAACTCATCTTTATGTGTGGAGACCTATTTATCAAGTAGCTTGCAGCATTTACTGCCTCAGCCCAAAAGTCCTTGGACAATCCTGCAGTAAACAACATGCAACGGGCTCTTTCCAAGATCGTTCTGTTGATCTTCTTCGCAACTCCATTATGCTGTGGAGTTTCTATAGTGATGTAATGCCGAACTATGCTATGATCTTTGCAATAGTTCCCAAATTCTGTCGTTCTGCACTCTTTACCATTACCTGCCCTCAACTTCTTCACCTTCTTGCCAGTCTATTTCTCAACCGTTTCCTTCCATCGCTTGAATGCAACAAAGGTCTAATTCTTCGTCTGCAGAGTATAAACCCAAACTTTCCTTGAATAATTATCAATAAAAGTCAGCATAAACCGGGACCCGCCCTTGGAGTAAATCTTAGAAGGCCCCATACATCTGAATGAATATAATCAAGGATACCTTTCGTGCGATGAATACCTGTCTTGAAACTGACCTTTCGATGCTTTCCGAAGATGCATTTCTCACAGAAATCCAACTTGCCTGTCTTTGTGCCATATAACAAATTCCGATTGCTCAGTATTGTCAATCCCTTCTCACTCATGTGACCCAGGCGCAAGTGCCTTAAGCGCGTTGAGACAAATTCATGGTCATCTGAGGAAGACACTGTAGCTCCACCTGTAATAGTATTTTCGGACGAAACATACAAGTTTCCAACTCTAGTGCCTCTTATAAGAACAAGAGCACCCTTCACAACCTTCATGACTCCACCTTCAGATGAGAACCTATAACCGTCGGTGTCCAAGGCACCAAGATAAACAAGATTCTTTTTCAGATCAGGAACATGCCAAACCTCTGCCAACGTTCTGACGATTCTAACATGCATCTTGATTTTCACTGTTCCAATTCCAACCGTCTTACATGCAACATTGTTGCCAATCAAGACACTACCACCGTCGATTTCTCTATAAGTGGTAAACCAGTCCCTATTGGGACACAGATGGTAGGAATAACCCGAATCAAGAATCCATTCATCTTGACGTCGAATTTCATTTTCAATCATAGAAAGTGCATTATCGGAAACATAATCTGATCTTCCATCTGCAACACTGACTGAATCATCAGATGACGAATCTTCTTTTATTTCTTTCCTTTCCTCTGCCTTTCGGGACAGTTTTTTCTGATGTGCCATTTCTTATGACAATAATAACGTTCAATGTTTTTCTTGTTGGATATATGTTTGCCCTTACTACTGGAGTCTTTTGTTCATTTGCGTACTATCAAACCCTCACCCGAACTATCATTGTCAGCCACAATCTTTTTTTTTTCAACTCTTTAGAGTTCAAGGCTGCCTTTACATCCTCTTTGGATAGAATATCTCTACCATACATCATGGTATCAACAAAATGCTCATATGAGGGTGGTAACGAGTACAACATGATAGCTTGGTCATAATCATCAATTTCAACATTAATATTTTCCAGATCCATGATAGCTTTTGTGAAAGAATCAAGGTGAGATGAAATAGACGTACATTTCTACATTTGTAACATGAACAACCGCTTCTTCAGGTACAAGCAATTCGTGAGAGACTTCGTGATGTACAAGTTCTCTTAACTTCTGCCATATGCCTGCAGCATTTTTCTCCTGAGCAACCTTTCGCAGTACACCATCGCTCAGAAACAGCAGAATTTGATCGTACGTCTTTTCCAGCAACTCATCTTTCTCATCATTTGACAGTTAGTCAGACAACGCATTCTTTCCTTTCAAAGCCTTATGCAACTCATTCTGAACCAGCAAAGCATACATCTTCAAACGCCACAGACTGAAATCATTGTTTCCATTGAATTTCTCAATTTCATACTTCGCAGCCATTCCGCGAATCTTTCACAGTACGTGTGTCGATCTGGTCACCACGAGCACGCTGGAGGAAACAGATTTGAAATCCGACTCTGGACGGCTAAGATATCGCATAAACTTGTTTCTACGCTCCAATCAGTCAATCTCCTTTGTTGATCGTTGAACAGCCAATCTTCTTCCACAACCGAGTAGATCTGCTCGTAATGAGTCCGTAGATTCAAACGGATCTCTAATCAGACTCCGGATCTCCAAGATATCGCGCAGTCAAATTTTAGCCTTCGATCTGGTCAAACTAGCTTTGACCGTATGAATTTGCTAACGTCAGCGCTATACCAGCGCCTTTCTGCTTCTGGGCTTTGCTGCACGGATCAGGTCAACCTGGACTTGACCCAACCTGGACTGGCCTGGCTTATGGGCTTCTGAAACAGGTAAGGTCGAACCTGAACCTTGGCCTGGCCTGGAAGTAACCCTTCTTCCTCTTCTTTTTTTGCACGGCACGACGCGATAGCATTGGGCTCTAGTGAGGCAGCATTCCGGCGACTTCAGTCCTCTTCTCCGGCAGCGACGATCGCCGACTATAGTCCTTCAGAGAGCAAATCAGACTCTCTTCTCCTCTTTCCTTCGTTCTGTTTTTGCAACCAGAACCGAAAGCGGTAGCCCACTTCTTCTTCTCCTTCTCTGGCGATCTTCTTCTCCTATGCGAGCCACGACAACCAAGGGATTCTAGCAATGAGATCACGCCAATCTGCAATATGCAGAGCCCCGTGATCCTCTATCTCCCTTCGCCGCTCAAGAACCAGATACTTCTCTGTTCTTCTTCTCCGGAGCTCTAATGCGCACCAGGTCGAAAAAAACCGAGAAACCTTCGTGGTTTCTCACCGGCTTCGATCTCAAGCAACCAAATGTGATCTTCCGGTTGATTTCCCTCAGCACCTTCTTCTGGTCGATTTCTGCGATCTTCTGCAACTAGGGATGAGATCACCCTATTGAACCGACCTTCTCCTTCTGCGATTTGTGTGGCCCACCGAGATCAAACGATCTCCCTCCACACGATCTAGAAAACACTATCTCAATCTTGAGATCTGATCCGTCGATCATACAGCCACAACTCCAGCCCTCTGAGATTTGATCCGTCGAATCTCTTCCGATCACGCGCAATGCTCTGATACCAGTTTGTTGTGATCTAGGGCCTAAGAGAAGAGATCAATCACGTACATGAGAACACAGAGATTTATGTGGTTCGGCTTTTGACCGTCGTCCATGGGGAAGACGGGAGAATTTACTATGCAATCAGAAGAGGTGTACATCATAGAGACTCTTAGTCTCTATTTATAATATCAGCCCTAAAACCCTGTAACACCGAAACACTACTTCTTAATCATAGTAGACCTATAGCAGGCCTACTTCTAATCACATTACAAGTTGGGCAATCCAGGGTCCAGTTAACCAAGATTAATTAACTTCTATTGAGCCATACAAATTAACAGACGAGAATCCATTTTTGGTGTGCATGTACTCTCCAAGAGTTGTATTGTGTTGTACTCTGAGTGTTTTCCTTCTAAGCATTGTAAGAAGAGCACGCAGATTAGAAGGTCCAAGTCCTTCCAATCCCGTGCCACTGGTATGGTTTTGTACTTGTTTTAATTATATAGTGTTTTAATTAAGTAGAGTGTGCTTTATATTTCATCTTCTCCTTCAAATTAATCTTGCATATATCTATGCACTAAGGCCCTGAGACAGGTAGAACCTAGAGCAGAGAAAAGGGGTACTGCTAGTGCTTGCGTACCGGTATATATATAAAAAAGAAAAAAATCTGCTTTTTGATGCTCTAGACGCTGGACGAAACAGATCTGCATTCTCTTCTTATCATGATGTTGGTTCTTTCTATATTTGTCTTTTATTTTCTGTCAAAAAGTGTTAGAAAGCATTATTTTGTTTTGTTGGTGATAGGGAGAGCTATGAGGTAATTCTTTCCTTTAGTTTCTTTTTTTTTTTTAAAATAGAAAATTTGCTTTTCGTGTTTTCTATTTGATTGGATTGCTTTCTTCTTATCTTATACATTTGGTGTTTTTGATTGTTTTAAGAAATTGATTTCATCCTCTCATTATGATGTGTTTTCTTTGATATTTCTCTTCAAATATTTTACTCTAAATGTATCTCATTATGACTAGCAGCATACGCCCATAAAGCGTTCCCATGAGACCTATTGGATGGTCCTACTCTTAAAATGTTGGGCCTTTTCCTTTTCTATTTTATTATTTTTCACATATTTAGCCGCTTATTTTGTCATATTATGTTGTTTTAGGTATTATTTCAAATATATCATTGGTTTTCATTGTTTATTAGGCATTGGAAGTTTTTTCCTTTCATCTTTTATTTTGTTCTGGATACTTCAAGCTCCAAGCCCTTCTCTTGTCTCTTCCTAGATTTTAATTATCATTTTTTTGAGCTTTAAGGCCTGTTTCTTTGCTGGAATTTCTGATAGGAATCCTGGCTATCAAGAAATTCCGGAATTCTTGTCAAGAATTTCCCATATCTTTAATGGAATGCCCCATCATTTAGAAATTTATAGCATTTGGGAATGCTGAAATCTTTACTGATCTTGGCATTCAGAAATCTCAACCCTCACATGAGGAACTCTGGTGTCAATAATGGTTGCCCCCGATCTTGATTTATAGGCTATGTGAGCGAACCGTACCCACCAACTGAGCCAAGGTTATAGGTCGACAAACCATCCTTTTTGACGCCATTCATAGCCTTGATTCCATTATTTGTTGCATTTCCACCAGAAGAGAGAGGGAAGAAGGTGAGGCCTACCGTCTATTGATTTGATTCTCATCTCTTTATTTTGTTTTAAATTCCCATTTTTGTGTTTGTCTCCTTTTGAGGGTTTGGGTGGCATGGGGAGGGGATGAAGATGGAGATTTGGAGAACATGTTAGTGCCTCATTCAAAGCCTCTTTCATTTCCAGCAATGTGTCCACCTCAAAGCATGAGGATGATATCAGATATAGTGTATGGCTAGAAACCATTAAATGATTTGAGAATTCAAAGAACAGATGAGGGTTTCTTGAAGGAGAGGGGTGGGGCTATTGCAATAGCCCACATGAGGATCCAAACCAGTGCTCCATAGTGAAATGGTTTTTGGGGGTTTTAGGGTCTTGCTTTCTTTCTACTAAAAGGTGGGGTTGCATGGGGGCAGAGGAGAAAAGAGAGAGGAGGTGGGAAAAGTAATTACAGGGTTTCCATCCCACAAGGGCAACGATTTATGATTGAGAGAGAGAGAGAGAGAGAGAGAGAGAGAGAGAGATTTGAAAAGGCTCGATGCTGAGAGGAAATGTCTTCTCAGGCTGATTACTAAGAGGTTCCATTTGTGTTGTCTCTTGTGGGCCAAATCTCCATGTTTTGGGCATGATAGATTCCTAGCTTTTGATTGGGGGCACATTCTGGTTACCCCATAATGTATGAGATGGCCCAGCTTTGATTGCAGTGAAGTTAATGGAAGAGAGAATCTACAATACAGAATGCTGGTGAGAGTGAAGTACAGTACCAAATATTCCTAGTAATGAGTTATGCCTGAAAACTGGGGTTTGAAGTGTGTCACAAAGGGAGCCTTATAGTTTTGATTCACAGTGATTTCAATCAGAAGGCTTTCATTATGTGGCATTTAAGTGTGACTTGTGAATTGCCCAAGTCCCAGCAATCATCTAGTGTAGCTGTCCAACACTGACATTTATTGGTGCTTCCCAGCATCTAAATGCAAGATCTTACATTATGTAGTGTTAACTGAAATGGGTAGTTGCAGTCTGATTTTGGAAAAGACTCTTGTAGATCCTCCAAGTGTTCTAGTTTATGATTTTTTTTTACTATATGAAAAAATTGTGCCTTGTAATTCTAGTTAATAAATCTTGACCTGCAACTGACAAATGTTGCTATGATTTGGAGATTTTTGCCTTTGATTTTGGCACTCATGTGTCAAAATGCATGAAGTATGGGGAATTCTTTTCGTCTCCTTTAATTAAGTCTTTTCCTTTCAATGAATTGTGGATTACTTTATGAATAAAGTTGAGCATATCTGTTGGAGATGCATGCAGCGTTATAGGAGAGAGGAAAGAGGAAAGAGGAAAGAGGAAAGAGGAAAGAGGCTTGGGTTGGGGCATGTTTGTTTGCAATGCAATACATATGTATTCGAAGGTATGAAATGAATACTTGTACGAATTGATTCTCTATGTTTGTTTGTTGTTGCTAATTACACAATTAATTACTTGTTAATACAAATTACATTGTTTGTTTAGCCAATTGAATTCTTATGTAAATATTTTATATTTGCCATAATAATTGAATAATTATGAAAATAACTGCTGATGAGAAACATCAGCATCAGGAGGCCTACTTATCTCATAACAAGTTTCAACAATTTTATTAATTTTACATAGTTTAAAGGCCTGATCACCAACATAATTTCCACTTTCAGAAATCAAAACTTTTTTTTTTTTTGATAACTTAGGGTATCTCTGGCTCAGTCTAACCCAGGAGCCTTTGTCCATGAGCCCGATGGACACTTGATTCTAGATAGCCGAGAACTAAACCTTTAGGGGCACATGCAAACCCTCTTATCCATATGCACCGGGTAAAACTATGGGAGGTGGACAACGAAGGTATGTGTCAAACACAAGATCTGAAATAATTCACCAATAAATCTCGATTCAAACTCAAAACCCCAATTCACAGAAAAACAAGCCCAATCAGTCAAAAAAGCACGAACTTCTTTCAACTACATCAAATTCATCCCAAATCACCTAAACTGAACGCTCATTCTTTTAAATCCTAGCAGTCTGAACTCAATCCAACCCAAACCAAAGTGCTGCAATGAATCCCTCATAGGCCAAGAACATACCATCCTCATTCTTGAAGACTCCATGACCCACCAAAAAAACTCCTCCAATCCCAGGCCTAAACCCCAGACCCCTCGCTGGGGGACAGAGATTGCAAACCCCAGAATTATCTCAAATCTTAACCAATTTTACTAGCATCAGAGTAGCAGCTACAACTAATTAAATCTTATCATTATAGTTGGATGAATAAATAAAAATCTAAGATTAAACTCATTGACTTCAAGCAGTTGTGAAAGGCTTATCACTTACACAGACTCAACCGTGGCCCCTTTGGCAATCTTACATGTAAAATAAAGTGTAGTAAAGCATCAAATCAAGAGAGAATAAAATATAGTGGGGTTATGATGGTCTTTTATTTTTAGTTGTTTGGTATGGAATCTTTTTGACTTTCTGTATGGAAAAGTGATTTTTTTTTTTTTTTTTTTGTCTTTTAGTGGAAGAAGAAAGTTGCTTTTTGACCTTTTTTTTTTTTTTTTCCAAACGTGGGCGGAAATTTTACTTTGACTTTACTAATCCAGTAATTTTACTAATCCAGGAAAGTGCCAGACAGGTGTCAAATTAGAAACATGGTTTCCCCATAGCCTATCATATTATTTTTCCATGGAGTCTGTGAGCATAGTTCTTGCAAGGTACAACGTCTCAGCCTGCTCATAAAGTCAAGCTCATGACCCATCAACTGCTTCTATCATAAATGCAATGTACACCTTTCCATGGCCCATTATACCTTGTCACAATATCTCAAGCAGAGTCATCACCTAGACTTTACATCTACTTAAGTCACAAGAGTTGGGTCATTACAGAACTCTACATTTATATGAGTCATATCTTAAGCATAGACCAACTCGTTTCCTCTTGATGCTCGAGTCAAAAGCCTTCATCATATCAAGGGGCATACACATTGATTGATTGAACTCAATCATAGACATGGAACATAAGAAGGATTGACACGCAACCTGATCATCCAGTTATCAAAGGATACTGGACAAAAAAAAAGTCATGAATGACTCATTTCATAAGATGAATTCAATCATGGATTAAAGGCACTCATGAATTGTGTTGTTACATGATCATAAGACCATGGGAGCAACATATTGACCGAGGACTGCTTCCCTCACCTAACCTCAGGTCTCCTTTCCTCCCCGAGTGATGGGGTTCAACCCCGAAAGCTGTGTACCAAAAAGAAAAAGACCATGGAAGCAGCATGTTGACATAATCACATGAATGCGGACCTTATATGTTTAAATAATCAATAAATTTCAAGGGTAGCTCAGTTGGCCTAGGACCACGGTTTACATCCGGAGGTCGTAGGTTCGAAACTACACTATCACACTGGGGGTATAGGGGGTTTACCTAGCTTCCCTCTGGGCCCGGAAGGATTAGTCCAGCCCAAAAGGTTGGGAACCCTCCAGTGGCAAAATTTTTTTTTTTTCTTATGGAGGTATGTGTTGTACATATATGTTCAGATGATGACAAAAACTAGCCTCTCACTCTCTTTACATTGGTATATTTATTAATTGTCATTTAGTCTCTCATCTATACAACTCATTGTCTTTTCTTTGAAAATGGTAGCGATTGCAACTCATTGGCAAGTCTTAATTTAAGATGTCTCTAAAACTAAAAAAAAAATTCTTTGATTGAAATTAGTCAAGGTAAGAGAGAAAAAATATTAAATGAGAAAGGATTTATGGAAAAGGAGATAAGAATATAAAGCTCTTGCATGAAAATTAGCAAAAGAGAGATCACCAAAAAGGAGAAATAATTAAATAGAAAGGATTTATGAAAAAGGTGAGGAATAAAAAAATACCCTCCAGAAGTAATAAAGAAAGAATCATAGAAACAAACAAAAAGGAGAATATCAAAGAAGAAGAAAATAGAATTGCAAAGATTAAAATATTTTAAAGATAATACTAAAATGTCCTCAATTTGTTAAACTTAATTCCTCAAGCGAAGTCGAATTACAAAACACTTGACTACTTGAGCTTATTTGAAGCTAAATCAATAACTCATTCAATGGATCCAACTTCATGTTATTTATATGGGCCGATAAAAAAAAAAAAAAAATGTAGGAGATCCTTGCATGTAAGGGGGCTCAAGTTGTTGTTGTTTTTTTTTTTTTTTTCTTAAATTAAATGGGTATTCCTGAGGTCTTTGACCCAACAAGACTATTCTTTCGGGGTGGCACCTGCTAAACCCACACAAGACAAGTTCGGGACCGTTTTGAATACTAGATGTGGGGGAGAAAACCAACACCTTATGCCTCCAGCTCAAGTTGGGCTTTTGTTGTAGGCTTCCTCTTGATTTGCATCACAATCTATACCCAAACATCATTCACCCACTTTCCTCAAGTAGTTCAGTAGTGGTCATTAGCATCAATGACATGTCCAACAGTAGCCATATGTTACTCTTGATGATCAAAGCTTTCAAAGGATAGATTGGAATGACGAAACACAACTCCATTGGGATGATGATGATGATGAATCAAGACTTCCAAAGACTGCAGAAAATCTAAAGTCTCTGTTTTCTACAAATAAAATTGTGTGACCAGTTTAGAAGAATGAAAATGTAAAAGCTATCAGGGGCCAACCTGAATGGCACATTTATTCGACTGTCTGCAACATCCAGGCCTGCAGTGAAGGTTTTGTCCTTTTCTGGGCTGTCCACGTTCCCAGAGACATTAATTTTATGACCCACAATTGTGCCAAATGAGGGCAAGTGGGCTTTAACCTTTTGTGGTCCTGGATGGTTGGCCCTTTTTTGTAAGTCGTACGTTTTGGTGGTGGTCCTTGTTTTTATGTTTGTCTAGTGAGTCCGGATCCTCCGAGTTTGGTTCAAACAGGGAAATCCCGTTTGGACGAATCAGAGGGCGACACATTGTTTTGTACATAAAAGACGAGCTGGTTTTTAAAGACAATACCAGTTTTTAAACTCAACAAGTTCATGTGTTACCTGCTGATTAGTCCAAATAGGGTTTCCCTGTTTGATCCAAAGAGGGGATCCGGATTCCTTGTCTTGTTGGTGGTTTATAGTTCTTATTCATCAATCCTATCAAAGTACAGAAGCATTTTCAAGAGCCAAAGATATCTTCTTCAGCATCAACAGCTTAAGCAGTCAAGATCTCTAAAAATTACCCAAAGCGAGCTGCTAAATGCACACTGAATTTTTCTTTCCACCCGCCAGTTGAATTAAGAAATTACCAAAATTAGTTTCTACACACCCCATATTTCCTAAACTACCCGAGCCTCTACTTTTCTCTACACCCCCGCTCTCTCCCTCTCCCAGCCCTCCGTCCTCTCTCCCTCTCCCTGTCTCTCTCCTTCTTCCTCCCTCTTCTTCTCTCTCGCCCCCTCTCGGAATGAGGGTGGGTGAGTGTAGAAAGAGGTTGGGAAGTAAATTACCACCTGAGTATATTGGTCATAAAAAAATGCAGCTTCTGGAAATAAGATTTTGTTGTGCATTTAGCAGCTTTCTTACCCCAATAAAAAGGCATATGCATACACGCTGCAGTAAACTACAGAAACATCACTGCCTGATAAGCAGAACTGGAATCTATACCATTCATCAGAAACTACTTGAAATTTGATTGTAGTCTTCTTTAGATACAGTAATATGAGTGGTAGACCAGGGTCACTGAATGTGATGCCATATAACTCAAGCTAACCAAGCTGACACCTTCTTCTTCCTTCCTTTTCCTTTTAGATGAACAGGCTCTTGAATTCACCATTTGCCAATTGACATACACGATCGTAGCTGCTGATATCTGCAAGAAGAGAAACCACTTTAGAATTGAAAACAGAGTATCACTAATTAGGCCATCATCATCATTATTATTATCACCATCAACATCTTAGCTTCACACAGACATAGGGTCCACTTAACATATTTTGTATGTAAGAACTAAGCTAGGACCAAATATCACATCTTTCTAACTTTGGTGCCTGTGAGTGCTCTCTCTCTCTCAACACAACCAAAATTACATACCAATAATGAGACCTTTCAATCACACTTTCCTCCCATTATTAACATGTGTCTAGCTGGGTCCTACAATGGCCTTAAAGTTTTACTTCTCATGTGTTGTTATGGGTTTGATACCACTTATTGTGCCTTTGACACCACTTATTGTGCATGTATGTGTGGAAGCGTGAAAACACTGTAATGACAATCAACAAGCCACACAAAAGGAGAGAAAATCACATAAAGATTGCTTACGTTCACAAGAAAGAAACTCGACTTCTCACCATGCAGTCCTACATGATTCGGCAATTGCCGATATTAATGAGAGAGAGAACCCTCACCTTTCACTCAGTATCTAGAGTTATAGATTATATCAATATATATTCTCCACTTTCTTAGCTTCAAGAAACCCTTAGCCCCCCCAAAAAAAAAACCTTGGTAAAATTACCAAAATACTCATGACCTTGAACCTGATCATTAGCCAACCCAATGAACCAAAACAAGACAAAAATCAAACAAATAACCTGGTCATTGGCCAACCCAATGAACCAAAACAAGACAAAAATCAAACAATCTCCTCCTCCTTCCTGAATGGTATGTCCTTGCATCAACGGCACGGTCTTCATTTTTCAACACTTAGAAATGTTGAGCCGGCAATTGAACTTTGAGCAAAGTTCATCTTCCTATCAAACTACACCTTAAACATGACACTCGAATCCATTGACAAGTTTGAGTGACGTCGATGTCTAAATCACTCGCTATCCGACCGTCAAACTGCCCCAATTTCAGCACCCCTACGAAGACTAAAGCACCACGGGCATGCAAGCGAAAACGGTTCGGAAATCTAAGTTCTGATGACTCCACTATTGCAGAATAATCTCTGCCTCCAAATGGTCAAAATCTCTATTTGACTTGGTCTAAAGCCCTACCTCCTATCGATTAAGACCCCTGTTTGTCTTGGTCTAAACTCTTTATTCATCATTTATTTTAAGATATATATATATATATATATATATATATATCAACTTGAGAGATCACATGTTTAATAACATCATTTCATTTCCTATGTCTTCTCTGTTCCCTAGTCGTATTCCATCCTCCCTATTTGACTTGGTCTAAAGCCCTACCTCCTATTGATCAAAACCCCTGTTTGACTTGGTACAAACTCTTTATTCATCATTTTTTTTAAGATATATATATATATATATATATATCAACTTGAGAGATCACAGGTTTAATAACATCATTTCATTTCCTATGTCTTCTCTGTTCCCTAGTCGTATTCCATCCTTTTGTTTTTGTTTTTTTCTGAATGATAATTTTCAATAATGCACATTAGTACAAAAGGCTTATACAGATGGGACAAGGCCCAAAACAAACAAAGACCCAAAATAAGAGACCACCTTCACTAGAGACTATCAAAAGACAAAAGAAAACACCCAAAGGTACGACACCCACAATGGTCCCCAACTTAAGAGAAAGCTATACTCTCCTAATTGCACATTATTTGGCCAATAGGATAGTCTTTAAATAAGGTATTAATCTCCACCCATTGTGCGACTGAAAATTTAATCTTATCACATATGATATCTTCTGAACTATTTGTCCCCTCGAAGCACCTATCATTTCTCTCCTTTCAAATGTTCCAAATTGCTGATAGAAACACACGCTTCCATAGCTCCTTCCCTCTCGGCGACCCAATGGGAGACTTCCACACTTCGAAAAGGTGTTGAAGGACATACGGCAAAGCCGGCCCATTTGCATCCAAACCAACCTATGACTAAATTCCATATTTTCATAGCATATCTGCATCTTACTAGGAGATGATCAACAATTTCCTCATCCCCAAGCACATTGGGCAAGCATTGGCCACGATCTATCCTCTTTTCCTATGATTATCCAAAGTTAAAATTCTTCTTCTTTTGTGAGTAATCCAACCAAAAGCCAATACCCTAGCCATATTCCATCTTTACTCTTGATCCCAATCCTATTACTTTTTGTTTTTAATTGTACTTGCATGAGAAATTCTAGCATTTTTATCTCCCTGTGATAACCACAACTCTCTAGATTTCTGTCTCCAGAAATCTTCCTCTCTCATCATAAGTTCTTCTACTTTTGAGTTTAGTTGTAGTTCATTTTTAATTTTATCTCCACTTGAGTTTAGTTTTAGTTCTTATTTAATTCTGTCTCCATCTGGAGAGAGGTTCCTGATTTCTTCAATTTTGAATCTAGTTTTTTTGATAGCATCTTCGATTTTCCTGGACTTGGTTTTATTCCATTTTGTGAGGCTTTACTCAATAGTATCTTGCATTTGATTTGAAACGATCTTTTGATAGTGACTTTGTTCTTGTCTGCTTATGTAGTATATTTATTATAAGCGACAACCACCGGAGCATTTATTATATATTATAGATTTGTTCCAAGGAAAATTCTATATGCACCCCTTATCTGTGCTGACCACGCTCATTGTGAATAGTGAAAATCACTGTTCACAATGGGATGTGGGTGCTCAGCACAAGGGGAGGGTGTTCACAATGGGATGTGGGTGCTCAGCACAAGGGGAGGGTGCATATAGAATTTCCCTTGTTCCAATAGCATGCTCCCTTGAGGAACCAATTTATCTAGAGATTAACTTGAGGGTGAGTTCTTTTCAAGCGGAGGGGATTGATATTGTGGGACAAGATCAAGAACGAGTTAGAAGGATAAGTTCTAATCTCAAATTTTGAGTCCAATATTTTTTAGGAGTATCATAATAAGTACAATTATTTTAAGGGTTTTACTATTTTTAGGAACTTTTACTATTTTAACGAAGTTAGGATTTTGGATTGCAATTTGCATTATGGTTTATTGAAGTGGTCCATTGGGTTTGCCAATGACTGGGTTTAGGGTCAAGAGTATTTTGGTCTTTGTACTGGGGCTTTCTTGAGGGCAAAAAATGCGGAGATTATATTTACCATGTAATCTGTAACCCTAGACTTTGAAGAGAGTAAAGATGTGATTCTATACTATTTTGCTGTGGATGTAGGCGGTTTTGCCGAACCACATAAATCCTCGTCTCTTTCTTGTATGGCATGCATGATTGATCGATTGCGGGTTACATGCTTCCGCATGCACGAACACAACACTATATATGTCATTATTATGTTGCTGGATGAAATAATATTAATTTAAGTTTCTAGCTCTTTAGAGTTTTCTGTAATTCTTCCTTGTTGGTTCATAGTTTTGTTATTAGGCTAAGGACAATGATTTTCTTCCTTAATCCTCTTGTGCTTTCCTCTACGCCACAAATATACAACCCTTTGCTTTTTCTTTTTGTTTTTTTTGTTTTTTTTTTTTTTTTTAGGGCTTGTAATTTTCTTAAATATTAAAAATGCATGCATTTTTAGGGTGATTTTCCTTCCACTTACTTTGACTTTCTTAGTTTGCGTCGAGGATCCGATTATTAAATATCCACCTACTGAAACAACAATCTATTGGACATCATTGGTATGACTATCATTGTAGATACAATGACTTTTGTAGATTTGATTACGAAGTTTTTGGATGGTCTTATGGAAGTTTTCAAAATGTCATTTTCTAGACAAAATGGATGCTATCTTGAAGCTTTTATAAGCTTTTGTGCTACACCAATTACCTAGTTCTAGTTTTCTTCTATGTGCTTTTAATATGCCAGCTACCTTCTAGGGTCAACCAATATTGTGGATTGTGGCACCTATTTCTATCTTATATATTCCTAACAAAGAAATAAAAAAATGCATATTCTATATTTCACATGATCAGCTAAACCTTCTTTCTTGAAAAGTCTAACCGGTTGGTAATGAAGAAGTAAACGTAATGGTGAAAGACACATATTCCTTCTTTCTTGAAAAGTCTAAAAGGTTGGTAATGTTGAAGTAAACTTCATGGTGAAAGATACATATTCCTTCTTTCTTGAGAAACTCCTCTATATTATATGGAAAATTCTAAATAAACGCTCCTTTTTTTCCATCCCTCTTTTTTTTTTTTCTATATCATGGGCCCATGTTGAGTCAATCTATTCTTTTCACACACATTAGCACCCCCTCTCCCTGAATAATCACAAGTCAATTTTGACAGTCATCCAACTTCTCCTAAACGTTGGTTTAAAATCATAATAAAATGATATCTAAATCATTAGATTTTTGGGAAATGGATCAAAAGGTTAAGATGATCATATGAGCTCAAGATTTTGCATATAGGTAGGCTTCATATGGATATATTTTTCCATCCAATGGACTTGTATGATCATCGTGCATCCTAGTGGGCTCAATTACGAGGGGAGTTCTCTCCTAAAAAACGTCCGGACGCTGTGTAGTGCTCCCCTATGGCTATATGTACACACACAAAATACCTCCTTTAAAAATGCTCCTTTTTTTTGTGCCCTCTTTTTTAAGAGCATAGGGCCCACTTTCAGCCAATCCCATCCTTTTATGTACTGATGGACACCCCCCCCCCAAAATGCCCCTTTTTTTTTTTTTTTTTTTCTTTCTTCTGCCCTCTTTTTTTAAGAGGATTCTAAACTATTTGGCTCTGGACATTGTTCGCTAATGGATTTTATCAAAAAAAAAAAAAAAAAAAAGAAAAAAATTGCATAACACAATAGCCATTAAATTTTAAGTGCTGGAAACAAAGGATTACGATCATGGGATTTGGTTGATTTCTCATATTCTCCTCATCTACTTCCTAGCCTTTCCGTTATTTGGCCTTTGGTGGATGTCATGCATCTAAGTGGTTCTCACTAGGAGAGGTGCTTTTCCCAAAACACCAAGGGTTTTTCTAGTTATAAGGGGCCATGTATAAGTTTTATTCTAGTAAAACCATGTGGCTACAGCTAGTTGTCCACCAGTGGCCATGACAATAATATGGGGGGTTGTGGATGAAAAGCTTTTAGTGAAACATAGGGTAACAACCTCATAAAATTGTTGCAACCCTTCGACCTTTGACCTGAAAATTTAATGCTTTTAAGAAGCCATCTTGTTTTACTTCCTTCCTTTCTTT
This sequence comes from Camphora micrantha, assembly GCA_003546025.1. Lineage (NCBI taxonomy): Eukaryota > Viridiplantae > Streptophyta > Magnoliopsida > Laurales > Lauraceae > Camphora > Camphora micrantha. The sequence goes on along the minus strand of QPKB01000011.1, from coordinate 2,257,896 downwards.
TGTATTCAAACCAAATATGCTAAATGTGGTCCTGTGGCAATTCAAAAGGGGATAGTGTGCAAGGAGGGTTACCTGATCATAATGTGACACGTAGTCTAAAAAATAAGGTGGACCACATGCACACAAGAATGTGCATAAAGACACAAAAGTTGGACCACACGCACACAAGAACCTTTACTCCCACACTTCACACCCAGATATTTGTGTACAAACAGAGAGCCAGAGACAACAACTTAGAAACAAGAGATTTAAAAATGCTTCTCATGTTTGACAAATAATCTGCCAACCAAAGCTGGCACTACAACTGGTAAAGAAAAGTAAATATTGGCGTGGTGACCAAGTCATAGTATTTATTACTCCCATAAAGTGATTTACACAACCACAACATACCCTTTACAAGTCATTTGTTTCAGCAGATAAAAGCCAATCTGCATACTTTTCCTGCTCACGTGATCCCATTGCCTGGAACTCTTCCTCATTGTCACTACCCCACAGCCATGACCATAGGTCCCCGCCCTCTTCTTCGCACTTCTTCTCCTCCATTCCTTCCCATTCCCAACCCAACAATTCCACTTGCAAATCCTCCATCTCTTCAAAACAAGCATCCAAAGAAGAACACCAGTCTATCCCCATCCCACTCTCACACCTTCCATCCATAACACCCAGTACCCCTCCATTCTCTTTACTCTCTTCATTTGAACCCATAACCTCATTTTCTCTCTGATCATCATTAGGAGCCAACCCCCCAATTCCTCTTTCTTCAGTGCTGCCTTCGGGTCCACCTTCCATGCCCACACGAACATCCGAAAGTCCACTTTCTGCCCCTTCGTGTGGGTTCAACACATCATTTACGCTAACTTGACAAGTACCCATAACCACTTCATTGGCTTGGTAAGAATTTTTTACCATGTTTTCTTTCTTGTCGTTTTGTTTTGAGACGTCTTTCAGGGCCTCTCTTTTTAGAAGGGGTGTGGTTGAAGGATATGGGTTCTCTCTCCTCATTTGAACATTGGGGTTTTTCTTCTTCATGGCTGATCTGCCTGTTCTACCACCCGTTCTCTTGCACCCACCAGTTATCTTGCCTATGTCCACCACCACGGGTGCACCGTCGTTGTTATGCCTCCTAAAGGTGTGAATTCTTCTGCTTAGATGAGAGTTCCAATAGTTCTTTATCTCGTTGTCCGTCCTCCCTGGTAAATGGCCAGCTATCAAGGACCACCTACATAATCACAAGTGCCAAAATCAAATAAATGAATATCAACATCACCCCAATAGTGCCAAGAGTGCACTAGAAAACTCTTGCTATGACCCTTTTTGTGGGACCTACCTTCATGCTTGCAAATCACAGGCTTAGAGTGAGATTGAAAGCTCTCAACATGGATTGAGGGTATGCACAAAATTGACACAATCTAATGATAGTGACCATTTATCTACCAAGCCTGAAATATGAATTATATAGTTTAACAGTCATCTTTCAACTTTGAGGCCATTAAATAGATAGAGAGCTTATTATCATCAAATTATATAAATATTTGTCTCTCTCACTCTAAAACTTTTATCGGCATGCATAACTTGTATGAGTTTTTCTTTTTTCATGGGTTCTGCATGTAAATCTATAAAGCATGCAACAAAGAAAAGAAATAACGCCCATGTTCTTTTCTCACCTATTCCCATAAGAGCCATGCAGCTTGATAATAATCTCCTCTTCCTCTGGAGAAATATTCCCTCTCTTCAAATCAGCTCTCAAGTAATTAATCCATCTCAATCTGCAACTCTTACCACACCTCAACAAACCTTTGAAAAAAAAGAAAAAAAAAAAAAAAAAAAGAGAGACACACACACACACAAAAGAAGAGAGTATGAACAAATAAGCAAAATCTCAACTCATTTCAACAATTGAAAAGATAGATTCTTATTTTCTTCTCTTTACATCTATGCTTATATCTACCTGCATTCTTGGGTAATGATCTCCATGACCCTTCTCCATTAGCTTGAATGTATGTCATCAAAATCTCATCCTCCTCTGCTGTCCATCTTCCTCTCTTCAACCCCACTTTCTCACAACAAGGTGCTCTTCCCATTGTGATACAAGGGGGGGGGGACTTTTTCTTGTTTATGTGTCTCGTATGTTGTGGTACTGTGGGTGTTTTTAAGTTGTGGCAAGTGAATGAGTCGACGAGCAAGGGATGCAACATATATATATATATATATATAGTCACAGATGGTAAATGGGGAAGGTGGGGTCCACTGAAGAGATGTGTGGTGAAGAGGGGTGCCACGAGTGCTAAGGAGGACTGACTTATCGTGGCTCGTTGAACGTCGAGTAGCACACTATGGGCTTCAATTTCCCACGTCCGAGTGCTACTCTTCCACCCTCTCGCATTTATTTCACAACTCGCTGGGGTATGGTGTCCCGCAGGAGGACCTGTCAAGCACCTGCTCCCTCTCCATGATATGGCGTGTTTGGCAATTAACTAATTAAGTTAAAACAAAGTGAATTCAGACAAGAAATGACAATGGGTCATATTAAAAGTATATAATTTCATAATTTCGTCCGAATTTTTTTAAAAAAGTCAAAAAACAATATTTATTCTCGACTAAAAGACAAAAAAACTCCACTTTTTTTTATAAAAAAGTCAAAACAATTCTATACCAAACAACTAAAAATAAAACACTATCATAACCCCTTACAATTTATTCTCTCTTGATTTGATGCTTCACCTCACCATACTTTAATTCACCATACATTCAAACACGCTCAGGGCCTGATTTAAAGACAGAGCTTCCAAAAAGTCCCCCTTGCATTATTTGCATGGGAATTGGACACATTGGAATTTATGCTCTAATGTGCTCCAACAAAGAATTGTGCAAGAGATGATGAGTGAAGAACATAAAGGTATAAGTTAGAGATGTAAATAGAAATTACTTGGAGTAGTAGCCGGGTATTCATTTCCCATTTTCCTGGATTATATTCACCTTTTTATCTTCATCTTCAATTTTAACATGTAGAAGTTTCATACTTTCTAGAAATTCAATTACATTAAATAAATAGGCTCTTACATACTTCTCTTTGCTTATATGTGAGCTCCGTTTCTGGTTGATTAGTCACAGAGTTGCACCACTTCCCATGAGTCAAAATTGGTCCCAACATGGTGTCCGAGCTATTTCTTATATTGTTGGACTTGATCGAAAAGAAAAGAAGAAAGTAATTATATGCCTAGGATCATTTGATCGGACTAATATTGGGCACATTTTTAATCTACATCTTAATCCATTCTCTCCCTCAAAATGAAATGAATTAAGCAGATTTCAGAATTTACGAGTGTTTTCTCAGTGATCATAGTTGTTTTTCAAATGTCTTGTATTGTAAATAACCTTAGGCATTTGATCGACATGTAAGATGTTCAATGGCGTACAAGATTATCTCAAAATGATCAGTATCATAAGTGTGGATAGGTAATTTGTTGATAAATTATCATATTGAGGAGTTACATGCTCCCTAATTGAAGGAGCACTATGTTAATATTTGCTCCCACAGAATATGGTATGGATTCTCAATGAATATTCCATCTACCTCTTTATGGAAAAAGCAGCTGAAAATGACATTTTGTGATTTCATAAATGGGGCACTTACAATTAATCCATATTTAGCGTTGAGACAAAAATGTGTACGATCAAACTATGATGATATAGTTTTTCTTTCTTTGTTTTCTCCAAAGTCTGCATCAAGATTGGATTAGTCCAATGGCGCCAAACCATTGGTCAAAGTTAGAAGTTTGAAAGGTAACATTATCCCTTTCTTTACTTCACTACCAATAAAAAGTACAAAGTTAAGAAATATACTTTGTATCTCTAATTTACAATATTTGAATTGAATATTTTATATATATATATATTTAATTATAGAAAAGAAAAGAATCATTAAATATAATAGGCTTTTTTTGTAAGAAAAACATTATAGTCTTGCTATCATATTAAATGACCTTTTTAAACTTGCAATGTAAGGAGACATGGACATCAATAATGGCAATGTTGTTATACCTACATTGGATAATGAATTTCACCTGCCATGTATGTGTGTGTGTTACAGAGTCAAAGCCTTATTTAGATTCTCAAGACTCAATTGCACCTCCAATTTAATTACTTATATTTGGTCGTAGTAAAGAACAAAACAACCGTAAATTATAGGTAACCCAAGTAATCCAAATATATGAATCAGCATCTGTTGAAATCGAAATGCTTGCATTTTGTGTGAAGAACTAAATGGGGATGCCCTTTTAACTCACCTAATATTGCTCTTGAACTGATATCTTAGTTTATTTTGGTACTTTCTCCTAAGAATTTCTTTAAAAAGATGCTAAAACAAATTAAAACTGTGAAACTTCTTTTTTTTTTTTTTTATGGTCTTTCAAGGTTTGTTCTATGCAACATAATAGTTTAGTTTTAAGATAAGTTTTAGTAAACTTTATATATTGGAGTTAAGGCTTGGCAAGTGCGTATGCATCAGGGGACACAACTCATATTTGGCCAAGTTCAAAAACCATGTTACGATTTAATTTATCAAGTCTAATATTGCAGATTTGGATCCATGGATTAAGAATCCCAAAGACAAATCATTATCATTTGAAGATGCTTGTGGATGTTAGTACATTGCTTGATATTGCTGATTTCTAAAGTTTTGACTAAATGAAATCCGATGTGCAAGATTGACTAAATGAAACCCTATATTCAAGACACGGATGCCATTGACAAAATGATGATGAAAAATCTCCTTGGCCCAAAGCCTAGGGCTTTGAATTCTCATTGAGAAAATTGACAATGGGATACATCAGGATGGGTTTTTTCTTCTCTTTCTGTGGCCCTGTATTAACTTTTTGAAACGAGTGTGTTTTGAATTTTTTTTCCTTGTATTGGACCTGTTGGGCTTATGTCATTTTTCTTGACCTGTTTGATTCAATGAACTATCTCTAGCTATTTTTATATGTTAAAGATTAGGTTTAGGTTGTTAGAAATTCTAGGGATAAATTAAGAGTTTAAATTTAAACTTATTATCTCATCAGTGTATCTCTTTTGTATAAATTGAGGAGTCTAGATGTCAATGAATTTTACTGTGAATTATTCTAAAAGTCTTTATGGTATTAGAGCTGGGCCCAATAATGATCTTACGATCAAGCTGGGAACAGTCCTATCTTCTGCAATAATCACCGTCAATTTTTCTATTTTCGATAAAATCAATCAAATGCCCTCTTTCCTCCATCGATTCAAGCATTCAAGCCTTATGATCTCGTCATCTTCATTAAATCATCTATCAAAGCTTCTAGAGTCGCGTTAGATCTGATCTACTGGACCACCGGCACAGACAAACTCGAGAGGAGCGGACAGTGACAGTGATGGATCCACAGACATACGGCAGATCTTGTTTCTATTAAAAAGAATTATCATTTATTTCTCAGAGATCAAAATGATTTTATTTTATTTTTGTTAACAATTAGAGGTCCTTTTTTAGAAAGGACCATCTAATTGAGGGGGAATGTTAGAGATTAGGTTTAGGTTGTTAAAAATTCTAGGCATAGATTAAGAGTTTTAATTTAAACTTATTATCTCATCAGTACATCTCTTTTGTATAAATTGAGTCATCTAGATGTCAATGAATTCTACGGTGAATTTATCTAAAAGTCTTTATTATCATCCTTAAACTTAAAGGCACAAAAAATATCATTAAATGTGAAAATGGTCTCCTTAATTACATCACCTTGCCATTTAATTCATCATAAATGCTGCCTTCATATGAAATTCATTTTCATTCCTTTTGTCCCCAACCCCACTTCACGAGAACTATAAGTAGTACTTACAGGTTCTAATCTTTATATCATTATCATCATGGTCTAAAAAATGGTTTCTATTTTCTTTTTAGTGAAAAAGAGAAAGATTCTTTTTTTTTTTTAAGACGAAAGATTCATTAAAAAAGAGAAACCACGAACAAGACAAACCTATGGGCCTTTTGGTTCAGAGCATTTGGAGATTTTTATATTGTCCAAAGAAGTAGAATTCCAAAATGCTAATGACAAAAGAGTATTTTCAAATATTAAATTTTAGATGATTCAGCGAGCCAAAAGCGACAATTTCAGCAAGTTCCAATCACCTAAACCCAATTAAAAAGGAAATTGTGAATTCTCAAGGACAATAATCTTTGCATTTTTGTCAGGAATTCCCAAATTCCCAATAAAAGGAATTCTTGTCAGAAATGCTCTCAACAAAAAGTGCCCTAAGGAAACCCTATAAAGATGACTAACCCTAGCCAAAAAGCCTTTCTAATCCACTGACTAAAAAAGTTTCAGTCCAAACACAATTCACATTCATAGAATAACAAGACTAAGCAAGAGAATGGCTCCCCATTTAGCTCTGTAGGAATGTTAACAAAACACAATGGAATCAAAATGGCTAGAAATGTAACCAATGTCCAAAAGAGAGGTTTGTTAGAGATTAATATTGGTTTGAATTTGTTAGAAAATTTGCTAACCAGGAAAGGAAGTGGGATCACAAAAACCAACCTTTACTCCTTGTTCCTGGACTGCAAGTCTGGTAGTTGTTCTTTGAAGCTTCCAAGCAAGCATTCAGCAGGTGATCAATTGCATATGGAAGCTCCCACAGCCCCCGTGGTGTATTTGGCATCATGTATTCTTCTTGGCCAAGGTTAATTAAAGGAGGTGGGATGACACAAACATTTTTATCAAGTCATGTTTGGAAGGTTTGCATGGCACACCCAACATGGGTTGTGATCTGCTCAGGGATCCTTGATAAGTCCTTAAAAATGCATAATTCCCTCATCATTGTAGAATAATTAAGGACTTAATCATCAAATCATAGACCATTTTAGTAAAATATCATGATTCTATGTTTGTGGGCATCAAAGTCTAAATTCGAGTCAAAATTCATTCAAAAATTACATTTTCACATAAAATCATGAATTTCTCTATTTTTGGCATTGGAAGTCATAAATTTCTCATAATTTTTTATTCACAAATAAAATGATGTACTTTCTTTGCACCGTTGATTTAATTGAAGATTTGATACGATGGTGACATTTTATGCATCCATTTAGTGTGAATTGGGCCCGCATCTTGCATCATTCCTTACCTATATAATTAGATTATTCTCTGATCTATGCTTTTATTTTTGTAGGGAATTTCATAAACTGGGGCCCGCAGAAGAGAATTGATGAAGCAAATGTACCATGGGACCCACCTTCCTTGGGCATGGATTCTAAGGTAGGGGCGGCCATGGGAGGGTCCGCTCTCATATGCAAGAAAAAAAATCATATTTAATCTCTTGAAGATAAGTTCCAAATTTGCGGGCCATGAGATGATAAGGTGTCATATCTACTCTCCAACAAATATTGCTTACATGTCATGATGGATGGCTAAGATTCAATTCAAGCCAAACAAAGAAGAAAAAAAATTTGCAAAAGAAAATCAAGCTAAGGAGAGGACGTCCATGCATGGTGTGTAGTTCAAAGGTTGGATATTTTCAAGTGGGGCCTACTTCTATTCCATGTTTGAAATTAATTTCAGATTTGAAGGGATCTTTTTACGAGAGAAAATGGGCACATCTAAGGATATTTTTCCAGCCATCAGGAGCCATCAGGAGCTCTAAAAAATGGAAAGATCTTGCTAAGCAATCTAAGTTGGAAACTAAATCAAGGAATCCAAGATTTTAGCAGCAAGTTGTTAAAGTTAACTCCAAGAAGATAGGCCTCAAGATTTGAAGTTTACAACCCAAGATTCTTCCAAAAAGTTTCACACGTCCAACCTCCATCCCATATGCTATCACACATCCAAGAAAGGGGCTGCCCATGCATATGGTTTCAAAATTTGAATTAAATCTAATGTGGGCCCAAGAGAGAAAGTTGCATGAGACATAAAGACTCCTATTTTTAATAGGATTATGTGCCAAGAAATCCAAGAAGATAACAAGATGGAAAACCCCTAGAAACTAACTCTCTTAAAACCCTCCTAATCCTAATCCAAACTTGGACCCCACACTACTAATCCTTATCCAAATCAAAATCTTGCAGCCCCCAAGTCATCAAAATTGTATAAAAAGAGCAAAAAAAGAGCTGGACGTGCATCCCACTCTCCCCTCTCCTCTTGGACGACCAACAACATTATTTTCCCCCCTTTTCCATTAATTTTTCTCCATCTCTCATCCTTCCATCAATATTTCATCCAAGGCCTTCCCTAAGGCACACCACTACTTTGATTTCTATGCCACCGTCGCGCCACCGCCGTTGCTATCATCATTCCACCATCGGACCAGCCATTCATCATCTTCCATTGCTTGGATTTCAGATCGCAAAACGAGAGCCAGTTGGATTGTCGTTCGAGACCGCGAGTCCCTCTCCTCCATTTAGTGTTTCATGTATCTAGGGTAAGGTTGGATGCACTTTAGTTTGATTCAAATAATTTTGTAATGGTTATTTGCTTGTAATGGGTCTTTCATTAATAAATCAAGTTTATGGAGTCTTGGTCTTCACCAATGGGTAAACATCGAATTTTTGTGCGTAGTGACAGTGCGCACTTGGTATGATGGTCTTGATTTTTCTTGATGGCATTAAGCAAATTAACCGTTGCAAAGTATTAAAATAAAAATCCATTTTTTTATTCTCTGATTTTATTTTATTTTATTTTTATGCATCTTCATAATTATTGCAATTAATTGGACTGACAAATCTTATGGTGAATGCAGTAGTTAGATTAGGATTTTTCTTTTTCTTTGGTTGTAATTAATTTTATTCAGACTTGTAATTAATTTTTTTTTATTAAAGTAGGATTTGTGATTTTTATAGATTTTTTTAGGCTAGAACTAGTTTTTCAATAGGACAAGTTTTGCGCGATTAATTACTCCCTGTGGATCGACCTCGAACTTCACCGAGTTATTATACATCGCGGCCTTGCACTTGAGGCTGACAATTAGTCCTCACAAGAGAAAGATATCATTTCTTTCTTTTTTTTTTTTTTTTTTATTTGAATGAGTCTTTTTTGAATAACCCATGTTGTATGAGTCTATACCCCACATAGATACCTTGTTGAAACTACCTGTGGTCACTCGGCTTTTTTTTAGAGTAAATTAGCGAAGGGTCCCTCAGGTCTGGTAAGGCCTCAAGTCCATTAACTTTTTCTCTAAGGCCTGTAATCCATACAGCTGGACATATTTCGGCGAGAGTTCTTTAGATACGCCACCTCAGATATTTTCATGACTGATTTGCCCTTTCAACTGATTAGGTAGGCATAAAATTTAAAATTTAAAATTTAAAATCTTCCATTCTTCCTCTTCTTCTTTAATCCGGACATGGACAGAACCAGGCTAGAGCCCTTTTCTTCTTCTTCAAGTTACAGGTTCTGTAATATAACCTTTCATTCGTCTATTTGCTACAGCTGATTTGATTACGCTGCCGCCGTTGACTCGTCATTGCCGGAGAAGATTTTATTTCCTGACCAACTTCAATTGAGTCGAAAGGCTCTAACAATGAAATAGATGATTTTATACTTCTTCGATCCGTTACCAGCATCTCCATCTCTCTATTTTGGATCCGATACTCGCCTCGACTAATTCTTTCAAATCTTTGTTGTAGCAATTGTCGATGTTCTTTTGTGGAAGCTCGAGATGTCGGGATTTATCTTTTCATGGTTTCAAGCACCCTGTGGTCCCTCTTTGAACGGGCTGGATACAGTTTGATAACGCTTGTTGCAAATGAGCTCCTTTGGCTCATTGTGATCCTCTTCTTTTGGGCGAAATTGGCGTCTCTTCTCAATCGGTGCGCCTTTGGCCGCATTGGTTTTGATTTCATGGTTTTCCTCTTTTAGGGAGAGTGTGTTCTAGACCTGCGTGGTTTGCTGGCTCTGTTAAATTTATCTGAGTTTTATATTTTTTGTCAAATTTATTTGAGTTTTGTGCAAATTTATTTAAGTTCTGACACAAATTTATCTGAATTCTAGACAAATCTATCCGAGTTTTTGGCTATTTATTTGATTTCTGGAGCAAATTTACATAAGTTTTAAACAAAATCTATCTGAGTTTTTGGCAAATTTATTTGAGTTTTTGAAAAATATAGCGGAGTTTTTAACAAATTTATCTCTATTTTAAAATTTTTAACTGAGTTTTTGAACAAATCTTTCTATGTTTTTGGAAAATTTATTTGTATTTTCTTAGATCTATTTATGTTTTTGAAATTTCTTTGTGTCTTTTGAAATTTATTTGTATTTTTTGAAATAAATTTAACTGAGTTTTGACAAAATTACTTGAGTTCTTGCCAAATATCTTGCTAATTTGGAAAATTGGGTTATCTTAGTTTTGGCAAATGTATTCGCGTTTATTTTTAATATTATTTGCATTTTTAAATTATATTTACATCTTTTGAAATTTATTTGAGTCTTTTGAAAATTACTTACATTTTTTGAAATTTATTCAGATATTTTGAAATTGATTTTAATCTTTTGAAATTTATTTATATTTTTTGAAATTTATTTGGATCTTTTAAAATTTATTTGCATTTTTTTAAATTTATCTGCGTTCTTTTGAAATTTATTACCTTTTTTTTTAATTTATTCCGTTTTTTGAATTTTTTTTGCGTTATTTGAAAATTTATTTGTATGTTTTTAGAATTTATTTGAAAATCTCATTAATGATATTCCATTGATCGTAGCCAATTAAATGGTAGTCGACCATTATTAATAGGATATCTCACCAATTACGAAATATGATTTAAAGAAAGGGTAAATTAGACATATCAGGTATGAGAATGTGTAAGAGGACCTTTGGATGCATGAGTTTAGTTTGTGAACTATTTGCTACAAAGTCATGCGTTGAGGGTCAACCTCTGACCAAACGGCCCTTTTTTTAATGAATGTTTAGGTAGCAATTGAGACGTGGGCAATGTCGTTGTTGGGCATTCATCTTGTTAATTTATTGAGCTTTTTGCATATACCACCCTAGGATTTCTATGATTTGTTAATAGGCCCCTACGATTTTGGTATTTGTAAATAGGCCCCTTGCCTTTACATTTTAATACCTTTCGTGACCTACCCTTCCAACCACCAAAAGTCTTTAGATTGAAATGACATTTTTGCCCATTTCTTTATCCTCATGTACATAGATTCCTAAGTCTGGACTTATTTTTTTCAAAGCTTGTAATATTAATAATTTCATTTAGTGGGAGAGAATAACCATATATAAATCATTTTTTTTTTATCAATACATGGTCAATTTCATTAAATCCAAATAGATCATAATGATAATCAACGCCTGTGCTTATAATTGGTTATAATTGATTCGATCCAAGCACGACCCACCGTTAAATTGATGAAGCCTTTAAAGTATATGACTAGGCTTCATGTGCATTAAAGAGTTACTGGGAGAGACCATACTCATTTTTGTTTGATGGATATTAGGGCAAATATGTCTTTTTTATAAAAGTTTAATACAAATCTCTTGGTGGGTTCTCATTTTCAATATAAATCCTGATTTTGGGGACATGAAATGTATTAAAATTAAAAAGTATAGGCCTAATTACAAATACTGAAGCCATATGAGCCTATTCACAAATCATGGTAACCTTAGAGGGGTATATACAAAAAAAAAAAACTCTAATTTATTTCTAAGAAGTATCAACAAAATAGCGTCTGATTTTATCTTATGCAAAAACTATTATAGGTGTAATCTCCCTTGGAGATTTCTATCCATAAACTTCCTCTTTGAGCAGTGACTTCACTAATGTCACCATAGCTTGGAGCTTTCAAGAAAATCACATAACAAAGCTCGTGGTCCATGTCGCAGAACCAGAAATCGAAGCCCAAGTTGGCCACCCAAATACCCATATGGAAAAGCTGAACCCGGTCATGTCTTGACATTTTCATTCGGACAATTATTTTTACTATATGGCCAAATTTATTTTTCTCATTTCTTTTCTAAAAACAAGTTGAAACGTCTTTGCCCAGCATTATACCATGAGCCTAACCATATGAATACATTCCATGATAAATAGTTTGTCAAAGTCTTTTAGAACCGTACAAACAAAAATATTTTTTGTTACCTAGCTATAGGGGACTGGGACCACCCTTCGGGAGAGGATAGTAGACTTGGATGAGGTGATGGGGCCATCTCGTGAGGGAAGTAGATCTTGAGTGAGATGACAAAGCTGTCTGGTAAAGGAAGACAACCATGTAAGAATTGTCGTTCTCCTATGCAACTTTGAGGCCCCATCTAAGGACTCATATGAATGATCATGGTTTAAAATCTCGGTCTCAGTCGTGGTATCGGCCGGGCCGAAAAAACGATATGATATCAGTATCGGTCGCGGATGTCGGTCCGTCGCGAAGTGAATTTTTTTTTAATCCAAAAAAATTAGTAAAAATATCCAAAAAAACCTAGAATATTAGAAAATGCTGGAATTTTTTTTTGATATTAGTAATAACAATAAATCAAAATCTCGGTCACCTTAAGTTATGATTCTTGTCTGTGTCGCAGGTCGTTGTCTTCTCTTGTATTTTATATAATGTAATCATTATTGATGCTCATGATCAGTTTATTAGTGTAACATATAAGAAAAGAAAGATAATATATCAATCATCATTTAATACTAACTCAATAATCAAATAAGTTGTAAAATTAAAGACCCTGAAGATGACATATTAAAATTAGAAAAATGATAGTGAGATAGATAAATCATAAAGCACTTGGGCATCAAAAGGTTTATGGTTTACCTGAAATTAGAGGGGACTCGTAGATAGTAGAGACTAGAGAGAGATTGATGAGTATGAGTGTATGACAGATTGGCAGGCTAATTCTAAGTGGAGTGTCGCCCTAGCTCAATATCATCATCATCATCATCTAGCATTAAAGTATATAGATCTAACTTCTAAATGAAGAACACAACACAAGTGATAAATCCAATGATTTCTATGCTTCATCTAAAAATAAAAAATAAAAAACACATAATAAAATGCTTTAAGTTGATTTTCTCTTACCTTAAATAATATTTTCTTCAAGAAATAGATGTGGGATTTGAAAATATGCAAGAGGGATGTGTGATTGAGTACGGCTGCTGCTCTAAGGAGTAAGGAGATAAGAAGAGGGGAAAAGAAGAAGAAGATGAGAAAAAAGTAGGGTTTTAACACTTTTTATGAGATATCAGCCGATATTTTCAAAAATATCGGCCGAGATCTCGGAAAAAACGAGATGAAGTATATCTCGGCTGATATGGGCAGAGATATTGGGGTTATATGGCCCCGAGATACCGATACCGATATCTAGGGGCCATATCGGACCAATATCGGCCGGTTTTTTCATCCATGTGAATGATACATGTTAGATTCCTAGTAAGGTAATGTTTGGATCGTCTTAAGTTTGGGTCTTAATGTCTTGTGTCTTAAGCGCTAAGACAAAAAAAACTAAATAAGATTGTTTGGTACGCAATAACAATATGTCTTAAGCGCTAAGATGACTTGTTATTTAAGACGAGATTTATCTTAATTCTAGGAGCTCGAAATCCAGCTCCTGAATTAAGACCCCAACATCTTAAGCGGTAAGACAGTTCAGGACTTTAAAATAATTTTAAAATTCCCAAAATAACCCTCACCAATATCAACGATTGCAGCCCTAATCTCTCTATCTCTTTCGTTGCTCCTGTGTTTAAAACAAAGCTCTTCCTTGTGCGACAAGCAACATCGATCTCCTTCTTCTTGTCTTGGATCCAAAATCAAAGGTAAAATCTTTCCTCATCTTCCTTCCCTTCTCATCCCCTCTCTTTTCTTGGTCTTGATCAGGTTTTTGCCTTTGTTTTAAGCACAGAGATTAGGGCTGGAAATATATGCTCACGCACATCAGAAAAATTTCCATTTTAAAGGATTACTGGATATAGAACCATGATGCACAACGACTGCACAGTATTTGAAAAGTCATTCTATACAAGAGGAAAACATTGACCTAGACCAACGATCACCATGGATGGGGAATGATAAAAAAAATAAAAAAATCAGATTCAACAGTTCCTGCCACTAAAGTCGATGTTTTCAAAGTGGAGATAAAAAAAAAATATAAATAAAAAATTTGGGGAGGGGTGAGCTTTGAGTGGGCATAAAGTGAACCAATTATCATCATTCAGAATGTTGATGTGCCACTTATGTAATGGCTTTGAACCTGGCCATTGCTGATAAAAAAAAAAAAAAAAAAAAACCCCTTGTTCTTAGATCATGCTAAAAAAAAACCCTTTTACCACTACTATAGAACCCATTTAAAGAAATTTAACTTACCAGTTACCACTGAGCATCTTATCATGAAACAAGTGCAGCATGTCCCCATTACAAAGCCAACCTAACAAAGAATTAGGTTCAAGCATCAGAATTCTGCAGTTATAAACTATAAACAATCAATTGATAGATTTGCTCGGCAGCCCACTTGAGATACTATTTACAGGAATTGGAATTAACAGATATTCCAGCACATGGGAGATTGGAAACATGTTTGATACAAACAATTACTGCTTCATATAAGTCATCTTTAACACTAGTACATGATGGTAACTCAAGAGCTGGAACCAATGCATATGAAGCAATAAGAATTTCTACATAAATTGCTAGCTTAGGCTCTATATATGCATTTGAGCATGTTTTAATTTAATGCAAAAATGATGTCAAGTAGCCTCTTTTGATTCTTCTCTTTGTTGTTGTTGTTGTTATTCTTTTCTTTTTTTGATGTTTTTGGAGGGGTTTTTATAACTTCACTGACTCTGAATTTTTTCCAAACATTCTGCTATGCTGTTATTGTTTTTAGGAATCATAAACAACTCTACTCTACTCTTTATGTAAATTTACCTATTATTCATGTCAATGACCGCAAACAAATCTTTTTTTTTTTTCATATACAATACTCTACAGACTAAAAGATTTTGTAATAACTACTATTGTATGCATTTGGCAGTGTATGGATTCTCAAGGGCCCCTATGTGTGATAGGACCAGATACCTATGCCTAACACCCCTGTGTCTGTGTTACACGAGTAAAAAAAATTAGAACAAGACCTCATTATTATTCAATGTTGTTATTGAATGTTACAGAATGTCAGAAAAAGTGAGGACTAAGGATCAAAGGAGAGAAAAGGCTCCTAGAGCTATATGGTCTGATACCATGAAAAAGGTGCTTGTGGACTTATGTGTTGAGCAGGTGGAACTTAGTGGCAAACCAGGAACTAATTTTCGAAATTCAGTTTGGAGTGAAATATTAAAGAAATAATTTACAGCTAAGACGGGGCTTGCTTATAACCAAAAGCAACTAAGGAATGGCTTGGACCAAATGAAAAAGTCATATACACTATGTATCTTGAATTATGCAGCCAGACTGGCGTTGGGATCAATGAAGAGACTCACACTGTAACAATGGATAACGAATGATGGGATGATTACATAGAGGTAATATAAAATTTTTAATATAAATATATCACTTAAATCCTTTTACATACTTACGTATTTTATATTAATATGGCAGAAACACCCAGATGCAAAAATATTCAGTACAAAACCGTTGCCTTTTCCTGATGAAATGAAAAAGCTATTTGGCGGTTCTTCTGCTATAGGTGAGGATAAATGGTCTCCATTTACTGGAGAACTGCCAAGTGGATTAGAAGATAATCAAGTAGAATCAACAGTTGATTTAACGATTGATGATGACGAGTCGAAAGGTGGTGCGTTCCCAATTAAGAAACGTGATATAGCGTTCTTTTGGAGTACTCAAAGCACGTTTCCCCATTTTGAAGAGGATGCCAAATGGTTTCAAATTTGGTGTGCAAACAGGAATAGTTGTGGCTGCTATGACCCTTCACAACTTTATAAAGCAGGAACAAATAGCGGACAATCTATTCGAGGAGTATGGGTCATATGATACACACATTGAAGAAGTGGAAGATTTTGCACCTCCTCATGACAATTTGGTTAACCAACATATTTTGGATGAGATGGGAAGCTATAGAAATATGATTGTAGATCTATTATCCTTAGGGTATAGTAGCATTTTTTATTTTTTATTTTAATTCATTTACATTTTCATTTTCAATTTTTTTAAGTTGCTTTTTTGATAAAATCTTGATTATAACTATTGGATTCGAATATGTTTCTAAAAATATGCAGCAATTATGTCTAGAACTGCCTCCTTATGCTCTTGTGATGGGGGTCCAATGAAGAGATTCAGGGCAAATACTGTAAAAATTCGTGAGAAATGGTTTTACAAATATCCAAATTTTGAGGTAAATTTCATACTAATTTTTTAATGATTAATATTATTCTAAACTACTTGTTTTTCATGTTGGCAGAACCATAAAAGGAGCATTTAAATGGGACAATGAGACCAATGAGTAAAAGCTTTTGTTTGTATGCTCCAAAATTTTCAAGTTAAAGGGAATCACCGCCAAGTGTAAATAGTTCTAGATGTGGACTCGAAAGTTTTTTTTTGTAGCTTTGGTTGTTTTTTTTATCATTTTGGTGGTTGTTATAGTGATGTGCCTTTAGTCCTTTTATAAGCAAACTATTATTAAAGTTTATGTAATAATGTTGGTGATTATGACTTGGAACATGCATTGTGATAGTTAAAACATGATTTTTTTTTCTTAAGTTTAAAAAACGAGAATAGAGTGTACTGGGCATTGTCCAAGTTTAAAAAGAAACAAATTTGGAGTGTCACATATGTTTTTCATGCTTAAAACCATTTTTTAAAAAATGACAGAAATTACCATTAACTTAAGACATGGATAAGATGCATTACCAAACAATCTTATTCAATTCAGATCTCATAGCGTTCGAGTGTTGCCAAACGATCTTATTATAGAACAGCTAATTAGATCTTAAACTTGCAGCTCTAATAAGATCTTCAACTCACATATCTTTTTCAGACAGATTAAGACGTCAACAAAATAAGATGATCCAAACAAGGCCTAAGTTTGTCCAAGACAAGAGGGGGCGCTACTTGGGTTGGGCCAACTTTGAGGCCCCATCCAACGACTCTCATGAACGATACATGTTGGACTCCTAGTAAGTTTGTCCAAAACAAGGAGGAGTAGTACTTGGGTTGGACCAACTTCGAGCCCGCATCCAACAGCTCACGTGGAAACCAGATTTGTGCTAGATATTCTTCGGGCTCAACCTGAAATTTTGAAGGCTGAGATTAATGAAAATGAATCGGGCCTCCATGCATAAACCTGATTTGACCCATTATCACGATCTATGTACTGTTTTGCATATACCCCAACCCCTTTCATAAATGGATCCACCTACAAACACCCCACCTCCTCTCCACCCATTTAGACCGACCCGACCCGACCCAGTTTCCAAACCCTAGATTAATATATAGTAAATGGAGAATAGATTTTAGTGTGTATGATACATATATTATATACTTATAACATCATCTGGGCTTAGCTCAGGCTCGGGCTCAAGTTTGCGTCTAGAAAATCAGGTCCGCTTTGGCTTGGGCTCACACATTTCCCATTTGGTTTAGGCTTGGTAAAACCCAACAGAATTGCACCCTTATTTGAAAGTGGAGAAACTACAATGAAGACTCACTAAGGGCACGTTTGTGTAACCCATTTCAAAATAAAATGTACCTTTTTTTTTGTTTTTTGTTTTTTGTTTTTTTGTTTTTTTTATTTATTTATGGAAAGTTGTTTTTCATGCATTTGGTGCGGTAATTTTGTGCGGCAATTCTTTTTTGCTACATTAGCATTTTCCTTGAATAGTGTGGAAATAGAGTTCCTATGCGGGGAGGGGGGCATTGGAAGTCCATTTCCGCGTAACACTTCTCCTCTCTTTATTACTTCATTTCCTCACTCCCCAATTAATACTAGTTTTCAATAAGGAATCCGCCGCCGCATCAAACATTACTAGCAACAATTTAAGGGCAAAGTTTATAAAAGAAAATCTACACAAATCTTTTAGTGGTCGCCTATTCTTGGTATGACTAGTAATTTTGGAGATATGGAAGGTGTAAAATTGAAAAGGCAGGGGGTATATGCAAATACTGAAACCACATGAGCCTATTTATAAATTCTATAAACCCTAGGGGGGTACGTATAAAAAACTCTTTGAAATACTATGTGTCTTTTGTTAGAATTCCAAATTCCAGCCACCTCTCAACTAGCCTTTTGGAATTCCTGAAATTTCAATCTCTTTGCATTTTTCTAGAATTTCAAATCTCCACAAAAAAGAGGGATTTAGGACCATAACGAAACATCTAGGAATTACACTATGTTTGAAAATTCAAAAATTCCTTACACAAGAATTCTCTAGATCCAGTAAAAAAAAGGCCCTAGCGTCCTATTTCTTTACTAAAACTTCTAACCACAATTTAGAGTGTTGGGAAATTCATGACATGATGTGATGGCTAGTCGCTAGCATTTGCGAGTGCCATGTTTCTTCTCAAGAGTCTCAAAATTTCAGCCATTTTAAAAGGTCTCAAATAACCTTTGAAATTCTTGGAATTTCAACGCTTTTGCTTTTTAGTAGAATATTTTGCTCAAGGACAAAGGAGAATTTAGGGTCTGCTTTTTTGGTAGAATTTCTAACTAGATTTTAAGTGATACGATTGTTTGGGCATGATGTGATGGCTTGTCCCTTAGCATTTACAAATGCCAAGTTTCTTCATAATAATCTCAAAATCCTAGCCACCTAAAAGGCCTCAAATGCTCTAGAAGAACTTTGAAATTCTAGCCCCTTCGTGGTAGAATTTCTAGATGTTCAAGTACAAAGGAGCATCCAGAAGTTCCTCGATGTCTGAAAATCCAGAAATTCCCCAAATAGTAATTCTTTGAATTCCAATAAAGAAACAGCTACTTAGAGATTTTCCAGACAAGAATTCTTTGAATTCCAGTAAAGTAACATTAAGGACTTGTTTCATCACCATCATCATCAAAGCCTCGTTCCTTTGTAGTTTATTTATGTTTATTTAGGTAATATGTTTCTTTATTTTTATTTAGAGAATACTGTTTGGAGAATTTCTGAATTCTCAAGACATGTGGAATTTCTAAATCCTCATTTGTAGTTTAGTACCCAAAAAGCCCACCAAAAAACAAAGTAGTTGATATTCCAGGAACTCTGAATATTTGAGATCTTTTAGGTAATTAGAATTTTAGAATTCTAATAAAAAAACATGACATTTGCAAATAACAAGCGACAAGCCATCACATCATATAAATAAAAAACCAACATATCAAATTCTTATAAAAAATTCTAGTAAAGAAACAGCTTTGCATGAGTAGAAGTTGTTGAAATTTGATGAAATCCTATTTAATGTTGAAAATGCATTTATGTCCTCTAAACTAAGAAAGTGAAAGTTGAGCGTTTTGAATTGCAAAACAAGATACGTTCTAAAGTAACATCACAACTTTACTAGATCCCGTACAGACCCATTCATATTTTTTTCGGACATTTACCAAATAATTAAGCTTATAGTGTGATTAATCGATTTTATGAAGAATGATAACAAAACCACCATTTAGTTGTTCGTACATTTTTTTGGACGAAATTACCCTAGTTGATGATGTCGTCAACTCTCTGTGTTTAAACCTACGAATTTTCTTGTTCTTCTTCGTGAAACCCTCTTCTCTCTTTTACCCATTCCTCTGTTTCATGGATTAACATGTCACGGATTTTTTTCTTTTTCTTTTTTTTTTTTGTATCATTGAATAAAATGTGGATTGAAAATTGGGTTGGATGGTGAGTTATTCGTGAGTTTCACGAAGAAGACCCAAATTGAGAAACAGTGTTTCACGAAGAAGAAGAAGAAGAAATCGAATCTTCTTCAACTCTTTGGGTCCTTAGGGGATTTTCTTTGGCAACAAAATTTAGGCTTGAAAAATCATTCAATCAACAGCCAAGAGCAACAACCAAAAGTGAAAAAAATGTCATGGCGAGCAACATCTTCTGTAGGTCTGTAAGAGTGTTTCACGATGAAGAAAAATAAGAAAATTCGTGGGTTTAAACACAGGTAGGTCATATCGTCTGCTGGGGTAATTTCATAAAAAAAATGATACGAATAACTAAATGGTTCTTTTATTATCATTCTTCATAAAATCGATTAATTACACTATAAGCTTAATTATTTGGTAAATGTCCCTATTTTCTATGTCCTTGACTCCTTGTGTATTCATAAAATTAAATAGAAAAAATGTTCAAATCACATGACTCACATGCATTTTTTGTGTGGGGCTGGTGGAGGGTTGTTTTATTTTTATTTTTATTGATATAAAATTTATAAATTTCTACCCAAGTTGGTTGAGAAGACATTCCAGTTTTGACGGCGTCCCTGCCCTAAGGGGGGGGGGGTGTTGTCGGTCTTGGGCTTTGTTTTTATGGATATAAATATGAATCTATAAATTCTGACCAAGCCAGTTAAGAAGAGAGTTGGGTTTTTGCCACCCTCCAGCATGCCTCCGGCTCATTTATAACTACTTTATGAAAAAAATAAAGCAAAAGTTTTGCAGGTAGAAAAGCGATCACATGATATCACACCATACAGGGATTAGTTGTAACTAATGAATCATGTTTCTTTTTTATGAGAAACAACTATGAGAGAACTGTGAGAGACAACTTTGTGGAGCCCCCACTTAGGGAAGTGGGTACGATGGGAAGATCTAAATGATATCTAGTAGTGCACAAAATATTAAACACAGCAGATCATCTTATAGCTCCTTGACCGATGGCCCTCAAGTTTAATGGCTTTTAAAGGTATCAATTTTTGAATTTTAATCCAAAGATAAGTAACAATTAAATGAGTGTCGGATTTAGCTTGTACTAATTATTGAGGGGGTAGTGAGCGAGGGGAGAGGAAAATCCTTTGTATTTAAACTTTTTTTGTCAGCACTTTACATACCAAAAGCCCTTTCCATCCCAACATCATCATATGCTTTCAAAGTATATGAAGATTTGAATATTTTAAAAAACCACAATTTTTTTTCACAATTTCTTCAATCAAGTCCGCTCCATAAAAAAAAGTTATGAGAAATGTCAAAAATACCGTCATGACATTTTTTTCAAGATTTTTCTATTTAATTCATCATTTAAGAGAAATTGTCAAGCCCATCCCAAATGACCTAGTGGGGCCCACTGAAACCACCTTCATGCATGGACAATTAAAAAGGGGATTCCCAATGGCTTAAAAGCTAGCTAGATTCATTAAATGGTTCTTGTCATCAAAATTAAAATGACTAGGTTTATAGAGAAAAAAAAAAAGGTAAAGAAAAGACAAACCTCTCATAAGGGAAGGGTGTTTTTGTCATTTCTCAAAAAAAGTTAGGGAGAGGAGTTGATTTAAGGAATTGTGGGAAACTTCTAAACTTTCTTCAAAAATCCAGATCTTCATATACTTTTTTGAAAATGAATAAAAAAATTTATACTTTTTTGAAAATTTCCCTAATTCATTCATACTAATATTAAAGTTGTAATTTACCAATAATTGGCTTGAATTTCGTACCATGGTTTCAGGAACTGTATAAGCGAAAGCCAAACCTTCATTGTTGGCCGATTAAAAGAAGAAATGTTTGTTGTAATGTAATCTACCAGTGGTTTAGTTAGTGAGGCACCTCCTTTCTACATAAACAGCTAAGGATCAATCCCCTATTATAGCTGAACGTGAGGGACTTGTGTGAGTGTATATAGGTGTGTGAGTATTTAACTTATAAAATAAGTAATTAAATAACTAAACCAACCTTTGACATGCAATATAATCATCACATGAAATCCCCTATTATAGCTGAAGGTGAGGGACTTGTATGAGTGTATATAGGTGTGTGAGTATTTAACTTATAAAATAAGTAACTAAATAACTAAACCAACCTTTGACATACAATATAATCATCACATGAAATCTCCTATTATAGCTGAAGGTGAGGGACTTGTATGAGTGTATATAGGTGTGTGAGTATTTAACTTATAAAATAAGTAATTAAATAACTAAACCAACCTTTGACATGCAATATAATCATCACATGAAATCTCCTATTATAGCTGAAGGTGAGGGACTTGTGTGAGTGTATATAGGTGTGTGAGTATTTAACTTATAAAATAAGTAATTAAATAACTAAACCAACCTTTGACATGCAATATAATCATCACATGAAACCATGCAGGATGTCCTTTTTTGGTAAAAAAATCATGCAGGTTGTTGATAATATGTATTGAGCGGTCTGTAATCATTCCATCGGCCTATAAAATGCCAAACATATTAGTCCTTCACTCACAACTTGTCTTTTCTTATCTTCATCATACTCATGGCTCTTGTTTTGGGCTCTGGCCATTCTGATGTCCCAAACTCAAACCAATCACAGGGAAATGGGAAATCCAATGTAGAAAGGAAATCTGCAAATTTTCACCCTCCCATCTGGGGTGATCGTTTCATCAAGTCCTCCATTGATGACTTGGTATGTAGCATGCTCCCATGTACAATAGTGGGGGTGGTATTGGTTTGGATGGGTTCTCTACCTTAAGGGGATGATAGAATAATTTCAATTGCTATCTCTCATGTCTATATTTAGCCATTTAGCTATTTTTTTTAACCAGGTCCGGTGGGGTTCAGGTACGTTGTCAGGTTTTTGTGTTTGCAAAAGAAAATCAAGCTAAGGAGAGGACGTCCATGCATGGTGTGTAGTTCAAAGGTTGGATATTTTCAAGTGGGGCCTACTTCTATTCCATGTTTGAAATTAATTTCAGATTTGAAGGGATCTTTTTACGAGAGAAAATGGGCACATCTAAGGATATTTTTCCAGCCATCAGGAGCTCTAAAAAATGAAAAGATCTTGCTAAGCAATCCAAGTTGGAAACTAAATCAAGGAATCCAAGATTTTAGCAGCAAGTTGTTAAAGTTAAGTCCAAGAAGATAGGCCTCAAGATTTGAAGTTTACAACCCAAAATTCTTCCAAAAAGTTTCACACGTCCAACCTCCATCCCATATGCTATCACACATCCAAGAAAGGGGCTGCCCATGCATATGGTTTCAAAATTTGAATTAAATCTAATGTGGGCCCAAGAGAGAAAGATGCATGAGACATAAAGACTCCTATTTTTAATAGGATTATGTGCCAAGAAATCCAAGAAGATAACAAGATGGAAAACCCCTAGAAACTAACTCTCTCAAAACCCTCCTAATCCTAATCCAAACTTGGACCCCACACTACTAATCCTTACCCAAATCAAAATCTTGCAGCCCCCAAGTCATCAAAATTGTATAAAAAGAGCAAAAAAAGAGCTGGACGTGCATCCCACTCTCCCCCCTCCTCTTGGACGACCAACAACATTATTTTCCCCCCTTTTCCATTAATTTTTCTCCATCTCTCATCCTTCCATCAATATTTCATCCAAGGCCTTCCCTAAGGCACACCACCACTTTGATTTCTATGCCACCGTCGCGCCACCGCCGTTGCTATCATCATTCCACCATCGGACCAGCCATTCATCATCTTCCATTGCTTGGATTTCAGATCGCAAAACGAGAGCCAGTTGGATTGTCGTTCGAGACCGCGAGTCCCTCTCCTCCATTTAGTGTTTCATGTATCTAGGGTAAGGTTGGATGCACTTTAGTTTGATTCAAATAATTTTGTAATGGTTATTTGCTTGTAATGGGTCTTTCATTAATAAATCAAGTTTATGGAGTCTTGGTCTTCACCAATGGGTAAACATCGAATTTTTGTGCGTAGTGACAGTGCGCACTTGGTATGATGGTCTTGATTTTTCTTGATGACATTAAGCAAATTAACCGTTGCAAAGTATTAAAATTAAAATCCATTTTTTTATTCTCTGATTTTATTTTATTTTATTTTTATGCATCTTCATAATTATTGCAATTGGTTGGACTGACAAATCTTATGGTGAATGCAGTAGTTAGATTAGGATTTTTCTTTTTCTTTGGTTGTAATTAATTTTATTCAGACTTGTAATTAATTTTTTTTATTAAAGTAGGATTTGTGATTTTTATAGATTTTTTTTAGGCTAGAACTAGTTTTTCAATAGGACAAGTTTTGCGCGATTAATTACTCCCTGTGGATCGACCTCGAACTTCACCGAGTTATTATACATCGCGGCCTTGCACTTGAGGCTGACAATTAGTCCTCACAAGAGAAAGATATCATTTCTTTCTTTCTTTCTTTTTTTTTTTTTTATTTGAATGAGTCTTTTTTGAATAACCCATGTTGTATGAGTCTATACCCCACATAGATAGCTTGTTGAAACTACCTGTGGTCACTCGGCTTTTTTTTAGAGTAAATTAGCGAAGGGTCCCTCAGGTCTGGTAAGGCCTCAAGTCCATTAACTTTTTCTCTAAGGCCTGTAATCCATACAGCTGGATATATTTCGACGAGAGTTCTCTAGATACGCCACCTCAGATATTTTCATGACTGATTTGCCCTTTCAACTGATTAGGTAGGCATAAAATTTAAAATTTAAAATTTAAAATCTTCCATTCTTCCTCTTCTTCTTTAATCCGGACATGGACAGAACCAGGCTAGAGCCCTTTTCTTCTTCTTCAAGTTACAGGTTCTGTAATATAACCTTTCATTCGTCTATTTGCTACAGCTGATTTGATTACGCTGCCGCCGTTGACTCGTCATTGCCGGAGAAGATTTTATTTCCTGACCAACTTCAATTGAGTCGAAAGGCTCTAACAATGAAATAGATGATTTTATACTTCTTCGATTCGTTACCAGCATCTCCATCTCTCTATTTTGGATCCGATACTCGCCTCGACTAATTCTTTCAAATCTTTGTTGTAGCAATTGTCGATGTTCTTTTGTGGAAGCTCGAGATGTCGGGATTTATCTTTTCATGGTTTCAAGCACCCTGTGGTCCCTCTTTGAACGGGCTGGATACAGTTTGATAACGCTTGTTGCAAATGAGCTCCTTTGGCTCATTGTGATCCTCTTCTTTTGGGCGAAATTGGCGTCTCTTCTCAATCGGTGCGCCTTTGGCCGCATTGGTTTTGATTTCATGGTTTTCCTCTTTTAGGGAGAGTGTGTTCTAGACCTGCGTGGTTTGCTGGCTCTGTTAAATTTATCTGAGTTTTATATTTTTTGTCAAATTTATTTGAGTTTTGTGCAAATTTATTTAAGTTCTGACACAAATTTATCTGAATTCTAGACAAATCTATCTGAGTTTTTGGCTATTTATTTGATTTCTGGAGCAAATTTACATAAGTTTTAAACAAAATCTATCTGAGTTTTTGGCAAATTTATTTGAGTTTTTGAAAAATATAGCGGAGTTTTTAACAAATTTATCTCTATTTTAAAATTTTTAACTGAGTTTTTGAACAAATCTTTCTATGTTTTTGGAAAATTTATTTGTATTTTCTTAGATCTATTTATGTTTTTGAAATTTCTTTGTGTCTTTTGAAATTTATTTGTATTTTTTGAAATAAATTTAACTGAGTTTTGACAAAATTACTTGAGTTCTTGCCAAATATCTTGCTAATTTGGAAAATGGGTTATCTTAGTTTTGGCAAATGTATTCGCGTTTATTTTTAATATTATTTGCATTTTTAAATTATATTTACATCTTTTGAAATTTATTTGAGTCTTTTGAAAATTACTTACATTTTTTGAAATTTATTCAGATATTTTGAAATTGATTTTAATCTTTTGAAATTTATTTATATTTTTTGAAATTTATTTGGATCTTTTAAAATTTATTTGCATTTTTTTAAATTTATCTGCGTTCTTTTGAAATTTATTACCTTTTTTTTTAATTTATTCCGTTTTTTGAATTTTTTTTGCGTTATTTGAAAATTTATTTGTATGTTTTTAGAATTTATTTGAAAATCTCATTAATGATATTCCATTGATCGTAGCCAATTAAATGGTAGTCGACCATTATTAATAGGATATCTCACCAATTACGAAATATGATTTAAAGAAAGGGTAAATTAGACATATCAGGTATGAGAATGTGTAAGAGGACCTTTGGATGCATGAGTTTAGTTTGTGAACTATTTGCTACAAAGTCATGCGTTGAGGGTCAACCTCTGACCAAACGGCCCTTTTTTTAATGAATGTTTAGGTAGCAATTGAGACGTGGGCAATGTCGTTGTTGGGCATTCATCTTGTTAATTTATTGAGCTTTTTGCATATACCACCCTAGGATTTCTATGATTTGTTAATAGGCCCCTACGATTTTGGTATTTGTAAATAGGCCCCTTGCCTTTACATTTTAATACCTTTCGTGACCTACCCTTCCAACCACCAAAAGTCTTTAGATTGAAATGACATTTTTGCCCATTTCTTTATCCTCATGTACATAGATTCCTAAGTCTGGACTTATTTTTTTCAAAGCTTGTAATATTAATAATTTCATTTAGTGGGAGAGAATAACCATATATAAATCATTTTTTTTTTATCAATACATGGTCAATTTCATTAAATCCAAATAGATCATAATGATAATCAACGCCTGTGCTTATAATTGGTTATAATTGATTCGATCCAAGCACGACCCACCGTTAAATTGATGAAGCCTTTAAAGTATATGACTAGGCTTCATGTGCATTAAAGAGTTACTGGGAGAGACCATACTCATTTTTGTTTGATGGATATTAGGGCAAATATGTCTTTTTTATAAAAGTTTAATACAAATCTCTTGGTGGGTTCTCATTTTCAATATAAATCCTGATTTTGGGGACATGAAATGTATTAAAATTAAAAAGTATAGGCCTAATTACAAATACTGAAGCCATATGAGCCTATTCACAAATCATGGTAACCTTAGAGGGGTATATACAAAAAAAAAAACTCTAATTTATTTCTAAGAAGTATCAACAAAATAGCGTCTGATTTTATCTTATGCAAAAACTATTATAGGTGTAATCTCCCTTGGAGATTTCTATCCATAAACTTCCTCTTTGAGCAGTGACTTCACTAATGTCACCATAGCTTGGAGCTTTCAAGAAAATCACATAACAAAGCTCGTGGTCCATGTCGCAGAACCAGAAATCGAAGCCCAAGTTGGCCACCCAAATACCCATATGGAAAAGCTGAACCCGGTCATGTCTTGACAGTTTCATTCGGACAATTATTTTTACTATATGGCCAAATTTATTTTTCTCATTTCTTTTCTAAAAACAAGTTGAAACGTCTTTGCCCAGCATTATACCATGAGCCTAACCATATGAATACATTCCATGATAAATAGTTTGTCAAAGTCTTTTAGAACCGTACAAACAAAAATATTTTTTGTTACCTAGCTATAGGGGACTGGGACCACCCTTCGGGAGAGGATAGTAGACTTGGATGAGGTGATGGGGCCATCTCGTGAGGGAAGTAGATCTTGAGTGAGATGACAAAGCTGTCTGGTAAAGGAAGACAACCATGTAAGAATTGTCGTTCTCCTGTGCAACTTTGAGGCCCCATCTAAGGGCTCATATGAATGATCATGGTTTAAAATCTCGGTCTCGGTCGTGGTATCGGCCGGGGCAAGAAACCGATATGATATCAGTATCGGTCGCGGATATCGGTCCGTCACGGAGTGAATTTTTTTTTTAATCCAAAAAAATTAGCAAAAATATCCAAAAAAACCTAGAATATTAGAAAATGCTGGATTTTTTTTTTTTTTTTACATTAGTAACAACAATAAATCAAAATCTCGGTCACCTAAAGTTATGATTCTTGTCTGTGTCGTAGGTCGCTGTCTTCTCTAGTATTTTATATAATGCAACCATTATTGATGCTCATGATCAGTTTATTAGTGTAAAATATAAGAAAATAAAGATAAAATATTAATCATCATTTAATACTAACTAATCATCAAATAAGTTGTAAAATTCAAGACCCTGAAGATGACATATTAAAATTAGAAAAATGATAGTGAGATAGATAAATCATAAAGCACTTGGGCATCAAAAGGTTCATGGTTTACCTGAAATTAGAGGGGACTAGTAGATAGTAGAGACTAGAGAGAGATTGATGAGTATGAGTGTATGACATATTGGCAGGCTAATTCTAAGTGGAGTGTCGCCCTGACTCAATATCATCATCATCATCATCTAGCATTAAAGTATGTAGATCTAACTTCTAAATGAAGAACACAACACAAGTGATAAATCCAATGATTTCTATGCTTCATCTAAAAATAAAAAATAAAAAATACATAATAAAATGCTTTAAGTTGATTTTCTCTTACCTTAAATAATATTTTCTTCAAGAAATAGATGTGGGATTTGAAAATATGCAAGAGGGATGTGTGATTGAGTACGGCTACTGCTCTAAGGAGTAAGGAGATGAGAAGAGGGGAAAAGAAGATGAAGATGAGGAAAAAGATAGAAAAAATAGGGTTTTAACACTTTTTATGAGATATCAACCGATATTTTGAAAATATCGGCCGAGATCTCAGAAAAAACGAGATGAAGTATATCTCAGCTGATATGGGCAGAGATATTGGGGTTATATGGCCCCGAGATACCGATACCGATATCTAGGGGCCATATCGGACCGATATCGGCCGGTTTTTTCATCCATGTAAATGATACATGTTAGATTCCTAATAAGTTTGTCCAAGACAAGAGGGGGCACTACTTGGGTTGGGCCAACTTTGAGGCCCCATCCAACGACTCGCATGAACGATACATGTTGGACTCCTAGTAAGTTTGTCCAAAACAAGGAGGAGTAGTACTTGGGTTGGGCCAACTTCGAGCCCGCATCCAACAGCTCACGTGGAAACCAGATTTGTGCTAGATATTCTTCGGGCTCAACCTGAAATTTTGAAGGCTGAGATTAATGAAAATGAATCGGGCCTCCATGCATAAACCTGATCTGACCCATTATCACGATCTATGTACTGTTTTGCATATACCCCAACCCCTTTCATAAATGGATCCACCTACAAACACCCCACCTCCTCTCCACCCATTTAGACCGACCCGACCCGACCCAGTTTCCAAACCCTAGATTAATATATAGTAAATGGAGAATAGATTTTAGTGTGTATGATACATATATTATATACTTATAACATCATCTGGGCTTAGCTCAGGCTCGGGCTCAAGTTTGCGTCTAGAAAATCAGGTCTGTTTTGGCTTGGGCTTACACATTTCCCATTTGGTTCGGGCTTGGTACAACCCAACAGAATTGCACCCTTATTTCAAAGTGGAGAAACTACAATGAAGACTCACTAAGGGCACATTTGTGTAACCCATTTCAACAGAAAATGTATTCTTTTTTTCTTTTTTTTTTTGTTTTTTTTTATGGAAAGTTGTTTTTCATGCATTTGGTGCGGTAATTCTGTGCGGCAATTCTTTTTTGCTACATTAGCATTTTCCTTGAATAGTGTGGAAATAGAGTTCCTATGCGGGGAGGGGGCATTGGAAGTCCATTTCCGCGTAACACTTCTCCTCTCTTTATTACTTCATTTCCTCACTCCCCAATTAATACTAGTTTTCAATAAGGAATCCGCCGCCGCATCAAACATTACTAGCAACAATTTAAGGGCAAAGTTTATAAAAGAAAATCTACACAAATCTTTTAGTGGTCGCCTATTCTTGGTATGACTAGTAATTTTGGAGATATGGAAGGTGTAAAATTGAAAAGGCAGGGGTATATGCAAATACTGAAACCACATGAGCCTATTTATAAATTCTATAAACCCTAGGGGGGTACGTATAAAAAACTCTTTGAAATACTATGTGTCTTTTGTTAGAATTCCAAATTCCAGCCACCTCTCAACTAGCCTTTTGGAATTCCTGAAATTTCAATCTCTTTGCATTTTTCTAGAATTTCAAATCTCCACAAAAAGAGGGATTTAGGACCATAACGAAACATCTAGGAATTACACTATGTTTGAAAATTCAAAAATTCCTTACACAAGAATTCTCTAGATCCAGTAAAAAAAAGGCCCTAGCGTCCTATTTCTTTACTAAAACTTCTAACCACAATTTAGAGTGTTGGGAAATTCATGACATGATGTGATGGCTAGTCGCTAGCATTTGCGAGTGCCATGTTTCTTCTCAAGAGT